>CM021109.1:12028504-12637552 GCA_007115665.2 Sequoiadendron giganteum
TCAACCCTCAACCCTTAAACCCTCTACCCTCTACCCTCTACCCTCTACATTAAACCCTCAATTCTCAAACCTTAACCCTTAATCCCTCAACCCTAGGTAGGTAGGGAAACATAGGTGAGATACAGAGTGATGAAGGGAGAGGTAGGTAAACAAAGGGATAGGGGAGATAAATATAGGTAGAGAGGGAAGGAGATGTAGTGAGAGGAGAGATAGAGAGAAGTAGAGAGGGGAGGGAGGGACATGTAGGGAGGAGATAGAGGAGTGTGTGTGCGAGAGAGAGAGAGAGAGAGAGAGAGAGAGAGAGAGAGAGAGAGAGAGAGAGAGAGAGAGAGAGGAGAGATAAAGAGTAGAGAGGGAAGAGGTAGGGAGGAGACATGGTTGAGATATAGAGTGATGGAGGGAGAGGTGGGTAAAGAGAGGGAGAGGGGAGATAAAGATAAATGGAGAGGGAAGGAGATGTAGAGAGAAATGATAGATAGAGACAAGTAGAGAGTGGAGGGATGGTGGGAGACTAAAGGAGGAGATAGAGGTGAGTGTGTGTGAGAGGGAGAGAGAGTGAGAGGAGAGAGGAAGGGGGAAAGAGATAAAGAGAGTGGAGAGGAAAGCGGGGAGAGATAGAGAGTAGAGAGGGAAGGAGAGAGTAGGAGAGTAAGAGGGAGGAGGGAGAGAGAGGTAGAGAGAGTGGTAGGTAGTGGAGGGAGAGGTAGGTAGAGAGGGAAGGAGAGAGAGAGGGATAGGAGGGAGAGAGGGAAGGAGGGAAAATGAGATGGAGAGAGTGGTGAGATAGAGAGTATAGAGGTAAGGAGAGAATGGGAACAGAGATAAAGAGAGAGATGGAGGTTGGAGGGAGGGAGAGGTAGAAAGGGATAAGTGAGACATAAAGAGGGAAGGAGGGAAAGTGGAATAGAGAGAGAATGGTGATTTAGAGAGGAGGGAGTGAGAGGGAAGGAGGGAAAGTGGGATAGAGAGAGAGTGGTGATTTATAGAGGAGGGAGTGAGAGGGAAGGAGGGAAAGTGAGAGAGAGAATGGTGATTTAGAGAGGAGGCGGTGATAGGTAGGGATAGAGATAATGGTGAGATAAAGAGGAGAGAGTGAGAGAGAAAGAGAGGGATGAAGAGATAGCTAGAGAGGTAGGTAGAGGAAGGGAGAGGATAGATAGAGAGTAGAAAGGGAAAGAGGTAGGGAAGGAGACATAAGTGATATAGAGAGCTATGGAGAGAGAGTGTGATGGAGGGAGACATAGGTATAGAGAGGGAGAGAGAGAGGAGATATAGAGAGTACAAATGGGAGGAAGGGAGAGGTGTGTGTGTGTGTGAGTGAGAGAGAATGGTGAGATAGAGAAAATGAGCAATTGAGACAGAAAGAGGGGGAGGGAGGGACAATAGTGAGATAGATTGGGAGGAGAGAATAAAGAAGGGGAGGGAGGGTGAGGTCGAGAGAGGGAGGGAGAGGAGAGATAGAGATAATTAGAGAGGGAAGGAGGGAGGGAGGGAGTGATAGTGAGGGAGATAGAGGTTTTTGTGTGTGAGAGAGAGATATGGAGAGAGTGGTGAGATAGAGAGGGGAGAGTGAGAGGGAGAGAGAGTGAATTATGAGATAGACAGGAGAGAGTTAGTGAGAAAGAGGAGGAAGAGAGGGATAGAAAGTGAGAGATAGATGTAGGTAGATGGATGGAGAGGAGAGATAGAGAGTAGAGAGGGAAAGATGTAGGGAGGGAGACATAAGTGAGATACAAAGTGATGGAGGGAGAGGTAGGTAAAGAGAGAGAGAGGGGGGAGATAAAGATAAGTAGAGAGGGAAGGGGATGCAGAGAGAGAAGAGATGGAGAGAAGTAGAGAGGGGAGGGAGGGAGTTAGATGTAGGGAGGAGATAGAGGGGTGTGTGAGAGAGAGAGGGGAGAAAGGGAGGAAGGGAGAGAGAGAGGGAGTGGAGAGATAGAGAGTAGAGAGAAGAAGAGAGTGAGAGAGAAAGATTATACACCTTGTTGACTACTAAAATTTGACCTCCTGATTACTGAAATTTGAATTGCTAATTACTGAAATTTGACTAAGTCTAATTTTTTTAAGATCTTCCAAAAACTAGAATCTGCATTATAACTCCTAGAGATCTGAAACCACTCGCAAAGATCCTGCCTATATACATGAAATATAACTTAAAGTATAAGAAAACAAATGTCCATATGTGAATGTCAACTTATACTTTGTTTATTTCATGTATATGGTTTCCCTGGTAGAGAAAGAGGAAATGAAAGAGTTTAGAAAAATGCATTCCAAAATTCATTGCAAAAAGAAAGAGAAATCACACTTGTTCATTCATTGTAAAATTCAATCCATTCGGCGAGTGCCAAAATTTGGTGAGCGCAATATGGCCTATTATGGGATTTTTTGCAATTTGGCACCAAAATTGTGTCATAGATCCATGTACTTACCCTTTGCATGCCCATATTATCCTCCTTTTATGTATCATTCCCTTCCCCCTTTGATATATGATCTTACATGTTTATCCTAGAAGCTTATACACAAAACTTACTAGTTCAAACTTTATCATGATTAGAGTCCCATGAAATTGATCTAGGCTGTTTAAATGAGTTTGCATCATTAAAATATATTAAATTTGAATAATATTATTTTAAAGATAAACCAATGTAGTCTTTTTATTTAATGGTGAGCTATTGCATTTTCCTAATTATGTGGTACCTACACTAGGTCATGATCCCACTTCTCACACATGTTTTCACTCATCTCATCTTTCACAGTATTCAATGTTGAGTTTGGGCCACATGTATCTAGTTGTGTAGGGTCAAGGATAGGGGTGTAATTCCCTTACTTTCCTTTGTCTATCCTTTGGTGGTGAAAATTTAATCCGCCTAATTGCATCCAAGGCTAGACTTAGTGGGTCACACAATCAAATGAAAATAAAAGAAGAAACTTGATGGCATGAGTAGTGTAACTTGTAGAAAATTGTATGCTCTTGGAGATGGTACAATTTCACACTTAATTTGGACCTATTTTAGTACACCCTTGCATTCATAACCCTTTAAAACATCATTAATAGGCTCCTAAGACCCTCTATTTTGGATCAAGACTTATTTCAATTGAAATCCTGACAAAATCAACAATTTAAGCATTAAATTTTCTAACAACCCATCATTGGCCCACCCCAAAAAGCTAGGGTGGGACTCATACGTCACCTTGGGCATATGAGTCCCCTAGGTGGGACCCATATGCCACAAGTGGTGTATGAGTCCTGTGTGACCCCTTTTTAAGATTTGAGTGAGATATTAATGTTTTTAATTCAAATTTTTGGTTGAAGTCGATATTTAAGATCTAATAAATGGTAAATTAGAAGAAGTGCCTATAAAAGCAATGTTTCAAATCATTATTTTCATATAGAGAAAGCAATTCAAGATCTAAGCATTCACAATTACTTAAGCATTCTTTCACAAGAACATTCCAAAGCAAGTAGCAAGCAAAGTTGAAGTCCTGGAGCAGCATTGTAGTGTTTTTGCAGGTCTTCAAGCTCACTTTCATTCAAGATCTATCATTTTCAAGGATTGATGATGGTTGTCTATAGCGAATAATGATGGATTCTAGGTTGGGGAGATGCAACTAGCCATCAAGCCAAGCCTAATGACTTGTTTCCTAAGTGATTCCATCCTCCATTATCATTCTACTTTATACTTAAAGAAAGGTACCTACATCATTATGACTTATTGAGGTGATTAGAGATCTGCCAAAGTGAATCATCAACTTCATGCTTCATTCATGCATCTCATTCTAGCACATTAGAATAGGGTTGCATTGCATTTCAGATTTCCTAATCTTAGAGACATTTAAGATTAGGATTTGTATTCACATTTAATTTCAAGATCTATTATTTCTATCAAGGTTTAACTATTGAACTAGGGTTTGACCAAGGCAAACCCCCCATAAGAAAATCAACACAATATTCCATTTTGTAGGTCCTTCTTGTAGGTTCAAATCTAGAAATCAGGTTTGGAAGGAAGAGTAGAGATAGGAGAGCAGATTCAGATCTTAACCTCCCAAAAAAGTAGAATAGGACTGATACGCCACATGTGGCATATGAGTCCCAGTACAATACTTTTTCCATATTTCAAAAGTTCCTGACTTGTCACTGCCAGATTTTAGTTGCTGTCCAAAAACCCTAACTGGGACTAAATCACCTCTACTGGTGTTTGAGTCCGAGTGTGCATCAAAATCATTTTTTTTAGGATTTTAGACCTTCATTCTAGCCTCTTCAGGTTTCCAGGTGCACCTCTATACTTTTCCAATTTACTGTTCTGATTTGCATTCATTTCTAGTTCATTTGCTTAAGTTTTGTATATCACTAGGTTTTATCATTAGGCTTTGCATTTTACTAGTCTTTCCAAGCCCTAGCTTGGTGGTGAACCCCCTTTTAGTCTTTAATCACACCCTAGGACAACCTTTAGCAAATCTTTTTCCTTCATTCCATCTTTGGATTGAGATCTCTAGGGTTTCCTTGAGTGAAACTAAGTGAAATAGGTTCTAAAACCCTAGGTTCCATCTCCCAAAAGATAGATCCCCCTATTTCCAAGGTTTCAAGTAGAAACTTGTTCCTTATAATCCACAATCACTTTAGGAATATTCATATTATTTTAAAACTTCTCATCCCCATTAGTTTAAGCTACTAGTTATCTTTAATATGTCTAGGTTAAATTTGTGAGTTCAACATAGTTTTTCACCTCATTATTTGATCAAGCATGAAATAAAACTAATATCTTACCTTTCATCTTACTCCTACACTATTCACAACTCTTGAATTCTATCTTTTCCTTTATTTTTGTGGTCCAAGAATGTCTTTCAACCATTTTTTGACCTCTTATAATTTAGTTTTTACATGATTATTTCTATAACTATTGGAGTAGTTGTTTCACTTCATGAATCTCCATCACATTTGTGATTAGCACTAGATTTTGCATTCATGTAAGAATACTACAATCCAATATAACGTCTTTGAATAATTATATAATTAAGAGGTGGCATTCTATTATCTATATGCCATTACTTGGTGTCTAGTCAATTCATAGTTCTTGGTCTTTGTATGTAGGTTTTCTACTATCTCAACATTAAGTTTTCTCATTTTCCTATTAAGTAGTTAGTGCTTGGAGGCATGATGTTTAGCCTAGGATATTTTACACTTCTCCCTCTCTTTTATGAGTTCTTGTCTAGAAAGGATCCTCCTTTTTTGGCATGTGTTTTAACTTTTTATTTACAGTTCTTTTATTTATTTTGTTTCATGAAACACTTTTGGCTTCTAATAGTTTACCTATTGACATTGTTGTCTTTGTTTTATACAACATATTTAGCTTTGTTAGGGCATTTCCTTTTCACCTTGTTCCTCTTTTCCATTTCAATTGCTAGTAGCAATTTTTTCTCCATGTGATCTTTTAGACCTTACCCTCAATCTTTCCAAATTCATTCCCTTGAGATTCTTCCCTTGGTTGTAGTTCCTTGCTCTTACATTAGCTTTCCTTTGATATTTATGTTATTTTTAATCAAAATAAAATATCAAGATATAAGTTAAATAATAAAATTTAAAGAACATTCAAGATCCATTCATGATGTTGGAAAAATATTATGAAAGACTCTCTAAAAAGACATAACAAATCATCAAAACATAGACAACCTTTCCAAAATTACTTAAACTATACGCCACAAATGTCAACTAAATACAACCAATAATCAACACATAAAAAGACAAGTATCATGTTTACAAAAAAATGACAACCTAAATGACCAAACATGAATGAAAACACCCCATTGGTGAAATGATGATCAAAGTGTGTATATATATATACCCCTTTGTCATGCTATTAGAATCTTTTATGAACTCGTGTTCATTGTTTACGCTTTGCTGGTTCTTTTAACAACAGTTTTGTTGCATAAACTTTGCAATATCTTATTTGCTCTTGCATTTTTTATATGGATTTGACATTCATCTTTCTAATTTCTTAATTCTTGTCCTTGAGCTTTAATGCAATAAAAACATCGTAATCTATTAAACTAAGCACCAGACAAATGTTATCTGTTAGTAGCACCGAATTGGTAAGGCATTAACGTCAATGCCTTTCAATATGTAATTATTATTAGTGCTCATGAATTCAGTACACACCTAAACATGCATACGTGCTCTGTAATCACGGTAGTTGTGAATGGGACCATTGATGGTGGAGACCCGGAGGTTAGGAGACTACTTTCTGCTTGGAAAAGGAATCTAAAACATAAAACTATTCAACCCCCGGCCCACTTTCACTGTACATATAGTGGCTGTAGAATAAACGTGCCCAAAACAATCAGATTGCCCTCGACAATCACAAGCAAAATGACGATATAACCAATTCAGCAACCCTAAATAAAATGTTTTAAATTGGGCAACAAGCCGACAAGTCCGGAAAGCTCTACGATACTTTTCTTGATGCACTCGTGGTTACCTGGGGTTTAACTTTACAAACGCATCTGGACATCAAACAAATAGACTTGTTTCCTGGAAGGAAAATGGAGTTTGATGGTCTGAACTTGGACAATCTTTTTGAAGTCCCCGAAGGTCTCTATTCTTCATCAAACGGTGCAATCGCCGCCCCTCTGAAAGCTTCTGGCCTCAATGTTGCTCCTGCAGATGCCTGGAGCTGCACTACTCCTCATCATCATTTGCATGGCCTCTGGCAGGACGAGGAATCCTACACTCCTATTCCAAGCTCTCTGGAGGGCGCTCATGCACATATAATGCAAAATGTGAGTACAGCAGGCCTGCTATGGGGTGGAAAAGTGGATAAATCGGAGGGGAGCAGGCTTTCAAAGAAACACGAGGACTCTCTTTCTGATGGGAGCGGAGATGGAATGAACTCGTGGGATACAGGGCGTTCGACTGCTACCAGGAATCTTGTTTCAGAGAGGAAGAGACGCAGAAAGCTGAATGAAAGACTTTATGCCTTGCGCTCCCTTGTCCCTTATATAACTAAGGTAAGATCTCAGTGAAAACTACACTTTGTGGGTCTGGTTGGCATAGATAAGAGGTTTTTTTTAATCAGACATTAAATTTTCACAGTCTATATTTAATAGGTGCATTTTATTCTGGATTATACTTTGTAGTTTATCATAACATTTCAAATTGCATTTAGTGATCCATCAACAGAATGAAAAAAGAAAACTTTCTTTTAAATTTTGAAATAAAAAAAACTTTAAAAAATTCCAAAACAAAACTCTTATTTTTCAACCTGTAACAACGATTTACTTCTTTTAACTTCTAACACAACACGTTTACTGTTTACTCAATAAATGAGATGAAAAGCAAGTTTGGGTTTTGTTATGGTTTTGTGATTGAATTCCTTCGTTGGTTACTGTCACACTGCAGATTAAGAATTAATGTTCATACATTGAATTTACTGTGCACTTTTTGCGTTAAATGTGTTTATTTGGACTTTTTGGAGGTTCGTCCATCTTTATTGTGGCTGCCATTACATCACAGGCATTGATTGATGCGACTGTGAATATGGCTTGAAAACTACACTTCATATGCGTAATTTTATTGGTTAAATCCACTCGGCACGCCTGTTTTTAGAAAAATCATGTTTCATGCCAGTTTCCTGGGTCAAATTCAAGCAATTGAAAACATGATCAAAAGGTTTTTTTTTCCTTTGGATTTTCTAACCTAAGCTATTATGTTGTTACTTTAAACATGGGACCCAGCTCTTTATAAATGTTCTAGTGGTTTTCCCCACTAGGTTAGATATTTTGTTTTGTTTGCTAAAGACAAGTAAAAAAAGATATTTGGATTGTGGGAACTTGTTAGCTTGTTTATTAAGGTTAGAGGTTTTTTTATTGAAAAACTATTTTTATATAGTGTATGTTATATATATAAATACTTTCATTATTTATTTTCATTACTAATATGTATAATATAAGATTAGAGAATGTCTTCTAATCTAAAACCAAGTCTACATATGAATAAATTCATGGTGGAGGAGGTTAAAGTCAACAAAATTAAAGTTGATAGTTAGATCATAATGGACAAAATAAACAACCAATATAAATATGATGCCAATAAAAAATGGATGTGATATACTGGTTAATAAGGATGATCATTGCATTCAAATACTCAAGCCCTTCTCCTTGTTAGGCTACCACCCAACCCTTATTGATTAACACACCTCAAAAGCTGAATTTCATTAGTAGTTTGCAAGCTATAGAAGGGCCTTCATGGCCTTACAAAGAAATAAGCATGGGGCTTTATGACCATCCACCCAAATTTCAAAAATTGTTTTATGCTACCACCATCCTCTTACCTATCACCTCTCTTAGAGGATGGATAATTTATGCAAGCAAAATATGGGCCATTGCAAATCAATTTCTTTCTTCATAATAGTTACAAGGAGTCCCTACCGATAATTATTTAGTAATTCAAGAGTAATTAAGGGAAGAGAACATACATCCTAATATTTATTCCTATGACTATTTATTCATGGAATATTTGTGGCTAATTGACCTTACCCATAAATATAATTCTAGTGTTGGTTGTTAGTATATTCAAAGGACATATGTTCTCTATCTAAAAGTGATCAAGATTTTTGGCCAATATTCAATATCAAATAATAGTTTGTATTGTTAGCCTAGGTTTACTTGATTTGAATTTGTAAGAGTTGGTATAAAATGCTCTATACCATGCATGATTTGGATAAAGATGTATCCACCCAAGATCTAAGAGCTTCAATGAAAGAAAAGAGAGATAAAATATTAAAGAATAATACTATTCCATCAAAGGACACAAATGATACAATAATGAGAGATTGACTAAGATGATTAACAATACAAAGAGAACCCCTTGGTTATATAGACTAAAGTGAGACAAAGGATTCCATTAAATTATAACATGTACCTTAATCTTATGACTTGAGACATAAAGTGATATAATACGTGTACCCTAAGTAAAATTAACTAGCTTGTGTGAAGAGGACCTAGGTGATAAACTAAAACAAAACACCCCATTCGCACCAACACCCCCTTAACTACAACTTAGTGAGAATGTGCAAGATACAAAGACACAAGAATGAGTCTTGACTATGATGCCATGTTAGGAACCCATGTACAAATGAATATATCACAAATGAAGAAAAGGACAATACCTAGTGAGACAAAAATTCTAACCAAAGTGAAAAAAATAAAAAAATGCTCTCAAAGAAGAATGCGAAGAATAAAAAGCTATGTGAGGAAAAATTCGCCCCATAAGAGAGAAGAAGAGAGACCATGTAGCCCCTTCTCACTGTAGAATATCCTACAATGATAGTAGATGCCTAATAATGAATGCTCAAGATGATCTAATCCTATCAAACAATTTGAGAAGAAATAAAACCAAGAATATATGCAATATATCTTCCAATTCTTAAAAGGAATATGAGGGAAGAAATATTAAGATATGTAATGTCTTTGAACCATGCTCAAGTGTCTCCATGTTGATTATGAAAGATGCCACAATCAAGTCAAGTTTCCCAATCCACACTGATGAAGTTGAGAACTTAGAACCTTGTGTAGAATAATGTAGAACTTGATCCAAAGACAGAGATGCATCCTCCATATATTTATCAAGGCTCTCCAAGCCAATGCCAAACTATAATAAATAATCATGTGGAGAAAGAACAAGAGGGTCTAAAATTTTCCCAATAATATCTGAAGAAGGTGATACAACTCACATCAAAGAGGAGTTTAATATCCACAATAATATCCTCCAAGTCTACAAGATAGACTCACAAAATAAACATGTTAGTACATGTCTCTAGTACCTTGGTTATTATCCCCTAATCTTGTTAGTTTTACCATACAATTATTCAAAAGTCTCCCAAGCCTCCTTAGTTTCTTTGTATGATTCAAGATGAAACTATAAATCTAAAGAAACTAATGAACAAATGCATCCAATTTTTTTCTCATAATTGATCTCCCATATTGCCTTTGCACTAGCATTAGTAGTTTCAGTAATAGTTTCTCTTAGATATTCTAGATAACCTTTTTTCATTAGATAGTTCTATACTAATTGTCTCCATGAAGCATAATAATATGAAGCTAGAGTTCAATTTAAGTGTTATCCATTATAAGAACACACAAAAAATAAATCAACTAGCTCATAATACCACCTCTCCAAATTCACTCAATCAATGATCTTTCCCAGCAATATGTTATCTTGGCATTTTATACTTAGTATTATTATAAGTGCCACTTGCCAATGATAGCAAAGTGTTTTTTATCTTAGTACATGCAAATATCAAATTAGGCTTTCGAATTAGAAGTGTGATTTTTTAATAAAATGGGACTAATATAATCACACCACTAAAAAGCATATGAAAAATATGTATTTTAAAAAACTAAAAAAAAAAAAAACATTACTTTATGAGTCCAAATAGAGCCCTAGAATTTTTCAAAATGAGAACTACCTAGTAAAACCTATGATAATCTACACTTTTTGGAAAAATAGATAAAAAAAATAAAAAATCTTCTACACCTATATAAAGCTCATGAATTTTTTCTCCACACAAAAAATATTCTTGCTAAAAGGAGCCATGATGACTAAGAAAAAAGCCTACAAAGTTGGAGTGCCAAATCATTTAAACACTAATGGAGTAGGGGCCATGTTTGGGAGTAAGGGGATAATTACATCAACTAACACAATATGATGTTAGTAGATGCCTTTGATGGAATATTCCTAAAAATAATTAAATATGCTCTTATAACCAAAAACCATAATTGGTTTTCTAAAACCACATGTAGAATAAACATCAATTATTTACAAACTATAAAACCACCAAAAATTTATGGATGTGGTTTTGTAGTAATGGAGGGGTCTATTTAGCAACAATTCTTGCTAGTTTCCTGATGTGAGTGATTTTCCAAGATGAGGATGTCACTAGAGGGTTATGGCTATAATGAGCACCATGTGGCATCCTTTTCATGGAGTGTGGAATATCCTATGAGTACAAGGTACTCTGTAATACCCTATGACATGTGGATCCGATAAACTACATTTCATTAAAAAAAATTGATTTAAAAAAAAAAGAATTATTACTTTTAAATGTTGACTATATTGGTGCACCTTACTGACATCTCATAGCAAGCATACAATTGTATGGCCAACTATATAATGCATATGGTAGATGGGCCAAGAAAATATCTGAAGGACTAAGGTAAAGTTCTTTAGATTTGATGATTTGATAGTTGATCCTAAGGTTCTTAGGCCTTTTGGACATGATAGTACAGGGTTAGATTTGACCCAAAATGTTCCAAAATTGTAGTTACATTCTAGATCTGGCAACCAATTTCCAAATTCAAATTCATGTAAATCTAGCCTCACATGTCCAATTTGGACAAGTTAAAGGATAATCTAACATTCTTGGACACCCTTAACTCAATGGTGAGCTTAGTTTTTCACTAGCATGCTCCAAAATTAGCCTACAATATAAAGCCACAAAGGGAAACCCCCTGAAATCTAGTATTTATATCAATTTTTTTAGTTATCTAGGTCATCATATAATGCAAGAGAAGATCATAGTCAAATTTTCAATATCCACCAAGAGTTGAAATCTTAGATCTTTAAATAAGACTGAGAAGAATCAATTCTACAAGCTTTGATATCATATAAAAGCTGGTATGGAATGCTCTATATTGTGCAAGATTTAGCTAAAGATCTAGAGCCACCCAAGATCTAAGATCTTTAATAGAAGCACAAAAGAGATCAAATATGTGAGAGTAATACTATTTTATTAAAGGGTGCAAATGATACAATAATGATAGATTGATTAAGATGATTAAGAATACAGAGAAATCCTTTTATTTATAGGCACCAAGGCAAGACATAGGATTACATAACATTATGACATCCGTAGAAATATTATGACTTGAGACATAAAGTGATAAGTATCTTATGTGTACCCTAAGAAAACTTTTAAGTACTTAACTAATGTGAATAGGACTTATGTGTGAATTTGAACTAAAATAAACAAAATATATATTTTTTGTATCGTGTAGATCATGATTCCTATCTTCAAATTATATAATTTAAGATAAAATTAAAAATAAAAGCTATTAAATAGAAAAAAACAAGTGTAATTTTTAAAATTTTGTCATTTCTTATGTTTGAAAAATCATTAAAAAATAGTATAAATTAGGTTGAAAGTTTAAAATTTTGTATATTTGAAAGTATAAATTTTCTTCTAAACATTTATTAATTTCATTTAAAATTTAGGAATATAAAGATGTCAACCATATCAATCAAAGTGATTTTTTCAGTACTTATTATATCTCCAATCTATTATGGCTAGATATCTAGTCAATTGAGACTAGATTTTGAGTTTGTTTGGATATCTAGTGCTATGAAATTTAAAAAGTATTGGGTGTGAATCTTGACCAAAAAATTCTTCATTGGGTGTCAACCATTGAGGTTTAATTATTTTGAACACATAAACGTTTCCTCTTAATTGGACCTCAATTTTTTACATTAGCATGGTGGATCCACACTTGCATTTTGTACTTAGTTTGGTATGTCCTCAATATTGTTCAATCACAATTGAATCAATACATAGGGATTGAATTTAATCAAGAGAAACTTTTTTATTTATCCACTTGATAGTTAAGCACGACCAAATTAGGATATACACATGTAAAAATATTTATGATCTAAACATGACTCAAAGTTTAAGTTTTCCATCATAGCTTCTAGGTGACATAGAAGTTTATTCCATGCAAAATTTTAGGCCTACATATATGAGGATTAGGGTCACATGTGTTATTTTGACCCCTTAATAAGCACAATCCATTTACCAACTTATTAGATACTTGCATTATTATATTTGAGAGTCTATTTTTTAGATGGATCGCATAGTGCACGGACTATAATAAAATATTTCTCATCACACACCAAGCCAGAAACATGTTTCCTCTCTATTCAATTTTGATGCATGCTTTAGTGCTTGTGTAGTGTAAAGAAAATTATATTGTCCTTAATTTAATAAGATAATAAAATGACATCTTCATAAACATAATCAATGATCAAATTAGATTAATAAATGTATAGTATGGATGTATATAATTATTTGATAAATTATGTCAAATTAGGAATGTAAATGTGAAGATGATAGGGGTACTTAGCTTGAAAAATAAAGATGCATAACTTTGATGAACTTTGGAGGTGTTCAGTAATTGCACTCCTATTAATTCTATCCAATAGAAGGAATAATCTACTAATATAAAAAATACCTTGAGGCATGAACTTGCTCCCAAATAAAGTACACATGTGTCTTGCACAATATTAGAGGTATTACAAAATAGAGAGGTGTTACATGTAATTGCACTACTAGATTTTTCTATATCTGATGTGAAACTTTTGAGGACATGAAAATTGTTGTTAGGGTTTTGGAGACAACTTTAGTTTGTCACTTGGGTGGCTATCAACCTTGTACTATTGGAAAGAGGGTGTATGCATATACCTAGGTGCTCTAGTGCAAGTTTCATATGGACAAAAACTATAATTAAAAAAAAAAAAAACTAAATTCCTAAAAGGGTTTTCTATAGCTATGTGGTGTGTGTAGGTGATGGAGACAAGTGGGTAATGGAAGGAATGACCATAGGGAATATTGGAAGCACTAGGATGGCTTTAGACTTAGGGAGAGTGATTGTAAGATGGTGTATGGTAAACCTAATATATATATATGGTGAATGGGATAAGATTATAGATTCCTATGGATAAAAAAAGGATGTAGAATTAGAGAGGAGATAACACATATTATAATGGTGAATGTGGGTATTTAAGAAGGATTCCTTATTCTATAGATATACAATGATTTTTTGTTGTCTTTGGTTCGAAACAAGGTGTTCTATCTAGATATTCTCAAAGAAAATAAGGCAAACTAAGTTCCTTGACAATATATTATGTATCTATATGGTGTACATGAGGTGTAGAACAATGATCATGAAATGCATCATCATGTATAAAATAAGGTAGCATGTCAAAATGATATGGTTCTACGAATATAGAATCATCATTGTAGTTAGAAGGAATACCATCCGAAGGTGTAAAAATGTCATGAAATGATGAGGCAAGTGTATTCTCATCACATAATGTATCATTCATAGTAATAGAGGGCATATATATTTCATGGGTATCCTCCATAATATATGTATCATCAATAAAATCCTATGAAAGAAATGTTCTCAAAGGTAATGTATTTGTTGATGATTAAAATGACACATAAAATAAGGATTTGTTAGATATGTTATTCCTCTTATAAAAATAGATGCATTTATATTTCTAATGTCTATTTAGTTAGTTCTTAACTCTCTAGGATACCTCAAATGTCTATGTTACTATTCTAATTTTAAGGATTTTCTTAAGCATCTTAGATGATGCTTTACAAGATATCCTTATCAAATTTTTCCTTTTATGAAATGACTCAAATTTATTTCAAAATCTCTATACCATTCATTAGACAATACAATTAAATAGATTCAAATTCAAATAATATTCAAAATCAATTTAACTTCATGTTCAAAACAAATAATTATCCAAAGAAAATGAATTTGAGGCTCTTATCATCTAACTCTGACCATTTTCATCTTAGTAAGTATACCTAAGCAACACATAGAAACACTTTTGAAGACTTAATGCCAAACCAAGATCATCCAAGAGTCATTCCATGAAATACTTTTGTAGGACTCCTATTTTAACAAATAAACTATTGTAGTGACTATCTTTTCCAAAAAAAATTATCCAACTTATTTTCTTTCACCATACTCTTGGCCATCCTAACAATAGTCCTATTATTCCTTTCAACACCTTCATTTTTTTATGGAGTGAAGGAAGAATTGAACTCTCTTTGAATCTCATGCTTTCTAAAATATATAGCCCGACTATATTTAATTTGTACTCGCCCCCCCCCATTATTTGATCTTATGATTTTGATATATTAACTACTTTTTTCAACCAACTTATAAATTCAATATATTTATTGCAACTTCTAATTTTTTAGCTAATAGCATATCCAAGTCTTATTTAAAAAATAATAAATAAAAACTGAGAAAATACTTAGATTTATTTAGAGAATTTTTTGAAATAGGACCACACAAATCAATAAGAACCATTTCAAGAGGTTTTATAGCCCCCCTAGATATACCAATATGAAAATTAGTTTTATTTTGTTGCCCAAAAATATATTCTTCACACTTCTTGCCTATTATTAATAAATGGGACTCATTCAACCATATGCATTTTATTAAGTAAAATCAACCCAACATAACTAAAATTCCCCTACCTTAGTTCCATATACAACTATTATGCACTTAAATAATTCTTAGGGCTTGATTTCTTGAAGGAAAACAAGGAGGAAACATTCTATCATGTATAATTTGAGCTCATACAATAATTTTATACCTAATGATTTGTCTTTGATTAAGCATTCATCTCTATCAATGATGACCATAATCTTGTTCTACCATTTTGTCAATTGATACCAAATTTCTTTTTAGAGTAGGAATCAATAAAGTGTCAAAATATTCTTTACTCTACCATGTTCATTGGTGACTACAATAATTCCTTTTCCTTTAAAGACTCATGTGACTAATTATCCCCAATACAATTGCACTAAGATTTTTTATCTAAATCAATAAACAAGTTCTCACTAGATGTCATGTGTGAAGAACACTTAGACTCAATATACCAAAAAAATTCTTCATTGGAATTTGTATTCAAACAAGAAATGAGTGAATTCTATTTATCTTCTAAAGTATTATGGGTAGATTTTTATGTCAATGTTCTAAATCAGAGTAATAGAAATTATTACAATGAAAAGACTAAATATTTCTTGTATCTAATATTATCCAGGTACATCTACCTCATCCTTTGCCTCTAAAGTTGTTACTTCTACCTCTAAAACCATAACCTCTTCCTCGAAGGTGCTACTATAATCTCCTCTATGTTCCTTTTTAGGGTGAGAATCATCTCTATATTCATGTTTGTGATAACTAGACTAAAAAAAAATTACCCTTGATTGTAGCCTTAAATGTAAATGCTTGCTCTAAACTTTCTTCACTATTTTTTATTCTTTCTTTAGCAATTAATAAAATACCACTTAGTTCATCATTTTCCATGGTTGTGACATCCTCCGTGATTTCAATAATGTAAACAACATTATTTAAATTTGGGAGAAAAATCCTTAATGTTTTCTCAATAGCATGCTCTAAGTTATTCACCCTTTCACTTAAAACCATTAGTTTATTAACAAAATTTTTAACCTTTGGTCAAAACTGTAAGATGAAATGTGTTTAATTAATTCATTAAATGCATGTGAATCATATTTATACAAGAATGAATACAATTACTCCAACTATAACGATGCAACTAGTAAACCGTAGGGAGAATAACAATGTGATAAGTAGTGTTACACTTTCCCCCTATTATATTGTTCCTACAAATGTATCCATGGAATATGTAGAATCACCTTGCCAAGGAACCCTCCTTAAGCCTTACATAACTAAACTAGCTGATTAAAAATATATATATACATTCTTGAGAAGATCTTCCTTTAAAGAAACAAGTCTTGAATCAAGTGGAACTCCATCAAGCTACCTCATGACACTTAGAAGGGTGTAGCTTTGAGCTGAATTCCTAAGTTCTTCAACAATCATTTTCTTGAACTCCCAAATCAATGATTCTTGAATTATTCAACAACAATCCATACTGAGCTCTTCAAACATAGGGCTCCATCAAGTTGTCTGATGACCCTCGAAAGGATATAATTCATGATTACACTCTCATAAACTCATTGGACAACAATCCATATTGAGTTCAAAACCAAATCCCTTAACTGTCTTCAAAAATAAAACTTCACAATATATGTGTTCTTGAAATCCATTAGCATCAACAAGGAAAGCAAGCAAGAAAGAAAAAACACTTCTCATGCAAAACACCATCTCAAAGTGATAAGTTGACTTGAGATGATGGAAATTCGTCCATCCTTTGATGCCACCAACCTCCAGTTGATCCTATTATGCTTTATTTTTTTGATGTATTGGATGAGTCTTTGGAGGCCTCATTGGATGTTGCAAAGATAGCCTTGAAAGTCCAAGCATTACTCTTTTAAGATCCATTGATAACATTGATAAACTCAACTACAAGATACTTAATAGTTGTTTTAATATTTTGTAATGCACTTTCCCAAGCATTGAAAGTAAGAAGATAGATTACTTGATCGATACATCTCATATAAGATATATAAACTACTTGACATCTTACAATACTCATAAAAGTAATTCGAATTACATCTTCTCTTGCAAAGCAACTTACCTCCAATTTACCACTAATAAGAGATGAATTAAAATGACTATGGAAGCATTTATAAATCCTCATATATTACAAATAAATGATTGTCCCACAATGGTTTAGTCAACATGACTAGATGTATCAATAATATTAACCTGATGACCATCCCAAGCATACTAAGTGTTGTGATAGTCTAGAGAGTGTCTCTCATCTCTTCTTCCAATGTTCCTTTTCTAGGGAGCTATGACACTTATGGTGTGGTGTGTGGAACTAGGCTTGCTGGCATGTCTTTTCTTTGGCTGTGTTCTTTGCCCAGTGGGGGAAGGCCCCTATTAAGACTTCTTTTCTTCAAGTTCCTTGGGCTCTTGGACTGACCTTTATTATTTGGCATATTTGGTTGGAGAGGAATCATAGGATTTTTCAAGATGTGAAGTTGGTTGTCCAACATTTGTGGTGGAAAATTCTTCATTCTTTGGGAGAAACTATTTCATCTAAGTGTGACTTGGCTGAGGGCATGGATCCGGGAGAGGTTGCATGTTGCAATCATCTAAACCATCCTCTTCAGAGGGGTGTTGCGTAGGCTATTGGCTAGATCATGAGAAATAGATGTCGACATCCTCTTCGAAATATAAATAAGGAGGGGCGTTGGCATCCTCCTCCTCAGGGTGTGTTGAAAATCAACACAGATGGTTCTTCTCGAGGCAATCATGTTGGTATTGGGGGTGTTTGTTGGAATAGTTATGGGACTGTTGAGTTTATCTTTTCTGTTTATAAGGGTCTGCATACTAAGAATGTGACAGAGGTTCTCATCGTTTTATATGTTGTGGAGCACAGTTGCACTCTTGGGTGGAGGCAGATCATTTGTGAATCCGATTCTCAAGTGGTGGTGATCTTGCTGAAGAGGCAACAATTAGAGGATGTCAGTTGGCATTTGGCTGTTATTATAAAATAAATTCTTCATCTGTGTGTTTCCTTGGAATCTGTTACTTTCTGTCACATTCCTAGAGAATGGAATGGGGCTGCAGATTGTTTGGCCAAATGCTCTTCTGATCATTTGCAAAATTGGAACATTGTGGATAGGGGTCAATTACCCTTGGATTTGCCACAAAAGTTAGACCACTTAGTAGAGATTAATAGGGGTATGTAATGCCCTTACTTTGTACTGCTTTATTTTGGTTTGAATAGCATAGTAAGTGGCAACATATTGAATGATAATTCCTTTTTCCTGCTCCAAATTCATGGATTCCATCTTAGAGCCCACCCCATCTTTTCCACAGACCCCATGAATAGAAAATATTTCTTTCTATTGTTGAAAAATAGGAGGCATGTAATGAACAAAAACGACATAAAACAAATTTAAATACTAAATTTACAAAATTGAAACAAATGCTCCAAACCAGAAAATTTCATATTATATTGATTCTTAAACATATTTTCCTTCCTCACAGAGTTGCTGCTCTACTCTATTACAATCTTGCTTCTTCAGAGCAATCTCAAAATTTTCATTTGTCACTATAAAATATACAACCATCACAGTATATATCCAAAGTCCACAGACAAGAAAAAATTAATTACAATAATAAAGGCTGATTGAATAAGCCATCAAAAAACACGTCCAATCGAATTAAAACCAAATCCTTAACCATATTTAAAATTGTCCTTTGATTTAAATATCCGCCAGCTTGCATGACACATCAACCATCGCCAATAAACACATAATACCACTATACCGCTCAAGAAGGAGGATAGGCCTACGGTATCACGGGGCTCACCGCCCAACTACGAATGGTTCGAGAAAGACTGCAGTGGCCGCGGTTACCACATTACTGTGGTGAGGGAGACGGATGGCCGTGGTGCAGCGGTGTATACCGCGCCACCGCGAGCGGTTGCCAAGTAGGCCATGGGATAGCGGTAACACCGCTCTAGTGGTTAACCTGTGTTACTGTGGTCTATTGAGCGACTAGCCGTGGTGCAACGGTAGACACCGTGGAGCCGTGAGCGCTTACGAAGGAGGCTGTGGTATGGTGGTAACCCTACAGTCGGGGTTAATCTCCAACACTCCCCCTTAAACATGACTGCAACAAATTGAAGGAGCCCAAAAAGATCCACATTAAATTCCTTCAACACTCATCCTAGATTAACTCTCGAATACTGCGACATTCTTTAACTTCTCCAATTCCCCCCCTTAAGCTCAACAATGAATTCTAATTTCTTCCTTTGCCTCTTCACTAAATTTTTCTTTTTGTATGACAACCTCATGTGCCTTCTCTCTGTCGGCTTCTTCTTGTGATTTCTACGATCTCTTCAGGATCTTCTTTAAATCATTTCTATCAAATTATTTTTCTTCAGCTACAACTGGATCTCTTCTTTCTTTAGAACTCTAACTAGTTCTTCATCATTCCATATGACTTTGGCAACTCTGGCATCCTCATCAAAGAAAATAGCACAACTTCTTTTGGCTGCTACTGCTTCTGTAGTTCCATCATATTACGGACATTCTGGTCTTTTCTTTCATTTTCTTTGGCAATATCAAATCTTTCAACTATGACAATAGCATTTTTCTTTCAATCAATTCAGCCTTGAATATCAGCTGTGACTGATAGCAAACCATTTCTTTTTCTGGAGATTCTCTGACCTTGCTCTTACCTTAGCTTTTGCAAATTCTTCAACAAATTTATCAAGTAAACATTTTTTAATACATTCCTACAGCCTTTGATATCTCTATTTTTTTTTTCTTATCTTGAGAACTACAACCTCTTAATCATTTGTTTAAATCTACGATCTTTCAATCTTTTCCCTCAATCTTGCATGAGTTTTCTCTTTCCTTCCTAAATTTCAAGTTCCCTAATATCTATTGTATTTCCTTGTTTTTAATTCATCATCTACAACTTTGTGTTGTTGTGCCACTCTTCTTCAAACTCTAACTTCCTTACTTCAAATGCAGCATGGTGTTCACCATTTATTCTTTAAATCCTTTCCCATTCTCTATTTGCAAGAATATCCTTAAAAATTGTTTGCACTTTCTCAATATTCCTCCTTTTGTTTACATGTTACAATTCTTTTCAATCTGTTTTGAAACTTCAATCATTTCAATGTATTATACTTGATTTTCTCATCTCATCCCATAGTGGCACTCTGTTGATGCTAGAGAGTCTAGTCATTTGTTTTATCCTATTGTCTTCATATAGAATGTTGCTTCATTTCACTGTATTACATATTTCTTTCCTTGTCCTGCACTTTTAAAACAAACACAAAAAAAAAAAATCTCTTTTTCAACAGAAACTCTTCCCATTGTGGCTGCTGCCATACAACCATGACGTCTCTTAACTGCTATAAGTTTTCAAACTTCTTCTTAATCCAAACAATTTCAAGATTTCTGAATTTTCAAACTATCATTTTCCATCTTATAACTTTCTTCATCCATGAACATATTTTTATTGCATGACTTTGAGAGTTGCGGCTCTGACTCTTTTCAATATTCTTTTGACTGTGACTTTCAACCTTTACCCAAGATGGTGATCTTTAACAACTGCAGTTGTGACCTCTATTTTATCCATTCATATGATGACTTTTCTCCAATGCACAAACAAATTTTATTACAATCTTCCTTGACAACTCCATATGCCTTTATTTTAAAACATCATTGAACGTTTCTTTAACTAGTTCTTCAACAACTACTACTGTACCAAAATTGTATTTTGTTGTGGTAGGCTTCAACTACTTCTTTAAGTCTTTATATCTCTTTGCATATGACCCCTTGCATACAGGTCATCTGTCACTCAGACTTGGAAGCTCTTGAGACTTCATCTATCACTTCTTTGTACTGTGATTCCAGCAATGCTTTCTAACTCTTCAAAACTGTCAAATGCTTTCACACAAAAAATAATGCCATTCATTTTACCCTTTCAACTGCTACGGTAGTTTCACCAACTCTTGTTTCAATTCTTCAAAATATTACACTAAAATTTTGCATTTTCACTATTTGCAAGTGACTCATTAGACAATAATTTCTTTTCTCTCAAAACATTGTTCATTCCTTTTGAACTTTCAAATCTTTCAGAATTTTTATTGATCTTCACATATGCAGACTTGTACAATCTTTTGAACATACCAGTTAGCTTCTGCCAACCTAAATCACAAATCCATCCACAGTCAATCTTTATGCATTCTGAACCAAATTCATTCTTTGTCACTTTATTCTAGCACATTTCCTCATAATGATTTTTCGAACCACAAAGACTGCAAGGGTGTAAATCCCAACACTTATCCTTAGTATGACCTCTTCTATGACAATGAGTACACCCATCACTCTTCATTTCATGAACAAATTTACCTACACTTGTAGCAGCATTTCCCTTTCCTAGGACATATTCGAGACCTTCAAACTTTGGCCTCATTGTAGCCTCAATTGGCTCTCTCATTCCTTGTTCTTGTTTTCCTAGTCCTTGTCCTGTGTAACCCATTTTTTTCATGATTTTTAACCCTGCATTCTCTTCAAAACAACTAGCATCTTTTGTAGGTTCTAACACATTATCACAACTAGCATCTTTTGTAGGTTCTAACACATTATCACAACTAGCCATATTTGTAAATTCATCAACATGTTCATCTTGACACTTTTTATCACCAACATTTTCAACAGAAACAAAATTTTCAAATGAAATACACAAATCTGCTATGTCACAAAAAACATCACAAATTGAAGATTTTGTTTTCACACAATCATTACATGGACCTAATTTATGATTTTCATCCTTTAGTTTTGTGATTTCTTTCAGCTGTAAATAGTTTTCCTCTTCTACCCTTTTCAAAATTTCTTTCAAATCTTCATTCTTTTTCTTTATTTCATCAAACACCTTTATTCTTTGTTCAAACTCCTCATTTCTTTTCTTAGTCTCTTCAAAGGATTTCAACCTTTTTTCTAGCTCTCCATTTCTAGCTTTAACCTTTCTCAGTTCTTTCTCAAGATCATCATTTTCTTCTAACAGTAAATAGTTTTCTTTCTGCATCTCTTTTATTCTCTCAATAAAATACCCATTATTCTTTTTAACAATACCCAGTTCATCTTTAAGCAGAATTAATTCTTCCTCTAAAACATCTTTTGCAGATGACAAATTTTCATTTTCTTTCTTAACCCTTTATCCTACTTTCGCCATTTGTAACAAGAAGGTTTCAGCTTACCTTTTTTTTAATCCCGTGACTGGAGTTCAGCAGCTGGGTCTACAACTCTTTGTTTGTTCTAGAAACTGGTATTCTGCTCAATCTTCAGCGCAACCTCTTCTCATTTTTTACAATTCACAACAACTATTTTCACAGCTTCGAGCAGTTTGAAACATCTTCTTCTTCTTGTAGGCTTCTACACAGCTTCTCATATATCAGTGATTTCTTTTCTTTGTTTTCAAAATACAACACTTCTGGCTCTTCTCAATGTTTCGTCTTCAAGCATTCTCCTTCTTTCTTCTGATGTACACAGCCTCCTATTTACTTTTCTTAGCAACTGGTTAGAAAAACACTTCCTAGGCTTCAAACACACTCTAAATCTCCCTGTCAACTAAACTGACTTCAACTTTTTGTAAAAATTCAACCTTTTGATATCTTCCTTTCAAGGAATTGATTCTCACTTACTCAACTACTTATGCAGTGAACAATCTCTTTTCTACTGACAATGCACTTGTGGCTTCCTAATGCAATGACCTCCTTTTAAAAAAAAAACTTCTTTTCTTATTAACTCTCTTCACAAATTTCTAACCCTAGACAAACTTCTCACTTCTCAGATTTGCAGACATAATATTCCTAGACACCCTATGGCTTTTCTCAGACTAGACAGTGACTTCTTCACATAGATTCATCATTAGCTCTAATACCACTTTGTTGGAAAACATGAGGCATGTAATGAACAAAAATGACATAAAACAAATTTAAATACTGAAATTACGAAATTGAAACAAATGCTCCAAACCCAGAAAATTTCATATTATATTGATTCTTAAACATATTTTCCTTCCTCACAAAGCTGCTGCTCTACTCTATTACAATCTTACTTCTTCAGAACAATCTCAAATTTTTCATTTGTCACTATAAAATATACAACCATCACAATATATATCCAAAGTCCATGGACAAGAACAAATTAATTACAATAATAAGGCCAATTGAATAAGCCATCAAAACACACGTCCAATCGAATTAAAACCAAGTTCTTAACCATATTTAAATTTGTCATTTGATTTAAATATCCGCCAGCTTGCATGACACATCAACCGCCGCCAATAAACACATAATACTGCTATACTGCGCAAGAAGGAGGATAGGCCTACGGTACCATGGGGTTCATCGCCCAACCGCGAGTGGTTCAGGAAAGACCGCAGTGGCTGCGGTAACTGCATTACCATGGTGAGGGATACGGATGGCTGCGGTGCAGCGGTGTATACCGCGCCACCGCAGGCAGTTGCTAAATAGACCACGGGACAACGGTAACACCGCTTTGGCGGTTAACCCGTGTTACTGCGGTCTGTCGAGCGACTAGCCATGGTGCAACAATAGACATTGCGGAGCCGTGAGTGCTTATGGAGGAGGCCACGGTATGGCGATGACCCTGCAGTCGGGGTTAATCTCCAACATCTATCAATGTTGTTTTCCCATAATCTAATTGTTGAAGGTTGGACAATAGCAAACCCTTCTTCCATTATTTACTGCTACAGATTTCAAGTCTGGACTATTAAGAACTTTTGTAAAGAGAGGAATTAATAAACTTATTTTGCTCATTGCATGCAACCATCAAATAGATAGTTCAACAACTACTAACTACCATAGGATGCACTCCAAATTCTCTGAAACGTTTGCCAAATCCATGGAGGTAGCCAAAATTCTATCAATTTTTTTTCATTTAAAAAAAATGTATTCTATAGTACTATGATAGGCATCGCGTGGCTCTGCTGTCTTCCACATCAAGATGACTCACCTCTCACATGATTTCACATTTCTTTCACGCAATTTCATTCACAAAGAGCAGCCACTCAATCCACGGCTTTCTTTTTTTCTTCCATAGATCACTGTGCTTTGGGTCATTTCTTCTCTTACCCAGATTAAGCGCTTCACCAACCACAAGCAGCCTTCCTTTGTCCTGCTTTGATCATTTCTTATACTATAAGATCAAATGTGTTTAATTAATTCATTGAATGCATGTGAATCATATTTATACAGAAATAAATACAGTTAGTCCAACTGTAACCATGCAACAACTAGTAGCCTAGGGAGAATAACAAATGTGATTAGTAGCGTTACGCTAAAAAATAAATTCATTTACCAATTCATCTGAACCATTTTTATATTTTTAAAACTCTTTCTCAGTGTTTATAATTTCACTTTTTGAGCTCCTTGATATGGATTTACTAAGTAAATTACATGATTGATGTGAATGTACCACACCACTAATTGTAGGAACAAATGTTTGATTTAGTGTCTTTGAATAAGAAACAATCTTCTTCTATTATTTTGTTCAATCTACCTTAAGCTCTCATTTTTCTTAATTATTTAAAGTACTAATATCTTTAGTTTTTCATAGCCTTTATGGACAATATCACATAAATCTTTATACATTATCATTGCTTGTATTTATGTATTTTGATAGGAAAACTTATTCCAATAAAAAATAGGAATAAATAATTTAGAAGCACTCGTCATATTTGTCATCACACCAAAATAAATACTTTGTTAGTAAAAAACTTCTATTAGAAATCTATGACAAACTCACAATAAATATAGAAAAAATATAGATTTTCATTGCTCTTTTTTAATTACAAATAACCCCTTTTTAAAAGAAAAATGTGTCAATGCACTTGTTTGTGGCTGTTAAGTAATTTTTTCTTCAACAAACATAATTCATATGGACCATTCTAATATTATACACTTCAAACAATCTTCCCTTATTCCAAAGTGTTATGCCAAAAAGGTAGCCGAAATAAATAAACCTTACTCCAAATTTTGAAGTTTGTAGGGGTGAATTCTATTGTCACACCTTTGAACTTCTTCCAACAATATTGTGATGCCTCAGACACCTAATATTCCCTCTAGACTTAACAAATACTTCTTAGATTGTAATCTTCAATAGTTTGTGTCTTCCTTCTGCATTACAACCCTCACATTCTACTTGAATGAACACATTGTACCCACTCAATATTTGTCTCCCTACACTATTTATTTCTTTATCATTTGCGTGTTCTTTGATATGAACACATTGCTCCCACTCAATATTTGTCTGCCTACACTCTATTTCTTGCGTCCACTCAATATTTATCTCCCTACACTATTTCTTTCTTTATCCTTTGCTTGTTCTTTGATATCAAATGATTGTTTTTATAAGAAAAACAAATTACAATTATGATGATTGTAGATCATCCTACAATCATTGTACAATGCAAATATTATGGAAGGCTCTCTAAATCTTTATTGATTCGATTGTTGAATGAAATACATATTAATAGGAAACAATTAAAAAATGATTTCTATAACTATTTGTCAATAACTAAGTAATTGTTAACTAAACAATACTTAGCAATTATCACTATTCTTAGATATATGATGATAAGTAGGAGGTAATTTTTGTAGTCTATTAAACGGTGATGTTTAACCAATATTCATTTGTATAATTTTTTACTCAAACTTATTGACCTATATTTTATGAGTAGCGTTCATATGAACTCATCTCTCATGAACATAAATAATCCACTTATCACTCGTTACATTTTCTCAAAAGACATTTCTTAATACTATTTTGACTCAAATATGTCTCTAGGAAAATTCATAGCCAACAATTCACCCCCAACAATTCATTGCTAGCAATTCATCACCATGGCATATTCATCGTGTATACAATTAACCACCAGCAATTCATCATCGTGATATATTCGCCACGCATACATTTTTCAATATTTAAGTGACCAATAACACCCAAAAAAAACAATGTATATGTGATGAATATATCATGACGCAAAGCGGAACAGAAAAAAGCCTTTGGTCAAATTCTGGACCATATCAAATTTTGGACCATGTCAAATTCTGGAACAGAAAAAAGGTTTGTTCATTTGGGGTTCCTGACCCTTGCTTCCCTTTTTGTGGGCAATCTAAAAGTTTTAAGCATCTTTTTTGGTTTTGTCCCAGAGCTCAACAACTTTAGACTTGGATTTATGATTTCTTTCGGCCTTTTCGGTCGAAACCCTTTTCTTGGCATATGGTTCTGCTGGGGTACTCGCCTGGGATCTTGGCTAAGTTCACTCAGCTTTGACACACTTTCAGGTTGGAAATCCTCTTCAATATCTGGAAAGACAGAAATGCTTGCATATTTGCGCATTCTCATTTGGATATTAATGTCTCTCTTTATGCTAAAGCAGTTATTTGTTCTAATGTTTTCCTACAGATATAGGTGCAAGACAACAAAGTTGCACTGGAGGTGGCTCACCTGTAGGTCCTCCTGGACCACTAAAGCAATGCCCCTTGTACTGTGGCTCGGATCCCCGATTCACCCTCCTCTCGCGGATGGTCACCCTCTTGGGGCCAGAAGTGGAGTGACTTTGCACGTCCCCGCTCCCAGCCTCCTGCTCGATGGGATTCCCGCCCTCCCAGGTGGGCTCGCTCTCCTCTTCCGTGGCCTGGTCAGGGTTGGCCTTTTGGTGGTGTGATGGGGAGTGGTAGTGGTGGTTCTAGGTGGCCCTCTGATGCTCCGCTTGCTTCTGGCTCTAGCTGGCCTACCAGTGGTAAAAGTTTTCCACAGCTAGCTCTTGCAATCTCGCCCCGGCATGAGGAAAAAGATAAAGATAAAGACAAAGATGATGATGGTTGGGGTGCTTCTCCTGACGTCACTCCAAACCCCGTTGATGTATGGGGGAAAAACTTGGATGATAGAAATCCCCCAGGCTCTGCTGACACTGCTTTGGCCACGTAATTGACTGTTTTTACTTCTTGCTTTTAGACTTTTGGGCTAGGCCCATGTGATCTATTATTTTGGCTTTTTTGGGCTCTGCCCATGTGACTCTTGGGGTGTGCCTTCTTACCACCCACCCCTTTTTTTGTGAATATGTATTCTTATCTTTAAATTAATATAGATTTCTGCCTATTCATCAAAAAAAAAAAAATATATCATGACAATGAATTATTGGTGGTGAATTGTATACTCGATGAATATATCACAACAATGAATTGTTGGCGGTGAATTGTTACCTGATGTCCTCAAATATACTTCACTATAAAATTTACTCCAAAATCAAACCTATTTAACTTACTACCCCATTTATAATTTATAAAACTTTTAAGAAATGATATACCTTACAAAAACTCTTAAACTCTTCACTTTTAAGACCCCATGCTCTCAATGATTAGGAGTCAACAAAGGTTGGAATTGTGAAATTCTTATCCTTGTTATATCTGGCTAATAAGAAGATTGTGATGGACGGTTTCTGTAATCATGGTTTGGTTTGGAAGGGCCAAGATGACATGTACTTGAGTCATTGACAGGAAGACTTGGAAGTTATACTACAAATGTCAGCGTGCAACAATTAGCCCATAAGAAAAAGACAGGTTAAAGTAATGCAACGAAGACGTCCAATTCATGACTCAGTCTACTTTGCATGACACCGTGGTACCCACTCTCCCTTCTCATCCCAATTTGAAATGTATTGTCTGAGATTGGCATTCATTTAGTCGGTTCACAATCAATGTCCTGTCATGATTATTGAAATGGCATGGTATGGCCCTTACAGACCACGCTTGCATTATACAATTGTGGGCAGAAGATAATAAAGTAGTATAGACAAGATTTTCATTTCTCTTATTTCAAATTGTTAATCACTCAATTTCCTCCTGTTCTGACACGATGCCTGGTTAGCCGAAAAGGAAACAGCTGGGTTAAATGTTCTAAATTACCAAAAACATGTCTGAGAGCTTACCATTGCTACAGAAAATTAGCTCACGTAAAAACAAGGCTGGAAAGTCTTGAAGAATTATTAAGCTTTTCTTCAAAAAGTTAAACCAATCATTTGGATATGGAATCATCAAAATAGCTGAATCACTCATAAGCACTGAGTGACACACCCATATCCAAATGTTTCAGGTAAATATCTGTACCCATTTCATCTCCTCTATTCTAATATACTTATCTTCATAACTTATTAGGTTATTGTTTTCTACTTATCGTTTATGTCCTTTTCTTTATTCTAAACTACTTCCCATATACCTAAAACCACAACGCATCGCTCTCTTCCATATGTTATTGATAAAACCTCGTTTATGTTCAACTTGCACAGCAGGAAACGAATATTATTGCTGTTGTATATAATTTAAAATCAAATTGCAAAGCAGGCACGGATTTGGTTGTTGGCCTCTGATCTTTTTCCCAACTTGCTATTGTTGAGATGGGACCCAATTTTTTTAATTATGGCAGAACAAGCAGGCATATCTTAGCTAAAGTTGTTGCCATTCCACCTTTAATAAAGCAAGTATGCTTGACAATTCACTAAGGTTGCAAATGTTTGGAAAAGTAAAAACTCAGCTTGACATTTTTCTTTATTTTCTATGCAGCAGAATAAGATTCACGTCTATAGGACTTCACTTCATCAAAATAATAAAAAGATTTTAACCATAAGTTATAATTTAGACAAAAATGTATGAGGTAACTGCAATGTTAAGAATCTTGAATTTTCTTCCAACATAAGTCATAATTAAGCAGACAAGGCTTGAGTTAAAGGTGAATAGATTGGAACTCAGATTAAATAACATAAATATTCTAAATAATATCAGAATTGAACTTTCAAATACAATAATATTGTGTAATATAATTAAATAAAAGATAGTTAAAATATATATTTCTAATAAAATCAACTTAATGGTTTGAAAATGTCAATTTTTATTAATTATTAAAGATTAATTGGTTTACACTAGTAATCAAGTCATCTTAGTGACTTAGCTATGTTAGTTTTTTTTAATTTATTTTTATTATTATTGGGTGTTTGCTCTCTATAAGAAAGTCTGAGAACTTATATAAGAATACAATACTATATACACATTTACATAATACTTTATGATAGATTTCCAATATAATAATATTATTATCATTTAATATCTTTTATAAGAGTTTCTATTTAATGAAGTTGGAAAAAGAAATTTAAAACAAGCATGCTAAAATTAAATTAGATATTCCAGAAGCTACAAATTGAATCAAATTAAATATTATCAGCTATTAACCTAATTTGTTATTTTGTTGAAAATATTTTTTTTGTATGAAAAAAGATATTCAGCCATTTTTTAATCTGATTCTTGCACTATATATCCTATCAGCTAAATGTAAGATTACTATCTCATAAGCTATAATATCTAGCTCAAATTTTCAATATAATATTCAGTTCATTATATTTAATCTTAAGGATAAGTATTAAATAATAATTTAAAATTAGATTACAAAATAAGAAAATCTGAAAATAAGTGTATGTTTATTTATTGCATAAACTACAACATAACATTTTTAATGGATTTTGGATAACTAATGTTAAGTATGCGTTATTAACTGTTAGTAAACTGGAAAAGTATTATAAACTAGTGTTTTCAGCAGTTCTGATACTTTGACATCACGAACATTTTAAGTGTAAGTAATCTCTGATGAATTATAACCAGATGGACAAGGCCTCTATTATAGCAGATGCAATTAAGTATATTAAAGACCTGCAAAAGCAGGCCAGAGATATTGAGGCTGAGATTGCTTCCTTTCAGCCCAACAAGAATGAATGTTCTTCCACTTCTTCCCTGACATCTGCCACTACTGAGGTGGATAATAACAATTGCCAATCACAAGTCAGCTGTCACATCTCCAAAACCAATCCCACTTCTGAAAGAAAGGCTCCTTGCCATGGGCACAGCCCTCTTCATGTAAGCATTTCTCAGCTATTTTGTTTTTATTCAGGCACGAGAAGTTAGTGTCTAAACTTTTTATTATCTTGTATATATATTTATTAAGGACAGATTGATATTTCCAAGATAGAGGAAGGAACATTTCACATTAGGATATATTGCAAAAAGGAGCCACATGTATTAGTGCACCTTACAAAAGCCCTCGAATCTCTTCAACTATTGGATGTCCAAAGTTGTAATGTTACCTGCTTTGATGACCACATCATCAAGATTGTTATTGCAAAGGTACACAACCTTGCCAAACTATAAGTACTAGTTTTCATAAACAATTGAAAATGTCAGATAGATGTATACTGATATACTGTTGGAACTGAGTGCAGAGTAAAGAGGTACAAGAAGATGCACTGAAAAGCACAATTACAGATATGGCCCTTAAGTGCGGTTTCTGTGGAGCCTGATCGATGTACACTTTGGCATTCTATCTTGTTTTTAAAGAGATTTTGTACCTATATGTAATAGTTCATACCTTATTTGATGGCGCATGGGTAGGGCACCTTATTTTCATGCACATCCAAAGGGAGTTGACTCTACTCTCCATTGAGTTCATGTGAATAGTAACTAGTGAGTTATTTGGCTTTATGTAAGTCATTGGGCATTTCATTGATCAATAACACAAGGAAACCTTAAGAGTTTGTGATTGAGTTGAAACTTGGTACCTTTCAAATTGATGCAAAATCACTCTGCAATATCTCTACTACCTATATTCTATCAAGAGAAGACACGAGAGAAAGAGAAATGTTTAATTATTTCACAGTGGATGTTGATTTTGTCTTCTAAAATATCGTGTTATGATGGTTGAAATAGAAAATAATGATGTAATGATGAATTGCTGATTAGAAAACATATTGTTGGAATATAAGATTTATGTATTGTAATAGAATTATTTTGGTGAATTTTTGGTGATAATAATTAATAAATTATTTTTAGCATAGTTAGTTGCTCTTTCATAGGTTGTTAAGTATTTTGTTAATTTGTGATTTTAAGTTTTGGAAAGGCTTTATAAAAGTCATATTATGATTTTCTTTTTATCCTCAAATGGGTATCAATATATTTATATATCTTAGGGTTATCAATATGGTTTAGATTTTATAAAACTTGTCCTTTCAGATTTAATCACAAATAATACTTGATACAAAAATCTATAGCTTTGTGAACTCTATCATGCCATGCAGCCTAGTAATTCTCTTGCATCAAGTATCATCATCAATATTGATATGTGGGATATACTTGCCTACGCTCTTTACCTATTTTTGAAGCATTTATCATTCTAAACTTGGCACAATGAGGCTTACTTAGATGCAAAAAGGTTGATGATCTTGTCTTGTCTTGCTAATGCTTTAGGCCCTAGAAAGAAGTGTCATGTCCCTAACATATAATTTTAACAAAAGACTAATTTGTAGATTGTATTCAATCAACATATGGACATGAAGATAATATTCCAATATATTGATAAGCTTCAGAATCTCATTCACATTTATGATATATCAATTACAACTCACAATAATGATCTAGGATGATATACAAGGTTACCACAAATCAACGATAATATTATTAACTTCCTTATTGAATCCTTGAAGCTCAAATGCAATCCTTGAACGAGAATGCCCTCAGGAACCAAAGGGGTTTTATCCTCTGATCCTAGTTGTTGGGAATAAGGTGTTTCAACCTTAGAGTCCTAACATTGAATTATTTAATGTATTATTTTATTTATTTGTTTTAATTAATTGCCTACAATGTCATATCATTAAGTGGGACCCACTGGCTGGGTGGCATCCCCGTTGGAGATGACTGTATGACACATCTTCATCACATGTGGAGGTAGGCATCCCATCTTGGAATCATGGACCTAGGACTAGTGGTGTCATCTTATGACATATTCTATGATGCGTCATAAGGTATATTTTGCATGGAGAAAGTGTGGTGCCTTAGTGGGGTATGGAAAAAGTGTGTGAAAGAATAAGTGTGATAGTCATGTTTGACTTATTCTTTGTTTATTGAATGTGTTGAAAGTGACAAAATTTTATGGCACATGTTATATGGCATTTGTAAGGGATTTGTCATAACATACTAGAAGCATGACTTAGGCGCCCAAGCTTGGAGAGAGGTTTGGCATGTTATGACAATTGTAAGAAATGTAAGAGAATGTTGTACAGGTGAACAAATCATGCTTATGGCATGAGTTATTATTGCCAAATGGTTTTGGATGCCTAAACTCTTCTATAAGCTTCACAAAGCTTGTATCTCCTATAAATAGGATGCCTTGCATTGTAGAATGCATAGTTTGTTTGTAGGTATTCAAGTGCAAATGGTTTGACTCATAAATAGATGTTTGGTGTGAAGCATTTGTTGGAGTATAATTGCACTTGGGGTGTATTGTAACTCTCTTTTGAAGTAATACATTGGTATTGTGCTTTTGGAGGGTGGGTATTTTTACCCGAAAGGGTTTTCCCCACGTATATCGGTGTCCGTTCTATCCTGTCTATCTTTCTTCTACTTTTTTATTTTCTCATACCGTTATGTTGCTGAAGGGTATGTGCAGGATCATGATGGGCCAAAAAGTGGCGATATCTAAGTGATATGATGGCCCATGTGGTTGACAACTTTTTTTTTACCCAAAATTGATGAAACGAAAAGGGTTTTTAAAGGAGATTCTTAGCTTTCCACCAATATAAATTATGCTTTACTTTGAATTTAATAAATAATTATTATTCATTTTCTATTTGAATTATGACTAAAGTCCTAATTGATAGGCTGATTGAAAAACATCTATAGATTTCAAACGGTATCACTTTTTTTGAATCTGAAACATTCGTCACATTCTATGCTTTGCATACTATAGGATTAAAAAAATTAAAAAATAATTTCATGAAGTTTTGACCAAGTTAAGGTGGTTAGACATATGAATTTTTAATTTTTTAAAATTTGTAATAAAAAAATCATAATTAATTATTTACTTGGAATCAAATTACAAAAAAATATGCATCACATTGGGACATGAGTCCCCCACTTATATCTAAAATTTTATAAAAAAATATTATCATTTTATTGCAGTTAGGGTGGTCAGACAGACACCTACTTCTTATTTTTTCTTTGAAATTTAAGTATTACTGCATTGAAATTTCAAATTTTCACCAAATAGATTTTAAAAAAAATAAAAATAAACCTAGTATTTTAGAAACTGCATTCAATTTTCTATAGATTCTATTCTTACACATTTTTGAAATAATATAGATAACTTATTCAAAATTTTATGTCAAGTTGCCTAACTCTGATTTTCTGAATTTTATTGCCACTTAAGGGCCTATTTTTTCCATGATGATCCTGCACATACCCTGAAATTCTCTTAGATCTAAACTTACATCAAGTTATGATATTGCTATCAGGATTCAACCGTGTAGTTTTTGAGTCAAACTCATTGACCCATGATTCATGAGTAGTGGTTCACAAGAACCCATCTCTCATGATAATGAATGGTCCACTTAGCACTCATTGCATCTAGGTGATGCTCACAGAGGTGAAGCATTGGTCCATCTCGGGAGGTCACCCATCCTAGTACTGCTCCAGCTCAAGCGCGCTTAACCACAGAGTTTCCCCCAAGGTTAAGCCCACTTAGCTTGCTACCCCATTTGCAAAACCTTCAGCAAGTGTTATGCCTTATGAACCGTTCATTATAGAGCCCCTTTAGCTCATCAATTGATAAGTAGGAGGTTTCTTCCATAGCGTGTCAAATTATAATATTGCTATCAAGTTGTTCTATCTTACCTTTCCTATGTGTGTCTCATTAATTCAACTGTTTAAAGGTGTTAAAATGAAAGTTTTTCTATTCACTCCTACTTAGATTAGTGTAGGAAGTTGCTTATGCGTTCACGGCTTCCTTTCAGTTGGTATCAGAGCTTGGCCAACCTTGATTCATTTGTTGGGTTAGAAGGATTTTTTGTACTGATTTTTGATTTAGTGGGTGTCTTGCAGAAGGGTGTTTTGTGACATTTGTTGTAGAAAGAGATGGCAAACACATCTAGAAGGATCAAGATGGAAAAGTTTAATGGAGGAAACTTTTAGCTTTTGAAGATGAAGATGGAAGATATGCTTGTAGATCATGACCTATGGGTTACAGTTTTGGCCAAACCTACAACCATGAAACAAGATTGGGATTTCTTGGATTGGAAAGCTAAGGGTTTGATCAGACTCTGTTTGGTTGATTTCGTTCTCTTGAATGTTCATGAGGAAAACATTGATGCTTCTTTATGGAAGAAACTTGGAGATGTTTATCAAGCCAAGTCCTTGGTAAACAAGTTGTTCCTAAGAAAGAAGATGTACTCTCTAAAGATGGAAGATGGAGGATCCATTGTGGATCATCTAAATTCTTTTAATATGTTGGTTGCTCAACTGGGTTCTGTTGGAGACAAGATTGAGGATCAAGACCGGTGCATGCTCATGTTGTGTTCATTGCTAGATGGATGGGATCACCTAGTGATGGATATTAGAAGCACATCAGCCACCTTCAAGATGGATGAGGTTGTTGCTTTGTTGTTATCTGAAGAGATAGAGAGAAAATCTTCTGAGATGGCTAAGGAGGCCCTTGTTGTTCATGGTAGAACAAAGGAGAAAGGCAAGAAGAAAGAGAAAAAGTCTAAGTCAAAGTCTCCAGGGAGATCTAAGTCTCCTGGCAAGAAGTCCAAGGCAAGATGATGGAATTGTGGTGATGTTGGTCACATTCGAAAAGACTGCAAGAAGGAGAAGAAGAAGAAAAATAAGTCTTTCTCTGATTCTGAATCTAAGAAATCATCCCAAGATGATGAAGAATCTTTTATCGCAGCCTGGGCAGCCCATGCATCAGATGATGTGTAGTTGATAGATTCGGGTGCATCTTTCCACATGACCTCTCACAGAGATTGGTTCTCGAAGTATGAAGAATACAATGGTGGAAATTTGTACCTAGGAGATGATTCTTATCTTGCAATTTTTGGTCGTGGAAGAGTGAAGGGGATGGTGTCTTGCATATCTCGGGTTTGGCATGAAATCTACTTTCTATAAGTAAACTGAATTATTCTGGAGTACAAGTTGTTTTCTTTGGTGGAGGATGCAAGATGACAAGAGGAGCTATTTTGTTGGCTAAGGGTGTTTGTATGGGCACTTTGTACCAGTTAGATGCATGTTCATTTCAATGTAATAGTTCTTCTAATGTACCGAAGAAGAGACCTTTGGATTCTTCATCCTCACCATCAAATCATGTAGAGAAGAAATGTGTTGTAGCTAAATCTGATGGTCATGCATTTTGGGTAGCTAAGGGTGCTCATTCCATGGAAATGAAGCTTCCTACAGAGAAGACAATGTTATGGCACCAATGACTTGGTCACATTGGTGAGAAGGGTCTTAGAACCCTGAAAAAGAAGATCCTTGTTGAAGGCCTTGATGATTGTAATCTCGAGTTTGAATTTTTTTAACATTGTGTCTATGGTAAACAACACCATGTTTCTTTTTACTCTAGTTCTCATAAGTCTTATGGGGTCTTGGACTATGTGCATTCATATGTGTTTGGTCCTGTAAATGTTCCTTCATTTTCAAAAGCTTTATATTTTGTTTCTTTCATAGATGACTATAGTAGAAGGACATTTTTTTATTTCCTTAGAAGTAAAGATGAAGTCTTTAGTCAGTTTAAGGAGTTTAAGGCCTTGGTAGAAAATCAAACTAGTAGAAAGATTAAGTGTTTAAGGACTGATAATGGTGGTGAGTTTTGTTCTATAGATTTTGACAAATTTTGTAAAGAGCATGGGATTGAGAGACATAAGACTAATCCCTACACTCCATAAAAAAATGGAGTTGCATAGAGGATGAATAGAATGTTGATGGAAAGGGCTAGGAGTATGTTAAGTGGGTCTAGCCTTGAACAAAATTTTTGGGCTGAAGTTGTAGCCACTACATGTTATTTGATAAATAGATCTCCTACATCAGCACTTGTTGGAAAGACACCCATGGAGGCATGGTCTAGAAAGAAGCCTTCAATGAGACATCTTAGAGTATTTGGTTGTAAATCTTATGCTCTTGTTCCAATTGAGAAGAGGTCTAAGTTGGAGAAAAAAGGTGTTAAGTGCATCTTTATCAGCTATGGTGCTGGTGTAAAAGGGTACAAGCTTTGGGATCCAAAAGCACAAAAAATTCTCTACAGAAGAAGTGTGATCTTCAGAGAGATGAAACCTTCCTCTGTTGAGATGCAACGAGAAAAAGAGGAGAAACAAAAGAAGGAGGTAGTTCAGTTTCCACCTACTCCAGAGAAAGAAGAACTATTTACTCTTGATGGACTTGATGATGAGGAGATCTCAAGTAGCTCTGAAATTTTTGAAGAAGAAGAACCTCAACCTCAACCTTTGAGGAGGTCTACACAAGAAAGGCGATAACCGAAAAGGTTTGGTTATTCATTGTTAGATTCTTGTTGCATGTTTTCCTTGATTACTAATTCTGATGAGCCTAAGACTGTGAGAGAGGCAATAGGTATGAATGATTCAGATTCTTGGATGCAAGACATGGATGATGAGATGACTTCATTAAAGAAAAACAAGACTTGGTATCTAGTACCTTTTCCTACTTCATGTAAACCTGTTGGTTGTAAATGGGTTTTCAAGAAAACGTGTGGTCCTAATGGAAATATTGAGAAGTATAAGGCACAGTTGGTCGCTAAGATGTTCTCTCAGGTAGAGGGAATTGATTATAGGGAGATATTCTCTCTTGTAGAAAAGCTAACATCTATCCAACATTTTTTATCACTTGCAGCAAAACACAATTTATACGTAGAACAGATGGATGTGAAGACGACATTTCTTCGTGGTGATTTGGAGGGAGAGATATACATATCATAGCCAGAGCACTTCATTGTAAAAGGTAAAAAAAAATTGGTTTGCAAACTGAAGAAGTCTCTTTATGGTTTGAGATAGTCTCCCATAATGTGGTATTAGAAGTTTGATACTTATGTGTTGGCATTGGGGTTTCAGAGATCTAAATTTGACCATTGTGTATATTTTAAAATTGATAGTGGTCGCATTTTCATTATTGTTTTATATGTAGATGATATGTTATTTATTGGGAATGGTAAAAGTATGATTTTAGATTTGAAGTTTCAATTGTCAGCACAGTTTGAAATGAAAGACCTAGATTCAGCTAGGTACATTTTGGGAATGGAAATCATAAGAGACAGAGCTAACATAAAACTTTGGTTAAGCCAGTGCAAGTATGTGAACTCAGCATTGGAGAGATTCAACATGGTAGATTACAGATAGTTAGTTGTTCCTATGATACAAGGGATGAAGTTTTATGTGAATGATTGTCCAACATCTCCTACTGAGATGGAAAACATGACTATAGTACCATATGCAAATGCACTTGGCAGTCTAATGTATGCAATGGTGTGTACAAGACCAGACATTTCCCAAGCAGTGGGAGTCCTTAGTCATTTCATGGCTAATCCTTTATAGGTGCATTGGGATGTGGTTAAGAGAGTGTTCAGATACTTACGAGGTACTTCCGAGTATGCCTTGTGTTTTCATGGTTATCCTATTGGACCTCAACATTTTGTGAGCATTTGAGGATATGTGGATTCTGTTAGTTGGCAGATTTGTCCTTCGAAAATAAAATTAGAAAAATGACCCGTGATGCCCAAAAAGAAGAACAAATAGCACTAATAGTTGGAGAAGTCACCATTGGATTGACAACTTTTCGAGCTGAATTTTAGAGGTACCCCTCTTAAGATATGCAATGAATGGAAACATAGGGTATGATTTTTACCAAAAAGAAGAAAAGGAAACTATCACCTACCCATAACCATGAAAGTAGATGCGGAAGATTAATTCAGAAATAAATGACTACAAATAAATGACACAAAGTCCATGACTCCACATATTCCATATCCATGAATAATACTCAGGAAAAGAGAAAACAACAAACCCTTTTAATAGATGATATAACCCGAATTCAAAGTTTCAGAATTAAATACATACACAGTCCAATATAACAAAAATGTTGAAGAGTAATTACTATGGAACAAAGTTAATGTAATCAAAGGAAAACATTTATAAATTCAAAGGTTTAGAAATATTCTCTTATTTCTTCAATGTCACAATATGAGTTCATAGACAATATCTCTGTACAACAAGACTAGGTTAAAAGAAAACTAAGCTCATTCCCCTATTTCCTAAATACCCTTTGATAAAAGGTCCTCCATTTTATATCCTTACATGTACTCGAATGTAACTGTTCATAACGGTCATTGAAAATGATCGATATCAAGAAAACTTCCAAAATGGAAACAGTTTCATAATAGACGTTATCATTACACGTAACAAAGAGACTTCTTGCATGCAGCTAAATCACTAGAGGTGCCAAAATTCTATACAGTTCTAACTGCATTTCCATAACCAAATTGGAAATTTGGCTCATTCTTCTTCCTTTTCTAAAACAAAAATCACCTTGTTGTATTTTGAGTAGCTAGTTTTCTCCTTCCATGCTAGCGAACACAACTCAAAAATGATGTCAAGTTGCTCTTCATCAGGCCAATTTAAATCTGGTTGTAGGACAGACACAAGTTCATCTTCCCATTCTCTGATATCATCAGGAAGTACCATTTTGAGGAAACTCTAGGGTTGAAAATGTCATCACCTTTCCTCGTATGAAAGCTCACTTAACATTGACGGTAGGAAATGGTCATTTATTTGCCAATAAAAATGTGTCAATCTATTACTAAATTCGTTTCACCAACCCCCTATTCAAGAGTTGTCTTTTCAGAGGATTTAAAAGATTACGTTAAGCCTCAAATTGGCATTTCAAAGCGTTTGATAAGACATTCCTTAAAGGTACCGCACGATTCATTAAATGAGTTGACACCTTGAAAGTTGTGCATCTTTCTTGGGTTTCCCCATCGCTAATAAACTGAACCTTATAACCATCTATTAGGAGCTCTAAAGTTTTAAGAACCTCTGATAGGCCGACTACATGGGATGTCATTGGATAAGACTTGGAACTGCAAGAGCTACAGATAAGTCAGGTAGTCGGGTAGTTTTGAAACTTACGAACCTCGTGATGAGGTTAGGTAATTTGGAAGAGCCGTGACAACATCAAAACTTACCTATTAAAGAGGAAAACAATTAATCTTGAGTGAAAAATTGATGGGTAACATTGCTCTGATTGGGGACTGCATTTTTGCAAAAAATGCAAAAAACTCTAGAATCATTGGGGTAGACCAGTCTGAGTCCATTGGGCAACGAAGTCAAAAGAAAAGCAGGAGGACAGGGTGTTTCTTGCACAAGGATAGAGGGGAACTAGGTACAAACCAAAAACAAGCAAGCCAAAACTTCCTATCTACTTATGTACAAGGCAAGAAAATCCTACCTCAAGTAATGCTCCAAATTGTTGATCATGCGAAGCCATTGATAGGTTGTGAAAAATAGGACCCGTTGCGGAAAAGGAATGTATGCTTATGAAGTGTCAACAAACTCAGAAACAACCCATAGGTCCAATGGAGACTCATCTCATATAAGAAACCCTTATATATCAACATGCGACCAAAAATCCATTTTTCATCATGCACTTCTTGGATATAACCAACCACACATTCATGCTTTGTTTCAGACAAAAAGGAACCATCTAAAAATACAAATTTGTTGTCTCTTCTTTCATCAAGTGAAAAATCATCAACCAAAGTCCACAGACAAAGTGTAGCAGCTTCACTTTCAAGTAATCAATCACTAGTGGAAACCTTTGGAATGTCCACTATTTGTGAAAGATTGTTTCCTATTTGTTCATAACAGCTGAAAACAACATTTTCAAGATCCATCTAAACCTCTCCTTTTTTCATGATTATGTTATTATTTTCAGAATCACTATCAAGAATATATCCTTGTAGTTCATCTTTATCATGAAAAGAGAACAAGTTTCCATTAGTTAATTCAGAATTAGATAATTTGAAGAGGGAATTGTCTCTCACCTTTGAATTTTCACCATATTTTGTCGGCACATATAATGCATTGAATCTACCCCAACTAATCTAGCTTCTAGGATTTTCTAACCATTCCTCTATTTTTATTCTTGCTATAATATTCTCTTTAGATGCAACATTTATCATTTCCTCATTTGAACACACATGAAAAGCATCTGGAATTGAATATTCTTTTTGCAGATTGCAGGATAAATCAATTTTTGGGTATATGGCTAATGATTGTAGTATCTGAATATCACTTTCTATAAACATAGGATCAAATTTAACAGGAACCATATCCTTTTCTCTTGCACAAATAAAATATTTAGTGAGAAAACATGTAGGTTGTGAGTACCAATTTTCCATACCTTTAGCAAATTCAACAAAACTACTTTTACATGCATGCATTTCTTCTTTCAATAATTTCTTCTTTTAGTAGTTTCTTCTCTTTGAGCTTTTCACTAAGAGATTCAAGTATCGACACATTTATATCCCTTTTTTCATCAAAGGTAAATGCACTTATATCAACCTCTTTAACATGGTCATTTCCATCCACAATCCCACATAAAAAGTCATTTGAACTTTCCAGGCACCATTTTGGAATGAGAACTACCTTGGACCCATCTGATAATACTTTTTCATTTTCTTCAACAGAGGCGGATGGTTGTTCAATCTCACTCTTTTGTATGCAATCTTGTTCACCAAGAACATAAAAATTAAAAGAAACTTGCTCTTTATTCTCGGGTTCTTCCTGAAGTATTTCTAACTTTTCTACCCTTATTTGAGGAATCTTGTGTTCAAAATATTTAAGAATGTAATATCTGCAATGCAAATATTTAAACAACAAGGTAGATTGATGATCTTGGAATGGATGCAACCCTTTATTTTCAGCTTCAGATATGCTTTCTTTGAGACCATTCCACAGTGAATGAATCATTCCATCTTCTTGAGCCAATATTTTTCCAAATTGGTTCCATTTCCTGGCTTGACCTCAAACCATTTTCTAAGATATATTGATCCAACAGAGTCACCAACCCTCATTTTGGGAAGGCACCATTTTGTATCTGAAACAAGAGGTCCTTGAGGTCCCCAGTAGAGTGACCAAAAATATGTTAGTTGGCAGATTTGTCCTTCGAAAATAAAATTAGAAAAATGACTCATGATGCCCAGAAAGAAGAAAACATAGCACTAACAACAGTGATAACTTTAATAAACCCCCCTCAAAAAAAGATATAAAATCTTGGTGAATCTTTCATTTTTTGAGGAAAAAAAATAATTTCTATTGGCGAAACTTTCCTTTTTTTTGAAAAAAATATTAGTTTTATTGGCGATTTTTTTACATTACTAAAATTTTGTGGAAAATTTTGGTGAATCTAGAAAAATAATAGGAAAATACATTAATTATGATGGCGAATCTATCCAATCTAAAAATAATTCTCATGGAAAAGTAGGGGCCCAAGGGTGGAAATTATTGATGAGTTGAAGGGTTAGACTATAATATTTACTTTCTACCATTGTTTTATAATATAATATAATGGCCCTCATTATATTCTACAAGGTAAAATATAACCATGATCTATAATTCTCATGGGGGCTCAAAACTGCTTTTAGATCATTGGTCTAACAACCCTTGTTGTACACTATAAGGTGAAATTTACCCACAATCTATAATGCTCGTGATACCCAAAATTGTGGGCCCCATGAGCATTACAGATCATGTGTACATTTTACCTCGTGGAATACAACAAGGGCCATTAGATTATATTTAAATCAATGGTGGAAACTAAAGATTATAAATATGGTCCTAAAGCAACTAATAGTTATGATATACTATTGGTGAATTAATATAGATTTCTCCAATAATTTACAAAATTAAGGCGAATCTGATCTAATCATGTATCGAATATTGTGGCAAATTTTTTAGTTAAATTTTTTAATAAAATAAATTATTTGGCGATTTAAATAAGACTATAATAAAATTTTGTAAAAATGTGGCGATTCAAGTCACATTGTAGCTTGAACTATTAGCCAATTTTGGATTCCCAAATTTCAACTATTAGCCAATTGGCGAATATTAGCCATTAAAAAATTCACTAACTAACAGTTGGAGAAGTTGCCATTGGATTGAAAAATTTCGTCTAAATTTTAGAGGTACAACTCCCTCCTAAGATATGCAATGAATGGAAACATAGGGTGTGATTTTTACCAGAAAGCAGAAAAGGAAACTAATGTACCTATCCATAACCATGAAAGTAGATGCAGAAGATTAATTCAGAAAGAAATGAATACAAATAAATGATACAAAGTCCACATATTCCATATCCATGAGTAATACTCAGGAAAAGAAAAAACAACAAACCATTTCAATAGATGATATAACCTGAATTCAAAGTTTCAGAATTAAATACATACATAGTCCAATATAACAGAAAGACGTTGAGGAGTAATTACTATGGAACAAAGTTCATGTAATCAAAGGAAAACATTTATAAATTCAAAGGTTCATAAATATTCTCTTTATTTCTTCAATGCAACAATATGAGTTCACAGACTCAATATATTTGTACAAAAAGACTAGGTTAAAATAAAACTAAGCTCATTCCCCTATTTCCTAAATACCCTCTAATAAAAGGTCCTCCTTTTTATAGCCTTACATGTACTCGAATGTAACCATTCATAAAAGTCATTGAAAATGACCAATATCAAGAAAACTTCTGAAACGGAAGCAATTTCATAATAAATGTTATCATTATGCATCACAAAGAGACTTCTTGCATGCAAATAAACCACTGGAGGTGCCAGAATTCTATACAGTTCTAATTGCATTTCCATAACCAAATTGTGAAATTCAGCTCGTTCTTCTTCCTTTTCTAAAAAAAATCACCTTGTTGTATTTTGCGTAGCTATTTTTCTCCTTCCATGCTAGCAAATGAAGCTGAAAAATGATGTCAAGTTGCTCTTCATAGGCCAATTTAAATTTGGTTTTAGGATGGACACAGTTTTGTCTTCCCATTCTCTGATAACACTAGGAAGTAGCATCTTGAGGAAACTCTGGAGTTGAAAATGCCATCACCTTTCCTCATATGCAAGCTCACTTAACGTCGGTGGTAGGAAATGATCATTTATATGCCCAAAAAAATGTGCCAATCCGTTACTATATCCATTTCACCAACCCCCCTATTTAAGAGTTGTCTTTTCAGAAGATTTAAAATATTACGTTAAGCCTCAAATTGGTGTTTCAAAGCGTTTGAGAAGACATTCCTTAAAGGCACCACATGATTCATTAAATGAGCTGACACCTTGAAATTTGTGCATCCTGCTTGGGTCTCCCCATCACTGAGAAACCAAACCTTATAACCATCTGTCGGGAGTTCTAAAGTTTTAAGAACCTCCAATAGGCCGACTACATGGGACATCATTGGATAAGACTTGGAACTGCAAGAGCTACAAATAAGTTAGGCGGTCAGGTAGTTTCAAAACTTACGAACCCCATGACGAGGTTAGGGAATTTGGCAAAGCTACGACATCATCAAAACTTACCTATTAAAGAGGGAAAAAATTAATTTTGAGTGAAAAATTGATGGGTAACAGATTCAAATTGGGCAGGTGACATTAATAGTAGAAGATCCACCAGTGGTTATGTATTTATGATGTTGGTGGTGTTAGAAGCTGGATAAGTAAGCGACAAGCTGTAGTCGCTTTGTCCACGATAGAAGCAGAGTATATGGCAGCCACTCATGCTTGTAAGGAAGCTATTTGGCTTAAGAGATTTTGTTCTGATATTGGTTTAGATGCAGGACAAATTATTGTTTGTTATGATATTCAAAGTGTGATATGCTTAGCAAACAATCCTACCTTCCATGCTAGAACAAAGCACATTGATATATAGTATCACTTTGTTCGTGATATGATAGAATATGGAAAGGTGAACCTAGAGAAGGTTGACACTTTGATGAATATTGCAGATACATTGACGAAACCAATGAGCACAAAATTTTTTAGATGGTGTTATGAATCTATGCACCTTGAGGCCCTGAGCCATTAATTTAATTTGACTCTTGATAGGTCTTCAACAAGTGGGAGAATGTTGAGAATAAGGTGTTTCAAACTTAGAGTCCTAACATTGAATTATTTAATGTATTATTGTATTTATTTGTTTTAATTAATTGCCTACAATGTCATGTCATTAAGTGGGACCCATTGGCTGGGCGACATCCCCATTGGAGGTGACTGTATGACACATCTTCATCACATGTGGAAGTAGGCATCACATCTTGGAACCATGGACCTAGGACTAGTGGTGTCATCTTATGACATATTCTATGACACGTCAAAAGGTATATTTTGCATGGAGAAAGTGTGGTGCCTTAGTGGGGTATGACAAAAGTGTGTGAAAGAATAAGTGTGATAGTCATGTTTGACTTATTATTTCTTTGTTTAATGTGTTAAAAGTGTGACAAAATTTTATGGCACAAGTTATGTGTCATTTGTAAGGAATTTATAATAACACACTAGAAGCATGACTTAGGCGCCCAAGCTTGGAGAGAGGTTTTGCATGTTATGACAATTGTAAGAAATATAAGAGAATTTTGTACAGGTGTCCAAATCATGCTTATGGCATGAGTTATTATTTCCACATGGGTTTGGATGCCTAAACTCTTCTAGATGCCTCTCCAAGCTTGTATCTCCTATAAATAGGATGCCTTGCATTGTAGAATGCATAATTTGTTTGCAGGTATTGAAGTGCAAATGATTTGACTCCTAAATAGATGTTTGGTGTGAAAATTTTGTTGAATTAGCATTGTGCTTGAGGTGTATTGTAACTCTCTTTTGAAGTAATACATTGGTATTGTGCTTTTGGAGGGTGTGGTTTTTTACCCGAAAGGGTTTTCCCCATGTATATCGGCGTCCCTTCTATTTTGTCTATCTTTCTTCTACTCTTTGATTTTCTCATACCGTTATGTTGCTGAAATTCTCTTAGATCTAAACTTACATCAAGTTGTTCTATGTTACCTTTCCTATGTGTTTCTCATTTATTCAATTGTTTAAAGGTTATAAAATGAAATTTTTTCTATTCACTCCTGCTTAGATTAGTGTAGGAAGTTGCTTTCATGTTCACAACTTCCTTTCACTAGTGACCATTGGGTTTTCATCCAATGACCACAAACTCCTATCAATTTTCATCCACAAAAGGGTTTAGAACACAAGTGGCCCAAAATCTAGAAAAAATGACATAATAATTTGATATCCATCACTTGAATTGACTCTCCATTTATATGCTAACAATTTCCCTTAAGGAATAGGTCGCCCTTGAGCTGAAATGGTGTCAAGCCCAAAATTTGAATTTATAGCACACTACATTAGGTCGAACTTGAGGCCAAGGTATATTCATTTGAAGTTAGTGCACCACCTTGTGGACCTATCCACGTGTTTCCTTAACTCTTTCCTTCTTCTTGATACTTTGCAATTGATGTCACACATTCCAGAGGTAACCCATTCAATTCACTTGAGGAACTAACCATTGAGAAGTGAACACAATCATCTTCTGACAATGATATCTTTTTAGAACCAGCTCCATTCTTCATGAATTCTAGATATGTGCACATGTCATTGAGGAATGTATGTTTTGATCCACAACACGAGAAATGTTCTTGCAAAGAGATGCAGAGTAATGTCTAGATCTGCCCTGGTGCCAATGATGAGAAATTGGACTACTATCTAGGGTGACCTTGTTGGATCTTGTGGTTGTGTTGCTGATATGTGGTTTTCATTGATGTCAACACTATTAGCATTAATGATTCTGAAGGTTGTATATGTCGAGGATATTGAGAAAATTAAAATATATATGTTGAAGGCAATCTGTGAAGCTGTGAAGTACTGTGAAGCTCAGAATGGTGGAAAGTTCACTACATTTCTATTTAGGTGTTGTGCTTTAAAGGGTTTGTTGCTGAGCCTATCTAATTTATATTACAGAAGTTTCAGAGGTAAAAATCAAGATTTGTACAAGTTGTATGTTTATGTGTTCCTACAATTATTTTGTTACAATAACTAATGTTTTTGGAAGAAGAGAACATGATTTTGGTAATTTTAGTTGTTGCGTATGCTCATGCAATGTTCTTTGATGTTTCTAGTTGATGCTCTATCCTTGTTGCACGTCTGCATTGATTGGTGTGATCATGATCAAAGATTTTTCCTTTGTGTGTTTGAGTTTTCATGTTCTTGGCTAACATGGTGGTTGTAGCATGTTTTGGATCCTTGTGGATTAATTTTTGAATCCTTGGTATGTTTGAGGATGTTTATTTAGGTCTTCATTATGTTGTGACCAACTTAGGTTGGTATGCATTAAGATTTGTTCATGAATTGGGCCGCCAGTTTGTATTCATCTATTCTTTATCTTTGGCCAACAGAGTTATTGATGTAATTTCATGAAGCGGATATATAAGAGCGATTGGTTTATTCATTTGGTATGAATGTATGTGAAGTATGTGCAAGATATGTGTGAATAAATATCAGATCATTTGATTACAGAGCAAAGTGTGAAGGAGTTTGAGAGAAGTGTGAATAATTGTTTCTGTGCCTAAACTGAAAATACCATCAGGATTTTGAAGAAGCTAATTTCTCAGTTCAACCTCATCAGATGGATTTAATCTGAAGTTTGTATGTAAGGCAATGGACCTTCCCTTTTGAGCAGTGAGCTCTAGGCAGTGTGCCTAAATTCATGTGCATTCCTTATTCATTTTTATTATACTTCTAATAGGGTATAATCTTGTGGACTAACATCCACCATGGTTTTTCCCCTAACAGGATTTCCACGTATAAACTCTTGGTGTTCTTATGTTTCTGATGTGTTTTTGATTCATTCTTTCACTATTAATTATCAGATCTGAGATTAAATTTAATAAGGTTGAATAAGTTTTAATTTCTATGACAACCCCCCCCCCTCTCAGTTGTCTATTCTTGTTTTTACAACAATTGGTATCAGAGAAGGTTCCTCTGTAGAAGTTTAATAGCTTGAGGTGATCCGAGATGAAATCATACAAGAAGGATAGTCCTAGATTTGATGGTACAAACTACTCTCTATGGAAGGTTATAATGGAGTGTCATTTCAAGTGTATCGGTGAACCCTTCTAGAATATTACAAAGAACTCATAGACTATTCCTCGGAATGGTCCCTCTACTCCATTTGAGATCAAGGAAGCTGAAAATAACATCAGGGCTATAGAAGCATTACTGAGTGCTCTAACAGATTAAGAGATGACAAATGTGATGGGTCTGCAAACAACACATGAGATCTAGAAGAAATTGGAGACATTGTATGAAGGAGATACACAAGTGAAAGTTGCTAAACTAAAAATTCTGAAAGGCAAGTGGGAAAACTTGAAGATGAGTGAAGATGAAAACATTATTGCTTTCATGCAAAAAGTAAATGAACTACTGTTAGGTATTAGATGTGTTGGTGGAACCTTGGAAGAAGATGAGATTATGGCTAAAGTGCTCAGATCATTGCCAACTTCTTACAAAACAAAATCTCGTGCTATTGAAGAACTCAAGACAATAACAAATGTGACAAGAGACATGCTGATTGGTAAACTTGTTTCCTTTGAATTGAGTGAATTTGGTGAATCTACTCCTAAGATAGAATTTTCATTCAAGGCTACTGTATCTAGAAGAAACCAACAGAGATATGATCTGGGAGAAAATTCCAGAAAGACATTCAAATATGAAGATGAGATGAAATAGATTGAAGATGAAGAAAGAGAGCTAGAAGAGCTGGAAGCATTGATTGTGAAAAGAGAATCCAGAGGACAAGGTAAGTATAAAGGAAAGCTACTTATTAAATGTTTCTTTTGCAGTAAGATAGGTTATTTTACATCAAGGTGTCCTGAAAGAGTTTCTAAGTACAAACCTGACAAGTCTAGATTTCAAAAGAAATCTTATTATGCTAAAGAAGGTGTTACTAATGATGAATCTGATAAAGAAAATGGAAATGAAGATGGATGGGTATTCATTGCTATCAAGGAAAATGGTCTGGTGTCCACTGAATCTGCTAGTAATCAGAATATTGAGAAATCTCTTGCAGCCAGAATTGATGAAAAGGATGAGTGGGTGATTGACAGTGGATGCTCACATCATATGACTAGTGACAAAAGCAAGTTTTTAAGCTTGGAAAAATATGACTGTGGTGTTGTAAGATTTGGAGATAAAAATGTTGGTGTGATTTGTGGCAGAGGCACTATTTCTCTTGGTGGTAAATATAATACCGATGATTTCATTTATGTTGAATGATTGAAGCATAACTTGTTGAGTGTTGGACAGATGGTAGACAAGGGATACAACCTCTAGTTCAAAGATGGTAAGTGCAGGATATTGGGAAGTTGTGGAAATATAATTGCTTCAAGTACAAAGATAAGAGGTAATTTTTTTCACCTAAGTGCTTCTAGTGAAAGTTGTTTAATTTCTCAAGTTTATGTAAGCTGGTTATGGCATAGGAGGCTGTGTCATGTGAATTTTGATAGCATTGTCAAAGTAAGCTCCACTCAAGCAGTTAGAGATCTTCCTAAGTTAGTGAAGCCTACTAACACTATATGCAAGGAATTTCAGATGGGAAAGTAGACAAGAATTTCTTTTCGGAGAAAACAACATCATTCTAATGGAGTAGTGGAGCTGGTGCATACTAATCTATGTGGTCCCTTCAGAATCAGAAGTCTACAAGGAGAAAGGTACTTTATGTTGCTTATTGATGATTACTCTAGTATGATATGGGTTTCTTTCTTGATAGAAAAACATGAAGCACTAGAAAAGTTCAAATTTTTCAAAGCTATGGCCGAGAATGAGACGGGTTTGAAGATTAAAAGCTTAAGGTCAGATAGAGGTGGTGAGTTCACTTCCCAAGATTTCAATTATTTTTGTGAAGAACATGGAATCAAAAGACAGTTATCTACTCCCCAGACTCCTCAATAGAATGAAGTTGTTGAGAGAAAGAACATAACAATTCTAGATGCTGCTAGAACTATGATGTTGGAAGGTAATGTTCCTCATATCTATTGGAGAGAAGCTGTAAGCACTACTATATACACTATCAACCAAGTAAATTTCAATGGTAATTCTGGTAAACCTCCTTTTGAGCTATGGTTTGGTTATAAGCCTACTATTAAATATTTCAAAATATTTGCAAGTAGATGTTATATCAAGAGAGATGAAGATATTGGCAAGTTTGATGCTAGGAGTGATGAAGGAATATTTTTGGGTTACTCTACTAAGCGAAAATCCTATCGGTGCTATAATAGAAGATTGAAGAAAATGGTTGAAAGCACAAATGTCAGAGTTGATGAGGATACTGACAGATCATCCAGATATTGCGGATATGATTTAGATGACCAAAATGATAGGACTGAGAAAGGAAAGACTACTTAGACATAGAATCAAGTTCAAATTGTTTCGATGAATCAAGAGAATCATGAAGGAGAAGTTAGTGGAAGTGCAGAAGAGAGAACAAAAAAACTAGAAGTTCGAGATAATCCCAAAGTCCCAAGGTATGTAAAGCTAAATCACTCTGAAAATCAGATTATAGGAGACAAGAACAAAGGTGTGTAGACTAGAATAAGAATTGCAGAAGAGTATTGTCTGATTTCCAAGACTGAGCCTAAAAATGTCAATGAAGCATGTAAAGATGAATATTGGATGGAAGCAATGAAGGAAGAATTGATGCATATAGAGAAGAATGATACATGGATTCGTTTTCCCAGACCACAGAATAAAAATGTTATTGGAACCAAATGGGTCTCTCAGAATAAGCTAAATGAACAAGGTGAAGTGGTTAGGAATAAAGCAAGACTGGTATGTAAAGGGTACTCACAAATGGAAGGTATTGATTTTGAAGAAACCTTTGCCCCTGTTGCTAGAATTGAAGTTGTAAGATTATTTCTTGCTTATGCTGCTTTTAAGAAATACAAATTCTATCAAATGGATGTGAAGTCATCATTTCTGAATTGTGAGCTAGAAGAAGAAGTAAATGTTGAGCAGTCGAATGGATTTCAACTGACTGATGAAGGAGACATGGTTTTATGATTGAAGAAAGCATTGTATGGACTCAAGAAAGCCCCTAGATCTTGGTATGCTAGATTAGATAAATACTTGTTGAAGCTTGGATTCAATAAAGGTACTGCTGACAGTAATATGTATTTCAAGGTGGATCAAGATAAAGAGTTGATTATTGAAGTCTTTGTTGATGACATCATTTTTGAAGGTGATGATGACTTATGCATGAAGTTTGCTAATGAAATGAAAAGTGAGTTTGAGATGTCAATGATTTGAGAGCTGAAATTATTTTTAGGATTGCAAATTACTTAGTTAGAGGATGGAATATTTATATCTCAGTCCAAATATGTAAGAGAGTTACTGAAAACATTTAACATGGAAGACTCAATACCTGTAGGTACACCCATGGTAACCAGATGCAAGTTAACACAGAATGATGATTCTCCTAAGGCTAATCAAACAAGGTGCAACTCAATGATCGGTGGATTACTTTATTTGCCTCAGACTAGACTAGACATTATGAGTTGTGTATGTATGGTTGCTAGATATCAAGCTGATCCGAAGGAATAACATGTAACTATTGTGAAGAGAATTTTTAGATATTTGAAAGGGATAGTTAACTTTGGTCATTGGTATCCTAAAGATGATGATCTTACTCTGAATTCCTTACAGATGCAGATTGGGCAAGAGATGTGGATGACAAGAAAAGTACTAGTGGTGGTGCATTCTTTTTGGAGAAGAAGTTGGTGTCTTGGCTAAGTAAAAAGTAGAATTCCATTTCCTTATCTACTGTTGAGGCAAAATATATTGTTGTTGGAAACAATTGCACTCAAGTAATATGGATGAAGTAGATGCTAAGAGATATCAAAATTGAGTATAATGAGCCTATTGATATATTTTGTGATAACTCAAGTGCCATAAACATTTCCAAGAATCTGGTGTTACATTCAAAGACAAAACATATATCTATCAAGTATCACTTTTTGAGAGACAAAGTGAGTGATAAAGAAGTTAGATTGGAGTATGTGCCCACTAAGGAACAAATTGTAGATATCTTCACTAAAATGTTGCCTAAAGATACTTTTGAGTATCTTAGAGGCAAGTTAGGGGTAATTTTCCTTCCTAATCTGAACTAATATGCAAGTCTTTGCATCAATCTGTGCATTCATATTCATATCTTGTTTCAGATTGATGTTGTGGTGGATGCTACTTAGGGGGAGTAGTCAGATATTCAGATATGTGGTTTAGAGCATGTGTACCTTTTCCATTGATGTCAAAGGGGGAGAAGAGTAATGTGAAAAACCTTTGTAGAAGAAAGGGGGAGAAGAGAAATAAGTACTAAGAGGGAGAAGATATAAGAGTAATGTAAGGAGAAGAAGAACAATTTGAGAAGAGTTAGTTGTGTTGATGGTATTTTTCACACACTATTAGCATTAAGAGTTAGAAAGGGGGAGATTGTTGGATGTTGTGGTTGTCATTGATGTCAACACTATTAGCATTAATGATTCTAAAGGTTGTATATGTCAAGGATATTGAAAAAACTAAAATAAATATGTTGAAGGAAGTCTATGAAGCTGTGAAGTATTGGGAAGCTCAGAATGGTGGAAAGTTCACTACATTGCTATGCAGGTGTTGTGCTTTAAAGGGTTTGTTGCTAATCCTATCTAGTTTATCTCCGAAAGTTTCATAGGTGCACATCAAGATTTGTGCAATTTGTATGTTTTTGTGTTCCTACAGTTATTTTGTTACTGTAGCTGATGTTTCTGGAAGGAGAACGTGATTCTGGTAATTTCAGTTGTTGAGTATGCTTGTGTGATTTTCTTTGATATTTCTAGATCGTTCTCTATCCTTGCTGTACATCCTCATTAATTGGAATAATTGTGATCAAATATTTTTCCTTTGTTTGTTCGAGTTTTCATGTTCCTGGCCAACATGGTGGTTGTAGCGTGTTACAGATCCTTGTGGATTAATTTTTGAATTCTTGGTGCATTCGAGGATGTTGATTTAGGTCTTCATTATGTTGTGACCAACTTAGGCTAGTACGCATTGAGATTTGTTCATGAATTGGGCCGAAAGTTTGTATTCATCTATTCTTTATCTTTGGCTGACAGAGTTGTTGATATAATTTCATGAAGCGGATATATAAGAGTGATTGTTTTCTTCATTTGGTATGAATGTATGTGAAGTATGTGTGAGATATGTGTGAATAAATATTAGATAGTTCGATTACAAAGTAGAGTGTGAAGGAGTTTGAGTGAAGTGTGAAGAAGTGTTTATGTGCCTAACCGAAACTATCATCAGGCTTTTGAAGAAGCTAATTTATCAATTCAACCTCATCAGATGGATTTAATCTAAAGTTTTTATGTAAGGAAGTGAGCCTTCCCTTTTGAGAAGTGAGCTCTAAGCAGTGTGATTGAATGTATGTGCATTCCTTATTCATTTTAATTATACTTCTAACAGGGTATAATCTTGTGGACTAACATCCACCATGTGGTTTTTCCCCTAACAGGGTTTCCACATATAAAATATTGGTGTTCTTATGTTTCTGATGTGTTGTTGATTCATGATTTCACTGTTAATTATCAGATCTGAGATTAAAGGATAATAAGGTTGAATAAGTTTTAATTTATGTGACAACTAATTCAACCCCCCTCTTAGTTGTCTATTCTTGTTTTGCCAATAGACAGATTGGTGTTAAATTTCTAGAGCTTGATCCTTGCGTTATGAAATTTGGATAGAGTATAGATGGCTCTTGGTTGATCTTATGTCTTTGACCGCATGTTGATTGACCCTTTTGTGGTAAAATGTGTCATGATTCTCATATGCAAATCCGCAATGGTATTTCCAGAAAAGGGACATGACGAGTCCTCCCCTCTCAAAATTGCTTGCCCTCAATCAATATAAATTGGAATTCTCAAGCACTCTAGGTCCTTCCCAAGTGGTATCTTTGATTGGAAAATTCTTCCAATAAACAAGATATTTCTTTATTCTCATGTTTCTTAGATCCTTGACTCGGTGTCGATCACAACTTCCAAAATGAGAGTGAGTTTTCCTTCATCATATAATGGGAGTAACTTAGTTGCAGGAGATGTATTCAATACCAAAACCTTCTTTTGATACGGAACATAGAAAACATTATGAATTTTACTTTTTTCCAAAAGCTCCACCTCATAAGTAGTTTCTCCAACCTTCTAGATTATCTCAAGTATGACCCATAGAACTTAGGCTTGAGCTTCTCTACTCTACCTTTCTTGATGGAAGATTGTCTATATGGTTGCAACCTTATGAATATCATATCCCGTTCTTCAAATGACCTTTCTATGTGCCTCCTCTCTACATACATCTTTTGTTGATTCTGAGCATTTTGCAAGTGATCCTTAAGTGATCTCATAATCTTCTACTTTTGTTTTACCAGATTGCTTTCTATCAAAACACTACTATCTATGAGAACCAATTTTTCAAAGGTCAAATCATCATATCTATAGAGTTCTTTGAAAGGAGACATTCCAATTGACATGTGGTGAGTGGTGTTGTAGCAATACTCTCCCAAATGAAGCCACTTGATCCATGTTGATTGCTAGCTAGTGATATAGTTCCATAGATAACCTTCCACCCATTTGTTCACAATTTCTTTTTTCTCATCAGTTTGTGGATGGTAGCTGGTGCTAAGATTGAGCTTAGTGTCGATCAAAAGAATCAGTTGTCTCCAAAAAATCATTGAGGAATCAGCTATCTATGCCACTTACAATGTTCTTGGGTAGCCCATGTAGCCAAAAAATATTCTTTGAAGAATAGTTCAGCAACTTGTGAAGCTTTATAGTCACTGGGGATGGCAAAGAAATGAGCATACTTTTTCAATATATCCACTACAACATAAATTCAATCTTCACCTTTTGCCTTGGGTAATTCGGTGATGAAATACATGGAGATACTCTCACATTTGTGTTTTGGAATGGGAAGGGGTTGTAACAGTCTAGCTCAAAATTCTTGCTCCCCTTTGTTTTGCTAATATGTGATGCATTCTCAAATATGTGTGAGGAGATCCTCCTTAAGCCCTTCCAAAAGAACCTTTTCTCTGATTTTCTAGTAAATCTTATAGAAATTAGGATTCCCTAACATAGGTGTGTTATGATAGGTGTCAAGTATCTTCTTTTTCACCTTGGATCTGGGAGCTAGGAACACTCTATTCTTGAATAGAATCAAACTCTAACACCACATACATGTCATCCTTCTCCACCCTGTCCAAAATTCCCATAACAAAAGGATCATAGGCATATTCCTCCATGATTGAATTCTTCTATCATGTTGATGTGATGGACACATGAAAAAAAGTGGGTCACCTAGAGAGTGCATCTGCCACAATATTATTTTTTCCTTTGACATATTCAATATCCCATTTTTGGTGCCTATCATTCAAGTTTTGTTGGATTGGGAAGAACCTCAGGTTGTTGTTTTGAACACCAAACCTGCACAGACTAACATAAGATCAACAAACAATTGTTAAACATGTTAGAAAGATCAATATAGTGTTCCCTATGAAATTCTTTAGCCAAATTCAAGAGAAAACATAAAAATAAGAAGAAACTAACAAAAGGTAGCATGTAATCTAAATTGAACTAGCTAAACCTCCATCCCATAAGGGGAGTGGTTCTCCTTTGATAAGGAAAGAAGCCCTTTCCCAATCCCTTTGATAAGCTTGATGATTTGTTGATAATACAAGTGTAGAATGGATTCCAAGTGATGAATCTATGCTTGAAAATGATGGAAATGGTGATAGCTATGAAGTAAAATGCCTATAGTGATGATGCATGAAGTTATGGATCCATATTGTGAAAATGATGCTTCTATTTATAGAATTCAAGGGTTGAAGAATGAGAGGATTTGATGAATGTGAGATAAATTGAGAGCCAATGAGAATGTGTCAAGTGTCACAATTCTATTGGATGAGGATGGAGCACATTTTGGGAAATGTGTGAGTGGAGGAGGATGGAAGAGAAGTAAATGAAGATGGTTGAGAATTTGAAAATTGTGTAAGAGGAATTGAATGAAATTTGTTGAGATTTGAGAGGATGTAAGATAATTTATTTCATTTGTAAGAGGATGTGATAGGTTTTTGAAAACCTTTGGAGGGAAATTGAATGGGAGGTGGTTGAGAAGAATATTCTTTAGAATATGCCTTTGTGAGGATAAGTAGAGGAATTAAATAAATAGAAGAAATTAATTTCATGTACAACCTGGTTAGTTGACCATGGTTGATTTAACTTTTTGAGGAGTTAAAAGTTGGAGGATTTATTAATGACAATTAGAAGGTGATTTAGGATTAATTAATTGGAAGAGGTTAGGGGATTTGTGATATTTGATTTAATTGATTTTAATCAAATAAGAATATTTTAGGAGAATTTAATTAAATGATTTAGTTTAATTAAATATGATGAATATTAGTTAGAAGAAAGGTGAATTAATCAATAAATTTAATTATTTGATTAATAGTTGAATTTGCTGATTTTAATTAAATAATGTTGATTATTCAATTAATTGGTTAATTTGATGTGATTTCAAAAGAAATGGTGTTAATTAATCAGAATTAGATGCATAGTGTCAATCAAGAAGTTTTTACGTGTCTACATTTTGCCCCTATTTGAAGCGAGGTACCTGCTACGTTGGTTCAAAGAATAACACTGCCATGATCAAAATCCAAAAAATTCTTTATTTTTTGGATGCCCTACTGCTGCCCTAGAGGAAGAAATTGTGCTACTACACTGCCTCCTCGAGAGATCAAGCAAAAATTTTCATTTTTAGGTCGAGCTCACGACAAAGAGGTTCAAGATGGATGTATGGATGGTTAGACTAACAGTTTATATGATGATGCAAATGAGATGTTTTTAAGATGCTTAGAATAACAAATCTATATTATCCTAAACAACTTAAATGGTGATGCAATGCATGTGAGATGGATGATGTTTCCTATTATGATGATATTCCATGACCATGCAGGATGCAGACAGGTTGTGGATGCAAGATGAATGCATTGATGTTTTGGTGAATGACATGATACCATGTTAGTATTAGTATGTGGAGAAGATAGAAGAAAGAGAGACCAACCCTTGAGTTCAAGATGATACCGAAATATGGTGATGACGTGATTTCTTATCAGAGATTGGAAACATAAAGAGCTTACTTACCTTATGTTTGATAAAACACATAAGTATGATGCATCAAGGTATAGAAAAACATGATGACGTTGTACCTACTGAGATGGATTTTGACTCGAAAATCATATAGGAGTATCCCTATTCAAACTTGGCATACAAAAATTTATTAGGATGTACTTCAGATATTTCAAACATCTCAGACTAAAACACAACGAGGAAAAACCTCCCAATGTAATAGTCAACAAAATGCCCAAAACATCCTCCCTACAAACAAAACAAAGTAAGTATGACCAAGTTATTTTACAAGAATATACAATAAGAACAACAAACAAAAGGTAATGATCAATGCCCCATTCCCTTTCTCTCTAGATCATTTTGATTAGACATCATCGAGACGTCATTGGAATGAACACAATAAAATAAATCAAAAGAAGACATCAAGTAAACAAAACAAGCTAATGTTCTTCATACCTCTAGCCAAGACTAAACTACAGTGATGCCTAATGTTGGTGTCCATTGTAGGAAGGATGCATCATAGGACGTGATGTTATCAGGTGATTTTGGAACTTACTAGATGATAAGCTATTGATGCAAAGAGTTGACCACCTTGTTTTCCTACTGACCTAGACTTACGACTCTTTCGCTTGAGTTTTCACTTTTCACTGCTAAAATTGCTTCTAATTGTTTTACCAAAGGGGGAAGGTGATGGTTGGTTTATTATGGGTGAAATGTTGAAACAGGATGGATGATTTTGGGTTTTTTGAATGTTTTTGGTATTTTGAAATGTTTTGAGGCTATTTTTGGGTTTTCGAGGTGTTTTACAAATGTTTTGATTTTCAAAAATTTCTAATGCTTTTGGTATTTTTTGAGATTTTGACCAAGCATCTAACCTAGAGACCTATCCTAGGGGCCTCAGGGTTGATCAAAGATTAGCCTTGCCTCTGTTATACACGTAGAGACAACATAGTTCGAATAACACAAACTCGCTTATTAATGAGATATGAACAAATGGATTGTTAGCTTATTATGATGGACTCCTAAAGGACTGAACTAGAGTGTCTCGAGGGCCAATCAAAGATTAGCCTTGCCTATGTTCAAGCTCAGAGACCCATAGTTTGACATGACGACTCTATATTTTACTTTTTCTAACTTTTGACCTATTTTTGGATTTTGATATGATTGGGATGTTTTTGGTTTTTCCAAGGATTTTATGATTTTTTTTGGATTTTTTGATCTTATGAATGTTTTTTTATTTTTTGATCTTATGAAGATTTCAAGAATATACATGAATCTGATCCGATGCAAGTATAAGAACATTCCCCCAGCGTGATGTGATATACTTTGATATAGGCAGGACAAACTAACCTTAGGAAAGTGCCAAGTAGTACTAGGAGAGAACATGATACCAACATAGGATCAAGCTATGATACGAATGATGATGGGTGATGGAGGGATCAACAAAATGTGATGGGTGAATGAGATGGTAGGCGATGCAGAAAAAGTCAAAGAATCCATGGTGGATGGAAAGTGCTTATTTACATAAGGTGCCTATTTGACAGGTTTTCACCAAGGTACCTACCCAAAGTGCCACCGAAGTGGTTTTCACTAGAGGATGATTTTTTTCTTTATTGTTTTCAATCCTTATTCTGATTTTTTTGGATTTTTTATTTTTTTGATTTTTGTTTTTATTTTTTGGATTTATACCTTGCAAGCTTAGACATAATTTTTTTGAGATAGGAGCTATTGATGGGCTCCTATAGAGACTCGCCTTTAGGTGTGGATAATTGATATGCTCCTGATTTGTAACTTTCCTTGATGATGAAGGGTCCCAACCAGTTGGGTTCAAACTTGCCCTTGCTATCTAGATTTGGCACATTTTTTTGATTCTCTTTCAACACGAGCTCTCCTACTTGAAATGACTGATTCTTGATCTTCTTATTGTATCTTATTTTGAGGTAGTTCTAATAGACCTGCAGGTGATTCAAAGCATCCATGCATCACTCATCTAGTAGTTCAAGCTTTTTTAATCGTGACAACCAATATTATTCATCAGTAATGAGATTCTGCAATGATATTCTTATGGATGGGATCTTGATCTCAATGGGAAGGATGGCTTCTAATTCGTAGACCAAGGAGAATGGGATTGCACTTGTTTTTGTGCAGATACTCGATCGATAGGCCCATAAGTCAAGATTTAGTTGTAGGTTCCTGTCACGATCGACTTCATTGACTATCTTCTTGAGGATTCTTAAGATTGTTTTATTCATAGCCTCAACTTGGCCATTACCTTGGGGGTAGTATGGGGTGGAAAAGCGATGTTGGATATTGAACTTTTGGCATAGCTCTTAAACATCCTAGTTTTTAAGTGGTGTTCCATTATCTGAGATAAGGGCTTGTGGAACACCGTAATGATAGATGAGGTAATTAAAGATGAACTTTGTAATTTTCTTTCCTATGATATAGTTCATGGGAATGGCCTTTACCCACTTCGTGAAGTACTCCATAGAAATGATAATGAACTTATGTCCATTAGATGAGGTGGGTGAGATTTTACCGATGAGATCGAGCCCCCATTGTGTAAAAGGCCAAGGTGTTATAATGGGTTGGAGCTCCTATGCTGGTGCATGGATGAGGTACCCATGTTGTTGACATTGCGAACATCTTTAGACATATTCATGAGCTTCCTTTTCCATTGTCATCTAGTAGTAGCCCATTCTCAGCAGTTTCTTGGCCAAGGTCATACCACTAGAATGCAAACCATAAATGCCATTATGTACCTTGGTTAAAGCAGTCAAAGCTTCCTCAAGGTTAAGGCATCTCAAAAGGGTTCCTTCGATACTTCTACGGTACACGGTATCACCTAAGATAATAAAATAGGATGAATTTTTGATAAAGGTTCTTTTAAGGTTTGGGGTGATATTGATAGGGAGGACTCCTATTTTTAGGTAGGTGTATGCGTCATGGTACCAAGGATCACCAAGACCAATGATTTCACACATGAACTCAGAATTTGGTACCTCAAAAGCCGGTACGAGAAGCTACTCTACTCTACCAGGAATTCTTATTTAGGGATCTTGTTGGGATATCAAAAAATGATCCGATTGTAGACATGGCATTCGTTGCTCTGTTGTTTACCCTTGGTATCTTCTCAAATGTGATGTTGATGAATAATTCCTTAAGATCCTCCACCAGTTTCTTGTATTGGGTAAGTTTTTCATCCTTCATTTGGTATTCATCATTGACCTAGTTGATGATCAGTTTTGAGTCTCCATAGACCTTAAGTGTCATGATTTTCCACTGTACTACAATTTTGGAGTCCTATGACAAGGGCCTCATACTTGGAGATGTTGTTAGTGCAAGGAAAATGTAGTCTGTATTATTTTGCAATGCAATCTCCTTGTGGTGTGATAGAGAAGACTCTAGCTCCTAACCCATGCTGAGTATATGAACCATCAAAATACACCTTCCAATGATCCGCTACACTGAGATTGAAAATTGACTCATCGGGGAACTTTGACACCAATGGATTCTCTGCATGTATCGGTGCTTCGACTAGTTGATCTACAATTACCTATCCTTTGATTGCCTTCCACTCTACATATTCAATATCATATTCTGTTAAAATCATAACCCATTTTTCCATTTGTCCTGTGAGTGTTGCTATAGAGAGTCGATACTTGAGAGGGTCCATCTTGGCGATGAGCTTTATTTTATGAGAAAGAATCTAGTGCCTAAATTTATATGAGGCAAACACCACTACTAGACAATATTTCTCGATGAATGTGTAGTTGATTTTGTTCCCTACTAAGGTTCTGCTAATAGTAAATGGATCTTCATTTTCCTGTTTCATCATGTTGTGCTAGAAGAGCACCAAGGGCTACCGTTGTTGCTGATATGTATAGGATCAATGGTTTATTTGGGATTGGTGACACAAGGACAGGTAGTGTTAGCAAGTACTCTTTGATTCTATTGAATGCATGATCACATTTCTCATCCCATTTATATGCTACCTCCTTGTGGAGTAGATGAGAATATGGGATAGCTTTGTCTGCTAACTGCGTTATGGATCTGTGAATAGATTGGAGTCTTCCCTACAAGCCCCTAAACTGATCCAATGTTCATGGTGCCTCCATTTCAAGGATCTCTTTGACCTTTGTAGGGTCTATCTCGATTCCCCTCATTGATACAATAAACCCTAGGAGTTTTCCTGATGTGACACCAAATACACATTTCTTTGGATTTAGTCTTACTTTGTATTCTTCTAGTCTACCAAAGATAGAGATTAGTGCTGCTATGTGGTCTTAACACTTTCTTGATTTTGCTAGTATGTCATCCACACAGTCTTCTCCATATTTTTGGATCATGTCGTGAAAAGTTAGAGTCATGGCCCTTTGGTAGGTGGCTCCAGCGTTCTTCAATCCAAATGGCATCATGTTCCAAAAGTAGGTACCCCATGGACAGGTGAAGGCTATCTTATGTTGATCATCCTTTGCTATCATTATCTAATTGTATCCTAAAAACTCATCCATTAATGACAATATTTCATGCCCTACTATTAAATCTACAATCATGTCTATGTTGGAAAGAGGGAAATCATCCTTAGGGCACACTTTGCTCAAGTCCTTGAAGTTGGTGCAAATTTGAATGCCCCCAATGGGATTAAAAATGGTTACTAGGTTGGAAACCCATTCAGGATAATCAATGGGTTGTATGAAACCAGTGTCAAGGAGTTTCTGCAGCTCAATTTTGACCAATAATGTGATCTACGGATGCATCTTTCTTATTTTTTTTCTTACTGGTTTTTCTTCTGGATAGACTACTAGATGATGGACCACCACCTCTGGATCAATACCTGGCATGTTAGCGTAGGTCCATGCAAAATTTACTTTCCTTTCTTTCAGAAATGCAGCTAGAATTTCTTGTTGTTCGGTCAAAAGAGATTCTACATAGAAAGTGATGTGTGATGTCTCTTCAGTTCCTAGATTGATTGGGTTAAATTTTTCTGCCAGTACTGTTGAATTCTCCTAATGGATGGCACTAAGGGGAAGATTGAATCCCTCATCCTTTGGTGCCTTAGATAGGTTTTCACCATTGGATACATCCTTTCTTTTTACTATTTTCGGATCAAAAAGTGCCACAGTGTGGTTTTCACTTAAAGATCTACATGTTATTCTTAAATTTTATATTTTGCAACTGAGGGATTCAATCATTTCTCCATAGTATGCATGTGTGTCTAGCTCAATATCAAACCCTACTTTGTGATCTCCACATGGTAGTGTATCCCTGAGTACCATGAATTCCGAGAGAGCCTCATCATTTTTGAATGTGTCCAAGATTGGTGGTCCTCACTGGTCACAATATATTAGTTGGGGATAAACAAGCGTTAGTTCAATGGTTGGGTTACTCGACTCGAAAGACATGGTTGTGATCATAAAAATGGATGAATCCTCAAATAACATGGTTAAATTCAAGATGGTATCATCGTCACATACACCGGTTATATCGAATGTATAATTGTCTAGGGGAAGGCCAGTGGATACTAGTAACCGAGGAGGAGCTTTGACTATTTTAATAGGGGGACCTCTACCACATATGGTTATTTTCTTAGGGGTACACCCAAGGCCAAGATTCTTAAGTTTCTTCTCAATAATGATAGGTTCAAACTGCTCATTATCATTTTTCCCAAGCTTTTCATTTTTGTTGTAGCCCATGCTAAGCATTAGCTGGAAACCTTTGTTGCTTTCTTCCATGGGGATATTTGGCAAGGGTCTTTCATCTTGATATAAAATAGTTGATATATCTTTCTCATCTACCACCTCTTTACTTAGGTCTCCCCACCTTTTGAAAGTGGAGGGTGTTGTTGTGAAGGTCTCAGATGTTGGGTCAATTAGTTGTGGTCTTCCATGGGATCTAGGAAATTGAGGTAACTCACCTACTACAAAGGCACTTTTTCATTTTATAATCGCCACATCCATTATCTTGGATAATGACCTTAATATTTGAGATGTCTGGGATGGTGGGTGTCTTTGTCTCATAAGTGGAGGCTAAGGTGGATCGATCAATATAAGGAGATGTGGGTCCCTCATCATTCTTCGGGACTTGGGGTATCTTATAATACTTGGCCTCCATATTTTTACAATAATAAAAAGGCTGGAGGTCACCATGGATTGTGACTTCTTGGTTTACATAGGGGAATTTGACACATTGATGGAATTTGGATGCAATAGCCCGCATCCCATGGATCCATTGGCACCCCAGGAGTATATTATAATGGAGTTCAAGGTTAAGGACCTGGCAAGTAGTCTCCATGATTTTTGGCCCTACTTGAATGGGGAGTTAAATGGTGCCTTGGGACACCCATTCTTGGTCATCATAAGCCAAAATAGTGATACCTTTTCCTTTTTCAATAACATCTTATGAGAACCCCAGATTCTTTACCAGCTTCAAAGTACAAATAGTCAAACCCACACCTCCATCTACCAAGACTCTTTTAACTTTGTTCTTATGTACAAGGACTTCAAGATGGAGCGCACGGTTATGAGATGGTTGGGTTGGGAGATCTTGTTCAGATAAATTGAGGATATGTGGTGTAGTGACGTGTCCAACCATAGCTTGGAATTGGTCTGCATCAAGATCTATGGGAATGGAGGATGTAGCCAATGCTTTCTCTAGGATATCTCTATGTGCGGGCGAGACTTTATATAACTCCATGATGGAGATCTGGGTGGGGGTCTTCTTCAGCTATTCTAGGACATTCTAACCATTAGGGATGGATTTTGGATTTGTGGCAGGTTCCTTGGATAGTTGTGAAGGTCTTGGGATGGTAATTTTTTTTCCATGTGTGGTAACTTCACACTCGGCTCTAGATCCTTTAATATTGACAATTTCTACCCACTCATCCAAATATGGGACAACATGGTCATCAATATGGCTTACATTTCCGTACGTTTTTCCTTTACCATTGTTGTTTCCTTTATTATGATCTAGTATCAGATTCGTGTATATTTTAAGATCTTGATTCCCAGCGGGTTGTTCACTGGTTATGGTCTTATCATCAATAAGATCTTGGATAAGATTTTTAAGTCACACGCAACTGGTTGTTGTGTGCCCCTTTATCTTATGAAAATCATAAAGGTGCTTCTCGTTATACCATGGTGGTTTAACTTGAGGCTATTGGTAATTTTCAATGACTAGGAGCATGATGATGTTGGCTTGAATGAGTTGTTGTATGACAGATTCGATTGGTTCTCCAAGGGGTGTGTATTTTCATTTAGGGGAATATTTGTTCTTTGGGGGTGGTCCCCCTTGAGCATTTAGGTTGTTGAAATTTTGATTGTTGGGTTGTTGTTGCGATGTGTTGTTTTCCAGAGTGTTTTGGGTGTTGTTTTGTTGTTGTTGGTACGTTTGTTGTTACACATTTGGCCTTGGAGCACTGATAACAAATTTAGCATCAACAACACCATCATTGGTGATGTTCTTGTTCTTAGCCCAAGTGTGAGGCTTGTCATTGTAACTTGTTGATGGTCGATTGTCTTGGTATGTAGGGGTGCCCCCTTGTGTTATAAGGGCTCTTTCGATGTTGAGCACTTTGGGAATCAATTGGTCATATGTGGTTATGCATTGCATTTTCAAATGAATGGCCAAGGTCCTTTCAAGGTTTGAGATGATAGTCCCGATTTGTTGTTCTTCCAACATAGCCCATTTTCTCTTGTTGGCCTTGGATCACCATTGTTGCAAGAAGGCTATGAATTTTTCTCCCTTGGATTGTTTTAGATTGGAAAATTCTTCCAAGATCACATCTACACCCATTGAATGAATAATTTTCAATGAATAAGTCCACAATTTCCTGGAACTTCTTAATACTAGTGGGGAGACGAGAGAACCATTCGATTGCTGGACCAGCCAGGATCTAAGGGAAGAGTCACATTAAATAAGAATCATCATATGCGACCTCCATACAGTGTACATGTAATTCTCTAATGTGATCTTCCGGATTTCCAATTCCTCGGTATTTATCAAACTTTGGTATTTCAAAGCCTGGTGGGAATGGAACCACTGCAATGCTTCTATCAAATGGATAGGGGCACAAATTCCCTGGAGTTTTATTTTTCTTTCTTGATTTTATATCCAGTATTTACTGCGAGAGCAATTTAACTTGTGCAGACAAATTAGTTTGTGGATTAGATGGTGGAATGAATGTGTTTTGAGATGGTGGTCGGGTTGCTTGGGTAACGGGTGGGATGGTTTGGGTGTTTGTGAGAGGTTGTTGAAAGCTTTGCTGTGCAACCAACTCTTGTTGATATTCCTATTGTTGTTATTGCTTTTGTTGTTATTGTTAATGGGCTAATAGTGCATGTTTTTGTGCTTATTGTTGTGCAGCTTGTTGTTGTTATGCCAACAATGCTTGTTGTTGGGCTTGTTGTTGTGCTTGATATTGTTGCAAAGCTTGTTGATAAGCCTATTTCTATAACATGGCTTGTGCTTGGGCTTGCTATGCTTGGTATTGAGCTTGTGCCTATGTTTGAGCTTGTGCTTACGCTTTTACAACTTGGGCTTGTTGGGCTGCTTGTTGTGCAACTTGTTGAGCTTGAAATTATTGAAGTGATTTTTGGTATGCTTGTTGGGCTGCTTGCAACGTGATGTATTGATTTGATATGTTCATGTTTGGTGGTGGAGGTGGAGGATTTGGTGGAATGGTATGAGATGAGGTAGCAAGATTTTGTTGAGGTGGTTGTTGTGATGTTTGAGTGATGATGAGAGGTTGAGTGGTGGATGGTGTGGTTGATGTGCCTGGTCCTTGGGAGACCATGTTTTGAGAGGTTTGGATTATTGTAGTTGGCATGTTGATTGGTTGGATTGGTGCCACCTGGTATTGCGAAATCAGTGGCATAATTGAAGGATTTGGTATGATGGATTTGCTGATTTGACTTGTGTTCAGATTGATTTGACTTGTCTAGTTTGGGATTGGTGGGTTGGATGGAAGGATTTTCCCCATACCTTGATTAGGTGTGGATGATGATGGTAATAAAAAGAATGACGGGAAGATTGGTGGTGTGTTCCCTTACAAAAATGAGGATGATGCATCAAAATTTCCTACTTGTGCAAACATATCCACTTATCTTTGTGATATCATGGGAAGAGAACTTTGTGTAAGAGGGTATACCGAAGCTGCGAAAAAGGTGAAGGGGTTGTTTATATCATGAAAGATGAGTGGTAAATACGAATGTTTTGGGTCTTGTAGGACAATGCTAGGCATACCAAAGATCATGTTTGCCTCCAAGTTTTGGTTATTGACAAGGGGATGTGTTTGAAGAGCGTGGACCAATGAAATCCCTTTGGTAATCATGGGTTGACTTGGAGCATGAGATGATGTTGGTTGTGGGATGGGTTGGATGAAATTTGGGAATGAAGTCATGAATGGTGCTTGAGTAATACTCCCAAGAGGTATTTCCACAATAGTATAGCCCCTTCTTTTGCCAATGCCAACATGTATTGTGTGGGATTGAGCTTTATTGTGTTGACAATCTTGTGGTTTTTCAGGATTTTGGATTATTTTAAGTATTTCATCTTGAGTCATCCCTTGGAAATTGTTGGTGACATCCTCCACTTGGAAACCTTCCTCTTGAGAATCTTGAGGTGATTGAGAGGGATTAAGTGAAGGGTTGATTGATTCTTTGGGATTTAATTCTGATGCAGTTTGGCTCAAATCACTTGAAGTGTATGTTTCCTTATTTTTCTCCATGATCTTCTTGTGTTGAGATATTTTTTGGACCATAAAATAAGGATAAACTTTTAGGAATATGAGGTAAACCTCTAACTCCTTGGGTTGCTCTAAAATTTAGGCACAAAAAGAAAATCTAGGATGACTAAGGATCAAATGATGGTGTAAATGATGAGGGGTGAATGATATGGATGCTTGAACTATTGAGGACCTTGGAGGAATACTAAAATTTAGGAATTTTGGATTTGGTTTGATTTGATTTGGATAATGGATTCATAGCTCCCAAGATGTTAGATTTTATCTTGGAGTAAATTTGTCCACAAAGGTGATAATTCAACTAAATGCATGAGGAAGGATTAATCCACACACATTTAGCCAAACAAGGTGGTTTTTATTTTTATTTGAGGTTTACCTAATGTCTAGCATGAATGATTTTTTCAAGGTTCCAAAAGTTGTTGGTGAGGTGAGATTTGGTTGATGGAATGACAGATGAAGGGGTTGATTTTGATCCTAGATGTACCTAGATAGACTTCATTTACAAGAACAAGGTATTGAAGAACATGATATACCTCCTACGTGAGAAACTCAAAATATTGAAAAAAGACTTGGATTTTTACAATAATAAAATGAGTACAATTTTGGATTGTTCTTTGAGGCACGTTTGTAAAATTTATACACCAATCTATCTCTGACTTTATAAAGTGTTGAAAGGCATTTCTTGAGAGCCTTTGGACTAAGATTCTTATGATTGATAGACCTTGGTTTCAGGATTTTGATTTTGTGGCAAATCATTTGAACAAACACATGTGTGGTGTTGAATTGTCTTTGATATTTGCTTAATGGATTTATTTTACCACATCCACACTTTCTTGCTGAGATTTTCAAACTAAGTGTCTATGTCTCAACTCCTTTTCATTCCACAAGGTCCATTATGTGAAAATAAAGGAATCAAAGCCACAATTTTCCTATGTTGACTTTGGAGAGAAAAGTTGAGATATGGGCCCAAATACTTAGAAGCCTCTAAAGATAGAATCCCTGGGGACAAGTAGTAATATGTAAACTCTTTCAAAGATATTTTTTCTTTCCAAAGAGTTTGAAGTTTTGAGGACTTTTTTGAATGTTTGTTTCAAAGTTTTAGATACAAGCAATGTATTTTGAATGACACACAAATTGCACAACCCTAGGATAGAAAAGACAATATTTGTTGAGTCTCCACTTGGATTTTTCCAAACACTAAGACAAAGTGAACAACTAGAGATTTGGAAACACTGGCTCCCCTCCATGACATTCACTTCTCGGGACAACCAAATCTTAAAATCCTTAAAATTCAGAGATCAAAAGGATTTATTTTGTTTCTACTTTGAATAGTACAAATGTGGAATGGCTTGAGAATGACCGTTCTTGCACCAAAAAATAGTAGGGATTTTGGATTTTGCACAAATTGGTTCTTAATCAAGGCACCCATTCAGGTGGGCACACAAGAAGCAATAATTACTTTCTTGTTTGTAGGAGCACCTATAATGCTGAGATTTATGGCAGCATTCAAATTTATATACCGGTTGGGAGTAGCTTGGCTTTAGCTCATTACCGGTTGGGATGTTCCCTTCCAGGGTGATTACTTTTTCCCACCAAGGTAGGCCCTCTACTAGGTAAACATAAGCAAGGGAGTACACTTGTAGTTTGATCACCCAGTTCACGTAAAGTGCAAGGAGGGAGCACACACAATGTCTCTTTCTCACACTAGCATGCTTTTTTTAATTTTAAACTCAAACTTGAAATGTGTAGGTAATTTTTTAGAAAACCAATGTCACTATAATGCTTTTGATTCTCAAGATCACTGTGAAGCACAAGTGAAGTGCATACACATTCAAATGAAACAAGTTGAAAAAAATATTACAAGACAAAGAATAAACAAGTTCGTTTTAATCCTCAAAGCAATGATGTGTTCTTTTTATAGCACCAAAACCAAATATGAAGTTACTTGTTCAATTTTAGTCCAAAATCCAAATTCTATTAAGTATCTAAGGTTCAATTTTAACCAAATTTGACAAATCTTGAGTTGATGATTAATTTTAAGCCCAAATTGATCTAGTTGGTCCTAGAACAAGAAATAAAATGCAGAAATTGAAGACCTAAGCTATCACAAGAGCATTAAAAAATGCTTTTAAGCCTCCAAGTTGATTTTTCGCCTTTCCATGCAAAAGCGACGCTGCACTGCAAATGCGACACTCTACAACTGTCAAATGTGGTGCTGAAAAGAAAAATCAACACTCTGCTAAAAGAAAAAGCGGTGCTCTATAGAAGGTAGAAAGTGTGAATGCGACGCTGCAACAAAACCAATGCTTTGTCAGTAGAATTTTAGATAGAAGATAGAAAGTTTGAAAAGCATCAAAGAAACAATGTGGCACAATAGAGGTGAGAAAGTGCCACATGACATGATGATGGCAATGTTGGGGATCAAAAGTGATGCTTTGTGGGCTCGCAAATGCACAAAGGTGGCGGTGTGTTCCCATGTTTGCAAAAAATGGAAAAAATCAAGCAAAAACCATAAATTAAGATGTCAAGCCCTCCTAGTACCAAAATGTGAACACCAAACCTACGCAGACTAACATAAGATCAACAAATAATTGTTAAAAATGTTAGAAAGATCAATCTAGTGTTCCCTATTAAATTCTTTAGCCAAATTCAAGAGAAAACATTAAAATGACAAGAAACTAACAAAAGATAACATGTAATCTAAATTGAACTAGCTAAAAATCCATCCCATAGGGGGAGTGGTGCTCCTTTGATGTGGAAATAAGCCCTTTCCCAATCCCTTTGATAAGTTTGATGTTTTGCTAATAATCCAAGTGTAGAATGGATGTCAAGTGATGAAACTATGCTTGAAAATGATGGAAATGGTGATAGCTATAAAGTAAAATGCTTATAGTGATGATGCATGAAGTTATGGATCCATATTGTGAAAAGGATGCTTCTATTTATAGAATTCAAGGGTTGAAGAATGAGAGGATTTGATAAATGTGGGATAAATTGAGAGCCAATGAGAATGTGTCAAGTGTCACAATTATATTGGATGAGGGTGGAGCACATTTAGGGAAATGTGTGAGTGGAGGAGGATCGAAGAGAAGTAAATGAAGATGGTTGAGAATTTGAAAATGGTGTAAGAGGAATTGAATGAAATTGGTTGAGATTTGAGAGGATGTAAGAGAATTTATTGCATTTGTAAGAGGATGTTATAGGTTTTTGAAAACCTTTGGAGGGAAATTGAATGAGAGGTGGTTGAGAGGAATATTCCCCAGAACATGCCTTTGTGAGGATAATTAGAGGAATTAGATAAATAGAAGAAATTAATTTCATGTGCAACCTGGTTAGTTGACCATGGTTGATTTAAATTTTTGAGGAGTTAAAAGATGGGGGATTTATTAATGATGATTAGAAGGTGATTTAGGATTAATTAATTTAGAATTAATTAATTGGAAGAGGTTAGGGGATTTGCGATATTTGATTTAATTGATTTTAATCAAATAAGAAGACTTTAGGATAATTTAATTAAATGATTTGATTTAATTAAATATGATGAATATTAGTTAAAAGAAAGGTGAATTAATCAATAAATTTAATTATTTGATTAATAGTTGAATTTGTTGATTTTAATTAAATAATGTTGATTATTCAATTAATCGGTTAATTCAAAGTGATTTCAGAAGAAATGGTGTTAATTAATCAGAATTAGATGCATATTGTCAATCAAGACTTGTTTACGTGTCTATAGTTGTGATATGATTTGACCAAAAATCTTTTTTACACCAAGTATTGCTAGAATTTCTCCAAGGTATGCATTATGGCTAGCATATATTTTCATAAATGGAGTATCCTCTTTCATTGGTTCTCAACTTCCTACTTTCAAAGGCTATGGGGTGTCCTTTCTAAGAGAGGATTGCACCAATTCCTTCACCAGAAGCATCACATTCTACAACAAACAGAAGTTAGAAATCAAGAATTGCAAGAACTAGACAAAAACTCATTACCTCTTTTAGCTTATCAAAATTACTTTGTGCTTCCTCTATCCATTCAAGGGATCCTAATTTAGTAAAATTGGTGAGAGGTGTTGTAGACTAAGGAAATCCTCTGAAAAACCTCCAATAATAGGTACATAGTCTAAAGAAGCGTCTTAGATGAGATAAATTTGTAGGAGGTGGCCAATCTAGGCTAGCTTGAATCTTTTTTTGATCAACCTAAAATCCTTTAGGACTTATGATATGTCCCATATACAATATCTCTATTACCGCAAGCTCACATTTGGACAACTTTGCAAAGAGAAACTATTGTTCTAGAATTACCAAGACTATCCAAATGCTTCAAATGTTCTTCTCATGTTATGCTATAGATTAGAATATCATCAAAGAAAACCAATAAAAAATTCCTCAAATTCTTACCATAAAAATGATTCATGCATGATTAAAAATTCATCGAAGCATTAGTGAGACTAAAGGCCATAACGAGGACTCAAAATGCTCATAGTGACACCAAAAAATAGTCTTGTGTACATGTTCTTCCCTCATGTAGATCTGGTGGTATCCGGATCTCAAATAAATATTTGAAAATTACATCGCACCATGTATCTCATCAATTAGCTCATCTATCCATGGTATGAGATATCGATTTTTAATTGTGGTCTTGTTCATTGCCTAGTGATCTATACACATCCAAAAGGTGTCATCCTTTTTCTTTACCAGCACCGTCGAAGATGCAAAAGGACTAGAGCTTGGTCTAATGTATCCCTTATCTGATATCTCCTTTATTGCCTTCTTTATCTCTGCCTTGTACATTTGAGGGTGGCAGTAAGGAGTGATCATAACTGGCTTGGATCCCATTTCAAGCTCTATGATGTGCTGGAATCCTCTATCTGATGAAAATCTGGGAGGCATATCATTGAAAACCAGGCTATGCTTATCCAAAATCTCCTATATGTCACTATGAACTTGATTTTTCTCACCAATTGAAGATTCCTTTTAGATCACCAAGCAACTTGGCCCCTCTAAAAAATTCCTTCCATTCTCCTAGCTAAAACTACTAGTGGACCTCCATTAGCCATTCCTTTAAGAATCACATCCTTCCCATTGGCTTGAACTTGAGTTCCATTATTTGGTAGTTTGTAGTATACTCATCTAATGAATGTAGCCACTGCACACCCAAAATTACATCATTTTCACCCAATCCAATTACATATAATTCATCACTTACCTTATGATCTCCAAATTTTATGTCCAAATTCAAAAATTTCTCTTTGCAAGGTAGGCTATACCCATCCGCCATAGTTACAGTGAATCCTTCAAAGTCTTCCGCACTTAGTCCTCTCCTCTTCACAATTACTTCATCAATGAAGTTGTGGGTAGCTCCACCATCAATCAAAATAATCACTCTTTTCTAGCAAGGACTCCTCGGACTTTGAAAGAGTGGTACCTATGTGCACCAAACAATGATTCCAGAATACCTCCATTGTATTTCTCCTTATCTTCTTCCTCTAGAGGGGGGTCTTCTATATCATGAAATTCATCAGACTCATTTGATTTTGACTCTTTTTTAGAAATGACTTCTATGTAGTGAAATTGCCCCTTTCCAAGACATTTGTTTCCCAAAACCCATGGCTCTCTACAAGATAAAAAAATCTTTTGGCTGATGCAAGAAGTTGGGTCCACAAAAAGCTCAAAAAGTGGAAGTGTTTTTGTTGTTTTTCAGAAATTGTCACACTTGGACTGAAAATTTGAGGCACTTACACAATGAATCTTAAAAAAAATCAGTAATATGAAATTTAGAATTCCGAATCTTGTTTCCAAATATGTAATTTTTTCAAATACCCAGATGATAGAAATTGAATTTCTATAGGGATGTATTAAAACAATTTTTTAAAAGTCATTTTTTTTCACCATACCATGCACGCGTACGGACACCAATTTTTGACCCAAATAAAAGTATTTTTATAATTCCTTTTGGGGAAAGATAGCTAACAACATGAAGATTGATGAGGATTTTTTTTTGTAATTTTTTTATTGAATTTTTATTGGCCTTAATTGTTGTTTTTAAAACTCGTGTACGAACAACATAATTGGACCTAAACTAAACATTTTTTGAATATTTATTTTTCATTGTGTAGAGAATTATTTGAATATTGATGCCATATAATTCTTTTTACAAGAAAATAAACCAAAAAAAGTTACTAAAAAAAAAAAAGGTCTGATATTTCAAGTTTATGGACTAATTTTCTTAGAAATTAATTAAAAAATGACAAATATAATCCAAAATTTTAAAAAATATATATTTGGAAACTACACATCATGTTCTTTAATGGGTTTTAATTTTATAGATTGATTCAGAAAAAATGTCCATCAGCCTTATTGCCAAAGTTGGACATTTCTCTTGAACCTGCCTTAGTGTTTTAGTTGCAGGTCAAAGGCTAAGGGTCGGGTTGCCAAGCCTTTCTCGAGCCTAAAATTGAGCAACTTGTGGGTTGGGGATTCAAAATTTTAAAAATACATATGCATTCTTTATTTGCTTGATTATTTAAAAAATTAAATACTTTTTAAAAACACATACATGTTTCTAAAAGGTATTTAACTTTTTAAATAAATGACTTGTATGTGTTATAAAACACGTATACGTTATATAGCGCATACACATTATAATGTGTATACATTTTTTAATGCATACACATTTTTTAGGCCTGGATACCCGAAGCATAACACACACATTTTTATAATAATGCATACGCATTTTCTACGATTTTTTTGGCCAAAACTTCCCCTCTTCATGGAACTGACTTATTTCTTTTACCCTTCCTCCTGAGTTCATTCTTGACTTCATCATCACTCTTTTAGGTGCGATAGGGGAGCAAGTTTTTGAGCAATCTGAGGCTTGTTTTGGAAATTCTCTTTTTTCTTATTCCATATTGAGGGTTTTGATTTCTACTGAGGAATATAATTCTCTAGATCAAAAGCTTTTTAGATAGTCTCTTGAAGTGTTGGGGGTTGGGATGCATTCTCCAAGCCCCTAATTTATTCTTCCAAGCCTTCAATGAATAGGACTATGAGTCTCTTCTCTAAGATATCGATTACCATACTGATAGCCTTTGGAACTCTATAACATATTCTTACACACTTCCCTTTTATTTGAGGTGAGCCAATTATCTAAAATGTTCTTTTGGATCTATTCTATCAAATCTCTCAACTAATCTACTACAAAACTCATCATAATATTAGATCAATTTATTGCCTTGAGTGATGAAACCATGGTACCACCAATCATGAGAAATTCCTTCCAAATGTAGGGTGGAAAATTTGATGGAATCTTCTTCAGACATATATTTGAGTTTTAAGTATGTATCAAGTTTCTACAATCATTCCCTAGCAATTCTCTTTTTAGATTCAAAAAAGGATGAAATGGATAGATTCCCCAATGAGTGCTCCAAATATTTTGGCTTAGGTGGTGAATTAGATGCATCGTAAGTTCCTTTTATATTCTTCTTCATTTCCATGAAATATTTCAAAGATAAGATCTCCTTGATTTGAGGATCCAAAGACTTGTACTCTTCATAAGCTCTTGAGATGTCATCTTTAAGAGTAGTTTCTTCCCCTAGAGCTTCTCCTACCCTCTAAATGAATTTAGGATTGAGAGGTCTATTATTAAAGTTTGTCTCAGATATTTGTGTAGCAACCATCTTCTCCTTCCCCTTTCCACCACTAGTTTCACTAGTAACTCCAACTCCAATAAAAACACATACTTGTTTCTAAAAGGTATTTAATTTTTTAAATAAATGACTTGTATGTGTTATAAAACATGTACGCATTATAACCCATATGCATTTTTTAGTGCATACACATTTTTTAGGCCCAGGTACCCGAAGCATAACACATATGCATTTTTTAATAACGCATACGTATTTTCTATGATTTTTTTTTTGGCCAAAATTTCCCCTCTTCATGGACCCAACTTCTTTCTTTTACCCTTCCTTCTGAGTTAATTCTTGACTTCATCATCACTCTTTTAGGTGCGATAGGGGAGCAAGTTTTTGAGCTGTCTGAGGCTTCTTTTGGAAATTCTCTTTTTTCTTATTCCATATTGAGGGTTTTGATTTCTACTGAGGAATATAATTCTCTAGATCAAAATATTTTTAGATAGTCTCTTGAAGTGTTGGGGGGTGGGATGCATTCACCAAGCCCCTGATTTGTTCTTCCAAGCCTTCAATGAATAGGACTATGAGTCTCTTCTCTAAGATATTGATTACCATACTGATAGCCTTTGGAACTCTGTGACATTCTTACACACTTCCCTTTTATTTGAGGTGAGCCAATTATCTAAAATGTTCTTTCAAATTTATTCTATCAAATCTCTCAACTAATCTACTACAAAACTCATCATAATATTAGATCAATTTATTGCCTTGAGTGATGAAACCATGGTACCACCAATCATGAGAAATTCCTTCCAAATGTAGGGTGGCAAATTTGATGGAATCTTCTTCAGACATTATTTGAGTGTCAAGTATGTATCAAGTTTCTACAACCATGCCCTCACAATTCTCTTGTAAGATTCAAAAAAGGATGAAATGGATATATTCCCCAATGAGTGCTCCAAATATTTTGGCTTAGGTGGTGAATTAGATGCATGGTAAGTTCCTTTTATATTCTTCTTCATTTCCATGAAATATTTCAAAGATAAGATCTCCTTGATTTGAGGATCCAAAGACCTGTACTCTTCATAAGCTCTTGAGATGTCATCTTTAAGAGTAGTTTCTTCCCCTGGAGCTTCTCCTACTCTCTAAATTATTTTAGGCTTGAGAGATCTATTATTAAATTTTTTCTCAGATCTTTGTGTAGCAACCATCTTCTCCTTCCGCTTTCCACCACTGGTTTCATTGGTAATTCCAACTCTAATAATACTATCATTATCCTTCCCCTTTCCACCACTAGTTTCACTGGTAACTCCAACTCCAATAACACTATCATTCTCATTTCACTAAAACATCTAGCCAAACATTTTGGAAAAAATATTTTTCCCTTGTATCATTTCCTCAAATCTTGCTTTGGCTTCTTTCACTTCATCATCCATGGTTTCTTCTTGACCTAGTTTATTCAATTCTCTCCTCTGGAGCCTAATCTCCATTTCACTTGGAAACATTAATCATTACAAAAACCTATAGGTTGGTAGAATCATGCTCTGATACCACTGTAATGTCTCTAAAATATAATTTTAATAAAAGACTAATTTGTAGATTATATTCAATCAACATATGAACACAAATATAATACTCCAATCTATTGATAAACTTCAAAATCTCATTCACATATATGATATATCAATTACAACTCACAAAAATGATCAGGGGTGATATGCAAGCTTACCATAGATCAAAAATAGGATTATTAACTTCCTTATAGGATCCTTGAAGCTCAAATGCAATCCCTCAATGAGAATTCCCTCATGAACCTAAGGGGTTTCGTCCTCTAATCCTAGTGACTATTGGGTTTTCATCCAATCACCATAAACTCCTATGGGTTTTTATCCACAAAATGGTTTAGAACACAAGTGTCCCAAAATATTAAAAAAATGGCATAATAATTCGATACTCATTACATGAATTGACTCCCTTTATTTATATGCTAACAATTTACCTTAAGGAATAGGTCAACCTTGAGCCAAAATGGGGCCAATCACAAAATTTGAATTTCCAGCATGCTACATTAGATTGGCCTTGAGGCCAAGGTAGATTCGTTTGGAATTAGCATGCCACCCTATGGACCTATGCACACATTTCCTTGACTCTTTCCTTCTTCTCGATACTTCTCAATTTGTGTTTCATGTTCCAAAGGTAACCCACCTAATTCACTTAGGGAACTAGCTACTAAGAAGTGAACACAATCATCTTTTGGCCATGATATATTTTCAGAACCTACTCCATTCTTCATGAATTTTGGATATGATGTGAAAATTCCATTGGGGAATGTATATTTTGATCTATAATCTGAGATATGTTCCTTTAGAGAGATGTGGAGCAATATCCAGATCTACCCTGGTGTCAATGAAGAGAAATCGGACTACTACCTAGGGTGACCTTTTGTTGGCGATAACTTTCTGGAGCTTGATCCTTGCATTATGAAATTTGCATTATGAAATTTGCATAAATTATAGATGGCTCTTGGCTAATATTATGTCCTTGACCATATTTTAATTGTCCCTTCTATGGTGAAATGTGACATGATTCCCGAATTGAACTCTGTAATGGTCTTTCCAAAAAAAGTGACATGACAAGAAGTCACTATTTCACATGTGGTGTTATTGTGTTTGAAGTTGACCCACTACATTGATCATGTTAGAGTATAATGTTTATTAGCATATTGCGCTTATTTATAAGTGGTCCTAATAATATTGAAAAGGCCTTACTATAATATTAAGGCTTAACTTTATAATATAAAATATTGATTAATCATATTAAGTTAGGACATTTTCTCTTGGTTGATCCTACTAACTTGCAGTTTATACATATGATCTATGTCAAGATTCTTGTGGACTTGGATTCATCCATGGAACTTCCTGTACTAAGATAGTATTGAATTTAATTGATTGCTAGTGGTGTTGAATTGTGGACCCTGAGGGTATCCCCTGTCATCCCCATTTCTATTTTAACACTAGTCATGTGGATGAGCATTGTGTGTGATCTAAGCCCAAGTCTAATTTGACTTCTTGGTGGAGAGATTTTCAATCCAATGAATTTGTTATTCCTCCAAGGGATTAATAGCCTAATTCTCCTTCTATGTAGGTTCCTCAATTGATATTTTGGTTCCTATTACCTTAGTTTCTACTAAGGAATCTCAAGCAGCTCTCATATGGATTGTAATCTATTGATGCATGTTATTCCTATTTCTCTTGTCAATTATCTCGGTTTTCTTTTTCCCATTTATAGTTAAAATATTGATCCATATACTACTTTGGGTAGCCGTCTACAAATGGTGCTTCAAATTCATGTATCATGGTCTTTATGAGGAAATATGGTGTCCATATGTTTGTTTCTAAGCTTAGAAAATTAAAATATTATAGATAGATGTTATTAATTTAATTATGATGTAAGGTCTCTTGGTCCTTTCAATACTTGGTTTGTGTTTGTTGTAGCATTTTTTCTATTGTTCTATTGTGGGTTTTTTGTTTCTAATTTGATAGTATACTTTGCTATTTGTGTCATGTTATTTTGTGTTTATTTATGTTGTAAAGGACCTAAGACATTATTTTCCCTAGTTAATATATCAAAAACTCAAATAACCATAAATGGTCATTTGTTGAAAATTCACCAAATCCTATGTGAAAGGCTAAGAAATATAGTAACCAACCTACTTGAGGTTTAATCTAAATAAGGGATAATAAATTAAAAATGTATTGAATTATTTTCATATATCATTGAATATATGTTTGAGAGAATTTATCATAACTACAAGAGGTAGTGACACATTGAAAGAAGAGGAGAAAAGATTGTGCAAGACAATTTATTGAGTTTGGTTGAAAAATATTGTAAAGTTTACTCAAGTAAAAGAGTGATTCTTTTGTGAATTTTTTGGCTATAAAGTTCCCCCACCTAGATCCTTATCTATTTTTTTGATCTTAATGTATTTTACATTATATATTTTCAGTGATGGAAAATGTGTCCCTTTACATTTTCTCACTTGTTTGGGCCCTCCTAGCTAAAGTTGGACTTAATTGTGCCTTAATTTAGTGTTGTAAAGTGTATCCCTTTACACTTTTACACTTATTTAGGGCTCCTTTAATTAATTGAGCTTAATTATGCCTTAATTGGCCCTTTAATTCATTTTCCAAAGCTATTTAATTACATTTTCCGAAGGGGAAACCCAAGATTCATTAGTGCTTAAACATAACACTTCACAATGAGCAATGTGTGGCATAGGTTTATGGACCTAGAACCCATTCGACCATGGGAAAATGGGTCCTCCCTAGACCTTAGGACCTAAATTTAAATTATGTTTTTGGTGGTATTATAAAATATTCAAATCTGTAATTCAATGTCGGCTTGTGATATTTGAATTTTAGGAAATTAAGGATACATACCTATTAATATAAGGTTATTTCACTATGTTTCAACTAAGATTTTCAAGAGAGAAAGCTATATTTTCAAGTGTTCAATTACAAGAGCTAAAGTGATGATCAAAGGCATTCAAGAGCAGATTTATCAAAGTTTTATTGTAGCATTCGAGATCTAATTGTCATATCAAAGTATTCTTGTGTCATGTATGTTTTTGGAGCTAACCTTGTGATGTAGGTTTCATGATCAAATCAAGTATTCAAAGAACTATTTCAAGAAATATTCAAATTTCAAGATCCACATCCATTGAAGCCATTTCATGCAAGTTGTTGACCTTCATTCAAGGACTTAAACAAGGGTTTGTTGAGTAGTAACATTGCTTTGTTCATTCTTCATCCCTCTTTCATTCATTTCAAGGTTTAATTACCAAAATGGGGCTTGACCAAGGAAAAACCCCATTCACCAAAAACAAACAATTTTCCTCTCTTGTTGTATTTGTAGATCTAGGTGGAAGAAAGCTTGAAGACCTTTTGAAGAGAAAATTTGAAGAAGTTGACAAATTTGTAAAAACTTGTCATATTTGTTGTCATCTCAGAGAAACTCATCTACATAAATTATTTTTGAAATTACAACACTGCCACTTGGATAAATTGAAAGATTCAGATCTGTATCAGAGGCTCCTGAAAGTTGCAGAAAAATCCTAACAGTGGACACATCCACCCCTGGGAAAATGAGTCTTAGTCAGCCTTTAGAAACTTACTTTTGGTGACTGGTAAACACAGTTCTGCCCTTCTCATATCTATAATTTAATTTTTGGTTCTACTTATTTTGAGTTTAATATTGTTGTTTCAAGCTTAACTTGGCATAATTGGGTTAGTTTTCTATTTTTAATCTTTGTCCCAAAAGTGCCCGGGGCCCTGGTGAACTTGACCCCTGTCCTTTAGTCATAAGGAAATCTAAAGATTCACACTTTGGATTGACTCACCTAAGGGTTGTAAGTCAATTCTTTGTGTGGATCTCATTCCCTAATGGAAAAGTGAGAAATAGGTCCCTAATTGGCTCATCAATCCATTTTGGGTCAAACCTACCTATTTTTCACCTTTTTCATTTTGGTGAACCTGAAGTTTGAGCATTGTATCTTTATAATTTTGGAGTCTATTTTAGCCCTATATCTAGAATTTGCATTGCATTTCATTGAATTGAATCTCATCTAGGGTTGCTTAACTTGAATTAGTTTGCATCTCATTTAGGGTTTTAGGATTGCATTTTTGAATCTTTTAAAATCTAGAAAATATAAAAATTTCAGTCATTTTGTAAAGCATTTACATAAAATTGCATCATCAAAAAATTAAAACAAAAAATTGAATCAAAATTGCATATCAAATTAGGTCTTCTAGTTTGTCATTTAGCATTATTTTTCATTTGCATTTAGACTTAAATTTATAGAAAATTCAAACTGCAAACACCTTTCTTAGTCCAGAATCTGAAAATCATAAGAATCAACTCAGGAATGTGTAAATTCATTTTTCAAAACCCTGAGCTAGGACCCATTCACCCATGGGCGAATGAGTCCTTGATTAGGAATTTTTCCTACATTTTTGGATATTAAAATCTTTGTTTCTATATTTTGTTTTGTTGTTTTTAGTTTGTTGTTACAGTTTGCAGAATTTCTATTATCTCAAATTGGTCATATTTAGCTTCATTTGATAAATTCAATGCATTGTGTGAATTCAAAAATGCATCTAAAAGACATCATTTTTAGGTTATTATATAGCATAATCATAAAATTATCTTGTTTAGAATCTGAAAATTGCTTTTATATACTTGCATTGCACTGTACATTCTAGGATATTTAATTGCATTTTACCTTTTATCCATTTTGGGTGCATATCGAGTTTTTGAAACTTGTATGAGCTTCACAACTTGGTGCCCTATTTGCAATACGATTGTGAGATGTAGTTTGAGACTCGTGCCATCCCGTGATACACCATTCACCATGTATCTTGGGTTTTCTAACTCTTTCACTCATAGTGTTGACAATAGTCAACCCACTATGGATCATATAACCTTAACACTTCATGTCCCATGACTTCCCCACCCACAACTAATGTGCATGATGTCAAAACAATGGTTGCTAATTTCCCACAAGAGAACATATGAAGTATAGATGAATAAATAGAGAAATTGTAGAACTTTGTGACTTTTGAAAGCATTGCTAGTAGTGCAATTCCTACTTTAGATAATGTGAGGAAAATGCTTGAAAATGAACATGGAATAGATATTGTGTGAATTCTAGCTCATATTGTTGATAAACATGCTCCTACATTGACTAGTTGTGCTCAAACTTTGGGGTATACTCAAACTCAAGGTGGAAATTTAATTCCTCCTTCCACAATCCTTACCTCTATTCTTACATATATCAATCCTCGTGTTACTACAACCATCCAATCTGCTCTCAATTTCAACACTTCCTGAGGTATTTCCACTGGCAATCCCCTTAGCTTTGTGCATTCAAATCTCATATCTCCTCATCCATCTCCCCTCACAAACCTACAATCCACTTGCCCTCCATATACATACACAACTCCACCTTATTCACCTCCATCTCACAATACCAACAATGATCTAGTCCTTAACACACTTTTTCAAAATGTCTCATCTCTCCAACAACAAATCACCACATTAAACCAAAAAAACAATGTCCAACCTTCACAATACATCAAAACCAACCTATTATTTTTAGAGATATTGAGAACACAAATGCCACAAGGTATAGAGGGTCCTCGATTTGAGAAATATGGTGGGAAAGGAGATCTTGTTAGCCATGTTTTTGTATATAGAGCCTTATGTAGTGACTTCATTTTTTAAGATAAAATCTTGGCTAAACTCTTCCCTAGATCCTTGAAAGATATTTATTTAGAGTAGTTTTTCTCTTTATCGAATAATTCAATGCGTTCATTCAAGGAACTTATTGATACTTCCTACAACCACTTCTAGATTCACATGGGTCCTAAGATGACCCTAAATAATTTAGTGACATGTAAACAAAGTGATGATTAAAAGGTCACTAATTTCATAGTGTGATACCAAATACTTTACTCACAAATAAACATTAAGATTCTTGATGTTGACCTTCAAAGAATATTTATTGCCAATTTGCAAAACAAAATCCAAGCCAAACTTGAGATGTTGAAATTCCCATCCTTTACCAAATTGTGTATAGCCCTTCTTGATTACCAAAATTTAGTTAGTAGTTGTGAAGTGAAAAATCCCTCTAATCATCCTGAAAAGTATGAATCCACACCTCAAACCAATTATCAACCTTCCAAGAAACAAAATAAGGGCTTTCTACAACTTAATCCCCCTCAACCAAATCAACATATTGACACCCAAGTGGCTGCTATAAAGATGACAAATTCATATGCCTTTGGGGATAGAAATAGAAATTTCACCCCTCTACCTTATACCCTTCATAACACTATGTTGCAACTCTTAAACAAGAATTTAATTTCCTTACCTCCTGTTAGAGCTCATAATCCTACTAATCCTTTACCTTCAAACTATAGATCAAATTCCTATTATCATTTTCACCAATAAAATGGACATGATACATAATATTGCAAGCGTCTTAAACATTTTGTGCAAGACCTCATTGATTCTAATAATATTCAAATTGGAGGTGTTAATGATCAAGGTAATAAGTATGTAGCTCCTCCTAACCAAAACTTGCAAATATTTACCAATCCTATGCCAAATCACAACATTTACTTTATCAAAGCTAGTGAAACAAATAATGATGTGATGAATATTGACACAAATGATGATAACACGAATGATAATGAGGAACACTCTATAAAACCTATATTTGGATTTATAAATGTTAAACCTTGTAAGGTAAAAACTAATATGCCCCTTGACATTACTTTCTCACAAAATGACATAATAAAAAATGCACCCGATGGTCCTCTTTACATAGCTGGAAGAATCAATGACAAGCCTACTAATGGGATATTAGTTTATCCCATCTGTGTAGAGAACATATTATCACTAAAGAATTCCTATTTGTGCATGATATTTATCAAGATACTTATGAAAAACCAAAAGAATGGATCAAAAAGTATAATGGTTTTGCTTGCCCTACGATAGGTTCGATAAATCTCCCTTTAAAAGTTGGACCGAAACAATTAAATGTCTCATTCACCATCATCCCAACTTCAGACCAATTTCATGTGAAGTTAGGCTACCCATGGATTTGCCCCATGAATTTCATCTTGTCAGTTGTGCATAAATGTTTAAAATTTCCATTTGGAAATGAAATATTTATTGTGCACCATAGTGGCTACAACTGTGTGTCTTCCTGCACGAGAATTTATCATTGTATTTCTTTTGGCTGGAGCCTATTAGACCCTGTGAAGACTTTTTTTTTCAAATCCTACCAAAATTTCAAGGTAAAATACATAGTATAATTATCTCTTAGCAATATGCCTCAACCCACGATTGAGCCTACTATGCTTGGTGAGACCATGATTGAATCAAAATCCCTTTCAAGTAACCAAGACCAATCCATGGAAAATCCTTTACCTACTTCCTATAAGAGACCATGAGATAATCAAATAAGTCTCGTTGTGCCTCCTAAAATCAAACAAGTTTACAAAGCTAAAGAGAAAGTGGTTGAACAACCTCCCATGGTTCCTTTTGTTCCTCCCTTAAGGGAAGAAAAGAAAGCTATGGTTGATAAACCCACTCCTACACAAACAAAACTTGAAAATTGAATGAAAAAGAAATAGAAATGCTAGAGAGCATAGGCATAGATGTCATGCTATTGCTCATTTTTTACAAGAAAAAGAAGAAAAAAAAATAGAAAATTAAAATCCAAACTTGTCTCAAGCAATGCATGATTCCTCTCTAGCTTCCTCGTAACATAAACAGCAAGAATGTTTTAGGGATATTATCATTAGGCCTACTATTGTGATTAACTTGGATGGTGATAATGAAACTGCTAAAATTGATGAGGAACTACATAAAATGTTAAACTCATTATTTTCCTCTTCCATGCGCTTATATGGTGATCCTCCTAAACAAAATGTTGAACTTGGTGCTTGTCCTAGTTCGACACTTGATGTTGTCCCTTTGGCTAGTTTTCCACCTTTTGCATATAGTGAACAAGATTGGGATGTAGATGAATTGCTATAGGTTGACTCACATGTGTCTTACTAGTCTTGTCTTTTTTTTCTTTTTCATGTTTCTTTATGTGATTGCATGTGCATAATGTGATCTCTCTGTACTATTTTGTTTGATGTGACTTTGTGCATTCCTCTATTTGTATCTACATTCTTCTATATGTAGTAAACATTTATCTTTTCTTTTGTCTTGTGTTTTCTAATGGGACTTTTAAAATTTGTCAAAAAATTTCCTGGTTTGGGCATGTCTATTTACCTTTTATGGCTGGGGATCTAATGCTTAGGGTTTAGGGTTTTTCGTTACCCATGATAAAATTGATTGGTACCTTTTAAAACCTCACATTATATTTTAGCATTGACCTGTTATTGGGGGTTACCATTTCCTTATGTCATTTGACTGACCCTTTTCTTTCATGTTGTTACCGGCCCCTTCACCTGACCTATCGGGCTTTTCTTTCTATTTGGGTGTTATTATTATTTTGGCTAAGTCGGGTGGTTTTTTCCCTAGGTTTGGGTGGGCTTAAAATTTTGTGCTTCTAAGGGTTTTCTTTTCCTATTCTCTGACCGGCCCCACTGTCATAAGTAATTCTTTTCCATATGCAATTTGGCGGGCCGTCGGATCACGGGGTTCAGATCCGGACCGTTCCTCGTAGACCTCGCAAGGTTTTTTGTTGATGTCACTAAAGTGGTGTGAGGTGTGTGAGATGCCCCCATCTATTGAGTACAGTGGAGTGGGGTCTATCTCGATGCACCAGCAATGACTAGTGGATGCCATTTGAATAGTAGATGTTTAATGATAGGGATTAATGATGACTGTCCCTCGCAGGCCTCGCACGAGCGAATTAATTTTTTCAAAACTTCCACGAGGCATGCAAACTGGTGACATGTTGCTTAGCTCCATAGTACAAGGTGACTAGATGGGGCCTACTACCTGGTCATGGGTTTTTTGACTGTGAGGGGTGTGATTGGTTGCTAGGTTACCTAACTGATGATGTGGATTAATCAACGACCTTTGAATCAATCTAAGTCATCCGACATGCTAGGTTTTTTCACATCGACGGTTTGAATTCAAAGTTTTCAATTCACCCATGTGAGGATTAATTGCACTATGCAAGTTATTCTCATTAATGGCACGAGTTTTTCAGTGGATCTCATCCTGATTTTCTTTGCGTGAGAGTGGAATTCACCTGAAAATATAATGATGGGTTGTACACCTTTTTCCATGAGCTCGAAATTATTCTGTGGTGGTGATGTCAGCCATTAATTTCTCATTTTCTTGTACTAAAATTTGAGCAATTAATGCTCCCTGCACCGACTTGCTCTATAAATGCTTGCTAATTTTCTCATTAGTATCATCACTTTTTAAGTTTGTTTGCTTGCAGGAGATTGATTTTCTTGCTGAGCTTGAGCTAGCATCTTCAATGGATAAGTCAGTAGTATGATGAAGTGCTCAGGTGAGTGTAATTAATTTACAACACAAGGAGAAAAAATTGTTCTCAGTACTTCCGGAACAATCACTCAAAGGGTGGAGATGAGGTCTGGATGCTCCATGTCACCTGTCGAGCTCTCTTCGGGTTTTGATGGTGAGGGGTTCGAAACTGATTCGTACTACCGCAGTTACCTCATGGCCCTAACTAAACTCATGGGAGTGGACAAGGAGGTGCTCTCAGTTTCTCCAATTACTGCGGTGGCACCGTGCAATGTTGTTGGGTCTAGTGCTTGTGCAAGAAGGGGTAAAGAACTGGTCTCACTTCTTACTGAAGCAAGAACCAGGAGTGTTCACTTGTATCAGGGTCATGTGGCTACTCGAGGTATTGGGAAATGAGTGGTGTTACAGTGGTTCGGGTTTGATGCAGACGTGCACGTGGGTGGCATTGTTTTTTGTCTTTTTTGACTGGTTACAGTGGTGTAACCATTTCTGGTTCCTCTATGCATATTGTAGTTATTTTTTGATGATGAGGAGTTTTTGAAGTGAATCTGAATTTCATTTTGTAAGGATGAAATTCATTTTGAAATGAACAATGGAGCCCGATGCTTGTTTCTCTCCTATTCTATAAAGGAGATTTCACAGCTCATTGTTGAGGTCATATTTTTTGTATTTTGAGGCTTAGGTTATGTACAAAAGGGTTATATTGTGGCATTTTGGAAGGTTCTAGTTGGAAAATCATTCCATTTCAGGTGTTCTATAAAATAAGCATGCTATGCTTTTATAATAACTGATATCAATAAATCTACAAAACAACTAAGACAATTGCTCTCCTATGTACATATCATGGATTATGAATGGATTTATCAATGGTTTCTTCATTCAGTTACAATGGTATATTTGGATGTGTAATTAGTTTTCTTGCTTTAACTTAATGAGTTAATCAAATGCTTGAAAAGGAATTACAGGTTTATGATAATGTGTTGAGGATTTACTAAGGAGTCCTATTTTAAATAATGGAAAATCTCATAATGTAAGGCATTATGATGATGAGTTCCATGATATTAGGGTTATGTTTTATGTGACTCCCGTCGGGTTGGATGAGGCACTGGATAGTTCATTCCAGATCCTTTTTAGAAATACAAGATAGTAACCCTAAGTGTAAAGGTTCAAGATCTGAACATTTAAAAATAAAAAATTCTATCTCTCTTGAGATACAAACCTTATACTAAGTTTGCTTTCCTAGATTTAGATAGTTGTTCTTATTCTTTGGTTTCCCAAAACTCGAATAGATGTCTAATCACATTAATAGGAATGTATCTATGTATATAAGTGTTCTTGAGACATGAAGCATTTTATGAACACATATAGGAAAACCCTCCTTGGTTTCATAGAGCCAAAAGTGTAGAAGATCTTAGTCTTTGATTGAATCTTGCCAGTGGGCCATTAGCTTTGTAATTTCTTGAATATAGAGTTTGGCAACCTCTTAGAGCATTATGAAGCCTTAATGGGTAAAATAAAACACCAATAGAATGGTGACTCCAGTGGGGAAAAGCTTAGAAGTTTTGGTTGCAGATAGTGTTGTTATATAGTCATTATAATCTTGACATGTTACTTGTAACCAAAGGTTGAATTTTATTGAATTGTTTTTCTGCCCAAGTCACTAGTTGAATGGTGATTTCATCCAGGGAGAACTTCTAAGAAATTTAAAAGAAAAAGAGAGAGAAACCATAAGAGGTAGGTGGTGACTTGCTAGGGTCATTTTTTTGGTGGATCTAAGCTTTAAGTTTGGATGGTAAGAAGTTATGGATGTGGAGAATTTTGGTAGTAGTATGATCTCATAATATTTGAATGTGACTCTGTTGTGGACAAAGACCCATAACGTGCTCAGTTTTTTGCAAAAAATAAAATAATTTCATATTATTTTGAAATTCAGTCCATTGTTGAAGAGGTGGCAACTTTGTCTGAAGAACTAGTTGATACACAAGGAGAAGTCCCAGATCTGTAACATTTATAGTAAGGGAGACAAGGTTAACAAGTGTTGTTTAATTTCCAGGTATTCTCATTAATCTAAACAGGTCAATATTTTTATTATGAGAAACATTTGTAACTAGGGATGATTAATGGTTCCTCATTAGATGTTCTAGCATTAAGAAAGGAATAGTGGTTAGTCTTTCCATACTTCTAATAGTGCAATATGTAATATGATTTGAGAAGTATGCTTATGTTGTATAATGCCTCTAAAAGCTCAAGGCATAAGTATTGTAGTCAATTTTTAGAATCATGGCCGAATTAGTAAATGATGTATTTGATAACCATGTATAAAGTTGATAGTGATTGAATGGGTACAAGACATTTTCTGTATGAGATGTCAAACACAAATATTCAAAGGGAACAAGTTTCACTAAGCCCTTCAGGGGATCTTGTAATTCAAAGGTATATGCCATTGGTTTTCAGTGGTATTAATGGTTTCCCTAATTTATTTCCTAATAAGATTAGGAAATATTTTCCTAAATATACGAGGCAAAGTGCAAAATCTGCCTCTAAGCATCTGCAAAAATTCAAGGATGTGATGGGGGATTATGAGATAAATCATGAGGACGTTGTTATGAAACTGTTTGTTCAATCCTTGAAGGATGATGCTAGGGATTAGTTTTCATATTTACAATCATGTTCTATAGCTTCATGGTGTCAGTTTATGACAACCTTTGTGGAGCAATTTGGTGAAAGGGTAAATCCAGGTGAGGTGAGGAAACAATTTATGGAGATCCATATAAGTGAAAAAGAGGTTGTCCCTATTTTCAATCTTCGATTTGCAAAGGCTATCAGGGAAATCCCAGAAATTATGCGACCAAATGATGATGAATTATTGGTTGTGTGTCTTGGTGCATTTGACAGTAAGATGGAATTCTTGTTAAGGGATAAAGAGCCTACAACATTACTTCAGGCATACCAAACTGTCATGGACATTGAGAACAACTTGAAATACTCTATGATGAAAGGGTATCTAGTTGCAAGTGTGTGTTATTTCAGCACACCTTATGCAAATGGAAATGAGTGTCGAGCTGACAATGATTTTGTTGTTATGATCTCTCCATCATCAAAGTATGCAGATCATAGTGAGCCCCAAGTTGAATGTCAGAAAATTTTGAGCATTGTTGATCAAAAGTCTTTTGTACAATAATTGTATGAAATGAAGAGACAAGAGGGAGAATCTCCATATCAGTTGTTTTTGAGATTTTTCGATGCTTTGATAGAAATTTCCAAAGTTTTCAGACCTGAGGAGTCTGTGTGCATTGATTTTTTTTGTGAGATTTATGAACCCAAGTTGAGTACTTTGGCAGAAGAATTGAAGCCCTATAGCTTTGATCAAGTACCCGATTGGATAAAGATTATGGAATTAGCCAATTATGGTTATGTTGGATTCTCAAAATGAAGACAATAGCTTTCATATCGAAATAAATCATACAAAAATTCAAACAAATGAAAAGAATATGTCAAAAATTGAAGTTCCATGTTGTATGGATAAGGATGAACATTATGATCAGCTAACAATCAGTACATGTGCACATTCTTGCATCAGTGAGGAAGATGATGACACATGGGATGATAACAGAGTAGATGTGCTAGTAATATAGCATTTCTATTGTGTAAATTATGAGGAATTTGAAGAAAATAAGGTGTGTGTTCAATATTGTGATCTAAAGAATAATATTGAAGGCAACCAGCACATTGATGAATGTATTGGTGTCATTGATGATCTTGACTGTTTGCATGAAGCTGAAATGGACTTGTTGTCACCCCTTGAGATGATATTTTCTGAGAGTAGTAATGAAAGTGTCATTGATATTGCTGGTGAAAAGTTTTCAGCTTATAATGAAAGTGTCATTGATATTGCTGGTGAAAAGTTTTCAGCTTGTGCTGAAATTTTCACTTATAAATTAACACATACAACAGGTGGTGTTGAACATAAGGAGGTCTATGCACACAATTGTTTACCTATTTCCCTTGTTGAATTTGGTTTTCTAGAGCCTACCATTGAGGTTTTTTATTTGGAATTAGATGATGGGATGCAGGAGGAAGTACATTGTGAGGGGCCTGAAATGAATATATTTACACATTTCCTAGAGCAAGAAGTGACTTATGATTCCCATTTCTATAATATCATGAAGTTTTCTAGGACATCTGAACACAACTATTGGAAACTAGGCTTATATTGTAATCATCAGGGTGAGGATTCCCCAAATTATGCATCTTCTATTTTATGCAACAATGGTTTGTACAAAATGCATAAAGTTTTTTATGAGGGTTTTCAATTTGATGTGCAAACTAATTATGATGCCATGTTTTTTGATGTTGAGTTGTGTGATGTCAAGGATCAGATGGATTATGAATTTTTCTATTTCTTAGTTCCAGTGAAACATGACCAGAAGTAGCCTAAGGTAGAAGGTCACCATGATTATGAATTTTAGTTGATGACAGATTGCATATTGTAGATTGATAGAGTTATTAGTGGCATTGGAAAGCACAATGTTATAGTGGGACATGTCAATAACCAAGCTAATTTGTGGGAAATTCATGATAGTGTTTATAGATTTGATCTACTCCAGGTAGTAGAGAAATTTGTTTTTGACAAGGGTAAATTCTTATTTCCCTTGTTTGGCGGCTTGGGGCCACCAAGTTGGAGGTAAAAAAAAATTCAATGGTAGCATGATGGAGCATTCATTAGGGTACCTATTTGATTCAATGTCTGGTCTGCTCCCTAGAGATCTAGATTCTTGCTATGCCCACGGGGGGCATACATCCCCAGTAGGAGCCACTGATGGGACTTTTAAAATTTGTCAAAATTTTGCCTAGTTTGGGCATGTCTGTTTACCTTTTATGGCTGGGGATCTAATGCTTAGGGTTTAGGGTTTGTTGTTACCCATGATAAAATTGATTGGTACCTTTCAAAGCCTTACGCTATATTTTAGCATTGAATTGTTATTGGGGGTTACCAATTCCTTATGTCATCCCATTGAGCCTTGTCTTTTGTGTTGTTACCGGCCCCTTCACCCGACCTATCGGTCTTTTCTTTCTATTTGGCCGTTATTATTATTTTTCCTAAGTCAAGTGGTTTTTTCCCTAGGTTTGGGTGGGCTTAAAATTTTGTGCTTCTGAGGGTTTTATTTTCCTCTTCTCTAGCTAACCCCACTATCATAAGTAATTATTTGAGGCATTTTTCATACAACAAGCACTACCTTGTCAATGTGTCAATGCGGTAGCATTGACAAGGTAGTGCTTGTTGTATGAAAAAACATCAATGTGAGACCCCATTTCTTTGAGGCATTTTTCATACAATGAGAACTACCATTTCAATGCGTCATCGTGAGACTCCATTTCTTTGAAGCATTTTTTCATACAACGAGCACTATCTTGTCAATGCATCAATGTGGTAGCATTGACAAGGTAGTGCTCGTTGTATGAAAAATGCCTCAAAGAAATGGGGTTTCACGGTGATGTGCACTACCTTGTCAATGCATCAATGTGGTAGCGTTGACAAGGTAGTGCTCATTGTATGAAAAAACATCACCATGAGACACCATTTCTTTGAATAATTTTTTCATACAATGTGGTAGCCCTTGATTATTATGGAAGAATTAGGGTTACAAGTGAATAGATCATTTGGAAAATGCTTTGCTATGGACTTAAGAGAATTTATTTTCATTGGCATAATAAAGGACACATACTTCAATAAGCCAAATTACATCAATATTATTTATCTTTGGCAGCCCCATGATGAATTCCATTAGATTTTTTCCCTAGTATTGTAATTAAATTCCTAATTTTTGTAAGAGGAATAGAATCTATATTTTTTCTCTTTTAATTTGTTGGTTGTAGTAACAAAAAAAGTAAGCCTTTTCCCTTACTTAGTTTGACAATTGACATTAAAGTTGATCTAATGATGTCTCAGAGTGGTGTTGTAATGTGTTGTACACATGCACACTATTCTAGGACCTTTATTTGATTAAAACATGCCTTAATTGATCCTTTGCAAATGTGTTGTAACACACTTTCACACTTTTCTAGGATGCATTTGCTTAATTAAGCCTAATGGGCCCCTTTCTAATAAAATACACATAATGTGTACCTTGTTTAAGTGTTGTAAAGTGTTATAAAGCACTTTCATATTTATCTAGGCGGTCTTAATTAATTATGGGTAATTGGAGTAATTAATCCCCTTTTAACTCAAATTTAAGCCTTAATTTTGACACCTCCCAAAGATCTATCCTAACAATTATAATTTAATTAATAAAATGTTTCATCGGGAAAAGTTTGGTCCTATTAAGTTGAGCTAGGACCTATTTGCCTTTGATGGTGAATAGGTCCTCCCTTAATAGGACCCCCCCTTTTTCAGATGATTTGGAATGGGTTTTTATCCCTCTTTCAATCCCCTAGGGTTAGGTCCTGGTAAACTTATCCAAGACCCATTCGCCCAAGATGGTGAATGGGTCCTCCCTTAATGAGACCCCCTTTTTGAATTTCATTATGGTGGGAATTTAATAATGTTTCTTCCCAGATCTAGTGTCAGCCTTAATTCTTTAAATTTTGGGGTTAATCTCTTAATTTAGTATTAATAAGGGGTGAATTCACATTGTTTCTCCTAGCAAGTTTATGAAGCATTCAAGAATTCAAGTGATCAAGCATTAGAGAATTTCAAGAGCATTCATAAGGTATTTCAAGGCAGATTTCAAGTGTTTATTGCATCAATTCAAAGTCATATCATCATTTCAAGGGTTTGATGCATGCATTAATGTTGTTAAGCTAAGAGGTGGATGAAGCATTGAAGGTCTATTTAAAAAAATTATTCACATAATTTCCAAAGATCCTAGATCTACATTCTTTATGGCCACTAAATGTTATTTTGCAAATTTATTTCACAAGACATCATCCAAGGTGACATTATTTACATATTTCATGTTTCATGCTTCATTTCATCATTTGGTTTGATTACCTACAATGGGTTTGACTGAGGAAAACCCCCATTCACTAACAAACAACAAGGTTTTCTACCCCTTGAGTGTGTGATTGCAGATTTATAGGTTGAAGATCAAGTTGAGCAATATTTGGAGCAATATTCTAAAATATGCAAAGTTGTATAAGTTGCCATTCAAAGTGCAAGATCACAGAAATAGCTCTACAAGATTGCATATAGACTTCTAGAAGTTCATAACAAGGAATTTAAGAGTGCATACATCAAGGGAAAGGATCTTGAATTTAGTTTTTTGAAACCCTAAAAGGACCCATTCGCCACTGAAGGTGAATGAGTCCTTTGTAGCTCAAAAACAACAACTTTCTAGCCAGGTACACAACTTTTATGCTCTAAAAACATCCCCCATAGTTGCTATAGCATTTAGATAGCATTTCTAATTGTTGTTTGCATCTTATTTTAGACATAATTGAGTGTTTAGGGTCTTAGAAAAATAAGTGGTAGATCCTCTTGTTCATGCATTTGGGTCTACCATATTTTTCACCTAAACATTCTTTGGTGAACCCAACTTAAACATTGCATTTTTTTAATTTTTAGAGTCTCTCATTGCATCTTAAGTTAGATCTTTCATTGAATTCAGATCTCATTTAGGGTTACTTCTCTTGCATTGAAATATTGCATATTATATAGGGTTTAGATTTGCATTATTTTGCACTTGTTAAATCTGAAAAATACAAAAATAAATCAGTCATTTTGCATCTCATTTAGATCTCATACAATTTTATTTGAAAATCCAAAAAAAATTGCATTTCAAACTAGACCTTGCATTTCATCTTTTCATTACATTTTTGCATTAAATTTATGGAAAATTTGAAGCTACAATTCACTGTTTCAAACTTGGAATTGAAAGATATAACTGAGAGCTTACAAATCATTAAAAAATAGTTTAAAAATACCTGAACAGGACCCATTCACCTTTGCTGGCGAATAAGTCCCTGATCAGGTCTGATCTGTACCTTCTGGCATCTGAAAAGGCATTAAAACTGACTCTAAAATCCACTGAAACATCCTAGAAAATCTGAAGTAGGACCCATTCACCCTTACTGGAGAATGAGTCCCTGTTAGCTACATCTTTACAATTTCAAGACATTAAAATCTTAGTTTTTAGCTTCTATTTGGTGATGTTATCTTTTTTTTTCCAATTTCCTGATTTGTTGTTTCATCAATTTCATTGCATTTAGCTTAAATTTCTTCACTTTAGTGCATTGTTAAAAGTTCCAAATTACATTTACAACATTTCATTTTCAGCTTATTACATCTGAAAATTGCATTTCATTCTAGGTCATTTCATTGCATGTCATAGATTAATTTTCTAGAATGTTAGTATCCATCTTTTCCAAATTTGCAAAGAAAAAGTTCAATAAGCATGTTAGTCATTCATTCAATACATTTCCTAGTTATGAGAGTCTCTTAGTACAAGAAAGTGAAAATGTTGACGCCTACCTTAAATCTATCCCCCTCCTATCTTTCCTATTTTTTGGAATGATGTGATAGAAGAGGATACAAGCATAGAAAACCATGACAATCATACTTTTTTTTCTCCTGATACCTCTCCTATTAGTGACAAAGGTATTTCAGTGAAAGAATATGAAATCATGGAGAATCATGAAAGTCTTGTTTTTCCTTCTCCTCCTCCACCTTGGGAAGATATTATGACACAAGACGATGAGATTACTAACACTACTTTACCTAGTCTCTATTTATCTGCCAACACCTACCCTACTTGTGAGAATGCTTTAGTGAAAGAGGAAATAATCATAGACAAACATGAAAATCATATTTATGAGGAGGAAATGTCGGTGCTAAGAGATACAATGATTGAGAGCTATGACAATCCTACCTCTCCTACTTGGGAAGACATTATAGGACATTGGGATGTACTTGTAGATAACCATGACAATCAATTTTTTTCTTCTCCTAATATCTCTTTTAGATGTAAAGAAGATAGTTTGGTGTTACAAGATACACTTATTGACAGTCATGAGAATCTTGCTTCTCCCTGCCCTCATGCCCCTACCATTTGGGAAGATCTATTTGAACAAAAAATTCCAATCATTAGTAACCATGAAACTCAGTTGTTCTTCTCTTGAGGCCTCCCCTATTTGTGATGAAGCTACTTTACAAAATCTAACCATGGAATGTGATGAACATCTTAAAAGATCTCCCACTAGGGTAGATATCATGGCACATGAGAATGAGACCTTAGAAAACAAGGATGAAGTAATGGTCAATCATAACCATCAAATTTGGCCTTCTCCTAATATCTCTCCTATCTATGAAAAAGATACTTTTGTGTTAGAAGATCCAATTGATAAGAGTTGTGAGTCTTATTTTCCTCTCCTCCCCTAGGAAAAAATTATTGAACAAGAGAATTTCATCATTTATAAGCAATAAAATCCAACCATTGATCACTCCCTTACTTTTGATGAAGACATTTTAGAATAACCAAACAATGAATATCATGAACATCTAATTTGTTTCTCTCCTAAAAGCTCTCCTACTGGGGAAGATATCATGATGCAAGAAAATGAGAAAATTGACACATGTCTTTCAAGCAATAGTGATGTGACTTCCTTAGATGAATATGATGAAGTGACATTAGAATTCCCTTAGCTAATAAATCATGAAAATAAGGACAAGACTATTGAGGTTATGAACATTAGAACTCCTTTGAGTCCTCTAATTACTGAACCACCTAAGCCTCAACTTATCATTTATCCACCCTCACAAAAACCACAAGTTCAAAATCAACCCAAGCTTATCTTAGAACCACCTAAAAGGAAACTCAATGATGATAATGTTTCACAACAACCGATTTACAATGACATTTCTCACATATATAACAAGGTGCATACATTGAAGATTGATCTCGAACCCCAAAGTTGTTTGCATCTCAAGAAAGAAAAACAAAATCTTATTGAAGAGGTCAAAAAATTATTGGAAGATGCTTCGAATTCCTTTGATTTTATACCTACATCCTTGGGCGAGTACAAGATCATAACAAAAGAATATACAAAGGGAAACAAAAAAGTGGTAATGTCAACACAAAACTCAAAAGAATCCACTTTGACCACTCTAGAAGAAAAGACAACATACACGACAAAATTTGATAAAAGGTGATTCTGATAAACCTCTGAACCTGAAACAGATGAAAAATATTTATGGAAAAGGTTACGAATTTATGAAACAACTTGGGTATAGTGGAAAAGGATGTGGTGCTAGAGAACAAGGTATTTGTGTCCCTATAGAGCCTAACACACAAGAAATGACTCATGGTCTTGGTTATTGTCCTTTGATAGAAATAAAACCATCAAATAAACCTTCACTTAATATCAACAACCTTATGGTGGCACCTTCAAATTTGCAAATTTGAAGTGCCCATACTGAAAATTTTGCCTCTGTACCCTCAAAAGTGCTCCTGAAAAATCTACCTAAGTGACCTACTTTGGAAGGTCATAACCTAGAGCCTATTGATTTTCATGCAAAACCCCTTGGTGAAACCACTCATGTGACATATTTGAATGTCCATGTCAATTTTCAGCTTCCCATGATGAGTTTTGACATGGTTTTGAAAAGCGAAGCTAGAGGGCTTTGGCACTGATTTATTGGTATTTTTTCAAAGTGGTGACTTGGTGAGTTTTAATTGGTTCTGAACAAGTGCAGTTGCAGAAAAGTCTGAATAAACAACTTTGCTGATTAATATCTTGCCCCTCGAGATTTCTTTTTCCAAACCTTCTTTTGCAGTCCATTCTTAGTTCAAATTGTTAGAGTAATAAGTTATTACACTTAATTAATTATATCATATTGGTTAATTAATTAAGTCACTTATTCCTTTAGGTACTTAAGCTAAACTTAGGCACATTAATAATTGATAAATTATTAACTGTGCACACTAGGGTTTCCTTTTAGGTCAACATTAGGGTTGCATACATTGCTTTTATAAAGCAAATCATCACTTGTAATATCAAAAATTCTAAATATATCAATTTGCACATCTTCATGCAAAGCTCTTGCTTTTTATTGTTTTTCTCTTCTATGGAAGGCCTTTTGGTTTGGATGTCTGATCTTGGTTTCTAACATGGTATCAAAGCCTTGACATGCAACCCCTTCTCAAATTCTGGAGAAAATCATCGCAGAGTTTGTTCAGGGTTCCTCGAGGGTATCGTGCCTTGAGTTCATCTATGTGGTGTTTTGGATCAGATTGGGCTTCATCATTGGATTCAAAGCACTGGAAAAAGTCAGGATTGACTTTTATTTTGCAGATTTTGGTCATGATTTGCCAGATCTGTGAGGGTTTCAAGTTCGGTGATTTTTTGGAAGCTCTGGAGGTAGCTGATTTTTCGGACCATTTTGAGCATGAACGAAGGTCACCATTGCATTCGAAGCAGCCAAAAACCCTAAGAATGCCTATCGTTTGGTCGATTTCTCAACACTTGATCCGGAAGACAAAAAAATTGCCAGGGAGGCCGTACGGCCTCTCAACATGCATCCCGAGGCACGTTTTTTTAAAAAAATTTAAAAAATGATTTTTTTTCATTTAAACCTACGCCACCCACACAGATCAATCCACCACTGGGCGGCCACTGGTGGCTCGACCTTCCCGCGCAACCGGCCAATGCTCAGCGCCTGAGGGCCCTCTCTGCACCTGCCGAGGTTCTATGGGGGACCGGGAGCTCCGCGCCCAGCCCCCGACCAACTCCAACCCCCGCCCCAGTCACATGGGTGACCAGGGGCCAATTTTTTGCGGTGACTGCTAGATGGCCATCAAATTTAAGCTCATGATTTGATGACATCATCGGCTGTATGACCTCTTTGCCCCTTCTTCACCCCAGTTTGCTCTAAAGGAGCAATTGTTTTTCGTTTTGGCATAACTTGGGCATACGGTATCAAAATCGGGAAAACAATATATCGCTAGAAAGCTGGTTCTGAGCACTTTCCTGTGGTGCAATTTATTTTTCAGTATTTTTCAATTTTGCTGCATTTATTTTTGTTTGAATTCAGATGTTCATTTATCGCTTCCGAGCTCATAACGTTTTGCCATGATCTCTGATTTTTGCTATCTTTGCGGCATTGGAAAGGTATTGATGAGCTCTATGTTTCTGTCCATGCAATTTCTTTTGTATCTATCCTAGGTTTATCATTATTCCATATTTGTCCCGATGGGTGTTTTGGAGATTATTTGGATATTTTGGCAATTGGGAGACTGCAACTTGCATCTTTGCACTTCATTTCAGTATCATATCATTCAATAATTGACTACTGCTTTATAGATTCTAGGGTTGTTCCCGTTTGGAGTTTTCGAGTGTTCCGAGGCATCAGGTCTGTTGTTGCTTTTTTCATGATTCCTTGAGCCAATCAGTGACTCTCATCCGGTTTCTATAGTAGACAAAAGTATCTTTCCTTGCTTGCCAGTTTTCGGTTCCAGTGTTACTCTACAGTGTTCTTCCAGTGCTTCTTTGCAGCATGTCATCTCATTGTAGGGGGGTTTTTTCCCACTGGGTTTTCCTTCTCTACCTCATTCTTGCATTTGTAAATGGGTACCTGATCAAGCCTAGTTGTTGGGACCCATATTTTCTTTCATGCATCTTTTTCTAGTGTTTTAGCTTCTTCCTAAGTTCATCTTAAGGGGGGGTGTTAGAGTAATAAGTTATTACACTTAATTAATTATATCATATTGGTTAATTAGTTAAGTCACTTATTCCTTTAGGTACTTAAGCTAAACTTAGGCACATTAATAATTGATTAATTATTAATTGTGCACACTAGGGTTTCCTTTTAGGTCAACATTAGGGTTGCATACATTGCTTTTATAAAGAAAATCATCTCTTGTAATATCAAAAATTCTAAATATATCAATTTGCACATCTTCATGCAAAGCTCTTGCTTTTTATTGTTTTTCTCTTCTGTGGAAGGCCTTTTGGTTTGCATGTTTGATCTTGGTTTCTAACACAAATGTCTACACTCCTGTAAATTTTTCATGGCTCTAGGAAGTCATTTGGTTAGTTTCCCAAGGTGATTCCAGAGCCAATTTGACAAGTTTTGACCCTTGTTCAAATATACCAAAAAGCAGATCTTAATGATAACCCAGTTCATTATTTCACTCCAGAAGCATTCAGAAGCTGTCTCAGATCAATTGAAGGAGAAAATTTGTTTGAAAATAATTTCTCTTTTAGCCAAGCCCACAAGGGGACCCGACACATGTAACACATTTTAAGGACAACTTAATATAAAGGGAACAAAGACTACTTCCATTGTTTTTGTTTTCAATCTGAGACAGTTCAAGGCTAAAATGGGCTTTTTCCCAAGATAGTTTGAATATGATAATAGAGTTTTACATTAAGCATTGGAGACTTTTGTTAGTTGAGAAGGTCACAATTCAGAACCACTGATCCAAATGTTGATTTTACATCAGAATAAGCTTTGTAATAAGATAAGTCTCATAACTTCCATTTCAAACTTGCTGAGTTGGATACTAAGGAAACATATCTTGAGAAGACTATAAAATTGTACATGTATCTACTAATGGGATGCTTTCAAATATAGTGAAACTATTTTGAGTGCCAACAAGGATGGATTAAAAGCTTGACAAACTCATGGCATGTATAATGTCCTCAGAGATAACTTTGTATTATCAGACAGTTATTGATTGGAGGATACATAGATCAAAATGAGGCAACTGTTTAAGTTGTCATGGGATAAAGTCACAACATTATTTAATCTTGCTAGATTATTTAAGAAGCTATATTACATTAAAGAAGTTGAATCTTTTACAAGGCCGATATTGTTAGGGTTTCCTGAGAATGAGGGTGCATTTGTTAGTGAGGATTAGCCACGTCTCAGGCTAGTAGTATGGTTCGAGCTTTTGAAATGGAAGTAGATAAATACTCATCAAATACTGGCATGTATTGTGTGGCATGGGACTAAAAGATAGGTTATTGGCTTGATACAATGGAAGACTATTAAATCCTGCACACAGTGACTCAAATGTGAATAATTCTTCTAAATTTTACTTGGGAAGATGTATCGCTTTGCAGTTCTACACAATGAGATAAGGAATCTACTAAAATGGCAACACATCTTGAGAAGAGGTCTTTGTGTTGTTATGGTAGCTATCACTCCAGTTCAAAGGGGCGATGAAGATATGATTGCAGGCTATAAAAAAAATAGGTTTGTTGAAAGGGCTTCAGAAATATCTAAGTTGTGTGCCAAAGGAGGGACTGATAGGTATGAAGAGACAACTTCACAGAAGGGCAGCAACTTTGTTTTCCACAAAAGCACACCAATGTTGTTGTGGGTGCATCAAATCTAGTGGGGATGCAGTTTAAAAGATAAGTAAATATTATTGAATGTGTTATATGCCTCGGTATAAATGGAACAAAAAATTAATGGTTGGATTAAGCACACAGACTTAGTTTGAAAGTGCGCATAGAGGAATCAAATGTAAAGCACTGTATTGTGGACATCTTACTTGGTAATTTCTTGAATAAAGGTATCCAGGGACGTGACAAAAGGAAAATAAAAGCTTTGTATAAGCTTGGATGAATGATCTCTATTTGAGAGGCCGAATGGTGATTGAATTCACCTGTGCAACAATAAGAGAGGAGTCCAAGCACATGGTCGGTGTAAGATTCATGAGTACACCTCCAAGGGAATGATGTAGATAGCCTATGTTTTCCCATGGTTTTGATGCAAAGAAGATAAAGTGGTATGATAGCCACTGTGAACATTTGCCTGAGCTGCCATGGAGGAGAACCAAAAAATTCTAGAGTTAGGGCATAATGCAAATCAACGACCAATATAAAATGAAGGATGCAGCCAGATTTGGACCGTTGATCGCTCATTGCGAGTTTGGATGGATTTTTTCACCTTGAACAAGCGACGAGCGATGCTCTTTCCTCAATTTTCATCACGAATTGTTTGGGCATCGCTTGTTGTCTTTCGCTTTTTCACTTTGGATGGGCAATGAGTGATGGCTGGAGGAAGAATGTTGGGCCTAAAAAATTCTAAAGACAAAACATTGAAATATGAAGTGTCGCTTGATAAAATTTGGGTTTTCACTATTTGAAATACTTAAAAGGCTCGTTTGTTTTAAAAAGTAAAAACTTTTAAATGTTGCCCATGAATTTCAGGTTTTTTTTTTTTACTTCAAGTGGAAGTTTCTAAATGATGGTGAAATAAAAGAAGCACCCATGATGTTTTTCTTAAAGTGTAAAAGACACGGGAAAAGTGTTTTTACACAACCCTGATGAAATATTTTAAATTCCTCACCATTGTAAAACATTAATTATAGTGTGAAGCAAATACAAATTTGGGACATAAAGTAAAATAAATATTTTACTTTGTTGGGCACATCAATGAGAATACGAGGTGCAGAAGGTAAAAGGAGCTGAGTGAAAATTCTTTCACGTGAGTAGTGGGAAATTTTTTGTTGTAAATGAGTGTAAATGCGATCGAAATTTATTTTGAAATGAAGGCCAAATGAAATGTAAAGTGATACAAATAGCCCCAGGCTTGTTTTTCTCCCTAAGTGATATAAAAGGGAATTCAAGGCTATTGTGTGGGGTTCTCTTTTTAAATTTTGGATCTGGAAATGCAGGGTGATAACAAAAAGAGTATGCATTTTCAGTCTGTAGCTTAGCCTATGAGTTAGATGAGTAAATTTTTTCATTTATGTGGTTTTTAGGGATGTTTGAATTGAATATGCATATCTTGTGAATCTATTTTCTCTCCAACTATAATATCCTTATATGAATGATTAATGAGAATTAGATCAAGGGTCATTTTCGTTAATTTCCATTGTTCACAATGAAATATGCTTTAGTTTTGGCTCTGGTTCAAGGAATCAGTTAAATTATTTGATTAAGATGTGAATTTATATAGGTTTTCAGTGGATCTATAAGTAGTAATAGAATTTGGGTATTGATGTGTGAATTTTAATGCAATTCGAAAAGATCATGGCTTCTTAGAATTAAAATATCCTTGTAGTTCAGTCTGCTTTGTTTTGACTCCATGCCCTTAGATATGGCACTAATCTTAAAGTGTGAATGCATTTCCTATACTTCTGGTATTTGATTTGAGAACAATCATTCAATAATACACTTTCAATCGACCTACTTTTTTTGTATGTGACTTCTCAACTATTAGTTGTTTAATCTTTAAAGGAATTGCCAATTTCTAAAAAATTTCATCTATTTAGCAATAAATGAAAATGTGTTTTCCTAATATACAATGCATATAGAATTTTTGTGAAGGAATGCTACAAGTGCATTGTGGAATTACCCTCCTAGGTCTTGTAGAACCCAAAGTGCAAGACGAAAGTTGAATTGCTTTCTCTCGTTCATTGGCCAACCCCTTTCAGGTTGCTAACCATTGGAAATGGAAAATCCATAGGCTACTTGTAAGATCTGGTTGGAATTAAAAAAAACCAACACCTTACAAAAGATTCTTCCAAAACAAGTTTAACTTTGGTGCATCCTGAACTGATAGGTACTACATGTGGGAACATTTCATTAGACAAGAATCAAGTTGATACTTTGTTTACTCATTATAATCAATAATAATAGTTGCTACTCCTTGCCATGTAATAGTTGTAGGATCATAGGATACTCACTATTGCATGTTTTACATTCATTTCAAATCATTTCCTTATCACAAGGAGCAACATACCATCATCCATCCTTGGATCATCCTTTCCTTGCACTAAGTGGGGGAAACAATTTGATAGCCTCCCCCTAGTTCGACACTTGCTCTTATCCCTTTGGCTAGTTGCCCGCCTTCCATTTATATATTGGGAGCAGACGACCTACTCTAGGTTGAATCACCTATGCCTTACTAGTCTTTTTCTTTTTCATTTTTATTTATGTGATCCCCCGTGACGTTTTGTTTGATGTTCCTCTCTCTTTTGTGCATTCCTCTATATGTATCTTCATTCTTCTATATGTTGTAACAATTTTTCATTTGTCTTGTGTTTTCCTTTTGGGGATGACTCTTTCAAGGTGTCGAGACATTCATGTTTCTTCCATGTTGAGCCGAAAGTATTTTTCTTTGTTTTCTCTTTCTTTGTATCATTCTTCTAGTTATATGAGTATTTGGGGAATGATGACAGTTTCATGCTCTATGACAACATTGTAGCATATACATACTGACCCCAAATCCATAGATCTCTTATGTGTTTGTGGGGGCAACCTTTCCTATTTCATGACGCAACTTGCTTCAGAAACATATGACTTGGCATAGGGTTTTTCGAGGAAAGATCTCATGTATTAGGCTAAAAAAATTGGCTACTTTAAAGAACTTTCTCATAGTGATGGTGTAGCAACCTCTTTAAAGTGGGGGCATACATAGATGACATCTTTTGGAAAAAAATCATGGCGTGATTTTACTTTTTTCTTATGATGTGTCCTCTTCTTGGTGGTGTCATTGGGTTTGATGTCATCCAAGAGTGTACAATCTACTGTCATGGCATGATGTGAATGAGGCATCCCATGGGTGAATATCTGACACTTTCAAATTTTCCTCTCTTGGAGACATTAGGTACAATGCTCCCTAAGAGGAAGACCGTTACACGAACATAGAAAAATCCCCTTTAGCAAATTTTTTACATGATATTTAGATCTTCATTGGGACAACTCACCTAGTGGATAGACTGAGGTTCCACTACCCCAGAGTGAGCATACATATTTTGGGACAACTCGCCTAGTAGACAGACTAAGGATCCACTACCCTAGAGTGAGCATACATATTTTGGGACAACTCACCTAGTGGACAGAATGAGGTTCCACTACCCTAGAGTGAGTAGCATGTGTTATGGATAAACAACCTAGTTCCACATCGTGTTGAAATGGTTGTGCTTGATCCTTTGTTTTTGTTTATTTTTCTTGGCCTTTGATAAGGTATGATGATGTATCTTTTTTATTGTTGCATACTTAAGTGTATTTAATGTCTACTTTAGTGTGAGTTTGACACGGGCTTATCCTCTCACTAAAGTGGGAGAAAAATGTAGTAACGGAAAAAGTAAGCCTTTTCCCTTACTTGGTTTGAAAATTGACATTAAAGTTGAACTAATGATGTCTCAGAGTGGTGCTGTATTGTTTTTTACACATTCACACTATTCTAGGACCTTTATTTGATTAAAGCATGCCTTAATTGATCCTTTGCAAAGGTGTTGTAACACACTTTCACACTTTTTTAGGATGTATTTGCTTAATTAAGCCTAATGGCCCCCTTTCTAATAAAATACACATAATGTGTACCTTTTTTAAGTGTTGTAAAGTGTCATAAATAAAATTCACATTTATCTAGGTGGTCTTAATTAATTGTGGGTAACTGGAGTAATTAACCCCCTTTTAACTCAAATTTAAGCCTTTATTTTGACACCTCCCAAATATCTATCCCGATAATTATAATTTAATTAACAAAATATTTCATTGGAAAATTTTTGGTCTGATGTAAAGTAGGGGAAGAATTTGCGTGATTTTTGCATGATTGATACCACATTTCACAGCAAATGGATTCATTCCTTTTTCAAGGTTCAAAACTCTTCCAAAATGGAACATGCTCTTAAAGGTCACAAAACTCAAATAAGATATCAATTCCTCAAACACTCTATTCAACTCTTCAAACACCTCAAAAAAGGTGGAAACAACATGTTTAGACCAAAAATGTCTCTCAAAAAACTTGGACTCTCAACCTACTTAGCATTCCTTCACAAACTACCCCTTTCCTTAGTAGCCTTTCAAGACTGGTTTTTTAGGCATAACTTATGGAGAAGACCTTGAAATAAAAACTTGAAGGAAGTTTTGAGTACCCATTTGGCTCTTCTACAACATATCGAAAATTAGGTTAGGCTTTTTTTTTAACACAAGGCCCTAAATTTGATTGTCCCATTTTGCAATAGGCCTAAAAGGGCAAAATTAAGCTTGTTGCAACTAGGGATTTCACACAAACTGGGTTCCAGAGATTTTAAAACCTCTCCCTAACTTAGATAGCGTACTCACACATTCATTAACATGTTCCAATAGCCACCAATACATTTCCAACTCTTCTAACACCTTTTTGATGCTCCTTTCATGGTCTCTTTGGTCTAATGCATGAAGATTTCAGACCTTCAATCTAACCCAACACATGTAAAACTTCTCTGCTGCTCCTACAACTTTAGGAAAATAAAATTTACCCTATTCCCAGCCATTCCACCAAGTTTTAGAATTTTTCACTGGTTGAATGGAGAGAAAACCATTCTTTTCACTTAGGGCACATCCAACCTAGGGTTTCAAATGATTTTTGGTAAAAATGCTCCTATTTGCTCCAAACTTAATGAATTTAAGTGCTTCAAAATAAAAGACTTAGATGACACACAACATAAAAATATCCAACAAGTTTTAGGCCATGAGAATGCTGTATACGTATGTACTATTCACCAGATCAGACAAAAAAAGTTCAAGAAATGCAGAAAACTAAGGTTTCAATTGATTATTCTTCAACAAAACTTCAACAACCAACATTTGGTCAATTCCACAAGGTTTAAGAGGAACATAGATTCAACTTGCAACCATTTATAACCAAAATTCAAGTTTTAAAACTCAACAAACACCATATTACCCGCTAAGACCAATAAATGAAAAGTTGCTTCACAACATTTGCAACTTTTGCAATATTTACAAACTTTGAACACTTTTACTCCTAGGACCCTACCAAGACTCATACCAACACAAAATGGTCTAAGTAGACCTTATTACATGAAAATGACTCAACCAGCACAAAATATCAACTTTTGACCCCTCTTGGGGCATGAAAACCTATGGTGCCCCTACACCATGGTCCTAGTAAGTTGAGCCAGGACCCATTCACCCTTGATGGCGAATGGGTCCTCCCTTAATAGGAACCCCCTTTTTCATCTGATCTGGAATGGGTTTTTGTCCCTTTCAATCCCCTAAGGTTGGGTCCTAGTAAACTTAGCCAATACCCATTCGCCCAAGATGGTGAATGGGTCCTCCCTTAATGAGAACCCCCGTTTTGAATTTCATTCTAGCAGGAATTTAATAATGTTTCTTCCCAGATCTGGTGTCGGCCTTAATTCTTTGAATTTTGGGGTTAATCTCTCAATTTAGTATTAATAAGGGGTGAATTCATATTGTTTCTCCTAGCAAGTTTATGAAGCATTCAAGAATTCAAGTGATCAAGCATTAGAGAATTTCAAGAGCATTCATAAGGAATTTCAAAGCAGATTTAAAGTGTTTATTGCATCAATTCAAAGTCATATAATCATTTCAAGGGTTTTATGCATGCATTAATATTGTTGAGCTAAGAGGTGTATGTAGCATTGAACATCTAATTGCAACTATTGTTCACATTATTTCCATGGATCTAGATCCACATTCTTCATGGCCACTACATGTTAGTTTGCAGATTTATTTCACTAAGACATCATCCAAGGTGACATCATTTACATATTTCATATTTCATGCTTCATTTCATCAATTGGTTTTATTACCTACAAGGGGTTTGACTAAGGAAAACCCCCATTCACTAACAAACAACAAGTTTTTCTACCCCTTGAGTGTGTGATTGTAGATTTATAGGTTGAAGATCAAGTTGAACAAGATTTGGAGCAAGATTGTCAAAGTTGTAAAAGTTGTCATTCAAAGTGCAAGATCACGGAAAGACTCTACAAGATTGCATAAAAAATTCCAAAAGCTGATAATAGGGAATTTAAGAGTGCAGACATCAAGGAATAGGATCCTGAAATTGATTTTTCAAAACCCTAAAAGGACCCATTCGCCACTGAAGGCGAATGAGTCCTCTATAGCTAAAAAAAAACAACTTTCTAGCTAAGTACATAGCATTTTATTCTCTAAAAACATCCCCCGTAGTTGCTATAATAGTTAGGTAGAATTTATAATTGTTATTTTCATATTATTTTACACATAATTGAGTGTTTAGGGTCTTATAAAAATAAGTGGTAGATCCTCTTATTCATGCATTTGGGTCTACCCTATTTTTCACCTAAACATTGGTATATCACATATTCTGCCATAAATTTTTGGATATTCACTTTACTACTTTCCTAAAAGAAAATTTTATTTATAGGATAATAGGAATGAATAAATCTTCTATGGTATCTTGTTAGACCTAAAAATTCTCTCTTCTTAGGGTCCATCTTAACACCTTTAAGTGACATCAAATGCCTTGACTATTCTACGTGTTTCACCCTAAATACATGTTTGGATTGTTTTGCATAGATTTTATTTTCTTCCCATTCATTAGCAATAGAAACATGAAACTTATCTTTATGAGTGATTTTGTTTAGTTTCTTGTAATGTGAGCACATTTTCCATGGATCATTCCTTTTATTAAGAATAAGCATAGGGGATAAATAAGAATTTTATTTGGGATGAACAATTCTTCTTGGTATTAATTCAATGTCTCCAATTACAGGTACATCCTTGGATTCTTGAAATACTTGTTGATAGTGTTGAATAATCTCTTGATTTTTTGGTTTATTTTGAGGTATCATATCGTTTGCTTCTATAAAATGTAATTTTTCCCCTATATTATAAGAACCCTTATTGAGTAATTTCTCCATCTTATGGGAGCTAATTATTTCACTTGATGGTGATTTTATTCCCAAAAGTTCATACTTTTTCCCATGTATCCTAAAAGCCATGGATAAGGCTTCAAATTATAAAGATATTGTTCCTAATTCTTTAATAAATTGTACACCTAAAACTACATCCACTCCCCTAATAGGCATAGTAAAAATTTATAAATATAGTTGATAATTTCCCATTAATATTGTATATGATGGAATTTATCACGACAAGGTAGTTGTTTCCCATCAACTATCATTACTGGAAAATTAGAGATAGGATAAAAAATTGAGTGCATTATCTAATATTCTATCGATAAAGCTATGTGTATTACCAATGTCCACTAACACTTTCACATTTTTTATTTTTATATTACCAGTTATTTTGAATGTTTGTGGTGCATTTGTTTCATTCAATGTATGTAGAGATATAATAGTGCTCTCCATTTCTTTGGAATCCTCATTCTTAAGTTTTGTGTTTGGTTCTTTTGTAGGTACTTCTCCCTCTTCTTCAACCTCATTATTTTTTGTCACTTCTAGAACACTTATGACTAAACCATATTCTATCACAATTATAATATGGGATTTTTCCTCTTTTCTCAATTTCTTGTTGAGGAGAGAGCTTGCTAATTTATCTTAGGTTAAAATGTTTTTTTCTAGTAGCATTAGTCACATTTTTATCAGTTACTCTCATTATTTCACCTTTGGAGGTGATATTTTAACAATATTCAATGCTTGTTGTATAGCTTCCCTAACTATACAAGGTTCCAACAAACTAACATCATGTTAATTTGGTCCTTAATTCCATTGATGTACAATTGTATCCTTTGGTAAGGTGTCACCTTGGAAGATCTAAGTGTCAATCTCAAATGCTCAACATTATATTCAAATTAAGACCTTAATTGTTTTAATTTTTTAGTTGGGTAAAATTGTTTTCAATTCATGGTTTCTCATAGAAGATTGCTAATTCTTTACTAAATTCTTTCTAGTTGAACAATTGTCCTTATCTATCACTCATCTTCCATTGGTACCATTGGTGAGGTCCTAATTCTAAATATAGTAAAGCTATGTCAATCATGGAATTATTTGGTATAGTGTGAAGTTTAAATTGTTGTTCTATGAGGCTTATCCATGAAATTACATTTCTACCATAAAATATATGAATTTTTATTCATGGAAGGTATAATTATTGACTTCAAAAATCTTATATTATCCCTTGATTTGGTTTATTAGGGTTCTACCTGCCTTGGTGGTTTTGTTGAGACTTTAATCTTGATAAAATTCCTTTATAAACCTATCTAAACCCTCATTCAAGGATTTTACAAATGGGTCAAACAAATTTATATTTAATGAAATGTATAATTGTTTCATGTCCTTGTGGAATTATTTGCTGAATTTTAGGTGGTCAAAAATAAAATGGGTCCTTAGATTTTGTATGTGTAGAAAGGCCCTCTAATCCTAAAGATGGAATGGCTTTAATTATTTTTATTTTAAGGTAAGAAAGTATTTGGTGTGAGATATAATTTGATGTTTAAATTGGAAAAATCTTAGATCACTAAATTAAGGAATATATTTTGTCTAAAAATAAATTTCAAAGAACTAACCCTACTTAATTTTTGATAATCTTTCCAAAAATTCTAAAAATTGCAGCCTAGATAGAGAAAATTAATTAAAAAAATTGACTAAATTTTGACCACTAAATTAAAGGATTTATTTTATTTTCAATAGTATTTTAACTTTTACGACTAGAGGATAGGACAGCCTCACCAAAGTATGTTGCATAATCAAGTTATATGGATAAGCCAACCTTATGATCCCCACTTGATATTCCTTCACGAAGTCCCATGAACTCAACAATTGCTTCGTCATTCTCAAATGTATCTAAACTTGGTGGCTCTTGTTGGTCCCAATCTATGAGTTGAGGGTAGACAAGGGGTAAACCATCATTGGTATTTTCAAGGGTCATGGTGTAGGTAAATAGTATAAAGATGGAATTAGAGTCATTAGGTTCCTAGGAGGAAACATCAATGGTTTCCCAAAATTGTTTGATCCATTCTTCTCTATTCAAAGGGACTTTTGGATAGGGACTTGGCGGATTTTATGGGAAACCAATTGTAAGCGTTTGGTGGAATTTTTTTTCAAGGGAAGACTCATAAAGTTTTCCAAAAAATTTATCAAGGTCCATGTCAGTAGTGGAGGATAGGGAGTCCCATTCATAATCATTGGAATTGGCATCAAATTCCCAAGATTCCTCAAATTTCTCAATCTTATCTGAAGCATTAACATCCTCACTCGAAGGTAACCCAATACCTCGAATAGTCATTGTTACTGGTACAAATCCCAACCCTTGGTATTTTAGTAGTTTAGGAGGTTGCAAGGGTTCTAAAATTCCTTGTTTATTTAGGCCAAGGCCGCTATGTCCATCATATCATTATTAGGAACCCTTTTGGATACTGTTCAAAAGGCAATTTATTAGGCTCAATATCCTCCTCTTCTTTTTACAACCATGTGAGAATGTTGTCATCCAAAGACTCTTTGGATAGCTCCCCCCATTTAGTGAAAGTGGTAGGGGGATTGCAAATGATGACTTAAGGCTGCACGAGATGTGGTTTTCCATAAGATTTTAGTGATTTAGGTAACTTTCCAATGCAAAAGAGACTCTTCATGTTGTATTCTCCGCATCCTTTGTCTTGAATCTAGATTTTGGGTGTGGAAGGTGTGGTGAATGGAGCGGATGATTTGATAATGGTAGATGGATCAATGTAATGATATGGAGTGGTGGATGAAGTGGAAGATGAGGCCTCTTGATTAATGGGAACTTTAAGTTCAATAGTTCCCTTTAGGTTTGTGCAATGTGGAAAAGGATCGGGGTTGCTAGGAATAGTGATTTCAGTACCATTGTGTAAATTGAGGCATTGGTGGTAGGTGGATTGTATAGCCCTCATAGCATGAATACATGGGCGACTAAGGAGAAGGTTGTAATATAAATCTAGATCCATGAAATGAAACATTGTACTTTGTATTACTGGACCAACTCTTATAGGAAGTGAAATTATGCCTTTGGACGAGCGTTCAACATCACCATAAGCTTTGATAGTAATTTTCTTGGTTCAGTCTATGCAATTCTCAGAGTATCCCAAGGCTTTTACCACTTTTAGGGAACAAATGTTTAGACCTGCTCCATCGTCTACCAGGATTCATCTGATCTTACATTTATCTACATAGAATTCCAAGTGTAGGGGATCACTATGATCAGACTTAGGTGCAGAAAAGTCTTGTTCAGAGAAGGTGACATGATGTGGCATAGAAAGGTATCCAACCATGGCCTAAAATTCATTGACATCTAGGTTAGCAGTTATGGATGCTTCTTGCAAAGCTTTTTCAAGGATAGCTCTATGTTGTGGGGATGTACGAAGGAGTTCCAAGATGGAAATTTGTGTTGGAATTTTCCCTAGTTGTTTTAGGAGATTATATTAGCCTTTCGGTTGGGGATTGGAGGAAGGTCCTGGAATAGTTATCTCGATTCTGTGAGTGGAAACAACACAATATGAGTTTGGCTTGTTTATAGTGATAGTGGTAACATGTTCATCTGTGATTCGTATATTATGAAGGATAGTGTTGTAATCATGTTTGATGGTGGCATAATTGTCATTGTTGTTATTTCCTGAACTTGAGGATTTCCTTTGTCATGGTCATGTAAGGGAGTTTTAAATATGGTGTGATCAAAATTATCAATTGAAATGGTTCCATTTTTAATAAGGTCTTGAATGATATTTTTGAGTGTCCAACATCTAGATGTTTTATCCTTTTCCAAGGTGATATTCACAATATTCATCTTCTTTCCACCAATTGGATTTGATTAATGATGGTTCATAGTTTTTCATGTCTAGAAATTAGATGGCATTGGATTGCAAACATTGTTTAAGGATTGATTTAATGGGTTCACCCAATTGGATGTATGTTCTCTTAGCATGGGGAGGACCTCTGCGTTGTTGATTATTTTGGACTACATTCAATGTTTAATTTTGACCTTATGTTAGGGCATTTGATGCGTTTGGTGTGTTTGATGAGTAAGGACCTTAGAGGTGAATGGTAGGACCTTTGGTTATCATTTTGGCATCAACAATTCCATTTTTTGTGACATTCTTGTTTCGGGACTAGTATTTTCTCTTATCATTATTGGGTTTTGGATTCTCTTTGTTTATTTTGACTAGTCCTTTGGCGACAAGACCTTTTTCAATAAGTACAGTCTTCTCAAGGATCTCATCAAAAGTTGTGAAAAATTGAATTTGGATGCTAATCATCATTTCTTTGTCAAGGTTCTCAACAAACATGGTGACCAATTTTTTCTCAAGAATGTGACAAGGAAACTTGCTAACCAAACCTCGCCATCTCTGGTAAAACAAGGTAAGTGATTCCCCTTCTTCTTATTTGGTTGTGCTTAATGTTGCAAGGGTGAAATCATTTTTAATGTTGAAGGAAAAATGATTAATGAATTTATCAGCCAGTTCACCCCATGTTCTAATCCCTAGAGAGAGATGTGCAAACCAATCAAGGGCTGGCCCTATGAGACTTCATGGGAATAGCCTCATCAAATAGGTAGGATCATATGATACTTCCATACATGGTATGTTAAATTATTGGATGTGTTCTATTAGATGCCCTATCCCCTTATACTTAGGTAAAGTTGGTGTTGTGAAATGAGGGGGAAAGGGTGGCATGTATAGATTTCTTTTAAATGGAAAGGGGCATAATTCTTCCATGGAATAGGTCTTCTTGATGGTCCCCAAATGTATATTTGTCATATGTTGTTGGAGGGGCTATATATTTTGCATCAAAGTATCTATGAGAGATGGTGTTGCATTGGTTTGATTTGGTGTCATGGTGTTGGTGTTGGGGTCATATGTCAAATTTGGATTGGAATTGATATTTTGAGGCGTAGGACCTTGGTTACCATATTGATGTGTGTTGTTCGGAGTGAAATTGGAATTAAGATTTGTCCCAAAGGTCATGTTTGTGTTTGGTATAGTATTTTGGAATAGAGGTGCAGATCCTTGATTTGTTCCTTGAATTTGAAAAGTTGGTCCTTGATTTGCATTTTGGAAGGATGGTGTAGGTCCTTGATTGACATTTTGGAATGATGTGGTAGGTCCTTGATTAGTATTTTGAAATGATGGGGTAGGTCCTTGATTGGTGTTTTGATTTGGGATTCTTCATGGGAAAATGTGAACCTTCCTTGATTTATTTGGTAGGTTTTGATTAGATGATGGCATGCTTTGAAATTGGAATGAAGGACCTTGGTTTGTATTTTCAAGTGTAGGTATAGGACCTTGATTTGTATTTTGAAAAAGAGGGTTGGTGAAGGTCTTAGAATTTGATGAGCTTCCAAGTGTGAATTTTTGTCCTTGTCTAGTAGCATAGGTTACCTTGTTTCCAAATCTGGAGATGCTAGGGATGTGTGTGGTAGTGCTTGTCATGTGTGTTGTTGTTCCAAGTGGTATGGTTGAAATTTTTTGTGAAGAGGGATCCCTAATGCAAAATGGGTTTTGTGTATCTTATTCCACAATGGTTGAGACATAAAAGCCTTGAGGGAGTTTGACACCCTTTTTGGCTGGTGCATAGAAAAATCTATTAGGGTCGACACTGTTGAAAATGAAGGTGTTGATGGTGTTTTTTGCACAACAACAACTCGGACAGAATATGATATCCTATCTCTCTTGAAAGGTAAATCTCTATCAATAAAGAGATAACCCCAAGGTCTCTAATGTCAGGTCTTGACAATGCAAAAAAACAACTCAGTGATAAATGTGAAAATGATGTTAATCACAAGGGGCCTTACAAATGAACAATGCTGGAAGCATACATTCATTAGATGTAGCAATATAGTGATGCTTTCAATCCTAAAACTAACCTAGATTCAAAATAAACAACAAAAGAGATAAGGGTTTCAGAGAGATCCTAATGCTAACGCCTAAGATCAATCACAAAAATGACGAATGCTGCAAATGGACAAATCCCCAATAAAAATAATCTTTGTTTGATCAAGGACAAGCCCACAACTCCACAGAAATGGTGCAATCTTCTAAGGAAACTGAAGATTTTCAGACTATGAAAATTCATCCACATACCCAGTAAATGACGCAACGTAAACAAGTATCCACAGTTGAACTTAGCACAAAATAAGGTCTAGACTAACTTTACACAACAACTTACAATCAAAAAATTGCTAAAAGTATGGACCGAAGATCGATCAACATCATTAGCATTTCACCATTGACATGAAAGAACTGAAAAACTAGCATCTAACATCTAACAATGAGAATTGAGAACAAGAAAACCATAAACTGTCAAAGGTAAATACAAAGTTTGCCAAATCAACAACTCAGTTGCATTACTTCTCCAACATTACATAACAATTTCCAGTCTCTCTCCTCTCCTACAACTAATACCTGAAATCTACTTGCCAATTCTGTCCTTCTACAACTTCTAATCAGCTCCTCTAACCCAGTCTAACTCCCTTTACAAATGAGAAGGCACTGGCCTTTTATAGAAAATTACATTTTGAATGAATGGGCAGGATTTAATTCATCCAATGACATAAATTACACTTCTAGAAGCATCCAACTGTTACATTTAATTTGAGAGCTCATGGTACATCATCATCCAATCAATTGCGTTCAGTTGCATTATGGCCTAATGACATTAATTTTGAGAAAATCCCCATTGGAGAATAAATACAACTTCACATGTCTTTCCTTGTTAAATGCACCTCTCCAATTGGTATACAATTGGTGGCACAAATTCTTATGTAGGCCGAAGTTTAATATTTGAGTTGACCTTTTCCAGATTTCCCTCTTGGCACGAATCCATATGCAAATCCCTTTTTTTTATTTATTTAATTCTGAAAAACAGATATCATCATTAGTAGCTCACATGTCAAAATCTAATCCAAATTAAATTTAAATACAATTTTGGCCCTTTCAAAAATACCTTACATTTTTTTATGGAAACTTTCCATTTTTAGAAATCTTTTGTTTTCAGAATTTTTTTATTTTTTTTTAAATATTGCATTTGGAAAAACTTTTCGTTTTCAAAAAATTCCATTTTGGAAAATTTTGGGATTTTGAGGGCTTGAAAGAATTTTCAGAAAAGAAATTTCTATTTTTAAAATTTTTGGGTTTTGAGGGCTTGAAGGAATTTTCCAAAAAGGAAATTTCGGGAAAATCCACTCAAGGAGGAAAATCCCGAAATTCCAAGCAAGGTCAAAATCCCCTAAACCTCATAACTTTTTTTCTAGAAGGAATTTTTGAAAAGTTCAAAAAGAAACTTGGCCTAATTTTTCGTCCTCTATCCATTGGTGCAAAAAATTTACACATAACATTAAAAATTCACTTCAAAATCCCCATTTCCAATTTTCAAGACAAGTGAAGAGCCCCCAGAGCCTCAGAATATTGCCTTCATCAAACCAAGTCTTGAATTAATCCCCAAATAACCTCCCAAGAAGAGAAAAACTAAAATTGACAAAGCCAAGGTGCAGAGATGCAAAAGAAAAAGAGGGTCCCCACCTTCGATGGGGCGTGTGTGCAAAAATTGTACAAGAAATGGCGACTCCTACTGGGAAAATGCTCCATAGCATTTTGATGATGAACAAGAATCATGAACCCAGAATCTTTGGTTTTGACCTTCCTATCAAGCAAACAAATCAAAATGCAAGATTAAAGAATCTGAACCAAAGGTAGATTGAACCTTCCATAAACTTAAAATCCAAGTGTGTGCAAGTGACTTCATTTCCCTCCTTGAGCTACTGTAGAAATCAAGCTCAATCCAGTTAGGCTACGTAAAGATTCTAGCTCCAAAAACAACTTGGATAGAGCCTCGCTGCCAGTCAGGCATCCATAGCCCTGATGAGGTTATCGTTGTGACTCTCCTGAACATAGCTCTAATGCCAGCCAGGCGTCCATAGCCCTGGTAGAGATATTTGGATCCTCCTGATAAGTTGAATTCATTCTTTTGATTTGCAATATTTTCTCTTTTCCCTCTTTTGATATTTCTTTTCTTTTCACTTTTTTTATTTCAACCTATGAACAATGAATTTCACACTCAGGGCTGAGAACCACAGTGGCACTAAAGCAAAAATAGGATTTTTCACTTAACAAGACCTCACAAGGACCCTACTACAACCTCAGGATTCTTAAGATGTTTGAAAGATATAATATTTTAGAATACTTCGGGTTCAAATCAAACCAATGACCCATCCTCTTTAAATCAAACATTAAGACCACTTGACACTAATAAAGATCTCAACCATGCATTCAAGACATATGATTAAAGTCCATCAATGAAATACTCAGAACAGTCCCACATAATGAATAATTATTATGCAGGAAAGACACTTCCCCAACCAGAGAACATATAAACCCAAGCCGCGAAAGCAAAGCAACAACCAATTCAAAACCCAAATAAAACCTAAACTAACCACAACAACAACAAACCAAAAGCCATCTAAACTAACCAAAGAAAACTAATCCTAAAGCAATCTATCTTAAAGAAAAAAAATCAGACTAAAGCAAAAGAACAGCAAGGCAAGCTACATTTATTCAAATGAAACTATGTACAAAGAGACTCAAAATGGCTCATGATTAGGCAAGGCAGGTTGAGACCCATCCCCAAATGGTTCATCAATGCACAAACAAGTAGTAATGTAATGGTAACAGTCCTCAAGAATGCAAATTCATCTTTATGTTCAGCAAAATAAGGCTCAATGATGCAGCATTCAAACTTAACCCTATTGACAGGAATAATTAGCAATTGAGGAACCTCATTAGGACCATGATCAATCCATATGCAAGTTGTCTTTCCTAAACTTCCATAATCAAATTGATAAGCTTCAAAATTCATAGTAAGGAAAGAAACAACCTGATTTTGTACTCCTGTGGACTGAATATTGTATTCATCATTTCCCAATTGTGAAGAGTCATCCCTAGTATCATCAAGAGATCTCCACTGATGGTGCAACATTCCGGTTTGTGTTTCTTCATGAAGTATTAAAGATGAAAATGCAACACCTTCATCATGCACATAAAATTCCTCAACAGGATGTTCATTAAGAGGCATCACAGACTGGTCTTTAAGCATATTGTGGTCCAACTCATCAATAATGACTGCAACATTACTATTTTCAACATCATTCGTGTTTTCCTGCATATCAGTATGAACCACATTAGCTACCTCACCCTTAATACATAAAATCTATGAATTTTCAGTGCTTAATTCATCAACAAACAGAGAAGAAACAAATTTTGATAAATGAGATATCCCCCTGAATTCATCTTTTGTTGGCATTGGTTCAGACTCTTGATCATAGTAATCAAGAATGTTGACCACTCCATTAAGTGCTTCCTCATTTTCTTCAAGACGTTTATCAACAGCTTGTTGAAATTATTCCATTGGAGACTTGTTTGATGTATCTTTCTATGTATCTCTTGTATGTTGCAGCAACTGCACTTGTTCTTCCACCTCTTTTATGGTTGTCTAACACTGGAAACAGGTGAATTCAGAATGTTCTTCCTCATGTATCCTGTACCAAGTTGGTAACAACAACTCCTCTAGGAATACTCTATAGCTTAGGCTTGACCAATCCTTCAAAAATCTTGCCACAAACTCATCATATGTATGAGATATTTATCATGAACAGAGGAAATCTGACTTAGCTCTTCTTCCTATTGTTGTTCACTCTCAACTACATTTTCCATTTCAGACACTTGGTTAGCCTCTATAGGACCAACATCCATTGTGTTTCTGGGTTGTTCTTCACTTGAATGCTCATCAGCTACCTCCATTGCCTCAGATATTTTAGACTCTTCCTTCTGACATGTTGCTTGATTTGTGGATGGATCAACACTTGTTGAACATTCTTCAGATCCATAATTTGTCTCCTCTATTGTACATTCTTTGATTGACTGCTCTTTCCATTCTAGATATCTCTCAACACCACCAAGCTGATCTTTAACTATCTGTGTAAATGCCTCAACTACAACATCAACAAACTCTAAATCTGTGGAGGCCAATGGTTCAGGCAGGTTTGGTATGAAAATATCCCTTTGCAAAACCATCTCGATTTTACCCAAAAAGGTTAAGCATTCAAACTCATTATGCCTGCAAGTATTATGGATTCTACACCGGTCTGATAATTCATAGTGATGAAAACCCTCACAATTTCAGAGATCCAATCTCTTATTCAGAGACACACAATGTTGAGGAAAATCAATTTGAAGCCTGTTTCCATCATGGAAAGCATAAGGTTGCTTTTCCATCTAGACTCAAAATTTGTACTTCAGATTTAGAGATCTATCATATCTCAAATTTTCAACATGAATGCTCATTCATCTTCTAGCAATGTCACCTTTGTTCAGCCTCCTTCTAGCGCCAAATTGTTGATGGTGTTTTCTGCACAACAACTAAGACAAAATATGATATCCTATCTCTCTTGAAAGATAAATCTCTATTAGCAAAGGGATAACCCCAAGGTCTCTAATGTCAGGTCTTGAAAATACAACAAAACAACCCAGTGATAAATGTGAAAATGTTGGTAATCACAAGGGGCCTTACAAATGAACAATGTTGGAAGTGTACATTCATCAGATGTAGCAATATAGTGATGCTTTCAATCCTAAAACTAACCTAGATTCAAAATAAACAACAAAAGAGATAAGGGTTTCAGAGAGATCCTAATGCTAACACCTAAGATCAATCACAAGAATGATGAATGCTGCAAATGGACAAATCCCCAATAAAACCATTCTCTTCTTGATCAAGGACAAGCCCACAACTCCACAGAAATGGTGAAATCTTCTAAGGAAACTGAAGATTTTCAGACTATGAACATTCATCCACATACTCAGTAAATGGCGCAATGTAAACAAGTATCCACAGTTGAACTTAGCACAAAATAAGGCCCAGACTAACTTTACACAACTTACAATAAAAAAATTGCTAAAAGTATGGACCGAAGATCGATCAACATCATTAGCATTTCACCATTGACATGAAAGAATTGAAAAACTAGCATCTAACATCTAACAATGAGAATTGAGAACAAGAAACCATAAAATGTCAAAGGTAAATACAAAGTTTGCCAAATCAACAACTCAGTTGCATTACTTATCCAGCATTACATAAAAAAATTCAGTCTCTCTCCTCTCCTACAGCTAATTTCTAAAATCTACTTGCCAATTCTGGCCTTCTACAGCTTCTAATCAGCTCCTCTAACCCAGTCTAACTCCCTTTACAAATGTGAAGGCACTCGCCTTTTATAGAAAATTACATTTTGAATCAATGGCCAGGATTTAATTCATCCAATGGCATAAATTACACTTCTAGAAGCATCCAGTTGTTACATTTAATTTGGGAGCTCATGGTACATCATCATCCAATCAATTGCATTCAGTTACATTATGGCCCAATGACATTAATTTTGAGAAAATCCTCATTGGAGAATAAATACAGCTTCACATGTCTTTCCTTGTTAAATGCACCTCTCCAATTGCTATATAGTTGGTGCCACAGATTCTTATGCAGGCCCCACTTTAATATTCTTATCATTAGTAGCTCACATGTCAAAATCCAATCCAAATTAAGTTTAAATACAATTTTGGCCCTTTCAAAAATGCCTTACATTTTTTTATGGAAACTTTCCATTTTCAGAAATCTTTTATTTTTGGAATTTTTTTATTTTATTTTAAAATTGTATTTTAAAAAATTTCGTTTTAAAAAAATTCCATTTTGGAAAATTTCAGATTTTGAGGGCTTGAAGGAAACTTCCATTTTGGAAAATTTTGGGTTTTGAGGGCTTGAAGGAATTTTCAAAAAAGGAAATTTCGGGAAAATCCGCTTAGGGAGGAAAATCCCGAAATTCCAAGCAAGGTCAAAATCCCCTAAACCTCATAACTTTTTTTCTAGAAGGAATTTTTGAAAAGTTCAAAAAGGAACTTGGCCTAATGTTTTGTCCTCTATCCATTGGTGCAAAAATATTTACACATAACATTGAAAATTCACTTCAAAATCCGCATTTCCAATTTTCAAGACAAGTGAAGAGCCCCTAGAGCCTCAAAATATTGCCTTCATCAAATCAAGTCTTGAATTAATCTCAAAATAACCTCCCAAGAAGAGAAAAATTAAAATTTACAAAGCCAAAGTGCAGAGATGCAAAAGAAAAAGAGGGTCCCCACCTCCGGTGGGGCATGAGTGGAAAAATTGCACAACATAAGGTAAATTTGTAGCTTAAAACTTGTAAAACTATGTGACTGTAGATCAAATTAAGTATTCTTTGTCACAATTATTTGTGCATGATTAATCTATTTAGATCAATTCTTTGTGTATGATTTATTCTATTTAAATCAATATTATCTTTTGTAGAAATAGATAGAAGATTGTAGAAGAATGTAGACAAAAGATACAAGTGACACAACATATACGTGGAGAAACCCTTTTAGGGAAAAAATCCACCATAACTGATATTTCTTGTATTATTTAACCTTAGAATAAGATTACAATAATAGTGTATTAATCCTTGATTGATATGCTTCCTTTTTCTTTAACAATCAAGGATTAATACAATAATACTGTATCAATCCTTGATTGATATGCTTCTTCACAACTTGCAATAAACTCATATGAAACTCTTATGCACTTGTTGCAATATATAGATAATAATGAGCATTGTAAACTCCTAAGAGTTGACAATTACAAAGCATTAAAGCTTCTCTCAAAAACCTACATCTAGATTTTTCAGGTAGAGTTCCACCTAAACAGAAGTCAAACCAAAGTCTTCCTTAGGTGCCCCAAACTGAACACTTAACTGAACTCTGGTCTTGAAGATATCTTGTAAACTCCACCTCAAAGTTGGCGCCCAAGAATGGGGCCCACTTAACAGAGCCTTGTAAATATCTTCTCATGCAAAAGGTGTTAATTGAAAGATGCCAATTTGGGCACCCAAGGTGGGTCCAAGTCAATCTGAGTTAACTGAAACATATCTCTCCATCAATTTATGCAAACAATGTGCATGCTTGATCATCCCCACTTAATTAAAAGTATCCACCTCTTATCTATCATGCAACTGAAGTCATTAGTCAAGTCAACTAGTATACAACTCAAACTAGCTACATGCAACTAAAGATAACTGAACCATAACTGAACTGAACTGAGCTGAACTAATACTGAATTGATACTAAACTGAACTGAATTGAACTGAACTAAACTGAACTGAATTGAACTGAACTAAACTGAACTGAACTAATACTGAACTAATACTGAACTGAACTGAACTAATATTGAACTGATACTGAACCAATATTGAACTGATAGTGCCACTCCACTCTTGTAAATATCAATCCCTATTTTGTAGGAACCTAGACATGCATTACTAAAGTCTTATCAATCCTCTAGATAGTTAACTAAAACAAGGTGGGTTCCACCTTCCATGTGGGTGCCCCATGTGATCCTATTATTTAGGAACTCATATTGGACGCCCTCACATGTTCCTATTATTTAGGAATAATTACAAATGTCAATTTACATTTTCATTTCATTCGAATTTAATCTCTTTCTAATCCTAGTGTTGGAGAACACTTTCCAAGGACTTAGGAGATACATGAAATATGTTTAGGATTGCAATTAAATGGCATCCTATTCCCAACAAGCACCAACAATTTGATCAACCATGCTTAAAATTCTTGGGTCTTGGTAAGCTCTCTCAATTTCTTTGGAAGTCATTTTCTTGTTGAATTCTTCTAGACTTAGGTTGTCCAATGTAAAGTCTCTTTGTGGTGTCCCTCTTTGAGGTGTGGATTGATTTTGAATTTGTCCCAAGGGTGGTGTCATGAAAGAGATCACTTGAGAAATCCATGTCCTTTGTTTTGGTTCATGACCTTGTTTCAACCATGTGAGACTTTCAAAGTTGGAAGATAATGCAAGGTGATAATGAGGCTAAACTATGTTTTTGGGATTTTTCTAGTTATAAGGATGCAATGTGATTATGCAAGGATATGAAATAATGGATGCTAAGGATACCAAAGGTTGATTCAATAATGACCAAGGATAATGATAAGGTATCAAGCTAATGTTCAAAGGCAATGATGCAACTAAGGTTAAGATGGAATTGAGCTATGTTTTTTTTGTATTTTTGGGATAAAGATGCAAAATGAAGGTGCAATCTAAATGCAAGACTAAGGATTGATAAGATGATAATTAAAGCTAAAGTCAAATGGTATGATATGTATCTAAATGAGGTTATGGTAATGCTAAGGATATGAAGCCTAAAATTTGAGACAAAGGATGACAACCAAGCTAATGTAGGCCCAAGATAACAAACCCAAATATCATTGACCTTTGTGATAACCAAGAGGATAATTTTGACAAGGTTGAGTCAAGCCTAGGACACAAGCTTGAGACTCAAATTTTGACAAAGGTGATAATGATAAAGGTTGATAAAGTGAAGGATTAAGATCAATGCAAAAATGGATAAGCAAGCAAGAATTTTCCAAAAGCTTAATGGTCTTCCTAAGTCTAAAATTTGAAAGGTATATGCAACCTAAGGTCTAAGATTAATTATGCAAAGGTAAGGATGCAACCTAAAATGTAATGGAATCCTAAATGGAAATGCTGGAATGGATTGGTAAAAGGCTTACAAGTCTCTAGTTTAACAGTAAGAGTCACTGTGAAAATGATCAAGGATTTTGGAAGTTTATGCTCTTCATGCAATTACAACACTGTTTTCTACAAATGCGTCATTTTGAGTTGTGGGTTTCTAGAGTGCAATTGAAGTTCAATATGACAGTTGTGGCTTTGCTTTCTATAAATTTGGCTTAGGCAGATAATTGTGGTTTTCTAGTGATTATTTGTGGTGAAAAATATCAGTTGCGGCTTCATTTTTGATAGTTGTGGTTTACATAATTTTGTTTTTGATAGTTTCAGATGGTTTTTGACTTGGTTCTGAGTGAATTTTGACAGTTTTTGATGAGATTTGATTGGAAAACACAAAATACAGTCACAAGCAGTTGGTTTTTTTGTGTTTGTTCTAAATATGTAAGATGTTTAAAGGTATAAAAGACACTTTCAAACACACTTCACAACCTAGGTATTCTCAAGAGATACCACCTTCTAGATCCCCACTTAGATTTCTCCAACCACTTAAACAAGGTGGACAACTAGAGACTTGGTGGAACTGGCTCCCCTCCATGGCACTCACTTCTTGGGATCACCAAGTCTCAATTCCACAAAGAGAAATTTATGCCTCTACACATGCTTAGTGAAGATGTGGGGCAGCTTCAAAATGGCCATTCCTATGCTAGCAAGTGAAAGGGATTTTGGCCACTATAACAAAGATTCTTAGTGAATACTTGGGCACACGACTTCCTACAAGCATCCAAAAAGCCAATTAAGACTTTAATCACTCTACTAGGGTCTCTTATATGTTTTATGGTAGGTACCCTATTTCGAGTGCCCCTGTACGGCAAGGGAAAAGAATCTCGTGAGGACTTGATGGTTTAGTCTTATCCTTTTATATACTGGCCCGAGCGAAAAATGGTTGGATTCATTCCCTCTTTAAGGTAGGCCCCTCTAAAGGTAACAAAAGAAAGACAAGGATGTTTTTTTTATCACCCAAGATCACATGAAGTGCAAGGGGAGAGAATACACAACACCTTTGCCTCACACTCGCATGGGGTTCATTTTAAGCCTAAAATCCAAATGTGGGGTGTGATTGTACAAATGCAAAAGAAATCCTTTTGATCCTCAAGATCATCGAATGGTGCGAGAAGAGAGCATACACACTCTATGACAGTTTGCAAACCACCAAACATGAAGTACACTTGCAAATTTTAACATGTGCTTATTATTTGAAGACACTTAGATTATTTTCATACTAATGAAGTTTGATGCAAGTTCATTTTAATGCCCATGAGTGAGAGAATGTAGATTGTTGTTCTTTTTAAATTTGTATGAATGAGATATGCAAGTTATTTTTACCCTTATGATCATGATGCAAGTTGTAGTTGGAAAATAAACAAAAGAAAAATGCTTAAATGTAAACTAATTAAGAGCTCAATTTGTTTTGCTTGTTTCTAAAGAAATAATTTTTGGTGAACTCCTTAGATTGCCACACACTAAAAAGAAACCGTTAGCACACAAAAACCCAAAAGAAGGATTGAAAGCAAACAAAAAACATAAAATTTATACCGAATAGGTAGTTGCATCATTCTGGGCTGTAGATGTGTCACTATGTTGTGTCACACCAGAGCAGTTGCGTCAAAATTTTGAACTCAAATTTTCCCACCCACTAATGTGTCATTGTTTTCCACAGATGCATCGTACTTTTAAATTCGATTACCCTTCAAATAGATGCATCGTTTCTCCTATCAACTATGTCATTTCTTGGCAGTTATGTTGTTGTTTCCCACAACTACATCATTCTGTACTAAAAACCTAACAAAAAACAAAAAAGTCATACGGATTCTACAAAAAATTATTTTCACGTCGGGTTCACCATTGTAGGACTAGTTAAAATGAGTTAGCTTAGATCTTAGTGACAACCACAACACTAGTAACCAAAACCAAATCCAAAACAAGAGAAAAAATCAAATGGAGATAGCAAAATGAAAACAATTAAACAAAACACTCCCCATTGAACTTGAATCACTTCCCTTGTCTCTCCTATTTCTTCTTTTGCAAATAAGCCCTCAAATTTGTTGTCTAACTTGTGCAAATACCTACAAATCGTAAGTAAGAAAGTTGGAGATAAGTTGTTGTTAAGGAAAAAATGGAAGAGAAAGGCTTCATTTATAGACAACCATTTGAACGGACGAACGAGATTGATCCTCTAGAAAGATGTCAAGATCAATAGTGGAGGATTGATGCACCAGAAAGTGGTGGGCTAGGGACAACTATGATGCCAACGACTATGACAAAGATGGCTATGATAAAGATGACTAAAATTAATGAGCAAGTGGAGGGATAATGGATGAATTAAAAGTTGAAAAATAATTAATTCATGAGGAAAGAATCTTTGACCAAAAGGAGGCATAAATAATTTATTCAAATTATTTATTTGGAAAAAAGCAAGTGGGCATTTAATTAAAACAATATATAAAATCATTTTAATTAAATAGGATAAAAAGGGAAAGAATATTAAATAATTAATTTGAATCAATTATTTAATAAAAGAGAGGGTTGGGGGAATAATTAAATAATTTCGCCAATTATTTAACTATAGAAGAATTAAAGGATAAGTGAATAGTTAAATAATTAACTTTAATTATTTAACTATAGACGAAAGGTGATAAAGAAATAATTAAATAAATAATAATTTATTTAATTATTCGAAGAAGAGAGGGAATTAGTGATGCAATTAATTTATTTAACTGATCAAGATATAATAAAGCTAAGAAGTGAATTAATTAAATAATTAAAAATTATTTAATTAATAGAGGAATGTGATCAAGAATAATTAAATAATTAAAATTATTTAATTATCGGAGGATGACGACCAAGAAAAATGACGCTCGCAGATTTAGGACATTTTTCAGTGTCTACAAGTGGAATTTGGACTACCTCCTTTTTCTCTTCTTTGGTTGTAGATCAATTGTGGTAAGTTTCAACTTACGAAATATAACACTTCTACTATAAATCACCTTCTCGTACCCTTTCACACTAACACCATAGTTGATGAAGATACACTTCACTACCTTGTTCTCCAACTTAGATCTCTTCACATCAAGCACATGAGCATATGCCTCACAACCAAAGACTCTAAGATGTCTCATCGAGGGATTATTTCTAGAACATGCCTCAATAGGTGTCTTTTCGACAAGAGCCAAAGTAGGAGATGTGTTAATCAGCTAACATGCAATAGTTATAGATTTGACCCAAAACTTCTGTCCAAGGCTAGAACCACTCATCATACTCATAGCCCTCTCCATCAATATTTCGTTCATTCTCTTCACAACTCAATTTTTTTGTGGGGTGTATGGACTTGTCTTGTGTCTCTCGACCCCATGGTCCTTATAGAGTCGATCAAATTTTGTGAAACAAAATTCACCATTGCTTTCCATCCTCAAGCATTTGATTTTTCTACCAGTCTAATTTTCAACCAAGGACTTGAACTCTTTAAATCGACTAAAAAAATCATATTTACTTCTAAGGAAATAAATAAGTGTCCTTATATGATAGTCATCTATGAATGATAAAAAGTACACAAATCTATTTAACGAAGGAACATTAACTGGACCAAACACATCATAATGCACATAATCCAAAACCCCAAAAGATTTATGAGAACTGAAATAAAAATAAACACAGTGTTATTTTCCATATATACAATGTTCGCAAAAATTGAACTTGAGCTTACAATCATGAAGGCCTTCAACAAGGATCTTATTTTTCAAGGCTCTAAGACCCTTCTCACCAATATTTCCAAGCCTATTGTGCACCACAACATTTTTTTTTCATTAGGAAGTTTTATTTCCAAAGCATTGGCACCCTTAGGTACCCAGAAATTATGACCATCAGATTTAGACACCACAGTTTTCTTCTCTACTTGATCTGATGGTGAGGATGAAGAATCCAAATCCCTTTTCTTGGACATCATAGAAGCACTATTCCATTGAACTATGAATGCATCCAGCTTATACAGAGTGCCAATGTGAACACCCTTAGCAAGCACCATAGCACCTTTGGTCATCTTGCATCCGCTACTCTAGAAAACAACCTACACTCCCGCATCACCCAACTTAATCACTAAGCATAGGTTTTGTGCCAAACCAAGATGTGTAGTAAACCATCAATCCCCCTATACCATTAGGGAATTAAATCCTAACTCTTCCATGGCCAAAAATCTTTAGGTGAGAGTTATCTTCTAGATACACCTTCCCACTTTCATACTCTTCATACTTTGAGAACCAACCTCTATGAGAGGTCATATGGAAAGAAGTGCCAGAATCGATCAACCACACATTTTCCAATACATGTGTTAACAAGGAAGCAACAAAAGCATCAACATCATCCTGAGAGGATTTATCAAATTTAGAATTGGAGACAAACTTGTTTTTCTTTTTCTTCTCCTCCTTACAATCCTTTCGGAAATGTTTGGATTTAGCATAGTTTCAAACTTTATCCTTGGAATTTTTTCCAGGAGACTTAGATCTCTCAAAGACTTGGAATTAGATTTCTTTTCCATTTTCTTGCCTTTCTCCTTCAATCTACCACGAACATTAAGGGCCTCCTTGACCATCTTAGAAGAATCCATACACATTTCTTCAGAAAATAGTGAAGTAGCCACATCTTCCATCTTGAAGGTACTTTTTGTGCTTCCAATAGCTATCACCAGGTGGTCCCAAGAGTTCAACAAAGAACAAAGTAGTAACATGCAATGGTCCTCGTCATTAATCTTCACACCAGCAGAACCTAGTTGAGCCACTAGCATGTTGAATGTATTCAAGTGGTCGGTAATTGAACCTCCTTCTTCCATCCTCAAGGAATACAACTTCTTCCTCAAGAAAAGGGTGATCCCACAATATTGGTTTACAATTTTTGGCCAAACTCGACATTGAAATAATTTTTTCTAACTAAATCTTCACTTTCGGGCACCTATAGTGGCTAAACTGTGAGGAAATTGAAGATGATGCAAACTAGTGATTTGTGAAATTTTGTCTGTAGATTCTAAATATATATTTTTCAAATAATTTGGAATCAAATTGCACTTCTTTTTCCATCTCCTTCAAAAACTAGTTTTTTTCAACAAACAACATTTTTAAGGAGTGATGCTCACCGTATACAACATAACTTATTTTCCATGAAGGATAAAATTATAATTCTTTCAAATTTAGATGTGTAACTATGATATCTAGTGCTTCCAATTGGTCTCATATTTTTTTATTGAATATTTTTTCCTTAATGATCTTTCGAAGTTAAACCAATTACAATTCAGACATAGACGGATCGTATACAACATAACGTTTTTTGTATGTATCGAAATTCTTTTTTTTTTTGGTTGGATCAAGGACTTCAATATCTGGTGCACTCATATTTTTCAAAAAAAAAATTATAATCTTCTATTTTTCCACATGTGCAGAACAAAGAGCTTGATTTTCGGTGAAAAACCTATGTTTAATAAAACTAAAACACAAATACATAATAAAACCAAAACATATTAAAATTATATTTGTTGGGTAACTTGTTCCGAGGAATACCATCATCAAGTTGGGTTTGTGAAGTCTCCTCCATTTTCATCCTCAGCCCGAGCTTCGAAGGGAAAAATTCTGGAGTTTTTTTGGGCCAGAGGGTGAGAAGGTGGGAGAAGGGGGGTTCAGGCGAACCCCCTTTCAAAAAGGGTTTTCATTTTTGTTTTTTATGGGAATGGTGGGCTCAGGGATTTTAGTGGGTTCTAGCAAACCCTCTTTTGGTTCGCTCAAACCAATGAGTTCGTTCGAACCCCAAAAACCAATTTTTTTGGCATGGGGTCAATTTTTGCAAATTTTCCTTCCTCACTCAAATTGTTAACCACTTTTGTGGGTTTACCCAAAAGCTTATTCACCAAGGATTTCCCTTGATAAATATCGTCGAGCTTCTTTCAAAGACTAGCTATAGTCTTTTCCTCATGGTCATTCAAGAGCACATAATTAGCCAAAAAAAGTCTTATCAAACCCTTATCTTTTAAATCCATTAAATCCCAATCATCTTGTGTGGTTGTTGTTGGTTTTATACTGGATATCATAGCCCATAGATCTGGATCTATGAGCATATCATCCATTTTGAGTTTCCACAACTCAAAAAAATTTCCATTAAATTTCTCCATCTCTATTCTTTTTGATGTGCTTGCCATCTTAAACCCTCAATAATATTTCAAAGTTATCTTTGCAAGAACTCTCATTGAATCGAGATATGCACAAAACACCCTTCTAACCCACCAAGGATAGAAAAGTTGGCCAGGATTTGATACCAATTGAAAGGAAATATGAGTGTGGAAAACACTTCCCTAAATGCAAATCAATCAAGAGAGAGCTGCAAAAACTTTGTTTCAAATCTTTATTCTATTACAGTTTCTTAAGAATGCACATGCATTGAGATTAATTTTTTGATTTTAAGAATAAACACATAACACAAATTTTACTAGGGAAAACCCTTTTAGGGAAAAACCACACACCAAAGCACAAATCTATTGTATTACGATAATTAGGACATTACATATAGTATGTAGAGTATATGCTCTTACCAGTGTAATTTCATAGTGTTACAATTCTAGAGTGATTTCGGTAGCATAACAACACACAAATATTAAAATCATAATACAATAACAAATTCACTAAGGAATTGCAATTATACATCTTCAATATGTGTGCCTAAGGTTTCCATATGTCATCTCCATACTCTATACATGCATGCAAACTGTAACAAAGAACATGCATACAATCAGTCTTCACAAAGCAAATTTCCCTTCCAAGATTTGGTCAACAAGGTCAACTAATGCCACATGGTTCATGGTGCACTTTTGAGAGGCTTCTCACAATATTATTTTCTCAAAGTTCCATCATGATGATAAGTGTCACCCTTCCTTGCTCTTTGTGCTCATACAAAGGAATATGCTAACTGTGGGTACCAAAACTCACCACATGGTGACACTTGGCATCCAAGCGCTCCTCCTAGGAATTTTACAAATTCATTTTCCCATAATGAGTTCCCAAGTGAAAAGTGGAATTCTCCCATTATATGTGTTGACTAGTTAACATACCCCCTACAAAATAGGAAACTTCCAAGCAGGTCCCACTTCCTAAAAAATAGTTAATGCTGAATTTTCATTTATTGACGCAAAAAATACTCCTATAAAATAGAATCTCCTAAAAAATAGGATAGAAGGTTGAGACACCATTTCCCAAAATTTTCAAAAGGTAAAGAAAATGTATGAAGTGGATAAATAGGATCAGATGATAGTATGATGTGTGTTCAATATATAGATTAGCATTAGCGTGGTAGAATCAAGGATGAAAACCACTTGGTTAAAGGAAGAGAGGTTAGTATCTATGAGAGGACATAGAGACAAAACATTAGATATTTAAATTGGCCTAATTAGTCATTATGAATCACATATAGTGGTAACTAGTAGGAATGATAAATATTGCATTGTAGTGGATAATTTAGCATGTCACTTTTTATAATGTGGTCAATGAATACAAGTTACTTTAAAACTACAAAAAGTGAAATAGAGTCTTTTGTGAAAGTAATACATTTAAAATGTATGACACCATAAGAAATATGAGTTTAGTAATGGGTCATAGTTCTAAAAATTGAGATTTAGGGTTAAGGAATGGCCCACCATTGGATCTTGACTAATGATAAACTAGTCGAAGGATTAGGAATTAATAGTAGATGAAGATATATACATATACAATCACAAAAACCTTAAAATTACTAAATATAAGTGACAAGTACATCATTAATACTAAATTCATAAATCAAAAAATTAATCATCATTATCTCTTAAAAAAATATTTTTATAGGGATACAAGGGCATGAAAGACAATACTTGTATAATTAGAGAGGGCACCAATATAGAGTATAAATACCAAAATTTTATATTATCATTCATTTAAATAACTCCTAGTGAGTTGTTAAACCTATGAGATTAAGAAGAATCTCCACCATCCAAATGGTAAGCATGATGATCATGTGATGAGTGCATGATGCATAAATAAGCTACACACTTTGTATTTTTAGCCATTGAAGTGCATAGGGGATTTTGCATGGGCTTAAGAAATATAAAATTTTATATCATACATATTACCAATCATTAGCAAGGTTAGAGACTCAAGGTTTCACCAAGACAAAAATACACAAGGACCACCATGACCAATTCATTAAGAGCTTTGACAAGGGACACAAGATAAAACATGCAAGCACAAAGAGAACCTAGATAACATAAGGATTATCTCAAGAGCCATAGAAATAGAATAAATATAACTCAAATCCAAATATATAAGTAATGAGGCAGGTGAAAAGACCATATCAATGGAGTTGGACTTTGATTATAAACCATTAGAACAAATATAACACTAGAGTAAAACAAGATGATCTCAAGCTAGAGATGAGTAATATACGGAAAATATTTAACCAATAATTTTAAGATTTAAATATGAAAATAAGCATATAACCTTGAAAAAGTTCATATATCTTAATAGTAGAGGATAATCTATAGGAATTCATTTGAAATGTGAGGCAACAACCAGGGTAAACACAATACACTAAAACATGAATTCATATCAAATAGAAAATAAAAGTTTTAGGCAACATAGCCCTTTTATTAAGGACATGTATCCCAAGTGGATCTAGAGAGATTATATTTCTTTTGGAGGATTTTTGGTAGATTGTTCACCTCCTAGTTGATGTAGGGGAATCCAGAAGATTCAATCAATTGGGACAAAGAGCATTCAATTACAGAGAGTGACCTTGGAGTTTATTCTGTAAGATGGATAGTTTGGTATATTAATGGTGAGAAGTCATGGATTAAAGGTGTAACTGAGGGTAATTTTCCTATTAGATAAGTTAGTAAATCACATGCAAACATATAAAACCCACAATAAGTAATAGAGTGCAAAGGAAATTAATAAAAAAATGAATGAAAAGATTTCACCCAAATTCTTCATCCTCCATGACTGATCTCCATTACACCTTCTAGCTTGCTGAAATATGTGAGGCTGCCCTTAGATTTTGATGAGCAATCTACTATTGTGACTAGTCCTAAGCAAGTGTTGAAGGATTCAAGATGACTATGCAAGAAAATATAAAATCCTACATGCAAAAATCAATAACTAAATGACAAGGAAATGCTAAGCTCAAGAAAATGCAAGAAGCTTTCAAGATATTAAGAGATATTGAAAGCTAACAAAATTGGCATTTTATAGAAAATGCAATTTTGGATGGACGGATGAGATTAAAGATTGAGAAGTGCCCTAGAATCTATGGTCAAGATTCAAAATAACAACCTCTTAATTAGGTTTAGGGAAAATTTAGTGTGAAATTCAAATTGAGTGGACAAGATTTAATTTAAGAAATTAAATCAAGAAGTGAGAATAGTTGTGACAGTGAGATGAGAATTAGTAAGTAGAAAAAGGATGAGTTAGAAAATCAAGTCATTTTAGAAATTACTTAATTTGTGGAGGGAAATTTTATTTTGAATTTAATATTTTAATTTAATTCAAAATGGTGAAGTCACGTGACAGTAAATAATAATTAAATTATTTACTTGAGGAGAGAGAAATTTGAATAAATGATTTTTATTTAAATTTAGAAATGATTTGTGAGAGACAATTAAATAATTAATTTAAATTATTTAATTGTGGAAAAAGTGGGTTAATAATTAAATAAATTGTGGAGAATTTATTTAATTATGAGAGGACTTTAATATTAGAGACATATTTAAATAGAATTAATTTATTTAAATAACCAAGAGGCAATGATGGATTAAATAAATTTAATAATTTATTTAATTTAAAGAGGACTTTAGACATTAGTGGCATATTAAATAAATGTGGTTTATTTAAATAGTCAAGAAGAATAAGAGAGATGAATTAATTAAATAATTAGTCATTATTTAATTAGTAGTTGAATTTAGTCAGAATGACATAATTGAATTATTGTGAATGCCTAAACCCGCAATCGCACAAGAACAACAAAAAAATTACTGTGTTAGATCAAATGCAAACAAGAATGGAGGATTCCCCATGAAAACCATCTATTAAAACTTAAACTAAGAAAATGAAGAACAAAATGTAAAAATGCATATAAATCCTAATTAAGCCAATAAACTTATGATCCCGTGGGGGAATTGGTGCCAATTGAATGTTGAAACTGACCCTTTCCCAACTCCTAAGTTGAAATGTTGAAGTAGTAGATTGGTCAAATCTCCATGATGAGATTTGAGCATAACCTAGCTATGAAAATGGTGAAATATGTGAATTATGAAATGAAGTGCACAAAATTAGCTCTCAATGTCAAGAGAGTAACTTTGCATGAAAATGTGGATGAATAATGAGGAGAGAAGCCTCCAATTTATAGATTTGAATTTGGAAGAGATGGAAATATTTGGGAAATGTGGGACTAACTTTCACCCAATTGTTGAATGCCACTTGTCACCATGTGAATGGTTGATGGTTGTGCACATTTTGGCCAAAGTGCCAATAAATGCAATTAGGTGGAATTTGAATTTGAAGAAATGACATGTGAGAGGGAAAAAAGAATGAAATAAATGCCACTTGGCTCAATGCAGAAGGACATGTAAGAGGAGTGAATTCCTTGTTGGATGTACAAGTCCACTTGGACTTTTTGAATTCAAACTTGAGGGAATATTCCCTTTTTGATGCCATGTGAGGGAAAATAGAGATTTAATAAATGAATTAAATCTATTTTCATGTGCAACTTGCATTGTCTAGAAGATTTTAGTGATAGGGATTAACTTAATCAAGGATTTGATTAACTTAATGAGGGATTAGATGATTTGACAATTTTTTCTTAAATTGATGAATTGATTTAAATTAGAATTGAGAGGAAATGCTTACTTAAATAAATGATTTTGATTTATTTAACTAAGTGAGATAATATTAGATTAAATCAAATAAGGTTTAATTTATTCAATTTAATAAGAGGACTTTAGAAACTTTAATTAAATAAAATGATTTATTTAATTAAACAAAGATATAAGGTTAATTAAATTAAATTGATTAATTTAATCAATGGAGGAGAAAGACTTGATCAAATAAATAATGATTTATTTAATTAAGAGATAAAATATGATGAAATGCTGAGAGTATGATTCAGGAGGAAATGTCATTAGTAATCAAGATCAAGTGTGCTGAACCAAACTTGTACATTTTCCATGTCTACAATTATGTATAGAGGAATTGATGAGAAAATTGAGTTCGCAAGCCTAGGTCAATTTTATGTGTCTACATTTTGCCCCTTTTTGTCATAATGCAGTTTATCACGTTATAGCAAAGAAAAAAAGTCAAGAATATTCCCCAACAAATTTACGGAGTGCCTATGCCCCCTCGGGAATTTTTTTGAATTTTGGCCCGGGGTCAGAAAAATTTGGAAAGTGTCTCGATAAGCAAAATGGATGCCTAGAAAACCAATGACACGATTGGTTTTGAAAACAGAGGACGTTAAGGCAGTGAAAATGCTAGTCAAATGCGGTCAAATGAGCCTCCAAGACAAACCCATCAGGTCAAACCCTAATTTTCAACCTATAAATAGGTTTGAAAAGGCAAACCAAGTGTCATTTTCATAATTGCTAGTTAGTGATTTTGGAGAGTAGAGCATGAGGAGAAGATGGTGATTCCCATGATAGACCATAATGGCTATCGCGTAAGGACATTCTGATGGCGTGAGGGCGCAAAGGCACTAGTACGTACCCCTTCCCAACTTTTATTTTCTCGATTTTCATGCATTTATTAGGATTTAGGGGTCAACAACGAATGCGTTGTGATGCAAATACTATCGTGTAAGCCAAAAATGCCTTCACATTTGATGCATTTATTGTGTCATGACACAAGTGCGAGGGATGGGTGGGATTTAGGTTTAAAATGATACAATTTCCAAACTACAACGCAAGTATGGTGGCACACGACATAAGTGCAATCGTGTGAGGAAAATGCAATGTAGAGCGATGCAAATGTTATGAAATGACGCAATTGTGACATAAAATGACACAATCGATATAAAGCCTTGCAATTGCGAGCTGGAACGACACAAATACAAAATGCAGAGCCACATATGATTTAGCATGATGCAATTGTAGTCAATGCGATGCAATTGATATTGACTAGGGTTGACTTAGTGTAGGCTCTTTTTCAAGATGCATTTTTTATTTCTCAGATGCTAATCCAATTGTGCTAATCCTCATTTTTGCATGTGGAAAAATGACTAGCGTCGATTTATGCACGTTTGTCCAGACCTACCACCTATGCATTCAGAGATTGGCTGGGAGATCGGGAGCGGTAGCAGTTGATGAGGCTAGGCCTATATTACATCACCTACATGCCCATTATTCAAGAAAATAGGGGGTTACTGATAGCCTTGTGCAAGAGGTGGCACTCCAAGACATGTTCTTTCCATTTACCCATAGGAAAGGCCACTATGACCCTGGAGGATGTGTACTGGATTTTGCGCATCCCGATCAGTGGGGAGAGAGTAGTGTATGATCCCCACTGAGGGCGATAGGCCCTAGGAGAGCACTATGAGGTAGTTGATGATGCTAGTTTGGGTATTCACGGATATGAGATCAGTTGGGAGTTTGTGGCCGATCACTATCCTCGGTGGGATGTGATGCTTATGACATTGATTGTTGGGGTCCTCATACCAAATCGTCGAGGGCACAAATTCCTGATTGGATGGGGGGATGTATTGGTGCGTATGCGCAATTAGAGGATAGTGTTTGCCTAGGGACCATGCCTACTGGGGATGTTGTACCATCAGCTACATGAGGTTGTATACCAGGAGGGGTAGAGTATCAGTTGTGGCACTACCTTACTTATGATCTAGGCTTAGGAGCATATTCCTATTTTTTGACCACCAGCACAGATTCAATAGCTGGGTGAGGGTATGCCTTATGTTTACTTATATGCTGGTTCAGTTACCTAGACCCGAGTAGGAGATACCGGGTATTGGTGACATAGGATTGACACATTGATGAGTTTTTTCTTGAGGACTTTTAGAGATTGTGCCCAGTGGCCGAATGAGGATGGACATCTTCCTTTATGCAGATAGTTTAGATACTTGATTGGTCATACAATTCAGAGCCAACAGATTATAGAGATGTACCTACCCTAGTGGGCACCACGACAGTTTGGTGAGCAACAAGGTGTACCTATGGGGATGGTTGAGTATGCACAATCATCCAGAGAGACCATATGAGGACCACCGATAGCAGTGGCACTAGCAGAGTAGTAGATTGACAGACTGGTTGTGCAACAGTGGGGATGCAGGGGAGGGCCAGTAGATGCAGGTACATCAATAGAGTATGACACCTGGTGGAAGGTTCACAGGCCTATTCCCTTGACAGATTCAGATGGTCCCACACCGATTGATTGTAGATCAATCATTCCACGGGTGCAGAGAGGAGGTCGGGGAGGGAGAGATGGAGGGAGAGATGGTGGCCAGGGGAGATATGGCAAGAGAGATGGTGGCTAGGGTGATGGAGGGAGAGGTGGGGGAGATGACGAAGGTGGAAGGGGTGGGGATTATGGTGATGATGACAAGAGTGGGAGGAGAAGGAGGGGTGATGGAGGGCGAAGGCAGCCTAGGAGAGTCAGACAATAGGTGGGTGGTGGACCATTTTCACCCATCTGGGAGGAGGGTGAGGAGGGAGAGTATCTAGGCAGGTAGGAGGTAGAGGCCAAAGTAGAGGGAGAGGTAGAGGTCAGGGGAGAGGAGGAGGTGGAGGTCAAAGGGGAGGAGGAGGTTATCAGATGGGAGGAGGTGGAGGATAGAGGAGAGGGAGAGGGGTCGGGAGAGGATGATATCTTTGAGGAGAACCATCCTTTAGATATTGATGTGGAGGAGATCAGTAGAGAGGAGGAGGAGGGGGGATGGGGCTGGGAGGAGGCTATGGGAGAGGATGATAGAGGGTGAGGAGGATGGGGATAAACCACCTACTTTGTCGGTGGATGCTACCGTGGACCAAAGGGTTGCCGACTTGTAGAGTTGATTGGATGCGGCCTTGTCTTAGAACAAGGCCCTAGTAGCAGAGTTAGAGGTGGCAAGGGTGGAGAGAGATGAGGCTATTATTTGATAGCAGGAGTTTGAGAATTGGGTGAGAGAGTTTGCACAACTATGCTCAAGGCCGATAGTGGACATGGCCAAAGAGTTGGCTAGGATGAGTGAGAGTAGGGCTGATACAGACTGTTATATGAGCAACTTGTGCCACCTAAGAGATGGGATCTAGGTTTATCTAGGTCATATAACAAGACATGCAGTGGTACTCAGACCTCTAGCAGTAGTAGGTCGCATAGCAGTAGCCACACTAGTATCGGTGGGTCCACCTCATCTGGTCATTCATCAGGGCATAGGTCTCATAGTTCACACTGACATTCATCAAGCCATATCCATAGGTTAGGGCACACTCACAGATCAGTGTCTTGAAGACACCAGCCAGAGTAGAGATAGCCTCCCACCGTTGACCCCTTAGGATCATAGAGTTAGGACCCAGTCACTTCTCCCATTCAGGTTAAATTTCAGCTTATGAGTTAGTAACACACACCCCATAGGTCACCCTCACAAGATGGAGAGGGAACGACTTAGGTTTTCTTCTTGTTTATTGTTATGAGACTTTGTATATGTTGATATTCAAGCCTGTAAGCTCTATTTTTTGGATTCCTTCATATTTTATCCTGTGACATTTATTTTTTGATATATATATGAGATGATCTTGGCGCAGACTGGATGCTTTGATTTATGATGCTATGTGTTATGATGTTGTATGTTTTATATGATGTGATGTGATGTGATGCATTGATGATGATGATTTTATCTTTATATGTCATGATGGTCCTACTTTATATGCTAATGATAAGGATATTCTATATGATGAGATGGATGCATTTATGGCTTATGAGATGTATGGATATCGTGTTTTATGATTATGAATGCACTTATGGATATGTGCATGTATGTGTGCATTATGCGATGTGTGATGATATGATTCCTATATGTTAAGACAAGTGATGATTATGATGTCTATATGTTAATGAAAATGACAATTTTATGGATGTAAGTATGGATGTAAATGATACCTCATGTGTCATGAAATATTAAAGTTGATATTATTATGAATCTAATGTGTGAAAATGTGGTAATAAAATTCTCTTATGATCATGTATGCAAATATTTTTTGTATGTCACGGGATATCATTAGAGGATGGGAGAGGAGAAGACGAAGATGGATGTTAGTGCAGAGAAATATATGTATGTTAGTGTGAAAACAAGAATCCTTCAACAATTGCGATAGTACTATAATCGTTGTTGCTCTTAATCATCATTGAGCGGAATGTTGTAATGGCCAACAAACACTATGATATGACATAGATCAATAGTGTGCAAGGTCAAACCATCATGTAGGTCAAATAGTCACAAAAAAGGATAATCATGAAATGTCGTTGCTTCTCTAAATCCCGAAGTCAAGACATCCTTGAGAAACTAGCCTCATGAAAGCCATTAAAAGACAAAACGACCATCGTACTATGTCGTTGCTCCTCTAAATCCTGAAATGAGGACATCCTCGAGGAACTAGTCGTAGGATGATCAAAAAGGACAACGATGATCATCATGATATGTCATGGCTCCTTTGATGTAAGGAACTAATATCATGATAACCATCAAAAGGATATATAGTATTTGCCAAGTGTTTGCCAAGTGTTGAGAATTTCAAGTGTTTTAATGTCGAAATGCCAAATTTGACGAGGTCTAGATTGCAAGATGCCGATTGATGTCAAATTCAGGAAGAACACATCCTAAATGATGTTGATGTCAAGAGGATCGATTCTCAGAGCTAGAAGAATCCATCAAAATGCTAGATGATAATGACAATGCTTAGGAAGGACACATCCAAAAGCATTAATAAATGACGAGAGTTATTCCTTAGAAGGACACATTTGAAGAAGAAACATGATTGATAGGTTGACTTGCCTTGATAGAATATGATTTAGGTGACTAATTGAATCACATGTCTATGTAGACATGCAGGTTTGATTGATTGAAAGGATTGGTTAAAGTTTGATGATAAACTACCTATTTAAAATTGAGGGACAATTTGATGGACTTGAAGATATTTGACGTGTGTGAAAATGCAGTGCCATGAACCCTAATGGACTGACTTAGTGCGGCCTTGGGGGCTCATCGATTGATGGCCTTTCCTGCGTTGTGCACTCAAAGACCTCATAGGTCGACACGACCAATGAATTTGTCTGAGGGATAGAAGATTGAGTCATGATTTTATTTTGAAAAACCTAGAATTACAAACCTAATGTCTCAGGGATTCAAAGATGAATCTTGCCTACATAGAAAATGCACAAAGACAACGTAGTTTGAACCAGGATGAAGATTGACCTAACTTGACTGACTGGGAATGACATGAGAGACTTGACTCTATTTTTGATATTTTTGACTTTTTCCAAATGTTTTTGTGTTTTCTTCAGGAAATTTTCTAATTGTTTATGACTTTTTTCAGGACTTTTGGCAATTTTTGTGACATTTTTCAGGACATTTTACAATTTTTAGGACTTTTTTTTTTAGGATTTTTTTTAGGACCTTTTACAATTTTTATGACTACGTACAATAGCCATTGCAATCGAAATGATAAAGGTATTTCACCTGGGTACCTACGTAGAATGACATGGAAAAGGGCTTACGGGAGATAAAAGGCAAGGATATGCATGGTGTGATGTCAACCACTGCTAGCCATGGACGAAAATGATAGGACTAATGGAAAATGTTATGAATGTCAGGATGTTGTGGTTATGCAAAGTGGAGAAAGGCTGATTGGAGTACAAGTAGATGGCGGAGAAATGATCGACTACGTATGGCACCTGTTTACTAGGTTTTCACCATGATACCTATCCAAAGCGCCTGTTTTCTAGGTTTTCACTTTTGGATGAATTTATTTCTGTTTACTATTTTTGCCATTTTTTTATTTTTTTGGTGTCACCAAGATGCCTGTTTGCCAGGTTTTCATCAAGGTCAAGATTTTTTTCCCATTTTTCAATTTTTTTGTATTTTTTAGGGTTTCAGCCAAGCTCTTTGATGTTGTGTAGAACTTTCAGAGATGTAGGTTGTTGATGGGTTTTGTCAATTGTTCTCCATCGGGTGTGGCTAACTAATATGCTCCAAAACTGAATGCTATAGTAATAATATAAGGACCAAGCCAAATAGGCTCAAAATTTCCAAGATTCTCATGATCAGCCTGATTTCTTGGGTTTTGCATGAGGACCAAGTCACCGATTTCAAATTTTTTTACCATCACTCTTTTGTTATAGCTCCTGCAGAGACAATTTTGATATGCCTGTAACTGGTTCAAGGCATTTTGTCTTCTTTCTTATAACATTTCTAGTTCATGCAAGCGAGATAGTCTGTATTCTTCATCATCAATCATTCCCTTCAAGGAGACTTAGAGAGAAGGAATTTTGACCTCGATGGGTAATATAGCTTCAGATCCATAAACCAAGGAAAATGGAGTGGCTCCGGTAGGTGTGTGGATGCTAGTACGATAGGACCACAAGGCAAGATTGGGTTGTAGATGCTAGTCTTAGCCAGCTTCATTGATAGTCTTCTTAAGAATGTGAAGAATTGTTTTATTTGATGCCTCAACTTGACCATTTCCTTGTGGATAATATGGTGTGGAGAAGTGGTGTTGGATATGGAATCGCTCACAGAGCTCACAAACATCCTGATTTTTGAATGGAAGACCATTATCTGTGATGATGGACTATGGAACACCATACCGACAGATGATGTAATTAAGGATAAAATTTGAAATTTTATTACCAGTGATGTAAGTGAGGGGGATGACTTCAATCCACTTTGTGAAGTACTCATTGGTGGCAATGATAAACTTATAGTCATTGGAGGAGGATGGATGGAATTTTCCCATGAGGTTGAGTCCCCATTGTGTGAAGGGCCATGGAGAAGTGATTGGTCTTAGGTCCTATGTAGGTGTGTGGATTAGGTCACTGTGTACTTGGAATTTCTTACATGTTCTGACAAACTGAAGAGCATCTTTTTCTATTGTCGTCCAGTAATACCCTAGTCTGGTGACTTTCCTAGCTAGAGTAGGGCCACTCGAATAAGATCCACATATACCCTCATGTACCTCACGTAAAGTTGTGCGAGCTTCATCAGTGTCGAGACAATGAAGAAGGGTACTATCAAAGCTATGACGGTAAAGGGTGTCATTGACAATGGTGTATCAGGCGGCTTTTCGGATGAAGGATTTGTGTTAATTATTGGATAAGTTGGGTGGAAGGGTTTGGGACTTCAGATAATCATATATGTCCTGGTACCAAGGCGAGTTGGGACCAACAAGTTCACAAACCATCTCTATCTTTGGAACATTGTATGCAGGCATCAACAATTGTTCCACTAAGAAGTCAAATTGTGACACATTTTTGGGGATGTCCAAAAGAGATCCAATAGTTTCTATTGCATCAACAGCTTTGTTTTTTACTCTAGGTATTTGTTCAAAGGAAATCAATTTGAAATAGGTCAAAAATCTATCCACCATTCACTTGTAGGGAAGCAACTTTTCATCCTCTATTTCATAATCATCATTCACTTGGTTGATAACTAACTAAGAATCCCCGAATACTAGCAATTTCTAAATTTTCCATTTTATTTCCATTTTGAGTCCTGTGACCAGTGCTTCATATTATGCAATATTATTAGTACAAGGGAAGGAGATCCAGAATGCCTTAGGAATGGAATCACCTTGCGGTGTGATGAACAAGATACCAGCCCCTGAGCCATGACTAGTATGAGACCTGTCAAAATATAGTTTCCAAGGTGATGTAGGTTTTGCATGAAATATAGACTCATTAGGAAAATTATTTATCAATGGATGATTGCCTTGGACAGGTGCATCTACAAGTTGATTAGCTATTAACTATCCTTTCATTTCCTTGCATACAACATATTGTATTTCATATTCACTCAAAATCATGACCCACTTTTCCAACCAACCTATCAATATTGCTCGACTTAGAAGATACTTTAGTGGATCAATTTTTGCTACCAACTATGTTTCATGATTTAGCATGTAATGTCTTAATTTCTGGGCTGCAAAGAAAACGGCGAGACAGGAACATTCCACAAATGTATAATTAAGTTCATGTTCTATCAATGTGCAAATGATATAATAGATGGATCTTTCTTTTTCTTCATAGTCATTTTGTGCCAATAATTCCCCCAGTGCGTTGGTGGTTGCAGAGACATACATGATCAATGGCTTTCCTTCAATGGGAGGCATTAAGATGGGTGGTGTCAATAGATATTATTTGATTTTTTGGAAGGTTTTTTCACATTTATTTGTCCACACAAAGGGGATACTTTTGTGCAACAAGTACTGAAATGGATAACATTTGTCTGCTAGCTGAGCAATGCAGCGTCAAATGGACTATAATCTGCCATGTAGTGTCCTTAGCTCATTGATTACTTTTGGTGGAGGCATGTTTAATATTTCTTTTACTTTTGTAGGGTCAACTTCTATGCCTCTTTGTGAAATTATGTAGCCCAATAATTTTCCTGAAGTAGCCCCAAAAGCACATTTCTTTGGGTTCAAACGAAGGTTGTATTCTTCTATCCTATTAAAATTTTTGTCCAGGACTCTGAGATGATCTTTCTATGTCAAATATTTGGCCAAGAGGTCATCCACATAATATTCCATTAAGGTATGCATGAGATCATGGAATATTGTTTTCATTGCTCTCTGGTATGTGGCACCTACATTCTTTAAGTTAAAAGGCATGACATTCCAATAGTATGTTCCCCATGGGCATGTGAATGCCATTTTGTGTTGATCCTTGAGGGCGATACATATTTTATTGTAGCCCGAGAAACCAACCATGAGTGATAGCATATTGTATGCCGTAGTGAGATCAACAATAATGTCTATGTTTGGAAATGGGAAATCATCCTTTCAACAAGCCTTATTTAAATATTTGAAATCTATACAAATGTGGATCTGTCCATTGGGCTTGGTGATAGGGACAAGGTTGGAAGTCTAGTTGGCATAATCGATTGATCTTATGAATCCAACATCCAATAACTTCTTCAGTTCAATCTTCACAAGTAGTGCAATCTACAGATGCATTTTCCGTAATTTCTGGTTGACTGGTTTAATACCTGGAATCAAAGGAAGATGGTGCAATACTAACTCAAAGTCTAGCCCTGGCATGTCAGCATATGACCATGCAAAGTTAACTATTCTTTATAAGAAGAATTATTTGAATTCAAGTTTTTCTTCTTCTATCAATGATGTGGCAAAGAGAACCATTTTGGGATTCTCTGGTGTAGCTATGTTAACTTCTATAGTGTCTTCAATAAGCATTGTTGATTTTTCCAGTGTTACGGGAAGAAATTTGAATCCTCCATCCTTAGGTGCCTCAGAGAGGTTTTCACCTTCGGATACATCCTTTATTTTTAGTATTGAATTGTCAGAAGGTGCCTTATGGTATTCACCTAAAGAAATGTCTTTTTTTGTTTTATTTTCATATTTTTGCGATTGGAGGATTGCACAATCTCCCCGAAGTATGTTGCACAATCTAGATCAATAGAGAATCATGCCTTGTGATCACCACTTGGTATGCCCTCACAGAGTCCCATAAATTCTACAATGGCCTTGTCATTCTGAAAGATATCCATGGCAGGTGGCTCTTGTTGGTCCCATTCAATGAGTTATGGGTAGAAAACGGAAATCCCATCATCAATGTTGGTAAAGGAGGGGGATGATGTAGAAAGAATGCAAATGGAAGCCTCAAGCATAAAGGAATAATTGTTTGATTCACTTTCCCAATGATATTCAATCCAAGGGCCACCTTCAGAGTTAGATGAGTTATTCTCTTGGTCATATTATGGGACAAATGGATCTACATTGTGATCCATGGAAGGTAATTCAGAGGCATGTTCGGTATGTTTGGACATGTCAAGCTCTAGGTGGGCTCAGGAATAGGGTAGGATGATGCAGATGCTACCGACGACAGTTTATTTTTATTTGGGTCCCAAGGGATGCTTACCTATTCTTTATGTTTAGAATGGAAATCTATAGGATCAATGTTGTACATTTGGTTGAATCTTTCCTCAAAAGGGAGTTGGCCAGGTTCAGGGAATAATTCATCAATATCATAGTCACTTAGGGTCCTAGTAGATCCCCATTCCCATTTGTGAGAGTCAGTTTCAGTAGGGGAGTCTTCACATGTCTCGACACTTTCAGGAGCCATTATGTCCTTACCTAAAAGTACATAGGTACGTTGATCGTCAGTTTCAAGTTGCTCAAACCCTAGCCCTATATTCTTTGGTCTTTTAGAAATGATGATAGGCTCTCTCCTTCCATTGTTGTTTGGTCCAAGTCCACTAGTTCCATCAAAACCATGTGCTTTACATATGTCATAGCCTTTGTCGTAGAAATGTACTCGTAGCTGGGGTAATCCTTCTGAGTCCCTGTAGGTCCAATTAGCTATGTCGATAATGGCTTCATCACTCATGTCTCCCCATAATGTGAAGACTATTTTCGGAGGAACCTTGAAAGTTGTCTTAGGCTCTACTGTGTAGCAAGGTCGACCATAGACTTTAGGTGTCTTAGGTATTGTGGTGATATAGTAAGCCGTATTCAATTTGAATTCTCCACAACCCATGTCCTAGATCTTAAAGTTAGTACTTGGTATGGAGGCCGAGGAGGATTGTGTGGCAGAAGTGGACAAAATGGATATGGATGACTTGGTAAGTGTGGATGGGTTGATGTATTTAGAGGAAGTGGATGTTGAAGCCTCTCGATTGATAGGCACTTGATGTTCAACAGTAGCTCTCAAGTTGGTACAATATTGAAATGGATCAGGGTCTCCTGGGATAGTAATTTCGGTGCCATCGAAAGGGAACTTCAAGCATTGGTGGTATGTGGAAGGAATGGCCTTTAAGGAGTGAATCCATGGGTGACCAAGTAATATGTTGTAATTTATATCATTATCCATGACTTGGCATGTTGTTTCTATGATGATTGGTCCCACATGAATTCAGAGTGTGATGATGCACTTAGAAGAGTGCTCCTCGTCATCATATGCCTTTATCACAATACTCTTGGTAGTGTCTACACATGCATCAGAGAAGCCAAGATCTTTAACACATTTTTAAGAAAAGATGTTCAATCCTTCTCCACCATCTACTAGGACTCATCGAACCTTATGCTTATGGATGAAAACCTCAATATGCGGGGCATCGTTATGAGATGGCTTAGGTGAGGAGTAGTCAGTATCTAAAAAAGGTAATGTGGTGAGTTGAAGTCAAATATATGACCATAGTTTCAAAATGGTTGACATCAATATCATTTGGAATAGAGGAATCTTGCAAGACTTTATCTAATATGGCCTTATGCACTGGAAAAATGTCAAGTAATTCTAGGATGGAAATTTGGGCAGTGGTCTTATTTAACTACTCGATGAGGTTGAACTTTGGATTGGGTATTAACTTCTTAGAAAATGGGCCTAGTATGGTGATTTTGGATTGACGAGCAAAAGGGCCTATGATGGTGACCTTGAAATTGCATGTGGTGACATTGCATTCTGGGGTCTTTTTAACGATAATGGTATTGACACATTTATCTTCATCAACTGCTTGAATTTTATTAATGATTTTGCCACCAGAATAGTTGAAAGAAGCATGAACATAATTGGCTTGATTGTTTTTATTCTTTGTGCCAGATGAGGAGGGGTTACCTGAACCATGGTCCTATAGTGGGTTCTTGTGGATTGTATGGTCTGAATTAGATGCAAATTGCTGACCAGCAAGCTCAATGCTGGAGTTTTCAATAAGATCGTGGAAAAGATTTCTCAGTTGGTGACAAGAAGAAGTTTTATGCCCTTTGACATGGTGATAATCAAAAAATGCATTATCATCCCACCATGATGGCTTAAACTGACCAAGATCATATGGTTTAGGTTCTTCCAAAGTTACGACACCATTTTGGATGAGTTTCTTTAAGAAAACTTCACATTGGAGTGAAAAAGACACTTAGAGGGGGGAGGGTGAATCAGTGTCATGAACTGATTTGACAAATTTTACTAAAACTGAAACCTAACAGATTTATGCTCTCATTTATCAATGATTAACTCATCCATATATTGAATGCAATCACATATAACTGAAATGAGAAGTATGATAGTGAAACATTGCATAATAAAACATTCACACAATAAATTAGAGGAACCACAGATGAGAAAAGTGACACAAGATATGTAGAGTGGAAAACCCTCATGGGGTAGAAAAAATGCTCCTAAACTGCTACCTTTTTAGGCTTATATTAAAACAACCACTTTTAACAATGCCTTATAGGCTAATTTCTGAGCACCGACCCCTTTTCTATTCACTAAAATTACAATGATACAGAGGGTCTCTCTGTTTCTCTTTTCTCACAAGTGCCTCTCAATAGTCAATACCTACAATCCTCAAGGTTCAGAGTTGAGCCTTTAGAATTCTAGTCATTGTCTCATCTTAAGACAACTTGTATTGATCTCTTTTTGTTTCAGGTATACAATCTTAGAATAATACATGTTTTCCAGTGTAAACAATACAATGGTTGTGTTTCACACACACATTTTCTCAGTCATTTTTAACACTACAAAAACAGTGATTTAACTATCTTTTGACTCATATCACTGAAAATTACTAGCCATACAACTAAAACATGTGTGTATATTTTATCAAATGAGGTATTTTCAATATGTCAAACTGTTGTCGAATTTGTGTGCTAGGTATATTCAAAGATTCAGAGAAGTATCCAAAAATAGAAGATTTCTTTTGACATAATGGTCAAGAAAATGTATTTTGAGAAAGAGGACTCTGAACCTTGACCACGCAAGGAATCTGCACCATCAATACTATCTGAAAACAAAGGTTACAGTAACGTATTTCACTAGAGAGAACTTTTCCCATCATTTACAATTTCTAACTGATTTTTTTTAGAATTCCCACAATCAGTAGTGTAGTGTAACTAAAAAGGCATGGATTGCCTTGCAAGAAACCACTCTTGCATGTTCAATTTTGAAACAAAAAGAATAAATTCTATACGTTTCTTTTAAAAACTGAAAAATATCTCCAAATAATGATTAATGATACTTGTTCAAGAAGCAAGAGAGTTATGGAAATACAAGTTAGATTTTATATATGCTCGGGTCTCAACCTACCTTATTCCATCCTTGATAGCCCCCAGCTGATAGTAGCTTTCCATACACTATGAAACGCCAATCATGACAACAAAAGAGCAATGAACAGATTCGCAGCAAAGAGGAGACATTAAGCAGCAGTTACAAATCCTTTCATGGCGGTGGCGTGATTAGTGTTTACACCCTTAGCGAAAAGAAAAACTCAATAAGGAAAGACCTAGTCTTTCTTCAAGATATTTGATGCCCCAAGCCAAAACATAATCATGTTTGAAGTCCAAAAGGACTAAAGACATAAGTAAAGACATCATAATGCATTCTAAAATCCGCGGTCAAGCAAATGCCAAGTATGTCGACAATCTCATTACCTCCGGAATGCATACAGACCGTCGATCAACTTCATCATATCATAAAATTTACTCGGTGACCAATGATCAAACAAAGAAAATTCTGACACCATTATATTAATAATTTTTCATGACCTTTTAAAACACATGTTGACCACCTTATCAATCATTGTTACCAAGAATTCAAAGCCATGTCACTTTCATAGTGGCTATTAAATAATTAATTCCTCATACCTGTTGTCAACCCTAAGGCCTAATAAATCAACAAATATAAGACCCGATCCAAAAAATACTTCTTTCTAAGTCATGTTCAAATGAGAGTGAGCCAAGAGTAAAGCTTCAAGACAACATTATAAAAATTGCCATGTTAATACCTTTTCCTAAAAAGGATGCCAATTGATACCAACTTATCATATTCCCATGCAAAGAATATCAAAAATATCAAATGTTTAAGGAAACCCGATAGAGTTTTCTTAATATTAAATGCCAACTCCAATTATGATTCCAAAACCAAGTTGCCTATAAGCAATACCTATATGAGGCTGAAAGGAAAACACAACTATGATGTTGATCAAAACTTTATCAGTGCCATGTAACCACAGAAATCTGAACATGCCAAAACCATATAAACCTGTAGATCACCTTAGCACAGTATAGCTCAAAATGTCAAACCTGTCAAACTAGAACTATACCACCTGAACATTGAATCATAATCTTGTAAAAAAGATGCCTTGTAATCTCTACATGGAGTCAAGACAAAATATAAACAAGAGGGCCAACCATCTGAATGTAAACTGTGCAACTGATAATCAATCACCAAGATGCCAATCTGAAACATAATTTTGGCATCAAGGAAAAATAAGAAAAGAGAAATTCAACAAACTCCCCTTTTGTCCTTGATGGAAAAAAAAACTTGAGCCATCAAACCGAAAAACTGAACCAGAACCAAGAGCTCATAATTCTCCCCCTTTTTTTCACAAGGACAAAGGGACAAAGACAGTGAAATGCCAAGAAGCTGAATAGAAAAAAGCTATAGATATAGCAATGGGGCAGCAAATATAAAACCATATGAAGTAGCAATAAGCTGCTAAGAGACCTAACAAGCTCCCCCTAACACCAGGATAAAGTATTAAGAGAGGAAATATTGAGAGACAACTCCCAATCTAGACTGAAGTCTTTCAAATGCCTCTTTAGCCAAAGGCTTAGTGAATTTGTCAGTTACCTATGCTTTTATAGGAACATATTGCACAGAAACCCCATTAGCTAATACCTTTTCACGAAGAAAGTGAAATTTAATAGCAATGTGTTTAGTGCGAGAGTGCATAATAGGATTTTTTGAGATATTAATCGCACTAGTACTATCAAACAGAATATAAATAGGTTTAGGAACTTCAATACCTATGTCAAATAGAGTTTGTGACATCTAGATTACTTGAGTACAGCAAGAGGTGGAAGCAATAAATTATTCTTCAGCGGTGGAGAGTGAAACAGATTCTTGTTTTTTGTTGTGCCATGCCACTAATCGATCACCAAGAAAGAAAGTAGCACCACTGGTGCTTTTCGTATCATCTAGACAACCAACCCAATCAACATCAGTATATGCAATTAATGAAAAAGAATTGCTTCTAGGATACCAAAGACCATAATTAAGAGTACCCTAAACATATTTAAAAATCCTTCTAACAATATTAATATGAGATTCCTTAGGAGATGACTGAAATCTTGCAACCATGCAAACTGGCTGCATTATTTCAGGTCTAGAAGTTGTTAGATATAACAAGCTGCCAATCATTGACCTGTAGTCAGTTGGATTTACATCGGGAGAATCATCAACCTTGCTAAGTTTGCAGCTTGTAACCATTGGAGTCCTAACTGGATGACATTCATCCATTTGAAATTTCTTGAGCATCTCTCTTCCATACTTTGTTTTAGAGAGAAAAATACCAGTTTCAAGTTGAGAAACTTGAAGACCTAAAAATAAAGTTAATTATCCCAACATTGACATTTCAAACTCAGATTCCATAATCTGAGAAAATTTTTTACTCAAGGTAGTATTGTTGCAGCCAAAGATAGTATCATCTACATAGATTTCAACAACCAGAATATCAGAACCTTCAATTTTAACATAAAGATTGCTGTCTACACCTCCTCTAATAAAACCTTTTGAAATCAGCTGATTATCCACTCTAGAGTACCAAGCTCTAGGAGCTTGTTTTAGGACATATAGAGCCTTTTTCAGCCTATAAACATGATTAGGCTTGTTTTTGCAAATGAACCCTTCAGGCTGTTCTATATAAACTTCTTCATCCAAATAACCATTCAGAAAAGAAGTTTTGACATCCATTTGATATACAGTAATGTTCTTGAAAATAGAATAAGCCAAGAATATTCTAAAATATTCAAGTCTAGCTACAGGTGCAAAGGTTTCACCAAAGTCAATACCTTCTTACTGAGCATATCCTTTGTAGACATACCTAGCCTTGTTGTGAACAACATGGCCATTTTCATCATGTTTATTTCTGAATATCCATTTGTTAGTGTAATTAATATTTAATTACACTTGCATAACTTTACTTAGGTTTTGCTTAGGTAATAATTAGTTTACTTAATTAATAAGTAAGCTTTTATTAGTTGAGCTTTTATTAGGTCAATATTAGAGTTGCATACATTGATTTATAAAGCAATTCTCTTATTGTAATTTCTTAATTCTGAATATTATCAATTTGCACATTTCATGAAAAGCTCTGCTTTTTTATTTTTTTTCTCTTCTGTGGAAGGTGTTTAGGTTTGCATGTCTAATCTTGGTTTCTAACATGGTATCAGAGCCTTGACATGCAACCCCTTCTCAAATTCTGGAGAAAATCATTGCAGAGTTCGTTTGGGGTTCCTCGAGGATTTTATGTGTTAAGTTCATTTATGCAACGTCTTGGATCAGATTGGGCTTCACCATTGGATTCAGAGCACTGGAAAAAGTCAGGTTTGACTTTTATTTTTCTAATTTTGGTCATCGTTGAAGAAATTTGTGAGGGTTTCAAGTTCAGTGATTTTTTGCAAGCTCTGGAGGTAGCTGATTTTTTGGAGCATTTTGAGCACGAACGAAAGTCACCATTGCGTTCGCAGCGGCCAAAAACCCTAAGGATGCCTTTCGTTTGGTCAATTTCTGAGCACTTCATCCAGAAGGCAAAAAAATTTTGCCAGGGAAGTCGTACGACCTCCCCAGCATGCTTCATGAGGCACGAACTTTGAAAAAAAATTAAAAAAATAAAAAAAACCGCATGGTTTTTCCAAATTTTTGGCGCTTGCAGAAGGAATTGAGGGCGCCACCAGCGCGCCACCCGGCGACCACCAAGAGCAGTGGCCCCCAGGTGGCACCACCCCTTCATGCTGCCCCTCGCTACCTGCAGCCCCCGAGGGCTTTGTTCACTCTGTAGACGATCCTATTGAGTACCGGGGGCTATGCCCCAGCCCCCTGGTGTCAGCCCCTAAGAGCTTCCTCTTTGTAGCCCGTGGTCATATGGATGACCAAGGGCTCCTCCGCAGCCCCCAGTCTGCCAGCCCCTGGTCGCCTACAGGACCAGGGGCCAAATTTTTTTTAAGCCTCCTAGGCTGCTTGGAGGCCTTATGTGCCAAATTAGAGCACTTTTACAAAATCGGAACTTTTGCGTATGGTGTCCTTTTTTCGCAAACGAGATACCATTGGAAAGCTGATTCCAATGCCAATCCAGTGGTGAAGGTAGTTTTCTCTGATTTTGCTCCAATTTTATTTTTCAGGTCCTTAAACTCAGAACTTATGTTTTTCACTCCGGAGGGCATATCTTTTGACTCGGTGATCCTTTTTTCGCCATTATTATGGCATTGGAAAGCTGGTTCAGTCCTCTACATAGATCTACAGTCTATTTTTATTTTCTATTTATGCATGTTTAGGAATTCTCTCCTTTTTCAGTCATTGGGGATTGTACTAAATGAACTGATATAAAGCTCCATCAAGGGGGTTTCTTGCATAATAATCTTCATTGTGTTTTGATGACAACTTGAATGGGTTGTAATCTAGTTTCTTAGTTTTTTTTTGGCCACTTTTTGTCTTAGCTTGACACATATAAGATTCATTTTGGTTCACACTTTAGATTGAGAGCCTATGGTTAATGATCCGCATCGGATCCATCTCAGTTTGAGGGCCACTAAATTTGTGGTTAATGTTCCCGAGTCTTTATGGTACTTGTTCCCATGGAAGAGTTTTAGTCTCAGTTTGGCATCGGCATTAAGATTCACGGCTTCCAGATTCTGTCATCATCATTTCATCTAATGTTGCTTTATGGATTCCAGGGTTGTTCCATTTTGGTGTTTTTGAGTGTTTCGTGGCATCGGGTCTGTTGTTGCATTATTATGATTCCGATATGGTTTATTGTAGATAGAAGTATCTCTCCTTGCTTGCTGGATTGTGGTTCCAGTGTTCTTCCAGTGCTTCTTTGCAGCAGTCATCTCATTGTAAGGGGGGTTGTCCCATTGGGTTTTTCCTTCTCTACCTCATTATTGCATTTGTACATGGGTACCTGATCAGGCCTTGTTGCTAGGACTCATTCATGCTTTCTTGCATTCATCTTAGTTTTAGGTGCATGCTTATTTAGTCTCCCTAATTTGCACTTATGGGGGGGTGTTAGTGTAATTAATATTTAATTACACTTGCATAACTTTACTTAGATTTTGCTTAGGTAATAATTAGTTTACTTAATTAATAAGTAAGCTTTATTTAGTTGAGCTATTTTTAGGTCAACATTAGGGTTGCATACATTTCTTTTATAAAGCAATTCTCTTATTGTAATTTCTTAATTCTGAATATTATCAATTTGCACATTTCATGCAAAGCTCCACTTTTTCATTATTTTTCTCTTCTATGGAAGGTGTTTAGGTTTGCATGTCTGATCTTGGTTTCTAACACCATTTACCCCCTATGACATTTTTTTCATCTGGTCTTGGGACTAACTCCCAAGTATGATTTTTCTCAATTTGATCAATTTCTTCATGCATTACATAAGCCAGCATTCATCAGTTAGAGCTTCAACAAATTGTTTTTGCTCAAACTGTGTAACCAAGCAGAAAGTTGTAAGCTTAGCTATGTGAGATTTTTCATCAGATTTAGCAGCTCTTCTTCTTGTTTGAACTCTTGCATATTTATCTCCAATAATCAGATCTTTAGGATGGTTTCTAGCAAGAGATTTTGAAGGGATTTTTGTCACACAATTTTCAGGGCTTGTTTCAACATTTTTAGAATTTGCTTCAGCAAGTTTAAGACTTGTTGATTCAACTTCAGGATTTTCTATTTCAAAGCCTTCTGAATTTATTTCAAGTTCAAATTCTTCTTCCTCATCATCCTGCATAGGTTCAGCATCTAAAAGCATATTTTCATCAAATTTGACATTGACAGATTCTATAATCTTATTCAGCCTATTATTAAAGCATTTATAGGCTTTTCTATGAGTGAATCCTAAAAAGATACCTTCATCAAATTTAGATTGAAAGTTGCCTAAATTATCATCATCTCTCTTGATAAAACACTTACAACCAAATATTCTGAAGTATTTAATTGAGGCAGATTTACCATACCACAGTTCATATGGAGTGAAATTGGATTTCACTCTGATTTGTACTATGTTCAATATGTAAATAGTTGTATGAACAACTTCTTTCCAATACATGTTTGGCAATTTTGCTTCATCTAGCATAGTCCTTGCCATCTCTTTTACTGCTTTGTTCTTTCTCTCAACAACCCCATTCTGTTGAGATGTCTTGGCAGTAGCATATTATCTTTTTATGCCATGTTTTTCACAATAGTCAATGAATTCTTGCGAGGTGAATTCACCACCTTTGTCAGATCTAAGACATTTCAATTTTAAATCTGACTCCCTTTCAACCATTTTTCTAAAGACTTTAAAACGTTCAAAAGCTTCAGATTTATGCTTGGGAAAAGTAACCCATACCATACGAGAGTAATCAACAACAAATAACATGAAATATTTCTCACCATTGATAGATCTAGTCCTTGTAGGACCACATAAATCTGTATGAACAAGTTGCAGAGGCCTAGTAGAAGAATGTTCTTTATATTTAAAGCTCACCTTTGTTTGCTTTCCTTTGAGACATTCCTTACAAACTGCATTTTCATGTTTTCTTAAGACAGGAAGACCTCTTATATTTTTGGTTTTTGTTGATCCTAACCATATTGTCAAAGTTAATGTGACCTACTCTCTTGTGCCACAACCAAATTTCTTCAACTTGACTCATTAAACACATACCTTGATTATTTTCATTACCAAATGTGTCAAGAAGATTGTAAACATTTCCCTTAGTCCTTCCAGTAGCATTAGCCTTTCCAAGCTTATTTTCAATCTCACATCCCTATGAGGTGAACAAAAAATGATAGCCACTGTCACAAATTTGACTGACACTTAGAATATTATGCTTTAGACCTTCTACGTAATACACATTGTAGATAGGAGTGTCCTCATTCAAAAGAAGTGAACCTCTACCTTTGGTTTGTATACCAGAATTGTCACCAAACTTCACATACCCGCCTACATAATCTTCAAGATTTATGAATTTTTATTTGTCACCAGTCATGTGGTTAGAACAACCACTGTCCAGGACCCATAAGTCCTTTTTCTTGGAATGAAAATTTGTTTGAATTAACATAGTTTTCTCTATGTTTTTGACATTTTTAGGTTTCCAAACCTTTTTGGTTTTCTGCTATTTATTTTGTAGATCAACTTTGCACTACTTAGAAGAATGGCCCATGGTATTGGATTTAAAGCATTTGATCTGTCTAGCAAATCAAAGGTGTTTCTTATGACCAAATATGGGTGTTCTAGGATTCATAAACCTACAAGAGCTCGCTTTGTGGACAAATCTTTTGCAGAAATAACAGTACCCATAAAAGAAAGGGTTGAGATTATATAATGTTTTGTTATTCCTAAAAGAATAAACATGATTCTTATCAGAATCAAGATGATTAGATTTAGAACATTTGTTTGCAGCAATATCATTTTTCTTTGCACCATCATTTGAACATTCACCCTTCACGAACCCGATACCAGTTTTGTCCTTGTTCAATTTTTTCTTACTGAGCATGTCATTCAGTTTTATAGTACTCTCATACTTCTCAATGGTCTTCCTAAGATCAAAAATTTCATGTTCAATTTTTTGAATTTCTTGATCTTTATGATTTATACCAATACAAAGACAATCCTCAACTCTCTTGGCTTCTTCAAGTTGAGTCTTAAAGGAGACTATTTCTTGATTTGTGAGCTGCTCTTGAGCCAAATCTTGAGCAGAATTTTGTTCTTGAGAAAGCATTTGTTTTTTGAGTTTTCTAAGCTCTTTTAACACACATTTCAGTTCACCTTCTAGATCTACTTCACCATCTTTAGCATAATTGCTTATTGCTGAATGATTTCAACCATGAATAGATTTTCATCTTCTTCATCCAAAGAATCTTTAGATTCAATGTCTATTTCATTTTTGCTGAACATACTCTTCTTCTTTTTGAAGTTGAATTTTTCTTTAGGTTTATAGGCCTTTTTTCTTAGGCAGTTTTTCAGATTTCTCATTGTTACTATTCAGATCACCATAGGGGCACTTTGCAGCAAAGTGGCCTATTTTTCCACAGTTAAAACATTTGAAGGGAAGTTTTCCCTTATATTTTCCAGACCCCCTTTTGAGTTTTCTAACAAAGTGGGATTCTTTAGAATCAAATTTTTTTGATTCAGTAGCCTCATCTTTTTCTTTCCTTTCAGTATTAAAGGTAGTTTCTTTTGCAGAGGAATTATTTTTACTGATTCTCATTTCATAGGTAGTTAGAGTGCCTTGTAGGCTGTCTAGGGTAAGTTGGTCAAAGTGTTTCTTCTCTTCTAGAGTAGAGACCTTAGCTTCAAATTTAGTCAGTAAGGTTCTGATGACCTTAGTTACAACATCGAATTCTTTTACTTCTTCTCCCAAACCTTTCATAGCATTGACAATCTCATCAACTCTCAAGAAGTAATCAGCTACTTTTTCATCATCCCTCATTTTTATTTCCTCAAAATGATGTTTTAGAGTAAGGAATTTTGACTATTTAACTTTTTCATTTCCTTGATAGATGGTTTCAAGTTTAACCCAGAATTGCAATGCATGACTTTGATAAAGACATCTTTAGTCAATGCACATAGGAGAGCATCTTTTTCTCTTGCATTAGTTTCGTATCTTTTCTTTTCATCGGAAGTTGTGGGCAATGTAGTTGGTATAGTGTACCCAGTTAACACTATGCTCCACACATCGAGATCAATAGAAGTTAGATAAGTCTCCATTTTGATTTTCCAGAATACATAATCTATTCCATCAAATAATGGAGCTTTAGTCATAGATGTGCCTTCATGAGCTTGAGAAATTTTAAATAGACTCCAAGACCAGAATCAATCCTAGGTTGGATAGACCTATCAAAGGACCCTAGGCTCTAATACCAATTGTTGGAGTTAAAAAGACAATAAGAGGGGGGGGGGGTGAATCAATGTCATGAACTGATTTGACAAATTTTGCTAAAACTGAAACATAACAGATTTATGCTCTCATTTATCAATGATTAACTCATCCATATATTGAATGCAATCACATATAACTGAAATGAGAAGTATGATAGTGAAACATTCCATAATAAAGCATTCACACAATAAATTAGAGGAACCACAGATGAGCAAAGTGACACAAGATATGTTGAGTGGAAAACCCTCCTGGGGTAGAAAAACCACTCCTAAACTGTTACCTTTTTAGGCTTATATTAAAACAACCACTTTTAACAATGCCTTATAGGCTATTTTCTGAGCACCAACTCAAGGAGCACCAACCCCTCATTTTGAAACACCAATTTCAAGGAACACCAACCCCTTTTTTGTTTACTGAACTTACAATGATACAGAGGGTCTCTCTATTTCTCTTTTCTCACAAGTACCTCTCAATAGACAATACCTACAATCCTCAAGGTTTAGAGTTGAGCCTTTAGAATTCTAGTCATTGTCTCATCTTAAGACAACTTGTATTGATCTCTTTTTGTTTCAGGTATACAATCTTAGAATAATACATGTTTTCTAGTATAGAAAATACAATGGTTGTGTTTCACACACACATTTTCTCAGCCATTTATAACACTACAAAAGCAATGATTTAACTCTCTTTTGACTCATATCACTGAAAATTACCATCCATACAACTAAAACATGTGTATATATTTTATCAAATGAGGTATTTTCAATATGTCAAACCGTTGTCGAATTTTTGTGCCAGGTATATTCAGAGATTTAGAGAAGTATCCAAAACTAGAAGGTTGCTTCTGACAGAATGGTCAAGAAAATGTATTTTGAGAAAGAAGACTCTGAACCCTGACCACACAAGGGATCTGCACCATCAATACTATTTGAAAACAAAGGTTATAGTAACGTATTTCACTAGAGAGAACTTTTCCCATCTTTATAGTTTCTAACTAATTTTTTTCAGAATGCCCACAATCAGTAGTGTAGAGTAACTAAAAAAACATGACATGCCTTGTAGGAAACCACTCTTGCGTGTTCAAGTTTGAAAAAAAAAGAATAACTGCCTTACGTTTTTAAAAAAATTGAAAACTCTCCAAATAAATATTAATGATACCTGTTCAAGCAGCAAGAGAGTTATGGAAATACCAGTTAGAATTTATATATGCTCGGGTCTCAACCTGCCTTATTACATCCTTGACAGCGCCCACCTGACAACATCTTTCCATACACTATGAAATGCCAATCATGATAACAAAAGAGAAATGAATAGATTCACAACAAAGAGGAGACATTAAGTAGAAATTACAAATCCTTTCATGGTGGTGGCATGGCTAGGGTTTACACCGTTAGCGAAAAGAAAAACTCAATAAGGAAAGCCTTAGTCTTTCTTCAAGACATTTGATGCCCCAAGCCAAAATATAATCATGTTGGAAGTCTGAAAGGATTGAAGACATAAGTAAAGACATCATAATACATTCTAAAATCTACGGTCAAGCAAATGCCAAGTATGTCGACAATCTCATTACCTCCAGAATGCATACAGACCGTCGATCAACTTCATTATAACATAAAATTTAATTGATGACCGTTGATCAAACAAAGAAAATGCCGACACCATTATACCTTTAATAATTTGTCATGACCTCTTAAAACACATACCGACCACCTTATCAATCATTGTTACCAAGAATTCAAAGCCATGTCACTTTCATAGTGGCTTTTAAATAATTAATTCCTCATAAATGTTGTTGGCCCTAAGGCCTAATAAATCAACAAATATAAGACCCGATCCAAAAAATACTTCTTTCTAAGTCATGTTCAAATGAGAGTGAGCCAAGAGTAAAGCTTCAAGAAAAAATTATAAAAATTTCCATGTTAATACCTTTTCCTAAAAAGGATGCCAATTGATATCAACTTATCATACTCCCATGCAAAGAATCTCAAAAATATGAAATGTTTAAGGAATCCTGATAGGGTTTTCTTAATATTAAATGCCAACTCCAATTATGATTCCAAAACCAAGTTGCCTATAAGCATTGCATGTATGAAGCTGAAAATAAAACACAACTATGATGTTGTTCAAAACCTTATCAACGTCATGTAACCACTGAAATCTAAACATGCCAAAACTGTATAAACCTGTAGATCACCTTAGCACAGTATAGCTCAAAATGTCAAACCTATCAAACAAGAACTATACCACCTAAACATTGAATCATAATCCTATAAACAATATGCCTTATAATATGCACATGGAGTCAAGAGATCAGTACCATGAAAAACATCATCACAATGTCGAAGCCAAAACCAAGTATGCCAAGATAGAATATAAATAAGAGGGCCAACCATCTAAATGTAAACTGTGCAATTGATAATCAATCACCAAGATGCCAATCTGAAACACAATTTTGACATCAAGGACAAATACCAAAAGAGAAGTTCAACAATTTTATGGGTTCACCCAAGGGGGTGTATGTGCATTTTGGGAATTTCTTTGTCTGACGAGGTTGCCTTTGGTTTGATTGAGAAGGATTGTTTTGAATGACATTAGTAGTTGGTGTTGGTGTTGTCATAGGTGAATTTTGAGTTTGTACTTCTCTAATTGTGAGTACATGACCTGTTGTGTTGATTTTTTTCGTATCAACCACACCATCGTTGGTGTTTTGTTTATTTTTAACCCAGTATTTGTTTTTTTTATTGGAATCACTTGGGTTGGTGTTTGTGGTAGTGTTGATTGTTCTGCCGCCATACTTAAGTTCACCTTTGGAAAGTAAGGCTTTCTTAGGTTGGACACCTTTTTCCACAAGATCAGTGAAGGTGGTGCAACAATGGACTTGTAATCCATATCTTAGCAATCCGAGGAGATTTTGCATAAACATTGTGAATTTTTCCTTTTCAGGAATCTCCACGGGACATCGGCTAGCTAGAGTTCTCCATCTTTGGAAGAATTGAATAAAGGTCTCCCCTGCATCCTCTTGGGTGATTTTGCATAAGGAGTCAATTTCAATGCTTGTGTCAATGTTATAGGCATATTTTTCAACAAACTTGGTTGCCAATTCATCACAAGATTTGATTCCTTTAGAAAATTGTGTGAACCACTCCAGTGCGTGCCCTACGAGACTCCTAGAGAAGAGTCTCATTAAATAAGTGTTTTGATAGGCAATTTCCTTGAAACTTGTAGTGAATTCTCGGATATGTTCAATGGGATTTGTCTTGCCTTTGTATTTAGGGAAATGTGGCACCACATATCCATGAATAAATGGTGGCATATACAAGGTTGTGTCAAACGGATATGGACATAAGTCATAGGATATGTAAGACTTTTTGTTTGATTGTTGCAAGGTTTCCACCTATGTTTGAAGAGTGGCAAGTTTGAGTGTGAGTGCTTCCACAATTGGGTTGTTGGTAGCATTACACATGTTGGTGATAGGTATGGATTGATTTCCCACCTATTGTGATGAGGTGTGTTGATTTGGAATTTGTTGTTGGTGAGAAAATTGGGTGTTTTGATTTGGTGATTGTTGGAAATGAATGTTTTGATGAGGGATGTGTTGTTGTGTATGGACTTGAGAAGCATAAGTTGGGATGTGGGATCCAACCATGTTGGATTGAATTTTACGACCTTGCTAGCCTTGAGCATGTTGATGCCCAAATGGAGTGGAATATTGGGTGCCTTGATTGCCTTGCCCAAATAGATAATTATGGCCTAGAGGAATGTGGTATTAACCTATGAGGAATTTGGGACATTAGGTTGAGTTCCTTGAATGAAAACTCTTCGTTTATTCCTTCCAAAAGGGTTTGATGATTTTGATGCCATTGTATTAGATGAAACTAATAAGAGGTTCCCTGATGTACCTATAGAGGTAGATGATGTCGCAAAAAGGTTTGATGTGTTGGCACCCATTTTTGATCCAAAATTTTGTGAAGAAACTATGGATGTTTGTTGGGGGATGGATTGTGATGTGATGCTTGTTTGGGTAGATGATCCCCCAATAGACATGTTGATCATATTGGATGCATTGGTTGTGGTAGTATTATGACCAAGGGAGGTAGTATTAATGGTGTTGATGAAATTTTGTGAAGTGCCTCCCATGGAAGTGTTGTTTGCATCATATGATTGGCTTGTTTGATTGGTTGGTTAAGGAGATGATGCCCTTATGGTATTGATATCAAATCCTTTTGGTAATTTAGCCCCTTGGTCAAGGAGCATGGATAGATACTCGACGGAATCATTGAGGACAAAATCTTCCACAAAGGAGGCCATTTCAGGATTTTGGGCAGTATCTTGTATGTCTTCTTCAAAGACTTTCCCATTTGAATCTTTGTGGATGAATTGTTCAAAATTATTACATGAGGAGGATGGAATGGACATCTCATTGAATGAATTAATGAGGGAATTTTCCATGTTTGAATTTGTGTTCATGTCATTAGGGAAATTGTCGGTATTGACATTCATGTCATTGGAAAAGTTGTAAGAGTTGGTGTATTGACCAAAAGAACCCATGAATCTCCGCTTTCTATGTAGTCTAGTTTCAACCATAAAATTTTTGCTCAACTTTGGGATGATGGATGATGACCTAAGTATGCAAATGTTATGATGCTATGTTTTTGGGTTTTTGGAATAGTGTATGCTATTGAATGATGAATGCAAAGGAAACTAATGCAAAAGTGAAGGATTCTAAAATGCACTCAATGTTGGCAAGTTCTAAGGAGATGTAACCTAACCATACCAAGTTTTGGCAATGTTTCAATTGTGGGAATGTCAATGGATTTGTAAAAAGGACTAAAGAGGACAAAGTGAAATTTCCACACTAGACTAATGAGAGGGAAATGGTTCACAAGGACAATGACTAAGGGAAATGGTGTGATCAATTCCAATGATAACCTACTCTTGAAAGAAAAGTTTTGACAAAGGATGGTAAGGAATATACTCCTAAAATCGGCAAAAAATGAGTGCCTAAATGATGGTAATGCCTAACAATGCAACTAAGGAAATGCAATGGAAACCTATGGCAACCTAAGAATGCAACCTATAATGCAAAGATGACGGAAGTTGAGAAACTAAAGTTCTAGTTGTGGACATAAACAACGGAGAAAATGCCTAGAATCTTTTATGGGCAAATTGAGTCTCAATTTTTTGGACAATGAATGAAAGGGTAGTTCATAGGCAAATGCATCACAAAAAATGCATTGCAACAGAGCAGATGCATCTTGGAATAAGAAAATGAGCCGTTTAAATAGGAAAATGTGGTTTTAAATGGTAGTTGTGGTGTTTGATCTAGTAAATGCGTCGAATGATAGTCAATTGCGGCGTTTGAGATGGAGATTGTGGCTCGATAAAGCAATTGTGGCTCAGAATTAATCAATTGCAGTGTAAGATGGAAAATGTGTCTCAAAAAGTAATTTGCGGCAAAAAAATTGGTAGATTGCAAAGAATTTGTTTCAGTTTTGTAGTATTTTTTCAGATTTTGAGGAGAATGTTGACTTGTTCATGTTGTTTGAATACACTTGGAAAACACATTGTCTTGAAAGAATTTAAAAAAAAAACCACATAGAGAACATGTATAATCCCTATGGCTGAAAAGACTGTATTCTTTTGGATCCCACACGGATTTTACTCCAACTGCATATTCTTAGCAGATGAATCCAAAAGCTTGGACCCACGGGCTCCCCATTATAGTGCAGTCACTTCTTAGGGAAACCAAGCTTCCAACCCCCATGAACCTCCCATGGCAGGCTGATCACCTCTACTAAAAACTGCAAAGATTTGGGTGCCTTCAAAACGACCGTTGCTGCACCAAAGAATAAAAAAGGATTTTGGTCACTTTAGAACAAGGCTTTTAATTCAGGCATTCCATTTGTGGGACACCATCCATGTAGAAAGAGACAATTTTTTCTCTTCCTATCGGAATGATGCTTGTGATTCTTGAACTTTCCTCGAGAACCCACACTTATATATCGATTGGAAGTCACTTGGCTTTAGCGTGTTACCGGTTGGGTCGTTCCCTGGGGTGATTACTTTTTCCCACTAGGCTGACCCTCTAAGATTAAAAAAAGAAAGTTAGTACACCCATAGTTCAATCAATCTATGTTTACATAAACAAAGAGAGAACACATGCCATGCACTAATCTCACACTAGCCAGATTGTACATTTTAACCCAAATTGAAATATGAAAGGGGTGATTTAGTAAAAAAATATTTAGTGTTTTTGGTTCTCTAGACCACTCAAGGCACAAGAGAGTTTGATACACACTGTGGAGGTTGTTACTAAATCACAAAGCACATCATGCACACATTCATTTTAACCATTTGTAGTGTTATCAAACACAGGTTCATTTTAACTATTTGTAGTATTGGATAATCAAGAGTTCATTTTAAACCAATGAAACTGTGTGATTGTTCTTTTTAAATCAATGAATGATAATGCATGTTGTGTTATTTTTAGCACAATGAGAATGTGTGAGTGTTCATTTTAACCCATGAGTGAAATACATGATTGTTTGTTTTTTTGATTAAATTGTAGAAAAAAAATAAAAAATTAAAAAATGGGTTAGATTCCAGCTTGGCACACGCTGTCACACACAGATTAGTAGCCCAAAAAAATATGTAATCTAGAAGCATAAAAATAGGACAAATCTGAAAAAATAGAAAATACTTTCTACTAGTTGCTTGTGTTGCAATAGAGCGAATACAACGTGATATGGAAAATGTGTCGTTATTTCTGGAAGATGCGGAACGATATGTCAATTGTGGCTCAGTTTCTGTCAGATGCAGCTCAGGAAGGCAGTTGCATCGCTCAGAGAGTCAAACACATCACAACAAAGCAGTTGTGTCACTTGCACAAATAGATGTGGTGCAACAAAGCACTTGTGTCACATGAACTGTCAAATGCATCGTTTCGTACACCTGTACCTACAAAAAAAATGACAAAAAAGGTTGTAAGACAACCTGCAAAAACATTTTTTAAAGGAGTCAGGTTCACCAATGTAACTAAGGGTAATTTTCCTGTTAGATAAATTAGCAAATCACATGCAAACATATAAAACCCACAATAAGTAATAGAGTGTAAAGGAAATTAATAAAGAAACAAATGAAAAGATCTCACCCAAACTCTTCATCCTCCATGACTGATCTCCATTACACCTTCTAGCTTGCTGAAATATGTGAGGTTGCCCTCAGATTTTGATGAGCAATCTACTATTGTGACTAGTCCTAAGCAAGTGTTGAAGGATTCAAGATGAATATGCAATAGAATATAAAATCGTACATGCAAAACTCAATAACTAAATGACAAGGAAATGCTAAGCTCAAGAAAATGCAAGAAGATTTCAAGATATTAAGAGATATTAAGAGCTAACAAAATGAGGACAAATTTGAAATTTTATAGAAAATGCAATTTTGGATGGATGGATGAGATTGAATATTGAGAAGTGCCCTAGAATCTATGGTCAAGATTCAAAATAACAACCTCTTAATTAGGGTTAGGGAAATTTTAGGGTGAAATTCAAATTGAGTGGACAAGATTTAATTTAAGAAATTAAATCAAGAAGTAGAATAGTTGTGACAGTGAGATGAGAATTAGTAAGTAGAAAAAGGATGAGTTAGAAAATCAAGTCATTTTAGAAATTACTTAATTTGTGGAGGGAAATGCTATTTTGAATTTAATATTTCAATTTAATTCAAAATGGTGAAGTCATGTGACAGTAAATAATAATTAAATTATTTACTTGAGGAGAGAGAAATTTAAATAAATGATTTTTATCTAAATTTAGAAATGATTTGTGAGAGATAATTAAATAATTAATTTAAATTATTTAATGGTGGAAGAAGTGGGTTAATAATTAAATAAATTGTGGAGAATTGATTTGATTATGAGAGGAATTTAATATTAGAGACATATTTAAATAAAATTAATTTATTTAAATAACCAAGAGGGAATAGTGGATTAAATAAATTTAATAATTTATTTAATTTAAAGAGGACTTTAGACATTAGTGGCGTATTTAAATAAATATGGTTTATTTAAATAGTCAAGAAGAATAAGAGAGATGAATTAATTAAAAAATTAGTCATTATTTAATTAATAGTTGAATTTAGTCAGAATGACATAATTGAACTATGTATAGAGGAATTGATGAGAAAATTGAGTACACAGGCCTAGGTCAATTTTATGTGTCTACAAAAGGGTTTGGTGACAAGTATATCTAGTTTATCCACCGGAAATTTCAGAGGTTCGTGTGAAGATTTGATCAAGTTATGAGTATCGGTGTTCCGACAGTTGTTTTGTTGTTGTAGTTGGTGTTTTTGAAAGAAGATGATGTGATTCTAGTAATCTGTGTTGTTGTGAATGCTTTTGTGGTGATTCATGATGCTTGTGGATGTTTCCAGATCGTGATCTATCTATGTTGTTGGTTTGTATTGAGTGTTGTGCTCATGATCGGTAATTTTCTTTTGGGAGTTCATTTTTTTCATGTTCATGACCAACAGGGTGACTGTAGCGTGTTGTGGATCTTCGAGGCTAATTGTTTATGGTGTTTCATATTCGAGACATGTTGTTTTGGGTCTCTACTATGTTTTGGCTGACATTGGTTGATTCACATTGATAATTACTTATTGATTTGGGCCGACAATTTGTACACATTTCATATTTTGTTGGGCCGACATGTAGTTGATGTTATCCTAGATGCAGATATATATGAGCGTTTGTTTATACCATTTGAGGCATGGTGGAAGAAGAATAAGGAGGCATAGTGTGAGATGTGTGAGTTCTCTGTGTGAATAATATTTCGATCAATCGAAGAGCATTCAATAGGAGGAATTCATGAAGCACAGTGACAAAATGTTTTGATCTAGAAAGATCACAGAGTAGAGAAATCGTGAAGCAAAAGGAAGAAGCAATAGAAGAAAGTTATTGTATGAATTTTTTATAATCTCTGGGTTGCGGCCTAGCATCTATAAAGCTCGAGTGGCATATGTAATGTGTTTTGAGATCATAATATAATGAGGACTGAAATTTTTCCCATTGAAGGTTTTCCCAGGATAATTTTGGTGTCATGTGTTCTTGCTTCTTTATGTTGATCATCAGTTAGCTTCTATTGTACATATGTAAGATCTGAGTGTTAGTTGTTTAAGCTGCGAGGTGGGACAGTCCCTAACCAAACCCTCCTACCTTGGACTGCATCAATTGGTATCAGAGCAGGTTCTGAAAGGGTTGATTATATGTTAAATTTATTCTAGTTGCAAGCTCATCAGAGCTGGTTGTAGAGTAGGTGAAGAGCTGGTTCTAAATCTGTTGCAAAATGGGGAAGATTGGGAAAAGGACGAAGAAGGAAAAGGAAAACCTAAAATGTGAAAGGGATACTTTGGAGGAATAATTGTGCGAACTCAGGAAGTGTAATTCAAAATTGATGGAGAGGATAAAGGAACTGGGAAAAGACAAGTGTGATGCTCTTGAAGAAGAACTAGAAGTTGAAAGAAGGAGAAATGAAGAACTAGAAGTAGAGCTAGATAAGTTTGAGGATGTTGAAAAGAAAATGGAAGAAGGATTCAAGTTGATTAAGAAGTTGGAAAATAGGAGCAGAGATCTGGAAGAAAGTCTAGAAGAATTGAAGAAGGAAAATAGAGACTTGAAGGAACATTCTAATCATTTGGAGAAGGAAAATGAAAGATTAAGATCTAAACCTGAAGTGTGTGATGTTTCTTGTGATACTGATGAGTTGTGTGATGTTGCAAAAACTTCTTTAGAAAATGGGATGGAAGATGAAAGTGCGAGTAAGCTTGTAATTGTTGGAGATGGTATTGGTTTCAAAATCATGAAGAAAATGGGATACAAAGGAAAAGGATTAGGAAATCATTAGCAAGGAATGAAAACACCTATTGTACTAGTAAGGAGAGAAAAAAATGAAGGCCTTGGATGTGACAGAGGTAAGGATGTTATTGAAAATTCAAGAAAATCAAATCAGGGGGGAAAAGGTATGTCTTGTTCACATTGTAATAGACATGGACATAAAAAGGAATTGTGTTGGAATTTACAACCTTGTAAGTTTTGTAGATTAAGGAATCATTTTGAGAAGATTGTTAGAATAATATGAGAGGGAGGAAGCCTAAGATAGATTGTATACAGATGAATTATGGATGGATAGATGGATCAAAATGGAAGGATGTTGTTCATAAGTTTTGTTTTGCAGATTGAAGCATTCATGTGTTGAAGGAAAGGAAGGATCGGGATACAAATAAATAAGACCTTATGCAGAGTAGAACAAGGATAGTTATTTCAAACTATAGAGGAAAAGGTGACATGAGTCATAATACTTATCACAATGAAGGGTACCAAAGGCATGAAAGAGGATTTTCTAGAGAAGGAGCCTATTTTCAAGTTTGGAGGAAGAAAGAATCAAGCACTAAATGTCATTAAGAACCTAATACCAGAGAAGCTAATAAAAGAGAAACAGTGAAGGATGTAGAGATAGTTTGTGCAGATGAAGAAGAGCCTATTGATACAGAGAGTTTATGCAGAGGAAGAGGAACCTTGTGAGACATCATATTTGATAGTGGAACCAGAAGAAGAACAAGAAGTGATCTTAAGGAGACTTGTGAAAGAAGTTCAAGAGAAATTTTATGTGAACTGATATGAAGCATAACTGGGAAAGGGAGTCTACATTGCAAATAAAGAGGAAGTGGTAGGATATTCTATCGAAGGAGGAATTTTATAGAGAATAGTATAGGAATAGTATATGCAGAGAAGAAAATATAACATTTTGAGGTGTGTAGATATCAGAAAGTGTTGTAGAGGAAATTTAGAAATGGTATTGATGGATCAAGGAAGTCATATGATTGTTCTGGAGGATGCAAGTATATGTTAAAATTATAATTGATTGAAGCAGACATCGATCTTGAGGCAACTTGTGTAGAATAATTTCTTAGACCGTCGATCATTGAGGCAGTGCAAGGCTTGCAGGTAGATCACCGAACCTAAATTATACTTGAGGTAGTTTTGCAGGGTGGACTTGAATAGACCGCCGACCTTGAGGTAGTTGTAAGTACCTGTGAATAGATCGCCGAAATAATTCAAAGAGACAAAATTGATTTTGACATAACTTAGCCCAAAGTGAAGAGGCTCAATTTTAAAATAACCCTAAGAGTCTGATGCAGGGGCATCCAGAAGATTTAATAAGTTGGGAAAAAGAAGATTCAGTTACAGAGAGTGACCTTGGATTTTATTTTGTAAGATGGCTAGTTCAATATATTAATGGTGATAATTTGTGGATTAAAGGGTTTGTTGAAAAGTATATCTAGTTTATCCTTCAAAAGTTTCAGAGGTTTATGTGAAGATTTGATTAAGTTATGGTATCGATGTTCTGACAGTTGTTCTGTTGTTGTAGTTGGTGTTTCGAAAAGAAGATGATGGGATTCTAGTAATCTAAGTTGTTGTGAATTCTTTTGTGGTGATTCATGATGCTTGTGGATGTTTCTAGATCATGATCTATCTATGTTTTTTGTTCAGATCGATTGTTGTGCTCGTGATAAGTGATTTTATTTTGGGAGTTCATGTTTTTCATGTTCATGACCGACAGGGTGACTGTAGTGTGTTGTGGATCTTTGAGGCTAATTGTTTATGGTGTTTCATGTTCGAGACGTGTTGTTTTGGGTCCCTACTATGTTTTGGCCGACATTGGTTGATTTGCATTGATAATTGCTTATTGATTTGGGCCGACAGTTTGTACACATTTCATATTTTGTTGGGCTGACATGTAGTTGATGTTATCCTAGATGTAGATATATATGAGTGATTGTTTATGCCATTTGAGGCATGGTGGAAGAAGAGGGAGGCATAGTGCGAGATGTGCAATTTTTGTGTGTGAATAATCTTCTGATCAATCGAAGAGTAGTCGATAGGAGGAAGTCATGAAGCACGGTGATGAAATGTTTTGATCTAGAAAGATCATAGAGCAGAGAAATCATGGAGCAGGAGGAAGAAGCCATGGGAGAAAATTATTGTATGAATTGTTTGCAATCCCTGGGCTGTAGCCTAGCATCTTAAAGGCCGAGTGGCATATGTAATGTTTTTTGAGATCATAATATAATGTGAACTTTGAAAGCTGGGTTTTTCACTTTAAGGGTTTTCCCAGGATAATTCTAGTGTCATGTGTTCTTGCTTCTTTATGTTGATTATCTGTTAGCTTCTATTGTACATTTGTAAGATCTAAGTGTTATTTGTTTAAGCTATGAGGTGGGATAGTCCCTCACCAGACCCTCCTACCTTGGACTGCATCACTAGTGAAGTGGAGATAAGTTGAGAATCATCATACCACTTAGTAGGATGATACAAACTTATAATATTATTGCATTGGTTGATTTAGATACAAATGTGATAGAGTCCTATCTAGTAAGATTATCCTTGGTGGTGCATCTTGTTAAAACAAGTGGTTATGATTGATAATGTGTATTCTTATTTTCCTTGATGATTAGTGTTTTTCTATTTCCTATTAGCTTTCTTAGGGTTTTTGTGATGTTGAGATGCATTAGAGGCTATTTTGTTAGAGTATTCATGCATTAGCTAATAATTAATTAATATTTAATTGATTATTATGTTAATTAATTTTATACACTTAAGATAAACTTGTTGGTATGTGGCGACTGATCATGCTATATTGTACACTTTTTAGTATTGTACACTCTTCATGTATCCTCGCTCAGGTCTGGGGCCGGGCCGAACCTCAGGTAGGGGTTTAGGGGCGGCAGCCCCCGAAAAGTGGCGATTCACGGGCGGTAGCCCCCAAGAAAAAAAAAATCACCTTTTTTCGCTTCGTCACCGAAAAAGAAAAAGGCCGACTTTGTAAACCCTAATTCCTGGAAGCTTCTAAAAGCTTGTTATAAGCTATTGGGATGTAGAGTTGTAGCATGACATTATTCGCGATATTGTAATATGTTTTGCACTGGATAATAAAATCATTGGATGGTTGCGGTTTTGTGGATGTAGCCTAGATTGGGTGAACCATGTTAAATTCTCTGTGTTGTCTTCTATGTGTGTTTTATTTCTCTATTTTATTGATCAAATCTGCATTTAACTTGTTAGATATCTGCCTTCTAACCCTAACAAAACTTAGGAGTGATTTTATCTATTAACTAGAGTGAGCTCTTATTAGATCATTTTGTCTCATTACATAGGATGTTGACACATGCCATGATCTAATCCATTTATCATTTAGGGTTACTCTTATAAAGAACTCTCCCTCGTATTATCTCTTGAAGCTTTTCATTTTATAAGTTTTTCTACTTAATGATATAGAAGATTATTGTTTGCAACTCTCTTTTGTGGAACGCGTTTTTGTTCATTGTTTGACCTTGCATTTTATATTCTTCATAAATTTAGCATGGTGTTAGAGCGTGAATTCAACGAGCCCATTCTTAGTTTTTGAGTTTTTTTTCAACTAAAGTTATAGGAGTAAAACTAGAATTTCATTGTTTTTTGTAATTTTTGGAGTTGGGAAATTTTTTGGTGTAATTTAACATAAAAAAAGGCCTCACCATTATGCTCAAGAGGCTGAACAGATATCAAATTTTCCTACTTTTGGTGATGGGAGTCCAGGAGGCAATTTTTTTCATATCAAGACCTACACAACCCCAATACAACCCACTATATGATTTTTATAAATAAAAAAAAATAAAAAATCAATCAACTATAATAGTGTTTCTACTATATATAGTGTCCAACACTATACATAGCACCACTTACTGTAGCATGCCTAGTGGTTTCTAACTGCTCAACAACAATGACTTAGTTATTGATTGATAGTAGCATTAATGTCATTGAGCCACCAAGCGGTGAGGCCTCTCATCTACCACTCAACTGATGGTGAGGGGGCTTCATATACATTTATTTAGAAAAAAAATCAACTGCCCCAAGGTCATATGGGCGAACAACGCCCAATACTTGAGGAGCTAAAAAAATATTTTTTTACAAATTAAGCATAATTGGGAAAATCATGATAATGTTCCACTCAGGTATCAAAATTGGGATAACAATATATCATTGAAAAGCTAGTTTTGAGAACTATCTAATGGTGTTAGATATTTTAGATCACATTTTTCTACTGGTATGTTTTATTGTCTATCAAAGTCAGATGTGTTGTTTCACTCTTGAGCTCACAATTTTTTAACAATTTCTTCATTTTTCGTAATTCCAACAACGTTGCAAAGGTAGATTTTAGAGCTCTTCACATCTATCCATGCACTTTTTCTATACTTTTATCTAGGTACATTTTATTTAAATTCTTATGTTTTCACATTTTGATGAATTGGTTGGACGTTTTAGCTCTTGAAACCTTTTTATTTGTATGGAATGACTTATTTAGGCTGTTCTACATGTATTTCAAACTTTTGTCCTATTTGGGCATTTTGAACATCTTTTGCATGCAATTTTTTTTGTAGATGCACTCAAATAAATTTCCACAATTATACATGTTTTTAGATATTTTCACACATCTTATTGTGTATTTTGTACTCTCACTATGATATTAAATATCGTGGGTGGGTTGTGTCTTTTTTTTCCATCACACCTTTGCCAAGCAAGTGTTCCTTCCACAACAATATAGAATCCTCTTATTCTTGTCCCGTGCATGTGTGCCTTAGTTTGCACACCTTGTCTTAGTTCTAGGTACTCTTTTATGCATGTTCAAATGTTCTTTGTTCTCCTACATGCACTTCTTGGTGACACATGGTTTTAGTAGACTTCTCTTAGCTCTCCATTTTTGTATTTGTTGATGCCAAAAAATGACAAGGTAACAACCTTATGGGAAACTCAGTTTATGGGGGATCATTTACGCTAAACTAAGTGACCTCCGAATTTTTAAAGAATTCAACTTCTTCTATAACTGGGGTTTTGAATGGGAAAAGGAAGCAGATATAAAAATGAAAGATCTAACTAGGGAAATGCGCAAAGATTTAGATGTAAGGCATGATAAATCTATCTTTTGGATGTGATTAAGGGCCCATTCAACAATATTCTATGTCCCAAAATAACAAACATCAAAGAGAAAGACCTGAATAATTTATTTCATAACATAAAATAATTTGCATAACTGAAAAGAAAGTGTCAGAGACATGGTCTTAAATCAACATTCTATTCAAATAATTGAAGTTGCAAACAAGCTATTCAGTAACATCACAGTATAATGTTTTCAAATAGTTAAATATATAGAGAGGCCAAATTACAAGGGCACAGTCTCTGAGTCTTTACAATTATCTAACAAAACAAAAGGCTTGGTATCTTTCTAATTTTTTTGTAGGTATTCTGAACTTGATTTTGGTTAAAATAAGTAGTATATATAGCCAAAGGCTTCTATTGCTTGAAGGCCTGTAAAGGAAAAGATTCTCGATCATGAGCAATGATGTCTGCAACAATGACTCATCTCAACCATTGCAACAAAAAAGATTTTGAAGCATGAAAAAAGTCACCCATGAGCTAGATGCATCCTCTACAAATGATGGCAGTGGTCCCAACATTTGAAAATAGCTAAAGCCTAAGAAAGAACACGTCGCAATCTCATAGAGTTAGTTAGAATGTGTGGCATGCGGTTGGGGCATGAACTTCGTTTCATCCTTCTCGTGAATGAAATGCCCGATTTGAGGACATGTGGAGGAGCCTTCAGTATATCGGCACCACTATGGGGCCTGCTTAAAAAGTGTACTCGGGGCGAGGCAAAATTGCATGTGATTGGGGCCCGAAAGAGAAAGGAAGGGAACCTCCCCTTCGATGAGCGATTGGATGACACGTGGAAGCAGCGAGCCGAGACCATTGAAAAGATGGTCGAGGGACTTCAAAAACATCGGGCGTAGTCAGAAGTGAAGCAAAACAGCAAAGAAACTCAAAGGAAGAATGGGATATATTTAATATCCATAGCTTTTGGTGACTATTAGGGGTGTTTCACCTGTGGAACAATAAACCCAAAACTTTTTGGTTCCATGAATAGAGCCTTATTCATTGAGCATCAAAGTTAGAGCTTGGAAAGAGAAGTCCGCAGAGGCAACCAGTCAACCTCAGAAAGCATTGATATGGCATACAGATTCTTGTGCACTTCATGCAAAACGATTACCTCCTTAAAGGGTAGCATCGTAGATATCCAAGATTTGGACTCAAGCTGAAAAATAAGTTGTGTGATCTGGTGAGTGACACCTTCAATATCCTTGGCAGTAGGGGGATGGTTGAATCTCTAGAAATAAAATAAATCCTACTTCTCCTCAATTATGACAGTAATTTTCTTTGTGGTGGCCATCGAGTCATCAGAAAGAAACAGAGAGGGCAAGCCCATCTGGGTTAGTTGGGAAAAATTTTGCCGCATGCTATCCACAGTTCAGCCTAATATGACTGAGCAGTGTTGAGCATGGAGGGTGGCTTCATGGCAGTGGATGAAATCCCTTGTGATCTTAGCGGCTGACCTCCAATTTTCAATACCTATGCACAATAGATCTTCATTTGGCATTGTGTACAGCCTATCTAGCAACTTATCTACTTTGGGGACCTTTTCCCTTATGAATTGTAAGAATTGTCCCATTGCGCCGTGAACTTCTCTGCTTAAATTTGTTGCCTTCGACATAAAATGAAGTGTGGGTTGAAGAGTTGAACATAAATCCTTGACCCTTTCCTAGTAGGCATCATATAGTTCTTGGGACACTAAGTGGAAATCCGACTGTGGAGTAGGAGTTTGAGCAATTTTCTTCAAGAGATTAATCTTTGTATCCTTCATCCCAATCTCTTGTGTCAGCCCTACAATTTGTTCTGTGATAGTGGAGAGTTTCTCCTGCAAAACCCTCTACGCAGAAAACCACCATTCCTCAGCCTGGCTTCGGGTCATAGACTCTTTTTCCAGGGAAAGCTTGATCTCCTAGATGTCCTTTTCAAACTGAGCCTGTTAGCTCTCTAGATCAGTCTCCTTCAATTGTACTGCTTGCTCCAACTGAGCACGTATTTTTTGTAACTCTTCATCCCTTTGATGAATCTCCTTCCCCACCCAAGCCAATTTGTCTTGTAACTCTTGATTCTTTCACTGCAATTCCACCACTTGGTTGGATACCTGGGATTGAGACCTCTCAAGCTCTCATTGTAGGCTAGCATGTTCTTCCTATGCTCTTTGTGTTAAGCACGCAAGGTCTGCCTCTTGCACCTTGTCCTTTACCAACAATACTTCAATTCTTTCTTTGACAGCCTTGAGCTCATCCTTCACCTTCTTCAGCTTGTGACCAGACTTGAGAAAGTCAGTGGTCACTACCCGCTGCATCTCTTGCATGAGCTTGACTTTATCCTACACTTGGGCAATGCGCAAGTCAAGTCTGACGACCTAGATGTCATAGTCAAAAGGTTGCATTTCCCCTATAGTTTGGTGATGTTGGGATGCATGGTTGCAAAATGCAATGATTTTTTATCCTCATTATAAATTGTCTGGAGCCTAGGCTCTGCTAGAATTTTAGCATCCTTTTCCTTTTTCTTCTCGAGTCAGAGAGCTCGAGCTTGCTTTGTTATATCTCCCTGCAACAAGAATTGAGTTGGCGATATGATCTATTTTCCTGCAAAGGGTGTGTTGGGAGGGACACTGAAAGGGAATGAGAGGCAAGTGACCTCAGATATTTTCTTCTTTGGAAGGGAAACCCTGAGTGGAGAGAAGGGAGAAATATTCCAAACTCTAGGTGATGAAGGTGCAAGAGGGCTCATGGGGAATGGTGGTGGCAATGGAGATGCAATGGGTTCCATCTGCTAAAAAGGTTGGGTCAGAGTTGACTCAATGGAGACAAAAGGGGCATAAATTTTAGATACCAAGGGAGTAGTAGCCATAGATGTGGACAGAGAAGCATATGTGGATGCTAACAAGGCTCTAACCAAAGATCAAGTAACTCTTGGGGGACTGAAAGCCATCTGTTCGATATGAGAAAACTAGGAGAAACCTCTTGTAGCCATTGTAGTAGGGATAGAGAAAGCTAGGCTAACACTTGGAGCGATGGGAATCATAGAGACAAAGGAAGAAATAAGAGACTAGGAGCTGAGAAGAGGGGGAGAGAAAGATACTTGAGAGACGGATTTCATCTTCGATCCCTAGATCACCGTAGCCTCCTATGAACCTTCTTCAGAAGCTGCATCAGTGCGTTGTATTTTTCTGGGTAGAGAGTTCTCCACATCAACTACCTCCATCAATTGTTGCATTCCTCTTGGCCTTATTACAGCCCAAGCTCAAGACTGCGAAGACCTTGATTGTGAAATATTTATTCGCAGCCTCACAGTAGTTGTGTTAGGATGCGTTCCCATTTTCTTAACCTATTTTTCCTTATCAGAACATTGTGCAGCCTCCTCAGGGTCGGCCTCTTCCACATCGCTCGCATCAGAATCAACATGCTCATCATTTCAAAGACTATCAACTCGATCATCAGTGTCGAAGAATGACGAGTCTTGGAACGGGGCAATGGGACACTTGATCTCCTGGTAATAAATCTAGAAAGCATTAATCTTTTCCTTTTTCTATCCATATTCCCTCATCAAACTATTGCAGAGGGTAGAACTCATGTGGAAATTTTTGTCGACCTTCCCTTTAGGATGATAAAAACCAAGCCATGATGGTCCCTGATTATCCATTGACATCTATGCCAAGTCCACCCATAGTCTTCTTGAATCCTCTAGAGGGTTTTGTTGTGCTTCCCAGTAAGGTCGAGGGTTGTGTTTTACCTTAATAAATGTGTCACCCAAATCATCCTCGGGGTTGTAGTCCCACTTATCACAAATGAACACTAGCCTAAGGTGAGCCAACTCTGCTTCTAGCAACTCATTCGATCTCTTCTTTACCATGACCAATGTACTATAGTTCAATGGGCATTTGAAAAACCCTCTCTTTTTCTTTTTTCGATCAAAGCAAAAATTCTAATCAATACTAGCCATTTGTCGGAACACTTGAAGAGCCAATACCTGATCGGTGACACTTGCTAGGAGTCATATTGGCTCTTCTAACAAGCCACACACTCTGATGCATGTGAAATCCTCCCCGAGGAACTAGTCACACTTGGGGAATAGGGCTTGCATCCAACCAGTTTGATTGGATGAAAGGCAATAGTAGTCACCATTTGCGCTCAAGTCATGCAAAATCTGACTCAACAATTTCTTCAAAAATGCATAATAGTCATAGCTGGAAGAGAGGATGTGAGTCCACACTAAAACTGGCCTCCGATGATTCTTCTCATAAAAAATTAATAATTCTATTTTCTCCTTGAAGAAAGCAGGGTTCTGATGCAGGAACATATGGGCAAGGAGAGAAGGATATCTAAACTTACCGACAGTCTTAAACTCTACAATCCATTTTAGAATATCCTTGACAATCATGTCTATGAAATCATACCAGAACGGGTCGTGTTGTTTCCATAGCTGAAAACCCAAACCCAGCTGAAAATCGTGCATGGTCTTGTCATCATCCAAGCTACACACAAAAGCCATCATCGAGAAGGCATCTTGCAGGTCTTCTTGTTTGAATTCAACGCGATGGATTGGATTCCTTATCGGTTGTTGGCAATCATGGGGTCTTTCGGTCTCTGTATTATAAAATTCAAGGGCATTCCTTATCCATTTCTAGAACCCCGAGCCCTTTTTCTGGTTGAAAGGCTCCATTGGAAGCATCCTGGTGCTATCCCTTGGAATACAAAACATGTCTTTAAGAGCATCTATAGATATTATAACTCTTAGCCTTCTTCCCTCAATGGCGCCAGTTGCTGAATTGAAGCGTTGAATGCTCTCACAGACTATCTCTGGATAGTGGTGCACATAAGGGAATATATGTTGTGGAAGTCCACAGAGCCATTTATTGAATGATAGTTGATACTCTAAGGCTTTCTTAATTCTAGTGCAAGTTGCTTCTCTTAAGCCCTTAGGGTTGATCTTGAAGATGGGGTCATAAATGTTATCCCACTCTTCCTTTATCATACTTGCGTCTCTATGAGTTCCCTTTTTATTTGACTACGTTCGAACCCAGGTCGGCCTTTCTGGAATTCTAGGTGTAGCATAAGATTCATCCTAGAAAATATTAACCATGGGAGTTGTGAGCTTTGCATTAGCCAAGCTTCGAGATGTCTCCCCCAGTTTATCCATCTGAGGGTTTTGAGCTACTTCTGGGGTAGTCGATTCCTTTTGCATTGAAACTCCTGCAATTTCTTACATGCTCCTTAGCAATTCTTCACTTCAAAATTTCATTGCTCTAACCATGTATTCAAGAGCTTTCTTCTCTATTTTAACAACTGCATGCAATACTTATCTTTTTTCTTGTTTCGAGTGGTAGACGATGGTTGCTTTTTCTGCATTAAATTTGGCATGTATCGCCAGCTATTTTCTCATGCAAAGAGAATTAATTTCCATTTTGAAATGACAAGAATTCATAATGACCCTTTGCAATGATGTACTTACAACCCATAGTGTGATTTTCCTTGGAAATTGACCTAGTGATTTGAAGGCAGATAAGGCATCGTATGTCATGGCAATTAATATCCCAAATGGAATGATTACGCCAAAGTATGTGATAAGTGCCAAAAATATTTGCATTCCTTTTTGGATTTTGAGAAGCGCTTGCAGAATGACACCTTAGTGTCTAGTCATATGGACTACTGTCAGAGACTGCCACCAGCTTATGCTAATTAATTAGCTCTCCTTAATTTTGCATGCAGCAACTCGTACCTACAGATACAACTAGGTGAGAGTCTCGAACGAGCCTTGGTGCAGTTCTCAAGGTGGTACTTGATTAACCTCATGCTTATGGTATGAAAATTACCACACTTATCCTTTCCATTTCTATAAATGGGCACTTAGGCAACCATAGAATCACACTTAGCAATTGGTAGCACTAGCATTTGTATTAGGTGATTGGCTTAGCATTTAGTGTTTGTAGTTTGAGTAGTATTAGCAATGGTGTCTGGGTAGCATTAGACAACATGAATACTCCTCTTAGGCTTACTAGCACCAAAGCATATACTTCCTTCTTGGGCAAAGTATCAAATAGGAGACTGAAGAGAATGATGAAGAACAAGCATTCTCTAGCAATTATAGCGATAAAATGGGTCTTAGGTTGGGACTGCATGGAATACAAGGATAAATATAGAGTGAATACTAATATATGCTCACATTTCATGGCCTCTTTGCTTAATATCTAGATTCCAAAGTGATTGATTCTCCTCCTGACGTTGGAGATCTTCTCGAAGTGATACCTTGTGGGTCTTGGAGAAATTGTGGCGAATGCGGTCTACGGCCTGGGCTTACCCACTGTAAGTGACCTCTAGAAGAATATTGAGGAAGATGTGGTGGTGCCATGGGTGTTGTTTCTTAGTGGTTTCTACCTCCAAGAGTAGGCTGAGCACCTTCAGAAGGTTACCCATGCATGCCATTTCCTACTGCGTGTTTACAATGTGGTACTATTCTACGATGTAGAATGATACACTAATTTCAGGAATCTGGTATTGCCACCACCTCACATGGTTGTTGCTACCAACCTGACTCCTGTGAACGAAGATGTTGCCACTGTTGTTGTTTTTTTTCTTGCTCTTGCACCCATGGAAGAAGATGTTCCTACTACTACTAATAACTGAAATACCACCTCCTTTATTTTTTTGTTTTGTATATAAGCTTGGAAAAGGCTTCCTTCGTATATAGCTTCATATATATAGATATAGATATAATTTAAAATATGGCCTCAAAGCCATTTTGGACTTTGTAAAATTGAATCATATCATACTTTTGAAATGAATACAACCTTTTATATCATTTCATCTCTTTTCTTTTCTGTTATCATCTGTTATGGCTCATTTCCTGCTTCGTTGAATGTTTCCTATCCTTTTTGGCATATAGGTTATTCTTTACATCATGAATTAAAAAGACCGGCCGAACAAAAGAGAACACAAAGGAAAACAACTACAGTAATTACATATTTACATGGTGGAAATGTTTAATTAAGCTCAATGGAACAATTTAAGGTGGATTCCATTAACAGGAATCCCTAGTGCTTCTCCTTCCATTTTTTCCAACTCGAATGTGTTATGTTTCTTGCACTGAATTATCCTAAATAGATCCTCCCATAGGCTGTCAAATTTCCCGTGTTGACTGGGTTTTTTAGCCCACTCATTAAATTTTAACACTAAGTCCCCACATTTTAGACCTTGGTAAGAAGATTTCTTGTCAAACCACCTTTTTACCATAGTTTGGTGGTTTTTCATGGCTGATAGGGCCTTTCCTCTTTTCTCTTGCACTTCCATTAATTCAGCCAATCGAACCTCCATTACCCCATTTCCCTCAATCTCTAAAGTTTTAAGAAATTGCAGTGTCGAGATATCTATGGACATAGACAATGATGCTTCTTTACCAAACACCATTTCACAGGGTGAGGTCTTGAGAACCTGTTTTAGAGTTATGCGATCTGCCCAAAGCAACGCTCAAAGAATTTTATGCCACTCCTTTTGATGCTCTGAACTGATTCTCTTGATAAATTGAACTAAATTTTTATTAGTCGACTCTACCAAGCCATTACCCTATGGGTAGTAGTTTGATGATGTCTTTAGGAAAATTCCATGCGTGAGTGAATTGACATACCTTAGAGCCTAGGAAAGCTCTGGCATTATCAGAGATGATGGTTTTAGGAGGGTTGAATCTCATCATGATCTCTTCAAGAAAGTTCACTATCTCTACCTTTGTTGCATTCTTTAGGGTCATGGCTTCAGTCCACCTTGTGAAGTAGTCTGTGGCCATTAGAATCCACTTATGTCTGACACAGGAGGTGAGATTGATCATTCCAATAAATTCAAGGCCCCATTGCACAAATGGCTCATCAACCACTATCAGGTTGAGCGGCATCATAGAATTTTTCCTTTGGGGTGTGAAGAATTGGCATTCCTCACAAGTTTTAACCAATGAATAGGAGTCGTTAAATAGCATCAGCCAGAAATACCCTACGCACATATTTTGATAGCGGTAGTCTTTGTAGAATAATGTCCACCCACGAGATTGTTGTGGAAGGTGCTCAAAATCTCTCTCACTTTCTCTGTTGTGACACATCACATCAAAATTCTGTTGAAGTCTCTCTTAAAGAGGACTCCCTCTATGAGTGTTAAATCGCTATTGTGCAGCTTGTAAAATATTTTCTTTTGAGAAGGAAGGCCCGATGGGTACTTTCTGGTCTGCATGAATCTTATTCTATCTATCAGCCATCACCCTTCCACCCTAACTCATTCATTAGAACTAGCTTCGATTGTTCTTCTTCGGCTGTGATCTCTTCATTGTGTGCCAGATATTCACATAGTCCTCTTCATCAGATGATCTTTGTAGGCTTGACCTCAATGTCATATTCAAGGATCTTGGTGATCCAGTTAGCCCTTTTTTCAGTGATTTCTCCTTCCATGATGTATTCATGTACACTGGAATGGGCGACATAAACAACCACCTTGTTGCAAGAGATTAGGTGTCAAAACTTATTGAGTCCCTTAACTATTGTGAAAGCTTTCCTCTCAATGAAGTTGCAGTTCATCTCATATTCCTTCAAGGTCTAGGAATGAAATACTACCAGATGCTCTCCCTTTCCTTAATCATCTTTCTGAGTTAACACAATAGCAATGCTTGACTTACTACTAAATACGTACATTATGAAGTCCTTTAATAATTTTGTATTAACTAGTACAGGAGCTGAGAAAATAGCGTCCTTAAATTTCTCAAAGGATTCTCATGCTTCTTTTGTCCATCTGAAAAATTTATCCTTTTTCAACATCAGGGTGATTGGTTGAATTATTCCTGCAAAATTATAAATGTGCTCACAAAGTTTACCTTTCCCAGAAAGGACTGAACTCCCTTCTTGTTGAATGGAAGGGGAAGCTCTTTGATTGCTTTCACCCGCTCGAGATCAATTGAAATTCCTTCTTTGGACACTACGTGTCCCAATAATTTTCCTTGTGACAATCCGAAAACACATTTTTTTGGGTTCAGGGATATCCCGAACTCCTGGCATTTTTTAAAAACCATCTCAAGGTGATCAAAATGATCATAATTATTCTTTGAGAACATGGTAAGGTCATCTAGATAAATCAAGATGATTTTGTTAATCAACTTGCTAAAAGTGATGTCCATGGCCCACTGCAAGGTGGAACCTACATTCGAGATGCCGAAAGGCATCTTAGTGTATGTGAGCATTCCCCACTTGGTACTGAACGTCATTTGATATTGGTCCTCCTCTTTGACCTAGATCTAATTATAACCAGAGAAAACATCTCTGACCCTACTACATTTTGCAAGATTGATTCCATGGAGGGTAGTGGGTGATGATCCTTTAGCGATGCCCAAATTAGTTCATGGAGGTCGACAAATAGGTGGATAACTTTGTTCTTCTTTCAGACTGGGACCAAGTTGGATACCCATGTGCTATGCTTGATTGATAAGACAATCCATGACTGGATTAGCTTTGTTAACTCCTGCATCATTAGCACTTCAATCTTGGGATTCACTAGGCTTTGCTTCTATCGGATAGGTTTTTCCCCTTCTGTCAGCTCTATTGTATGCTGAATGATGTCGGGATCATATACTTGAGGTCATCATATGACCAGGCCACCACTCCATATTTTTCACAAAATTTGATGAGCCTTTCTTTATCATGGTGTGGGACATCCTTCCCAACTTTGAGCTTTCTTCCATCTCCGACCTAAAGGTCTGCATAATTACCTTTGTCCGCTACAAACTTTCTCTTGTCATTTCTTGCATTGTCACAATCAAATTTTTTTTCAAGAGTGACTAACCCTTTGGGAAGTTTGTTGGACCTTAGTTGAATTATTTTCCCCTCATAGGCTTCCACAATCTTTGGTTGTAGCTGATCGGAAAACTCCCCAGAGTGCTGGATGAATGAGGCAATGTGTTCATCACATTCAAATACTTGTCAGCTTTCTTCATTATCTGTGATTGTCGATCAGACAATCACTCCTACATAGTGTCTATTATCCACTAGATAGAAAACAAGGCAAAACTGAGCTTCGATTGTAGTCATGCGATCGGCAACTACATTTTGTTCTCGGGGAACAGTTTGGATATTGAAAGCTTCAAAGTTCTCAATTAGGTTCTAGAATCTATGTCTATAGGATCTCATACAGATATTCTTTGTTGCACTAATACCCCGAACTTGATTGACGATTAGTTTAAAATCTCTGAACACCATTATTTTCTTGATTCCCATTTGTTCCGCTAGGCTTAAACCTTGCACGAGGCCCTCATATTATGCTTCGTTGTTTGAACAGGAAAACTAGAATTGAAAAGAACTGAGTGTCTTTTCATTGCTTGGAATTTTCAGACATATCCTAGCTCCTACGCCGACCTTGCATCTAGCACCATCAAAGTACAATGTCCATAGCTCTATGACTGAAATGCCTTTGAGCTCTTTTGTCACCTTCGAGATGGCTTGGTATTTATCATAAATGACATAAGTCCCTAGTCGAGTGGCATGATAATTACTGAAGGGATCTTTCTCAATGAACTCGCTCAAGATAACCTCCTCTAGAGCAGTATGATCTTTAGTTACCTTTTCATCTTCGAGTAGCTTGATACCATAAGCTTCTTCTTTATTGAAAGAAGTATGAGAAGCCTCAAAATTGATTTTGGCTTCATCGACCACATGTTTTGAATGTAGAGATTCATAATTTATCTTCATCTTGGCTCCGTGCTTGGTTCTTTGGACCAAATGCAACTACTCTAGAGACAGATATCCACCTATTTTTGAAGTAAACTCTTGGGATAGGTAGAGACCAAACATAGGGGGAACATCTATGATCATGGTGTCTTGTGGAATTGTCATACTAGGGAAAGCAGACAAATTCAATGGGAGGTCCTTAATGAGGCCTATAGTCTCAACTTTATTTCCATCAAGCTACATAACCCCCCTCTTTAAGGGTTCATAGCTAAGCCCTAAGGCATCAGCTATTTGCTTTGGCATGACTGTGGTGCTTACACCAGAGTTGATCATAGAATTGTGTAGTAATTTCTCCCCTATAATGAGAGTTAAGAAGAAGGGCTTGGATTTCAGATCCTCTTCTTTGATGTTAGTAGAGGTCTCCTCTACGGTATTTGAAAGAACTATATTCAAAGGTGATGGTTCTATAGCTTTTTATTTCAGCGATTGCTCCTTCAGTTCGATGATTGGATCCTCTCGGAGAGCCCTCTATAGAAATGTCTTCTTCTCTAGAATAGCCAAGATATCGCACAAGGACACATTAGCAGATGAATTTTTTTATTTGTTCCACCACATTGAACAGTGGCGGATTTGGAGGCTTATGTTCCTTAACTCTTGTTATAACAATTTCTGTTCATGGCAGACATTGTGGCACCGCTGCAGAGGTACTAGGGTTCTGGTCGAAAGCATATTTAGGCTGCAGACTGACTAATTGCAAGATGATTTATTCACCCATGAATCTCCTCTTGGAGCAAGTGTTGTAATCAGACTGCACATAGGTTTTCCGAAGTGGATGCCTCAAATGTGAACACCGCTTCTTCTCCTTCCATCCATGAGAAAAGGGCATGGTCGGGAGCTATGTCATTTTCTTGTTCCAGAGACAGACCTTGCATTTGAGCGGTGAGTACCATGTTTTCCATTTGCAGAGAGGCATATACATAACCTGCATGGTCCAACATTGCGCCTTGGCTGTGCTGCTTTGCCACCTTCTGTTGTAGATTGTCGTGTGGGCAGTTTTGGGGCATATGTGAATCACCGCAAGGGAAACACCAAGGGTTGGCATCATCGACTAAATTGTTTTTCCCCATGGTTAGCTCTCTGCTCGATCTTAGGTTGGTGCTCTGTAACAGAGTGGGTACTAGCACTATTTGATTTGTTGGTTGTGCCTACGAATTTGTGTGAGTGCCTCCTTGGAACTGGTTCTATTGGTAAGAGGACCTTCCGCTTTGATAATTCTGATAGCTCGACTTAGGAGGGGCGGCCTAGTTGCACTTGATAATAGTTATCTTATTGGCCATAACCCACAACATCTCCTTGATGTCACTTATATCATCCTTTGATGAACTAGATATGGAAGCAACGCTTTGTGGTGCACTCGCGTATGTATACATGGATTGAGGAGGAGCGGTTGTAGAGGTAGACAATGTCACCTTGGTGGGAACTAATACCTCAGGGAATATAGGCATGGCGGGATAAGGCAGAAACTTTCCAGCATCAATTAGATTGTTCTCTGCTTTAATTGCGACGTTATATACATCTGGTAGAATAGTTCCATTGAGTGACTAGATCATCATTGAAATATCAATGTTGATAGACCTCAGGTAGAACATGAACACCAATTCAGGCGATGGGTGGATTGCAGCCTGAATTCTTTGCCAAGTTATGTGGAACCGAGCGTTGAAGTCAATCAAGGCTTCATTTGGATCCCGCTTGATGATCTCCAGCTAGTGATACTAGGAAGACCTGTCTCCATCATTTGAGAATCATTCATAAAATGGATCCCCGAGTTCATCCCAAGTACTGATGGTATTAGCTTGCAGCATGTGGTACCAATCCAACAATTTACCTCTGAAAGAGGTTGCAAGAAGCTTTAGTGCTATGTTATGGTCTGTTACCCCATGCACCAAACATACATCTGCAACATCTTGCAGATGTTCAGATGGTGTTCTAGTGCCATCTCTGATAAACTTGAGTATATCTTTTAGAGAAGAGACCAAAATAGGGGCCCAAATGATAGGCGCTACTGGTGCTACAAGGGGACTTCAGACATCCCAAGCCACATGATTTCTATTAGCAGTAGGAAACATGGCTAGTGGTATAGGCGAAGGAAACAAAACGTTCACTAATTGGGTTGAGGCATGTACTGTTCCTAATGGCGTTACTAGAAAATCAGGATTATTCGTTGTTTGGGACATAGTAATAGGTCAATGGATCATACACCCTCTTTGAATAAAGATTCATTTAAGCAGTCCCACTAGGCATGCTAGAAAAATAAACTATTGATGCCAAAAAATGACAAGGTAACAACCTTATGAGAAACTCAGTTTATGGGGGACCATTTGTGCTAAATTGAGTGACCTCCGAATTTTTAAAGAAGTCGACTTCTTCTATAACTGGGGTTTTGAATGGGAAAAGAAAGCAGATAAAAAAATAAAAGATCTAACTAGGGCGATGCGCAAAGATTTAGATGTAAGGCACAATAAATATACCTTTTGGATGTGATTTAAGGGATCATTCAACAATCCGCTATGTCCCAAAATAACAAATGGGTAAGTGCAGCAAGATGGTTCCCAAAAGGGGACTTAAGTGGATAGCGTTTTTTTGAAATAAGGAAATACTGACCTTGGATGTGAAATTGAGGATAGTCACACTCAAAATTTGAGATGGAACAAAATCAAGGATTGAAGTGCTTTGATTCTACTTTCTAAACTACTAATTTATTTTTGAAATGGTTGAGATTAAGGGGTTCAAAAGAGGGACGTACACAAATTGGTGTTTTTTTTGTCGAAAAAACATAACATAGCAACTCTTGTATGACCCTCGTACGGTGAATTTTTTTTAAGTATTTTTAAAATCGCAATGGTCAAAAGTTAGCTTACAATATGTAGTTGATGCATGATTTTTCTAATAATTTTTTAATGAATATTTGATTTTTTACTAATTTTCGAAGTGGACACTTCTTGAATAATAGAATTTTGGCCGTGCTACCCCTAAAAATTTTGGAAAATAATTGAATTTTTTAAACATAAAAAATAAATTGTAGAAAGGAGTCTAGTTTCTAAAAATGTAATTTATTTAAAATTTCGATGAGTGGTTAATTTATAACGAAAAAAACACCAAACACTGCTTTTTGCCAAAAAAGAGACATTCAAACAAAATAAATTATGTATGAAAGGCTTAACATTGCTAGAAAGTGAAAAAAATTACATCATTGGATAGCTAAGAGAGAACGTAACATTACCCAAATGTTTGATTTGTTTGATATTGAACCACATGCAATCCTGACGGTGAGCACGAACTTGATTATGTGAAATATTGTAGAATTTGCAAAAACATGTCTTTGGTCATTAGGAATTCCCTCCAAGCCTTTGGGTTGGTATTCCAAGACAAATACCAATCCTAAGGCTTGAGGATTCCCAAAGAAAGATATAATGCGAGTGCGTTATAATACGCTCGTGTTATATCTTGCTTTTGACATGGTTTTTTCCTTCTGCGGGAAACATGTCAACCAAGACATAATGCGAGGGCATTATAACACGCTCGTGTTATGTCCTCCTTTATGTTAAATGTCAGTCTATTGAATGTATGCTGATATATTTGTATGTTTGTATGTACATGTATGCTTGTATGTCATGTATATACGCATGCTTGTATGTATCAATGCATGTATATTGTATGTATGCCTATATGTATGTATTATTGTATCTACACATGTATGTATGCATGCTTGTATGGATGTAGGATTGTATGTACACATGTATTATTCTTGTATGTATGTAAGTATGTTTGTAACTATGTGTGTATTTATGTATGTCTTTAGAGGGAGGGAGAATTTTAAGAGAGAGAAAGTCTGGAGAGAGGGAGAGGGGGTGGGAGAGAAGGGGTTGGAGCTAGAGGGACTTAGCTAGGTAGGGTGGGAGGGATAGAAGGAGAGAGAGGGGGATGGGAGAGATAATTGAGAGAGATGGAGACAAAGAGAAAGAGAGAGTTATGTAGGTACGGTTCCAAAGGGAGAGACTTGAGAGTGTGAGGGGAGTGAGAGGGAGAGACTTGAGAGATAGGTAGTGAGAGGGAGTACAAGAGGGAGGGAGTGGGAAAGAGAGGGAGTGTGAGTGAGAGACCTAAGAGAGGGAGAGGGTGTGGGAGGGAGTGACATGATAGAGGTAGAGAAAGAGGGGGTGGATTGAGAGGGACTTATCTAGGTAGGTTGGGAGGGATAGATAGAGAGAGGGGAGAGAGACAGAGAGAGAGTTACCTAGGTAGGTTGCCAGAGGGAGAGACCTAAGAGAGAGAGGGGGTGGAAGGGAGAGACATGAAAGAGAGGGAGAGAGAGGGAGTAGGAGAGAGTGGGAGAGAGTGGGGGGTACATAGAGAGATGGATAGAGGGAGCGAGAGAGGTTGGTAGGGATTGATTGAATGAGAGGTATGTAGAGAGAGGGAGAGGGTAGATAGAGACAATTAGAGAGGGTAGGAGAGAGGGAGGGGGGAGAGGTGAGATGTATAGATAGAGAGAAAGTGATAGGGGTTGAGGATATAGGTTTAAGGGATTAGGGTGGAGGACCTATAGGGTTGATGGTTTCTAGGGTATTAGGGTTTAAGGGTTGAGGGTTGAGGGAATAGGGTCGATGGTAGAGGGTATTGGGTTGAGGGTATAGGGTATAAGGTTTAAGGATAGGGGTTGAGGGTTTAGGGTTTAAGGATTGAGGGTTGAGGGATTAAGGGTTGAGGGTTGAGAATTGAGGGTTGAGGGTTGAGGATTGAGGGTTGAGGGTTGAGGGTTGAGGATTGAGGGTTTAAGGTTGAGGGTAGAGGAATAAGGGTATAGGGTATAGGGTCGAGGGATTAAGGTTGAGGGTCCAATGTATAGGGTAGAGGTTATATGGGTTGAGGGATTAGGGTTTAAGGGTTGAGGGTTGAGGGTTGTGGGTTTAAGGGTTGAGGGATTAAGGGTTGAGGGTTTAGGGATTAGGGTAGAGAGTTTTCTTGGATTTAAGGGTGTAAGGGTTGAGGGATTAGGGTTTAGGGTAGAGGGTATTGGGTTGAGGGTTTAGGGTAAAATGTAGAGGGTATAAGGTAGAGGGTAGAGGGTTTAAGCATTTAGGGTTTAAGGGTTGAGGGTTGATGGTTTAGGGTTGAGTATTTAAGGGTTTAAGGGTTTATGGTTTAGGGTTGATGGATTAGGGTATAGAGGGAGGGATGGATGGATAGAGAGAAGGAGAGAAGATGAGGGAGGGACATAGATATGAGGGTTGAGAATAAAGGGTATAGGGTTGATGTCCTGTAGGGTTGAGGGATTAGGGTATTGGGTTGAGGGTAAAGGGTTGATGGATTAGGGTTATGGGTACATATGGTTGAAGGATTGGGGTTAAGAGTCCAATGTATAGGGTAGAGGGTATCGAGGTTGAGGGTTTAGGGTTTTAGGGTTGAGGATTGAGGGATTAAGAGTTGAGGGTTGAGAATTGAGGGTTGGGTGTGTAATGTATAGGGTAGAGGGTAGAGAGTAGAGGGTTTAAGGGTTGAGGGTTGAGGGTGGATGATTGAGGGTATATGGTTGGGGGGATTAGGTTTGAGGGTCCAATGTATATAGTAGAGGTTATAAGGGTTGAGGGATTAGGGTAGAGAGTTTACTAAGTGGGTTTAAGGGTTGAGGTATTAGGGTTGAGGGTAGAGGGTAGACGATTGAGGGTAAAGGGTAGAGGGTTTAAGGGATGAGGGATTAGGGATTAGGGTTTAGGGTTTAGGGTTTAGGGTTGAGTGTTTAATGGTTTATATGGTAGATGGTAGAGGGTTGAGGGTAGGGGATTGAGGGTATAGGGTTGGGGGATTAGGTTGAGGGTCCAATGTATAGGGTAGAGGGTATAGGGGTTGAGGGAATAGGGTTTATGGGTTGAGGGATTAAGAGTGTATAGGGGTTGAGGGATTAGGGTTCAAGGTTTGAGGGATTAAGAGGGTATAAGGGTTGAGGGATTAGGGTTTAAGGGTTAAGGGTTGAGGGTTGAGGGATTAAAAAGGTATAGGGTTTGAAGGATTAGTGTTTAAGGGTTGAGGGTTGATGGATTAAGAGGGTATAGGGGTTGAGGGATTAGGGTTTAAGGGTTGAGGGTTGGGGGTTGAGGGTTGAGAGTTGAGGGTTGAGGGATTAGGGTCTAAGGGTTGAGGGATTAAGGGTCAAGAGGGTTGAGGGATTAGGGTAGAGATTTTACTAAGTGGGTTTAAGGGTTTAAGGGTTTTTGGATTAGGGTTGAGGGTAGAGAGTAGAGGATTGAGGGTAGAGGGTAGAGGGTTTAAGGGTTGAGAGTTTAGGGTTTAGGGTTTAGGGTTTACTATTTAAGGGTTTATAGGGTAGAGGGTTTTAGGGTTTAAGGTTGAGGGTAGAGGATTGAGTGTATAGGGTTAGGAGATTAGGGTTGAGGGTCCAATGTATAGGGTAGAGGGTATAGGGGTTGAGGGAATATGGTTTAAGGGTTGAGGGATTAAGAGGGTATAGGGGTTGAGGGGTTAGGTTTTAAGGGTTGAGGGTTGAGGGATTAAGAGGGTATAGGGGTTGAGGGATTAGGGTTTAAGGATTTAGGGTTGAGGTTTGAGGGATTAAGAGGGTATAGGGGTTGAGGAATTATGGTTTAAGAGTTGAGGGTTGAGGGTTGAGGGTTGAGGGTTGAGGGTTGAGAGTTGAGGGTTGAGGGAATAAGAGGGTATAGGGGTTGAGGGATTAGGGTTTAAGGGTTGAGGGTTGAGGGTTGAGGGATTAATATGGTATAGGGGTTGAGGGATTAAGGTTTAAGGGTTGAGGGTTGAGGGTTGAGGGATTAAGAGGGTATCGAGGTTGAGGGATTAGGGTTTAAGGGTTGAGGGTTGAGGGTTGAGGGTTGAGGGTTGAGAGTTGAGGGATTAAGAGGTTATAGGGGTTGAGGGATTAGGGTTTAAGGGTTGATGGTTGAGGATTGACGGATTAAGAGGGTATAGGGGTTGAGAGATTAGGGTTTAATCACTCCCTTTGACCCCCTCTCACTCTCTTAGGTCTCTCACACATTGTTCAATCACTCCCACTCTCTCTTTCTCCCACTCTCCCCCTCCCTCCCTCTCTCCCTCTATCTCCCTCTCCCTCTCTCTCTCCCTCTCTCCCACTCTCTCTCCCCTCTATCCTTAACCCTTAACCCTTTAAACCATTAACCCTTAACCCTTTAAACCCTTAACCCTTAAACCATTAACCCTTAACCCTTTAAACCCTTAACCCTTAAACTCTTAACTCTTAACCCTCTACCCTCTATCTCTCTCTCCCTCTCTCCCACTCTCTCTCACTCATATCTCTCTCCCCTCTATCCTTAACCCTTAAAACCTTAACCATTAACCCTTTAAACCCTTAAACCCTTAACCCTTAACCCTTTAAACCCTTAAACCGTAAACCCTTAACTCCTAATCCTCTACCCTATATCTCTCTCCCACTCCCTCCCTCTCTCCCCTTTATCCTTAACCCTTAACCCTTTAAACCCTTAACCCTTAGCCCTTAAACTCTTAACCATTTAAACCCTTAACCCTTAACCCTCTACCCTCTATCTCTCTCTCCCTCTCTCCCACTCTCTCTAACTCCTATCTCTCTCCCCTCTATCCTTAACCCTTAACCCTTTAAACCCTTAACCCTTAAACCCTTAACTCTTAACCCTCTACCCTCTATCTCTCTCTCCCTCTCTCCCACTCTCTCTCTCCTATCTCTCTCCCCTCTATCCTTAACCCTTAACCCTTAAACCCTTAACTCTTAGCCCTCTACCCTATATCTCTCTCCCACTCCCTCTCTCTCTCTCCTCTATCCTTAACCCTTAACCCTTTAAACCCTTAACCCTTAACCCTTAACCCTTTAAAACCTTAACCCTTAAACCCTTAACTTAACCCTCTACCATCTATCTCTCTCCCACTCCCTCTCTCTCTCCCCTCTATCCCTCTCTCTCCCTCTTTATCCCTATCCCTCTCTTAACCCTCTACCATCTATCTCTCTCCCACCCCCTCTCCCTCTCTTAGGTCTCTCTCTCATTGTTCAATCACTCCCACTCCCTCTTTCTCCCACTCTCCCTCTCCCTCCCTCTCTCCCTCTCTCTCCCTCTCTCTCCCTCTTTCTCCCTCTCCCTCTCTTAACCCTCTACCCTCTATCTCTCTCCCACTCCCTCTCTCTCTCTCAAATCTCTCCCTCCTACCCCCTCTCCATCTCTTAGGTCTCTCTCTCATTGTTCAATCACTCTCTCTTTCTCCCACTCTCCTCTCTCCTCCCTCTCTATCTCCATATCTCCCACTATCTCTTTCTCCCTCCTCTCCCTCCCTCCTCCTCCCTCCTCTCCTCCCTCCCTCCCTCTTTCTCTCCCTCTCTCTCCTCTAGCTCTTAACCAACCCTCTACTCTCTCCCACTTTCTCCCACTCTCCCCCTCTCCCACTCTCTCCCTCTCTCTTTCTCCTAGTCTCCCCTTCTCTCTCTCTCTCTCTCTCTCTCTCTCTCTCTCTCTCTCTCTCTCTCTCTCTCCCACTCTCTCTTTCCCCCACTCTCTCTCTCTCTCAACCATATACCCTCTACCCTTAACCCTGACCCCTTAAACCATCAACCCTACCTCCATCTCTACTATATATCTCTCCTCTCCCTCCCTCTACCTCTCTCTCTCTCTCTCACACACACACACTCACCTCTATCTCCTCTACAATAAGGGTACAGGGGAGAGATATAGAATTAGGGTAGAGGGTATAGACAAAGAGGGAGAAAATAAATCTATTAAAAAAACCATATTTCATATAACGCGAGCACGTTTTGAAGAAGTAGAGATATGGCCATTTTAGTAAGAAATAACATGAGTGAATTTTTTCTTCCACTAAAAATGGTAAACAAACTCAACATACCCATGATATCAAGGTCCACATTCTACATATTCTTTTGGTTATACGTGTGCTCCAACAAAAAGTAGCTTTTTGATGATGTTGTGATGTGTGCAAGCATGTTTTTCACATTCCACCACCTTTTCCATGATCTTTCTACCACCTTTGCATGAAATAGCAGAGTTTTCACATTAAAAGACATATAATATCAATTCAATTTTGAAATCTATTGAAAACTAATATAAATTGAAGTTTGGAGGGGAACAAGCTTTTGAAAAAGTCAAATTGTTGAGGAGTTTGAAGAAAGAAGAAGCTAAGGCTACATAATTGGGTTGAACTCCTCCATTTGAAAGTCTTATTTTTTAGGTATGTGATGTCTTTACACATTTTCTTTCATTCTATTATGGCTTGCTTTAATTTTTGTTATTTTGTATATTCCATGTTGATCATTGTTTGTTTGTCATTATAACCTTAGGTTGTCAATGCACATTTCAAATTACACAATTATATACACTTTCCAATTATATTTTTAAACCTGATGTAGAGGATCTACCAGGATCCACAAATCATCAAGGGTACTTCTGACCCTAACTTAAATTGAAAAAGATCAACCAACAAACTCAACCATCTTTTCATCAAAATCCTTCAATTTCACTTGATTTCATATTTCCACAAAACATTAGAACTTGGCTTCAACTCTTTGTTAGACTCAAAAATAGATTAACCATCATAAAATTGATTGTAACATAGCATAAACCTGATTAGAAACTCAAAACCATTCAATTCATTCATGATTCACTAATTCACTCTTCAATGTTGTAACTTACATGGAAAAATAACAACAAATCATGGAAGGTAACTACCGACCTTTATCCAGAAATCCAAGACACTATAATCAAAATGTTATTGATTGAAATAAACCAAATACACATTCACAAACCACTGATCCATTAGGCTCTTTAATTTTTGCATCATAACATCATTTTGCACAAGGAGTCAACTTCTGTATTTCTTGAGAGGAAAACAACCAAATGATGGAATCTTTTTTTCCCCTGCACAAAAAAATATGCACACACCTTACACAACCCAAAACTAACCTACTCCATTGAACTACAGAGCCTAGATCATGGAGTAGTCATAATGAACCTTCTTCGACTCTCAAACCCCCTAGTGCACCAAAACCACATCTATTTGAGGCATTTTTTTATTTAACAATAGAATTACCTTGTGTATTGATGCAATCAGGGGAGGTCCTATAACACAACTCAACACCAAATCAACCAACAACAACAATTCATACAATCCACAATAGGCTTCTTTGTTACAACTTCATCAAAACTAGATTTATACACCAACTAGGCCTCAAATTAGGCCTCTTTTACAAAGGACCTTATCTTCAATCCTTTTCCAAAACACCAAAATCAATAGGGAAAAATTCTATATGTTATGAAACCAATGATTCCACCATTTATTTTCATAAAATCACTCACCAAAGTGCCAAATCACAAAACCCTCCTTTTTACCCAAGAAACTAGGGGTTGATTGAAAAAAATTCATCCAACCCTCATGCAATCTTATGAATACTTCAAATAGGTGTAAAATGTCCTACAAAAACTCAATTCAACAAGAAACCATGATACCCCAACACAAAACACACTTTAGCATATCAAACCACTCGAAATCTCATGGAAAACTCAAAATTGCACTCTAGGGATTCATGCCCAACACCCTTTTAGACCTCCCCTACACAAAAAAAACATTCCCTCACCTATTTATTGATCATTCAGACCCATTCCACCAATTATAGTAATCACAGTGAGTGGAATGGTCCAATTTACATAATTGAGACCTTCAAAACCCTTTAATCAGGACATATAGACCTACAACAAGAGATTCAATCCAAACTACCAATAGAATTGGAGTTAAAGTCTCAAATCAAATTAAAAACACTGTTAACACATTCCCCAAAGTGATTCAAGAAGATTTATATTCAAAACCTATCTGTACGGTCTGAACCAAGGCTGCAAAAGATAAAGAAATACATAAAATCTGAGAAATAGTGATTTTTCAATTCAATCTTCCTTCAAATCTTCTAAATCAGTCTTTGCATCGATGTTATCTAGCATATATATGATTTTTCCCACAAAAATAATTGTCCTAACGCCTTCAATTGACGTTTAAAATGGTATGACCATTTTCCTTCCTCAAAATTTTCTTTTTACAACTTTACAATTTTGCCCTTTTGCACAATTGGCAACTTACCAATATTTTTTGCAATTTTGAAATCTAGACCTTCTAAACACCTAGGAAACATAAAAAATGACTCATTACAATGTAAAATGGTCGTATTGACCTTATTTAGTGCAAAAATTCTAAAATCCTAAAGCCTAGACAACAACTTCTTGAATTGACAATTTTCATTCAATGGTGCTCCCGCACCATGTATGCTTCCGCATTTTGTATACATATATATATGACATATATTGAAATTTTGTATGCTTGTTCATGCTTCCATTTTAATCCTATCTTGCAATCATGGCATGCCACATTACCACATTTCTTTAAGGCATTCTGGATTGAAAAAAATCATGTGACCTTTGTCTATGCTAGGTTAACTCTTGTACAAGATGATTGTAAGTATTCTTTATGAAGCCTTGAATGACATATATTTTGATTAACTTGAATGGATACATTTTTTAGGAACTAATAGTTGTCTCATTACCATGCTATAGATAAAATTATCCACCATGCCGAAGATACGAACAAAGAGGAAACTAACAAACGAAGAGAACAAAACCTTCAAAGAAAAGGAGAGAGTTCGGGTGGCGGCATATCATGAAAAGAAGAAATTGGAAAAAATTGACGAAAACAAGACAATTGAAGAGGAACCTCAACCGTCAAAAAGAGAAAAGGGATTGGCAGCACAAAAGGAACAAATGCGAAAGCATCATGGTAAGACAGATTCAGATACTGTAGTTGGAGACACACCCTCTACAACAAATGAATATGAAGGGACACCATTAAGCACAAGTGAATATGGAGGGACACCATCTACCGTAAGTGAATATGGAGGGACACCATCTACCACAAGTGAATATTGTTGGACACCATCCAACACATCTCAAGTTGAGAGTACATCATCACTCGGATTTGACAAAGAAGGTATGCCATCATCCCCATGTGAACCTAAAGGTATGTCCTCTTCTCCACCCTCAATCGAAGGTACACAATCTAGCCCACCTCAATTAAATATTGATGATATTCCTAATGTTGAGATGTATGTACCTAGGAGAACACCACCTACAATTTTGTCTAGAAATCCAAAGTATTTGATTAATATTGATGATGAGATTTTGCAGCACATGGAAGGTAAGATTTCAACACACACTTGTAGAAGATATGCTGATAAGATTTAGAAATTATTCTTTGAAAGGTTAAATGAGACCGCAAGATGTCAACTATTTGTTGAAATGATGTGGGGTGTAAATTATAGTAACATCATGAAGACTCTTGGGTTGAGAACATTGAATGCATCGAGTGAAGACACTATTGTAAAGAATCTAATGGATGCTTATGAGAGTGTGGGTAAGACCTCACGCTCAAAGGATAGTAATGTCACCCGGCGTGTCATTACATCGACTTTGGTAAGCTAACAAACAAAGAGAGCTCTTCTCATTAGAAAGATGAGTGAACAAATGAGAATTAGTAGAAAAACTTTATCAAGAGCCATTCAAAGGCGACAAAGAATTGAGGGCATTGATTCAAATGAATTATGGGAATTCTTGGGGAGACTGCCATGAAAACACAAAGAAGTTGTTGAAGCCTTGAGAACACTAATTGAAGAGTATTGGAATAATAATACAAGGCCATCTCCGAATCAAAGGGATGTGGTAAGAAGGAGAATCGGTAGTCGGAACCGTGAGCCACATCCAAAGCATTTTTTTGATATGACTCAAACCCAATTTTTTCATAAATTTGAAAATGATTATCCTCAAAATAGTATTTCTCAAATATTTTTTGAAATGTTTAAACCTTTTTATGTCAAGATAAATCACACACGCACTACTTGTTGTTGTAGACTACATATTGAATTATCTAACCATTATGATGTTTATCATTCTATATGTTTAGATTTGCATACTAATGATGTTTTGTAGGATTGTGGCATATAAGCCCCACCAAAATCTTCAAGAGAGTTCTTATAAAAAAAATTATGTGAAATATAGGATGGCCAGATATTCTACAGGACAGTATGCTTGGATGGTTCATGTGAGCGTTGTGATGGCTTCCAGCGTATGCCAACATGTCAACATATCGAAAGCACAGATGAGGTGGGACATAAACTAGTAGAGTTTGGGAAGTATAAAAAAGTGGTATATGCTATAAAAGATGGGTCTCAAGAAAAAAGGTTTGATTTGGTTATTGAGAAGATTCCAGTGTACCAGTTTATGTCCATGTTTCATGAAAATATACTATCTGAGTATGCAATGCGTACCCATAGAGCCTGATGGTTGGACATGCAATTCAAGCTATGCAAGGACACCTTTCCAATTGGCAACATAGTATAATTGGTTAACTTTGTGGATAACTACACTCTACAACCACAACGTGAGGTGCAGTCACAATATTAAAACTCCACACAAGTATCGATATTTGTGCACATAGCATTCATTCATGCATTTGATAGTATAGATGACCAAAGTAAGGTATTGAGGGAGTACCACTTTTACATTAGTGATGATCACACACATTCTCCAAATTTTGTGTAATGTTGCTTTCAAATGTTCTACAGTGGTTTGGCTCAGAGGGGCATAGCATATGGTTGACATATAATATGGTCAAATAATTGTGCAACACAGTTCAAGAGCTCGTGCATGTTCCACTGGTTGTGTAGGATGTATTTCATTATAGGTGTTCAACATATGTGGAACTTTTGTGAGGCCAAACATGGAAAGGGGGAGCATGATGGTGCAGGAGCATGTGTGAAAAGAGCATTAGCACGAGAAGAGTTAAAGTATAAAGACAGTGCAAATTTGACAGATTCAAAATCAATTGTCGAGTAGTGTAATGCTTTGATGGGTCCAGGTAATGAAGCTACGCCTTTAGTTCATATATTTTTTTGGTTGATGGATGATATTAACATTGCACCATATGAGGATTGTTGTACACTAACATGATCGAGTGAGGTACACTCTTTCCTTAGCTCAAATGTAGGTTCATGGAGTATCAATACATGAAAGATGGCATGCTTTTATTCTTCATGTACAATGCAAGCCTGGAATGATTGTGAGTCAGGGGAGTGGGTTGACAAATGTTTGACAAGTTATCTTAGCCCACTTCACACATATCACCCTCCGATAACATTGGAACTGACACAGATGGAATCATCGATCAATTTTGACCACGTATTAGATCTAGTTCAACCAGGTGATATATCTACTTGCTTAGTTGTTGAAATTTCATATCGTTATCTTACTTTGTAGTGTATTTGTAATGTTGATTGATTTCACGAGATTTGTTGCACATATCAATGTAGGGCATGTTTATGTAGTTATTGCAGATGAAGACAATGAAGAGGGAATGGACTATTACTTGTGTCATTATGTTGAGGCCAAAAAGGAATTGGAGGCCCCAATTATAGATGGAGAAAAAATTGAGTACCCTATAGGCTCAGTTGTGGTTACTGGAACATGGCTTAGAAGGTACCCACATCCAAGTGTTAAACATTGGTTGTTTCAAGACTTTGACACGCATCGTAAGATTCTTCATTGCTCGAACCTTATTGTGGCATCCAATGTTCATTTGACTAAATATGGGGGTAGACCTTTGAACAAGACCTTGTGGAAGATTTGTGAGTCTGACCATGAGGCAATACTTGACACAATAAAGAGTAAAGCAGACCTGAATGGTTCGTTGGATTAATTTGTAAGTATATGCACATTGGTTCTTATTCATTTATTCTTGTATGAACATTAATTTTTTTGATGCCAATTCTCTCATCTTCTTTTACTTTGCCTATTTGTAAGTAACCTACTAAACATTGATTGGTGTTCCCTTGTAGAAAATGCAGATATATGAGCCATCCAAGAGAATGTCAACCAAAAAAGAAATGCAACATCCTTATTTTGATGATCTTGACAAATATCAATCATGATTTTAAGCCATTAGAAAAGTGTGTGCAAAGTTTGGTGAGGGAATTTCAAGTTATTCATTTGAATTTAACCTTATCATGAGCAGCTATGATGTAGACATTATAAGAGCATCTCAAATTTCAACTTACTCTATTCATGAGAGGTGTTGTGTACAATAGGTATGTTGGAATTCTCAATGAAGATGTATGACTAGGAGTGACTAGGTTGTGAGACATGCATGTCTATCTATAAGTGCCTTCCATCTATTTTCATTTCATTTCCATTTTGGATGCTCTTTCTTTTTCTCTTTTACTTTGCGTATTTGTAAGTAAACTACTAAAAATTGATTGGTCTCTCATTGCAAAAAATGTTGATTTATGAGCCATCAAAGAGAATCTCAGCCAAAAAAGCAATGCAACATCCTTATTTTGATGATCATGAAAAATCTCAATTCTGATTTTAAGCCATTATAAAAGAGTTTGTGAAGCTTAGCGAGGGAATCTCAAGTTACTCAATTGAAGTTAACCTCACAATGAGCACCTATTATGTAGACATTTAAAGAGAATCTTGAATGTATGAGTGACATTATAAAAGATCTGTGAGAACGAAGTATCTAAGACATTGTGATAATTAATTGTAATGAGATTTACTCAAATACTATAATTTTGGAGTTCATGTTTGGTGTAGTAGCACCTTGTTCTCTAAATGCCTTCAATAGGCAAATTTGCAAAATTTGAATTTTAAAATGTAAACAATGTGCAAAAGGTCATGTGAAGGTCATATGTAATGTATTCAAAGTCTCAAAGAGGTCATTAGGTGATTAGAGAAGTGATATAAATAATGTAAGGTCGAGCAAAACATAGATCTTTTGTATTCTTGAAGATTTACAATCAATAAAGTCCCTATTTTAGTGATTTTATGAGTTTTTCCAATGTTCATTAACTTGTACGACTTGTACAGTAGTTTAATGCATTGAATCTTGTTGTTTAAGGTAGAATAGTGAAGTAGATTTCATTTGAATCTATTTAGGAGGGTATCCATTGAGTTTGTCATTAGTTTGAACTAATTTTTCTCAACTCGATTTGTAAACCCTCAAGATTGGGGTTTTCAGAGTCTAGATAACCAATAATGACTACTCCATCGAATTCGATAGCTTAGATCAGTGAAGTAAGTTAGTATTAGGATGTTTTAGGTGTGTCTATGTTTGTTTTTGCAAGGGAATTCAAGAAACAAAGGTGGAGTTGCTGCTATAGGGTTTTATGATGAATTTTCAAGTGAAAAGTGAGGCTCCAAGTGGTGTTTTGAGGAAAAATTCTCAAATGAATTCAAAAAACAATGACTGATCTAGATATATATTATTGAATTACAACTCATAATTCAAAATCAATAGTGACTGTCTTGGAACATGTGCATCAAAAATGACCTTCTTTGCTATCCTCATTAGGCTAACTAGGCCTAATTTTCAAAGGAACATACCTTTAAACATTCAAAAACCCCCTGAACTTGTTGGGGCAGAAATTATCATGTATCCAAACCCTTAGATCCATAATTTTTCTCAGGAGAAACTCACTCCACCATGCCAAACCACAAAACCCTTATTTTATGCTAGTATGAGGAGGGTTTATTGAAAGGAATGGTTTCACACCTTACCAGAACATACCACCACCTCAAACCTTCTTAAAATCACCTGCACAAACTCAAAATAAAATCACCCAACCTCTACATGCAATATTTTATCAAACCCTAGGGTGAAACCTCATTTTTCATGCCCTTTTCCATCAAAATCTACAGGGGTAGCAACACAAACCCCATAAAACTTATTCCCTTTCACTTAAAAACTTCTAGTTTGATCCTATAGGATTGTGTTGGGATCCTCTACAAAAAAATCTCTCGGTTTTGGCTATCTTGGAGTGGTTTTCCCATGGCGGTAGATTTTCACTTGATGGAAAAAGTGTCAAATGCAAGCAATGCAAAGTTGCAAAGTGGTGCAACTTTCGTTCTGCAACTCATGTGACCAAATAGATTGTTTCAATACGCCCGAATAGGTATGTTTATGCTATACATAGTCCTCTTTCACACCCAAAGATGCAGAATCGCTTTGAGTTACGTTCAACCAGATCAATCCCTTAAGAGTTCAAAGTGCTAAATGGATGCAAACTTCAGCATGTTGTTACTCAGATACCGTGATGCTTAAAAACTTCTCGTCTAATCCTACAGGATTGCATTGGGCTCCTCTACAAAAACCTCTCTCGGTTTTGGCTATCTCGAAGTGGTTTTCTTGTGGTGGCGGATTTTCACTTGATGGAAAAAGTGTCAAATGCAAGCAATGCAAAGTTGCAAAGTGGTGCAACTTTCATTCTGCAACTCGTATGACCAAGAAGATTATTCCAACACATTTGAATAGGTATTTTTATGCTAGGCATGGTCCTCTTTCACCCAAACACATGGAATCGATCTGAGGTTCGTTCAATCGGATCGATCCCTTAAGGGTTCAAAGTGCAAAATGGTTGCAAACTTCAGCATGCTATTAATCGGATACCATGATTCTTAGAAACTTCTTGTCTGATCCTACAGGATTATGTTGGGACCCTCTACAAAAACCTCTCTTGATTTTGGCTATCACAGAGTGTTTTTCCCATGGCAGCGGATTCTCACTTGATGGAAAAAGCGTCAAATGCAAGCAGTGCAAAGTTGCAAAGTGGTGCAACTTTCGTTCTGCAACTCGTGTGACCAAGAAGACTATTCCAACATGTCTAAATAGGTATGTTTACTCTAGGCATGGTCCTCTTTCACACCCAAACATGCAGAATCGCTTTGAGGTACATTCAACCGGATCGATCCCTTAAGAGTTCAAAGTACTAAATGGCTGCAAACTTCAACATGTTTTTACTCGGATACCGTGATGCTTAGATTTTTTTTTTCTAATCCTATAGGATCACGTTGGTCCCCTCTACAAAAACCTCTCTCGGTTTTGGCTATCTTGGAGTGGTTTTCCAGTGGCGGCGGATTTTTACTTGATGGAAAAAGTGTCAAATGCAAGCAGTGCAAAGTTGCAAAGTGGTCCAACTTTCATTCTGCAAGTCGTATGACCAATTGGACTATTCCAACGCATCCAAATAGGTATGTTTATGCTAGGCATGGTCTTCTTTCACATCTAAACACGCGGAATCACTTCGAGCTACATTCCACCGGATCAATCCCTTAAGAGTCCAAAGTGCAAAATGGCTGCAAACTTCAGCATGTTGTTACTCGAATACCATGATACTTAGAAACTTCTCATCTAATCCAAAAGGATCATGTTGGGCCCCTCTACAAAAACCTCTCTCGATTTTGGCTATCTCGGAGTGGTTTTCCCGTGGCGACGGATTTTCACGTGGTTTTACACATCTCGATAGGTAGGCTTATGCTAGGCATGGTCCTCTTTCGCACCCAAACAAGCGGAATTGATTTGAGTTGTGTTCAACCTGCTTGATCCCTTATGATGGCATTCAAAACAATGGAAAAGAGAAACATACACACGATGGTTGAGAATTTTGAGTATTCCGCACAAGAAGTATATGATCATTGGTGCAAAGCACCTTGTTCCTCCATTTGATGAAAAAGGTTAGTTCAGTGGTTTTAGTCATTATAATGTCAAATAAGGCCATGATAGCCCATTCTGTAATCTTTCTTTTAGTTTTGAGTTAGTGTGGGGTCATTTGAGTCAATTATGTAAGTACAAATAAGAAAATAGCATTGGTAAAGGCATTGGAAGAGATTACTAATGTTGCCCCTGTTCAAAATTCAGAATTTAGGCCTTAAAAGGAAGGCTAGATGAGGTGAAAAGAAGAAATTGCTTGAGAATAAGTTAGAATAGGTTGGAAATAGGGCAAGGTTGTGGAGTTTGATGTGTTCAAATGGTATACAAGGACAAGGGAGGTATATGCATGAAAACACGTAAATCACAAAGTATACATTAGAACACACGTAAGTCACAAAGTATACACATAAGTTGTAAAGTATACACTTGAATACACATAACTCATATTTGTTGAACTATCAATTTAGAATGCAAATATGGACACCACCGATAAAAGCTATTTATATTAACCAAATAGCCATGTAGGCATACATCAATAAATGTCGATATAAGTATGAAATATATGTACAAAATAGCCATATAGGCTTACAAGAATGCCATATAGGCATACAATGTCAAATATGTCCAATACAAAATATGTACAAAACTGTCATGTAGGCATACAACAAAGGGCTCTAGAATCAAAAATCATTGCTCTCCATGCTCTGGAAATAAATTCATTCCCTTTGCTTGTCAATCGGATGGCGATAGGTCTATCACTCATTTGTGCTATGCTTGAGGAGTGCTCCTGCTACTCCTCCTAGTGTTTAATTCATGGTAAAGTTTAACTGTTACAATAAGAAGTAAAGACATGAATATATAGAAATTATATTGTAAAAAATGATATATTTGACAAAATAATCACTTACTGCCATCTCATGATCTCTTTCCATGAGGGAAATATTCACACGCCCATGCTTAGGCATGCTCAAGCCTTGTATAAACCATCCAAATAGAAATTAAACTACAAATCAATAACTGTTTGATTTTTCACTAACATCTATAACAATGAATGTAAATTAAAATTTACTAATTTTCCTCATACCTCCCCTATCATAGCCATCGAGGATTATATAGCAGATGAAACACTGATCTATTTTCCCTCATCACATTCAGAGGTGTTTCATCTTGCAACATCTAAAAATAAAACAACAAATTATTCAACGTAATCAATGATGTGCATATAAACTACACAAATTTATTAAGTACAATTCATTAGTTAAACTCTTTATTCTATTACCTCCATGTAGGTTTGAGTAAATCCATTGGCATTGGGAGGTGTTCCCTCGAAACCTCCAATATTATCCTGTTCAACATCCAAAATCACATATTAAAATACCATTCGTAAAACAATGCTATTAACATGTAATAAATTTATAATTATTTACTAGTTACATAACCCAACGATAGGTGTACTGTAAAAATAAGTAGGTGGAGGGCCGGTGTATCCAGTCTCAACACTATGACTCTGTAATTTTATTAAAATCATAAAACATTTTTAGTTAATCTTGCATTTCAAAATCAAAATTTAATAAATTAAATTCAATGAACATGCTAACTTTTACCTGACTATCAATGTCATACGTCTCATGCAAAATGTCAGTTTCCCTCTCCATCTCCATAGCTATAGACAGATCCTGCGTAATAGCCTCCTAAGTGTCGGTGGGGTCATATGAACAAGTCACCCCGCAAGATTGACACACATGGGTTCAAAGGCCACCACTCGAAGACTCCCCTGGATGGCGTTGTAGAATAGGGCTAGTATGATGAATGACACTTTGGGTCAAAGTGTTGATCGCCTGCAATGTCTCTACATCGACACTCTCCTTTGCAATGGAAGGCATAACAACGTGCTCATGAGGCGGCCTAGCGAGAGCTCATCTTCCTTGCCATGTAGGATCTGGTTGTGCATCGGGTCTATTGTGAGCCGACCCCCCACCTCTCCCCTGGAAGTCCCTCATATCAAAATAATTTGGGATTTTGTTCAATATGAACTCACTGTATAGTTTCCTAAGGAAATATTGTGGGACTTCACAATTGTTGCACGGTGGGTAATCAAAGACCATGTAGCACCTATCATAAAAATGGTTCCTAATATGTTGGTGGTGGCACCAATGAATAGGAAACCTCTTTGCATTGAGGGTAATATTTTGATTTGTGCGTGGGTCAGTGAATAATGAGCACAAATCACCTTTTGTAATTTTTAAATCCTTTACATCTTTATATGATAGTTTATTCGCATAATAATCCCTAGTCGCCTGCCTCCTATCTTGCCATCCAGTTATTTGTTTGCTAATTGAATCTACATTTTTTAACATATCTTTCAATGAACTTGCTAGGGTCATTCTTTCTGTGGTTGAACCATTTGGATCACTCAACCTATTGATTAAATCCTCAATTTGCATTTTATTGTTCTCAATTTCACTCATTAAATTTTGTTGAGTGCCAGGAGGGGGTTGAGTGATTGGTGGAGGAGGTTGTTGTTGTGGTTGAATTTATTCTTGAGGATTTGGTTGCTCTTCTTGTTGAGGATTTTGAGGGTTTACAGGTTGAAATTTACATCTAATTTTTTTAAAAATATATATCAAATACAACCTAAAACTAACAAATTCAAAACAAAAGGAAAACAATCCTTACCTCTCACACCTCTTCCTCCTCATGGCACCATTGTTGCGAAGAAATAGCAACCGTTGGTGAATATTTTTGCACAATGCCTCCTCCTAGAATGTGAGCGCGAAAAATGGGGGTTTTGGCCGCGGACACAACAAAACACAGCCGAAATGAAAATGAATGTGTTTCACTTTGTTTTTGCTTTTAACATGTCATAGCATGAGCGCGTTATAACGTGCTTGCATTATGGCTTGTTGTGTCGAACAATGTGTTTGCGTTATGTCCTTGTTGTTGCCGAGCCTCAAGCTTGACACAACAAGCCATAACACGAGTGCATTATAATGCACTCGTGTTATGGCTTTTCAAAACCTTTTTTTAAAAGTGGCCACAAATTGGCTATACCCATTTCCATGCACCCGCCCAAACATCAAAGAGAAAGACCTAAATAATTTATTTCATAACATAAAATAATTTGCATTAAGATTTACTAAAAAGAAAGAGTCAGAGACATGGTCTTAAATCAACATTCTATTCAAATCATTGAAGTTGAAAACAAACTATTCAGTAACATCACACTATAATGTTTTCAAATAGTTAAAGAAACAAAGAGACCAAATTACAAGGGCACAGTCTGTGAGTCTTTACAATTATCTAACAAAACAAAAATCCTAGTGTCTTTCTAATTTTTTTGCAAGTATTGCAAACTTGATTTTGGTTAAAAGAAGCAGTATATATAGCCAAAGGATTCCATCGCTTGAAGGCATGTAACAGAAAATATTCCCGGTCATAAGCAATGATTTCTGCACCAATGACTCATCACGGCCATTGCAACATAAAATATTTTGAAGCATGAAAACAGTCAGTCATGAGCCAAATGCATTGTTTGCGAATGATGGCGGTGGTCCTAGCATTTGAAAATAGTTAAAGCCTAAGCAAGCACACATCGCAATCCCATAGAGTTAGTTAGGACGTGTGGCATGCGGTCGGGGCCCAAACTTCATTCCATCCTTCTCGTGAATGAAATGCTCGATTTGAGGATACATGGAGGAGCCTTCAACATATTGACACCACTGTGGGGCCTGCTTAAAAGTGTACTCAGGGGGAGGCGACGTGGCATGCGGTCGGGGTCTGAAAGAGAAAGGAAGGGAAGCTCCCCTTCGATGAGTGATTCGATGACATGTGCAAGCAACAAGTCGAAACTGTTGAAAAGATGGTCGAAGGACTTCAAAGACATCAGGCGCGGTCGGAAGCAAAACAAAACAACAAAGCAACCTGAAGGGAGCATGGGGTATATTTAATATCCATAGTATTATAGGGGGTTTCTATTATTGGTGCTAATGCTTCCTTTCTTTCATTTTTGAAGTGATCTATTTATCTAGTTCTTGTTCCTATATACTAGGCAAATGTTGTGATTGGTTACCCATTCAATTTGGTGAAATGGAGCATTTACCATATGGACACTCTTAGATTCTTGTTTTTAGAGGTGACCTATTTTCACTTGATCAATTTTCTTCAAACTATTGGTACTTGTATTTTCGACTTGCATCTTGTATGTTGAGTAGTATCGTTGGGGTCACTCATGCAAATTCATGTGCCATTTGTGCCTTTGATTGCTAGATGTTTGTCTTTGTTTTCCATTTGATTCAAGTAGTGTAGTTAGAGGCACTCATGGATATTCTTGTATTCTTGATTCTAATCATCATTTGTTTCAAAGGAGGTTCTTCATTTCAACACTATAGCAATCATCATTCAACAATTGTCTACAACTTCTTCATGCTTCAACGATGTTCTTCATGTTTCTATTCTTTTTAGGATATTGTTTTTTAGGCTTTTCAATTCTTCATTCGCCTTTATCTCTTTTAGAGAGAAGTTTTTCCCTTGAGGTTTTCTCTTCTTTTTTTCAATTGTAAAAGATTAGATTGTTTGCATATGGATACCTCATTAGGCTTTGTTTGTTGTGATCCATCATGCATTCTTTGTTTTTAATGCATTGACATTTTAGATTTTATAGCTCCTCCCTAAGTTTATATTAATGGAAAGTGCTAGAGTTCATACATTAGTTAATAATTAACTAACTTTAATTGATTAATATGTTATTTATTTCATGCACTTAAGCTAAACTTAGGAGTGTTTTTTTCTATTAACTAGAATGAACTTCTATTAGATATTAAATTTAATTGTTTGAAAAATAAATAAATAATCTATTTTTTACGATATCCCATCAACCTCACTTTTTCATATTTTTTCAACAATTCAATTTTTTCTATTAAATCAATAAAAAAAATTAAACCGGATTTATTTTTTAAATTACAAGCATAAACTTTATCAAGTGTTCTACATTTCATTAGTTTATGTTATTTTAAAATGCCAAAAAACATAAAACCAACTATTATGTGATCCAAGTCAAAAAGTGAATTTATGTTGGTCATTTTCTTTACAAAAGTGTGATACAAATTTGTATTTTTACACGAAGTTCAAATTACTATACTTATATATACTTATATTATTAATATTTCTCCATATTTGAAAGTTGATGTTATCTCCTATGAAGAATCCTTGCTTAAATGACATTGTAACATATATTGTTGATGATTAATATATTAGTTCAAAATTTGAAGGTTTAACTTTTTCCCAAAAGATTTCTTAGAATACATCATTATGTTCCCATGAATGATTATGTTATTTATTTTTTTGTAAATTATTTGGTTATTGGAGAATAACTGCTCCAATTATGGGATGAAAAAAATGAGTCCAAAGTGCCAAAAATTGTAAAACACTTTTTAAAGAACATATACTTTCAAATGTAGGTATTTTTTATTTTTAAATATTTTATGTTCAATATTTTTTATTTTGGAACCTTCCAATGGATGCACCTACACCTTCAAAAGATCTTTTTGATGTCATCAACTTGTTGCTTACAAAGTTTTCAATCAAAAAATTGTGTTTTGAAGCAAGGGTTAGGCCATCAAACATAGTGATTATTACATGATATTATATAAGATAATAACCCTTTAAATAATAAAAAAAAATAACCCTTTAAATAAAATTTCCAATAATATAATTTTTTAATATATTTTATTTAATTATTATTATTTTTTTTTTAGTGAACCTTTTTTTTTACCAAACATAAGGGTCTATCTTTGATACATCTCAACAAATTTAAAGAAATGAAAAAACTAAAAAATATGTGCACTTCTTATTGGAATCCTTGTCTTTAAAAAAAATTAATTTACTAAAATAATATATATCATGAAATATGATTATTAGACATTGTATAATGAAGTAAAGGGCAAGTTGTATCCTGCATTTATTGCAATTCATTGTATTTCTTTGATTGTTAATTACATTTGGTAGCACTCTAATTGCCACTACCAGCTGGTTTCTCCATAAATATAGATATTTTTTCTCTTTGCCTTAGGATTGCATTTTTCTTTTTCACTGTACTAGTTTTATTTAAGTGATGTTCCTGATCGAAATGCTATTAAGAAAGATGATGGTTGGATTTCACTGTGAGTTTCAACATGGTTTAAACTAAATCAGTTCTCAGAAGGGCGAAAAACAGACCACTAGAATTTAATGATTATGCATCAATTTTGAAGGTTTCTTATACCAAATACACAAAAGTAAAATTATGTAAGCCAGATATCCAATGAAGCCCATCTATGATTTAGATTAAACTCAATGGATTGTGAGCCTAGAAGAGTCCTCTCCTCTTCAGTGTAACCTTGTGATTCTAGCTCTATATGAAAAGATAAGACCTTACCATAAAAACCCTAGTTTGAAGAAGAAACTAATTTAGAGTATACATTAAAATACAAAGTGTATACTCTTCAGCGTGTGCAGAAACCATATTTAGAGGCCGTGTCCATAAGGATATTTTTAAGCATATCTGGCTCTAATATCCCTTGCATCTCTATTGTCTGCAGGCAATTCCAGTACTGTATTAATCCTATTGACTGTGGAAATATCATGTTGCAGACTGTATTAACTGTTAAAAACAAAACCCATATGTTGTTTCATATTCTAAAATTTACCATATGCTTAAAATTATATTTTTAAGTTCGTGATAGTTCAGTACCTTTCCGATAACAGTATTGATGATGTGGCCATCAAAGCAGGTGGCATTAGAATTCTGAACCTCCAGTAATTGAACGGATTCGATCGCCTTTGCCAGGTGTACTAATACACGTGGCTCCTTTTTACAGTATATCCGGATGTGAAATGTCCTTTCCTCTATCTTCAAAATATCAATCTGTACTAAATACTTACAAAAATAAAAGAGCTTAGACATTTAATCTTTTAAATGAAAACCACTACAGCATGTCAAATTGTGATATTGCTATCAAGATTCAATTGTGTAGTTTTACAAATCAAACTCATTGATCCATGGTTCATGGTTCAAGCTCATGTACCGTAAGTCAACAAATTTGACTGATAAAATTACACAGTTGAATCTTGATAGCAATATCACGAAAACCACTAAATAAATTAATAAAAAATACTTACCTGAAGGGTTGGACCTCGTGTTTCAGCAGCCAAATCGGTTTTGAGAATGTGACAGGTGACATCTTGTGACTGATCATTGTTATCATCCACGTCAGCAGTTGCAGATGTCAAGGAAGAAGAATTAGAAGAGGATTCTTTGTTGGAGTGAAGGGCAGCAATCTCAGCCTCAATATCTCTGGCTTGCCTTTGCAACTCTTGAATATACTTAATTGCGTCCGCTATAATAGAAGCCTTGTCCATCTGCTTGAAGAGAGAATATGTTGAAGTTATACCCATGAAAACATTATCATACCATTAATGAATTGAATATATGACTAAGAGCCCAGACTTTATGGTTCTATATATTCTAATCCAATTTTTCTACAACTTCCTCCTGACTCGGAAAGCTAGCCAGTTTATCGAGTCCTACAAGTAACTCATTACTAACTTCTAAATCAAAGATTCAAGTCTTTTCTTGGGCTAGTTTTCTAAGGCTTGACAGCATATTTCAAACTGTTCAATCAAATTGTATTTGCCCAATTCTGACCAAGTCCGAAACAGCTTCAGCTAGATGACACCACTGGACATGGGTCCCATCTTAACCACTCTATCCAAACTTTTTAGATTTGTCCCATCGTATTAACCACTGAATCCATACTTCCTAGATTTGCATCTTAACTTCTCAATCCTTTATGATAAAGAATGGAGACAACCAATCAAATCTGTGCCTGCAATATAATGAATATAATGTACATACACCAACCATCAAAGATGTGTCTGACATTCGATATAAATATAAAGATTGAATCAATCGTAATAGTTTTTTTTAGATTTATCAGAATGAGTATTGTTTGTCAAAACATATATTTTTTTGGGTTTCTAAGTATTTTCATAAAAATCAAATTCCCTTTAATTAATAGATCCACCTTTGTAAGATGTTTTATTTCAGATATTTTAAATAATCAAAATATTAAAAAAAAATTCAAACGCTTCTATTGAAAAACCTAAACAGCACGTTTTCAAATATCTAAGAGAATTTAACTCAACCTATGCTATTTGAAAGATGGTTACAATATAAAATTTCAGGATAAAAATGTATGGCAAGTTGGCAACTAGCTACTGTGCTTTGGCATATTACACCAAGGTTACTATAGATGCTTTACGTCCATGATATAACTATTGGCCTAATTGTCAAGCATGCTGCTTGCTTTCAGAAAAGCAGACAATCGAGTAATTTAGGCCGTTCAGTTTCTGTATTAAACAGCAACTGCATTGAATAATTTTTCTTGACAGATGTAGGGTCAGGCGTTGATGAGATCAAAACTATTGGGCAACCCACGAAAGATAACTACAATAAATTTTCTCCACTTTCTAGTTTAGATTTTTTTTCAAAGTCTATCAGGTTGTATGATTGAACTAGATAATCCACCAAAGCTTATACACAATTTAAACCATAGATAACCTAAAAATTTGATTAAGCAGTGAAGTAAAAGGCACTTAAAGAGATCTATTTTTAGTTGAATGATGGTCAAATGAAAGGTGTAATACATACACAATATGCATACAGTGTTAAGTTGGTTCTTGTAAAGCACTAAAATGGTTCCACATAAAAATTGACTGAAGATTACTTAGTTATACCATCACATAATTTCATAGACTGTTAAAACCAATTACAGGATAAAGAATGATCAATGGTTGGACTTAACAAAGAAGATTTCATCCTTCGAACAAAGAAGATTTCATCCTTCATGATGATCGAAGCTTGGACTTAACAAAGAAGATTGCATCCTTCATAGTAAGGTTGTTAATTGTAAACATTGTAAAATGCAAGCATTTTTTCCATTTGGAAGACTGAAAGATGAGGGACCAGAGTTATAATATCTACCCATTATGGCCCTGATCAACAGCCTTAAAATGTGCCCTCTTTCAGCAATTTTAATACCTACCCATTACTTTGGTACAAAGGTTACTTAAACAGTGCATATACTACTGTCCCATTGGCTAAGTTTGCCCTAATATCTGAGAGAGAGGGAAAAAATGAGGTGTTACCTTAGTGATGTAGGGAACAAGGGAGCGCAAGGCATAAAGCCTTTCATTCAGCTTCTTGCGTCTCTTCCTTTCGGAGACCAGATTTTTGGCTGCCGCCAAGCGCGATCCATCCCACGATTTCATGACTCTACAATCGAGAAGATCGCTGTCATCAGAAAAGCACTCCTCCTGCTTGTTGACAACCCTACTGCCCTCTGAATTAACAGCTCTCCCATCAATTCCTCCCCACAGCAGCCCTTCTCTGTTGGCCATTTCCACAAGATTATCATTGCTTGTGTCCGAAGCGTCGAGAGACCTTCCAACAAGAGTGAATGAATGCGATTGAGCCTCATGGTCTGCTGTAAATCCCAAAGCTTGAGCAACACAGTATTTCAGATCATTATTCGCCGATGCAGCGTTTGACGAAGAATACCCCACCTGCAGAGCGCCGCTGCCTTCAATCAAACTCTCCAAATCTTGCAGCGCTACGCAGCTCAGATAATCGAACGAATCCATGTTTATTTTCTCTACCAATTTCTGCGACTTCGGGTAACAAATATACGTTGGGAAGAAAAACCCCCCTGAATGTGGCGTGGGTTGTCAAGTGTGAATCTAGAATTCTAGATGTTGCTGGTGATTTGATTATCTCGTTGAGGGCGTCAAATGTCATCGTGATTCTCGTGGTCAATTTATTTAGTCTTAGGCAGCCTCAATTGGAACAGTTAAAGTGGGGCGCCCACTGCAAATTTTCGTTTTGTTTATTCTCTCTCCTCATCTTCCTCATCTTTTCTACCGTAGCAAGTGCTTTAGTACAAAACAGGTGCCCCACATGGCCGTGTCAACGGTCACATCTATTCATTATAGACTATAATAACACTTTTTTATAGTTATTTAGGCTTATAACTTGTTTTAGTAAAGATAATGTTTCAAATTCTGTGGGTTCGCTTTGGGGAGTGGTGGCCAAGTGCCAGCTAACATCCTTCTAGTGGAAAATATACAAATGATTTTGATCGAACTTTCCACTATCTTGTGGAATTTTTTTTTTAAAGTTATATTAAAGGTTTCCTAATAGAAAGGATGGGCTCATTTTTGGTGGAATATATATAATATTAAATATATTAAGTGTGATGATTAAGTATGATTTGAAATATGATATAAAAATATAGACAATTAAATTTAGAAGTATTCTATTAAGGACGTCCTCTATTAATTCTATGGAGTGTGATTTGAAATATTGATGTAAAAATATAGGCAATTGAATTTAGAAGTATTCTACTAATTTTATGGAGTGAAAGAAACTCATGCGTGCAAATTATGTTAAAGTTAATAAAAGAATATATAATTCAACTAAATAGTTAAATATGAGTAGAATATAGACAAATAGTCAAATAGTAGAATAGATTGGCGAAAGCTAATTGCTAGACAAAATTCACCTATGTGTATATCAAAGCATATGTGGCCATACCGCATGGAGAAAAGAGCCGCGACGGAAGAGGTGGGACCTGCGGCGATGGAAAAGTTTGCCCGACGGAAGGAAAGACATGACAGTCGGACATCTCATCCCCCGTGCCGTTTGTTGTCCCATCGCCGGCAAATCATGTCAGCGTCGGTGGTTTTTCAAAATAATCGTTTAGCATGGATGGACAAAAGCCTCAAACGTGGTCAAACGAAACCATTATTAGCAAATAATAAAAAGGGCTGACAAGGTCCCATTTTCACTATTTTTGGACGGTGACGTTTTGGTGGATAGCGAGGGCAAGAGTAGCACCAGAGTAGCACCGGAGTAGCAGCCATGCGGAGCTCCTTCAAGTATGTATATCAACTTTGTGTATGTGTCATCTTGCCATTATGTTATGAATAGCGAAGAAATGAACAAGCATTCGTTGCTCCATTAAGGGTTTGTTATTTTCAGTTGAGGGTTTTAGTTTTGCGTCTCCTCCCATCTGTGTTCTTAAAATTATGGGGTTGCCGAAGAATCTATTTAGTTGAAAGGGTTTTTTCTGTCGAGGGTTTTCAAATTTTTTGTTCCTTTCCTCCCCGTTTGCTAGTTATCGAATTTTGCCCTTTTCGAATGAAAAAAGCGACAACCCATTGTACAAATATGAGTGAAATTACTGAATAATATTTGTAGAAAGAAGAATCTGTGGGTTCTACAATCAAATGCTATATTTCAAAAATAATGTAAAACCCGCACTGTTGCCATTGTTCACATAGTTTTTCGAAATGGATAGAAAAGGGCATAACGTGGCATTCAAAATAATAATTGGAAAAAATAGCAAAAAGCCCACATCCAATCCCATTTTTGCCGCCATTTTATACACTGTTGTTTTGGGAAACACACCGTCTCCTAAAACTCGGACTATTGTAAAACCCACTGTTTCACTACGACGTCTCTTCATGTTATGTATGTATCCATGTAAGTTCATGTGTATGTTTTTCATGCGTTTTTTCAATGTGCATAGGTGAATTTTGTCTAGCATTTTGCCGGCTCCCGCCCATTTGGCGAAAGCTAATTGGGAAATAGTCAAAAAGCCCACTGAAATACTCCACATTGTGTTTCCCAAACTTCAAATTAAAACATCTTGCAAAACCCTCTGCTTGCAACAAAATTACCCCTCACCTCGATGTCGTCTGTATTCTGCTCCAAATCTTGCACGTGCACTCCACGCTTCAACTTATTTGGTCGGTATTCTCCTTGAAGTCATCCACATGCTTTCAGGCCTTCACCTTTCCCTTTCAACATGCACACAGGAAACAAAACAAATAGTATTTTCACCTTGCTTTCTCCAAACAGAAAAGGCGCACGTCATTCCCTTCCACTTTTCCTGACAAAATAAATAGGAAAAAGCCCACATCCAATCTCATTTTTGTCGTCATTTTATACACTATTGTTTTGGAAAACACACTATCTCCTAAAATTCGGACTATTGTAAAACCCACTGTTTCACTACGACGTCTCCTCATGTTATGTACGTATCCATGTATGTTCATGTGTATGTTTTTCATGCGATTTTTCAATGTGCATAGGTGAATTTTGTCTAGTAGCTAACCGGCTCTAGGCCATTTGGCGAAAGCTAATTGGGAAATAGCAAAAAGCCCACATCCAATCCCATTTTTGCCACCATTTTTACACTGTTGTTTTGAAAAACATAATGTCTCCTCAAATTCAGACTATTGTAAAACCCACTGATTCACTACGACGTCTCGTCATGTTATGTATGTATCCATGTATGTTCTTATGTATTTTTTTCATGCGTTTTTCGATGTATAGAGGTGAATTTTGTCTAGGATTTAGTTGAAATGCAGGTCTGATAATGTTTTTTTTGTCGAGGGTTTTGAAAAACACACTGTCTCCTAAAACTCATAATTGGTAACTGGCAAAAAGCCCACATCCAATCCCATTTTTTTTGCCATTTTATACATTGTTGTTTTGGAAAACACACCGTCTCCTAAAACTCGGACTGTTGTAAAACCCACTGTTTCACTACGATGTATCCTCATGTTATGTATGTATCCATGTATGTTCATGTGTATGTTTTTCATCCTTTTTTTCAATGTGCATAGGTGAATTTTGTCTAGGATTTTGAAATCGGCATATCCTATGTTTTATACATATTTTAATTTATGTCTGAAACTGGCATATCGTATGATATATACGTATGTGAATTTTGTGCAGGAGTTAGCTTGCTCCCTCCTTAACTCCTGGAGAAAATTCAGTTATGTATATAACATAGGATATGGCCCCCATAACGTATGGGGAAAAGAGTTGCGATGGAAGAGGTGGGACTGGTGAGGGAAAAGGTTGTCGGACGGGAAGGAAAGACTTGAGGGTGGGACGTCTCATCCCATGTGCCATTTGTTGTCCCATCATCGGGAAATCGTGTTAGCGCCAGCGAGTTTTCAAATTAATTGTTTAGCGTGGATGGACAAAAAGCCAAAAACGTGGCATTCGAAACCATTATTAGCAAATATCTTGTTCAATGACAATAGTTAGTGTTATGCACACAGTAAGAAGATAATGTATTGAATTTGAGCTTCATAATTTTTAACAACCCTTACTTTCAGCAAAACACTCTTCTTCGATATCTGCCCAACACATTATTCACATAATAGTTGCATCATGGAAAACATAGTGGGTTGTGGCTCACTTATTATTTTATACAGTCTATGAGAAATGAATGTTTTGAAGTTCCCGTTGTACTCTTTTAACAACACCTACTTAGAGCAAAACAATCGTTTTCAATATCTGCCCATATGTTTCCAACACAAAATTTACATAACAGTAGCATCATAGAAAACACAGTGGGTTGTGGCTCACTTCTTATTTTTTCCTGACTGTAACAAAATAATGTTTTCAACTTCCCTTTCTTGTCTTATGGGAGCCAGCTAACTACTAGTCAAAATTCACCTATGTACATCGAAGAATGCATGAAAAACATACTCATGAACATACATGGATACCTACTTTGAGCAAAACACTCTTTTTCAATATCTGCCCATATGTTTCCAACACAAAATTCACATAACAGTAGCATCATGGAAAACACAGTGGGTTGTGGCTCACTTCTTTTTTTTTTTCCGGAATGTAACAAAATAATGTTTTCAACTTCCCTTTCTTGTCTTATGAGACCCCTTTCTTTAAGAAAAACAGTCTTGCTCACTACCTGTTCATATGTTTCCAACAAAAAATTTACTTAACTGTTGCAGTATGGAAAACACAATGGGTTGTCCCTGACTTTGCAAAAACAGTAAGAAGATAGAAGCTAGTGTTATCCACACAATAAGAGGACAATGTATTGAATCTGAGCTTCATAATTTTTAACAACCCTTACTTTCAGCAAAACACTCTTGTTCGATCTCTACCCAACGCATTATTCACATAACAGTAGCATCATGGGAAACACAGTGGGTTGTGGCTCACTTCTTATTTTTTCAATCTCCTTGTTAAAATGTAAATGGAATGCTTAAGGTCTGAGTGCACGTGGAGGAGTTGGAGTAGAATACCGATGAAATGGAGGTGAGGGGTAGTTTGAAATTTGGGAAACACAATGTGGAGTATTTCAGTTTCTTGAATGTCTTCCAAATCACACATTCCATTGTTGTGTTTAAATTTAAGTCGATTGATAATAAAATTGTACAAAATAACTCTGAATGGGAAACACAGTGTTGGGTTTCAGTTATTTAAATCTCCTTGTTTTAATGTAGAGGGTTTTACAAGTTCTATGTGTTTGAAATTTAGGAAACAGAATGTAGAGTATTTCAGTTGCTCGAATGTCTTCAAAACAACACATTCCATTGTTGTGTTTAAATTTTGCACCATTGAAAAAAAAAAGTGTAGACAATAATTCTGAATGGGAAACACAGTGCTAGGTTTCAGTTATTTTAATCATCCACTTGATATGTGAAGGGTCACCACATGCTGGTTTGTTTGGTTCTTAACACCCACGGTTTTGTAAGATGGAATGTTACAAAACAGTATGAAAGTCTTCCAGATCACACCTTCCATTGTTCTGTTTAAGTTTGAAGTATGTAACAAATTGCATGCTTCATAACACATTGCATTTTTCAACCTCGACATCACAATATACCCTAGCCCTTTCTGGTTTTTAGACCAATATATATAGGTGTGCACATTCTGTAGTGCATGTCAAAAAATACAATGTGTTTTGAAGCTTGCCTTCACTTCATTCTGTTTTGCAACAATTCATGTTGTAAAACCATTGGTCTTAAGAAAGAAGTAGCCCAAATAGTGTTGTAAAACCCTTTGCAACACTATTGGATAGTACGTGTCACTTGAATTTGGTATGACTTCTCCTCCAACTTGTCCACATGCACTGAAACATTCAGCTTTCCCTTTCAATGTGCAGAGTGGAAAGAAATAGTATTTTCACCTTTCTTTCTTGAAATAGAAAAGGGCCAATACCTGCAACTGTTGCCATACCTGAATTTGGTATGGCCGCATATGCTATCATATACACATAGGTGAATTTTGTCTAGCAGTTAGCTTTCGCCTTCAACGTGCAGATAGGAAACAAAACAAATAGTATTTTCGCCTTGCTTTCTCCAAATAGAAAAGGCCCATGTCATTCCCTTCCACTATTCCCACTCCACACAAAAGAAACTTGCCAACGAAGCTAACCCGCCCGCTTTTTCGCCCTGCAACATGCGGGAAAACACACCTGACGACACCGTTAACTCTTGCCTAACCGTAGATCGGACGTTTTGTCCCCTCTACCGATTTTAGGCGTCTGGCGGGCCCTACATTATGACGTCTCGTCATGTTATGTATGTATCCATACATGTTCATGTGTATGTTTTTCATGCATTTTTCGATGTACATAGGTGAATTTTGTCTAGCAGTTAGCCGACTCCCACGTTGAAAGGGAAAGTTGGAGGTCTGAGAGCATGTGGACGGATTTGAGGAGAATACCAACCAAATTAGCTGAAGTGTGGAGTGCACATGGAGGATTTGGAGGAGAATACACATGAAATTGAGGTGAGGGGTAATTTTGTTGCAAGCAAAGGGTTTTACAAGTTCTTTGTGTTTGAAATTTGGGAAACAGAATGTGGAGTATTTCAGTTGCTTGAATGTCTTCAAAATCACACATTCCATTGTTGTGTTTAAATTTCACACCATTGAAAAAAGAAACTGCAAAAAATAATTCTGAATGGGAAATGCAGTGCTGGGTTTCAATAAAAAAATTGTACAAAATTATTCTCAATGGGAAACATAGTGCTAGGTTTCATTTTTTTGAATCTCCTTGTTTTAATGTAATGGGTTGTCTCATGGTGGGTTGCTTGCTTCTTAACACCCATGGGTTTTCAACATGGAGTGTTACTTGAATGTCTTCCAAATCACACATTCCATTGTTGTGTTTAAATTTTGCAACATAGAAAAAAAAAAGTGCAGAAAAGAATTCTAAATGGGAAACACAGTGCTGGGTTTCAGTTATTTTAATCATCCACTTGAGATGTAAAGGGTCGTGTCATGCTGGGTTGTTTGGTTCTTAACACCCATGGTTTTGTAAGATGGAATGTTACAAAATAGTATGAAAGTCTTCCAGATCACACCTTCCATTGTTCTGTTTAAGTTTGAAGTATGTAACAAATTGCATGCTTCATAACACATTGCATTTTTCAACCTCCACATCACAACATACCCTAGCCCTTTCTGGTTTTTAGACCAGTATATCTAGGTGTGCACATTCTGTAGTGCATGTCAAAAAATACAATGTGTTTTGAAGCCTACCTTCACTTCATTCTGTTTTGCAAAAATTCATGTTGTAAAACCATTGGTGTTAAGAAAGAAGTAGCCCAAATAGTGTTGTAAAACCCTCTACAACACTATTGGATAGTACGTGTCACCTGAATTTGATCTGATTTCTCCTCCAACTTGTCCACGTGCATTGAAACGTTCAACTTTCCCTTTCAATGTGCAGAGTGGAAAGAAATAGTATTTTCACCTTTCTTTCTCGAAACAAAAAAGGGCCAATACCTGCAACTGTTGCCAAGAAAACATGTCAGTGTTGGTGGGATTTCAAAATAATTTATCGGCATGGACAAAAATCCTAAAATGTGGCATTCAAAACCATTATTAGCAAATAATAAAAAGGGCCGACGAGGTCCCATTTTCGCCATTTTTGGACGGCGACGTTTTGGTGGATATCGAGGGCAAGAGTAGTGGAAGAGTAGCAGCCATGCAGAGTTCCTTCAGGTATGTATATCCGCTCTGTGTATGTGCCATCTTGCCATTATGCAATGAACAATGAAGACAAGAACGACTATTTGTTGCTAGAAAACAGTATTTTCACCTTTCTTTCTTGAAACAGAAAAGTCCCAAGAGCAGGAAACAAATAGTATTTTCATCTTTCTTTCTTGAAACAGAAAAGGCCCATGTCGTTCCCTTCCACTTTTGCTGCGCTAGACAAAAGAAACTTGTCCACAAAGCTAACCCGCCAACTTTTTTTCCTGGTAATAGGAGGGAAAACCCACCTGACAGCACCATTAACTCCCACCTGACCATCACCAGGATGTTTTGTTCCGTCTGCCAGTTTTGTGCCAATCGCCATTCTGGCGAGCCCTGCACTACGATGTCTCGTCATGCTATGTATGTTTCCATGTATGTTCTCATGTATGTTTTTCATGCATTTTTGAACAACTCTTTGCTACAGCCGAAATCCCATTTCGCTTTCTTTATCTAATTGGAACAAAATTTTACAACACTATATGGGTTGCTTGTTTTTGGACACCTTGTATCAACACAGTGCGTTTCCCAAATGTGCAGAGAATGCAAGCATTTATTCGATCGAATCAGATGAGGAAAATGAAATGCCATTTTGATCTCATGTTACATGAATAGGCGCTTTTTGTTTATGAGTTTGATTTCTCCTGATTGGAACAAATGTATTGCTCTCATTATTTGCACAGTTGGAAAACACATTGCCTCCTCTCTGTTGCAAAGGGTTTTACAACACTATTTGGGTTGCTTATTTCCATTTCTCCTAAGGAGCCAGCTAACTCCTAGACAAAATTCACCTATGTACATCAAAAAACGCATGAAAAACATACATGGATACATACATAACATGAGGAGACATCATAGTTGGAAAACACACTATTTCCTCTCTGTCACAGAGGGTTTTACAATACTATTTGGGTTGCTTGTTTGTTAAGGAGCCGGCTAACTCCTATACATACAATTACGCCTATGTACATCGAAAAATGCATGAAAAACATACATGGATACATACACAACATGAGGAGACGTCATAGTTGGGAAACACATTGTCTCCTCTCTATTGCAGAGGGTTTTACAACACTATTTGGGTTGCTTGTTTCTTAAGGATCCGCCTAAATCCTAGACAAAATTCACCAATGTACATCAAAAAATGCATGAAAAACATACATGGATACATACATAACATGACGAGACATCATAGTTGGAAAACACACTATTTCCTCTCTATTGTAGAGGGTTTTACAACACTATATGAGTTGCTTGTTTCTTAACACCTTATATGGGGACATTGTATTTTCCAACACTGCAAATAGTGCGAGCATTTATTCGGTCGAATCAGATGATGAAAATGAAACACAATTTTTATCTCATGTTACATACATAGGTGCTTTTTGTTTACGAGTTAGCTTTCTCCTAATTCCTGATTGGAAGAAATGAATTTATCCAACAGAATGAACATTCACTGCTTCACAGTTTTAGCAGAATGGAAAAATGGCACATATGATTGCTGATATATATACTAGTGTTAGTGATAGGTTAAATTGGAAATTAAATTCCCAATGTATAGTTTAATATGTTTGTTTATTGTCTGTGCAAGGTGTCATTTTGCACTAAGCAGAACATATAAATTTTATATTGGGGAAATTTGGAAGAAATACAATTATTTCTAGCACCAATTGTCTTTAATTTTCCAATTTAATCTATCGCTAGCACTTTTCTTTCTTCCAGGTGGTTTATATAGGCCACGAAATAAGATTCAACAAAACAAGGGCATGTGAATTGACAAGGATGCTTTAGGAAATGTGAACCTTTTGCAGTAAATACAGGTGATTTTGGCTTCCATAGCTTAAATCACAAGTGTAGTGGATGCATAGTAATGTTAATAATAATAAATGTAAGAACATAAATTGACATTTTATTGTAAACTGCATCCTAACAGGGTTAGCATAAAGCAGAATTCTATAGCATATAAACAGAAGTTCAACAAGGTTTTGTTGTATAATGATTTAGTGAAAAAATATTCCTCAGAAGATAAAGAAAAATAGCACACCTGCCAGCTGAACAAGGCTTTAGAATAATAAGTTTCTATAGGATACCTACTAGAGTTGAACAAGGCTTTAGAATAATAAGTCTTTATAGCATACATACCAGAGTTGAACAAGGCTTTAGAATAATAAGTTTCTATAGCATACCTACCAGAGCTGAACAAGGCTTTCTTTGTTGTAGAGTTTATTTTAGTAAAACATATTTTATAACAGCATAAAGAAAAAGAAAAGTTTCCATAGCATTATCTACCAGTTGAGTGAAGGTTTTCATAGCTCAGTAACTTTATTTTCCATAAAGTTGATCTTGGTCTAACAACTTACAAGTTGCTAGAGAGTATTCAGTCCACTACTACAGGGCTGCTAAATTAAATAAAGCTTAGAACATATGAGTATTAAACTCATATATGCAAAGTAGAGCCAAATTTAATAGCTTTGACTAGTTGTTAGCAGAAGGTCCTTGCTAGAATAGACACATTTGTCTCTTCATTAAGATGACAGTTTTGTATGAAGTTTGCTAACTGTATAAGTCATCGTCATCTTTATTATTTGTTGTAGAAAATACATGTGAAGCCCTAGTAGGAGTACCATAAGGTCTTCTGGAGATCGAAACTCAGAACCAAAGACTCGAGATTGTTGTAGTGTTTGTGCAAAGGCTTGATACTTCCAAATATCAGCATCACTGACAGTTCTTCGGGAATATTTCATAGACTCCTCAAAATGAGCAGCTTTTATTTCAGCTACCTCATTACTATCATCCTCATCCATTGCCTCAAGATTCTCGGCTCTTTTTCATTCACGTTGAATTACTTGAAAGTGTGGGGGGAGAGGTTATGGTAAAATTGAAACGTATGCTAGTATGATGAATTGAAATAACAAGCTACAAGTTGAGGTAAGTTCAATAAGTAGACTACTACTCTATCTTAAAAATTAGTAACATAACAGTCAAAATAAAAACCATTAGAAATCCATAAACATATCTAGTTTACAAAAGATGATACAATTGGAACTCACATTCGCAATATTTTCTTTAATAGCATACTTGCAAGCCCTCCGACAAATCTTAGTGATATTGGCTTCACTGAATCCTTGGGTATAACGGGCCAGTGCCATTAGGTCTACATCCTTTGTTACGGGTGACTTTCTCAAGAAAGATTTGAAGATTTGATAACATGAGGACTCATCAGGTAAGGGACTATAAATTAGCTGGTCAAGTCAGCCAGGCCTTAACAATGCAGGATTGATGATACTAGGCCTGTTTGTAGCAGCAATAATGATAACTATTTTCTTGGCTGTCATACAAGCCATCTCCATCAACAGCTGATTAAGGACTATATCTACAACACCACTAACATCCCCAACACTACTACCACGCTAGAAACATGCAAACCAATTATGCATCACAAGTTAGAGCCTACTTCAAAAAGGTCAAACAAAATTCCCAGTCATTTATAGTCAACCTTAAACTTTCGCTTATAAAAAAAGCAACACACCTGCATAGCAATAGAATCAAGCTCATCATAAAATAGGACAAAAGGAGCTGACCCTCTGGCCTTATAAAAAATGTGTCACATTAGCCTCACCCTCTCGAAACCACATTGATAACAATTCAGTGCCCTTCACACTGATGAAATTGGCCTGACATTCATTGGCAATGGATTTTGCAAGCAATGTCTTTCCACAACCTGGTGGTCCATAAAATAACACTTCTTTTGAACGAGACATTCCAAATTTTTCAAATTTCTCAGAATGCTCCACTGGATATTGAACAGTGTACACCAACCTCATATGAATTTTGTTAGTCCATATCTCCTTCAAAAGTAGGTTTTCTGCATTGAAAGAAAAGCAAGGCACAAATATAGTGAACCACGTATCTCAATATACCTCTTGAAGCTCCCTCTTGACATTTTCCAACCCTCCAATATCTTCCCAAGTGACATTTGGAACTTGGCAACCTGTCAATGTTTTCCCATTATTCATAAGAAAATTTACCATTATGAAAATCATCAGAAACAAACAAACTTAGGAATTGAAAATTTAGGGGTGCAACAGATCAATAGTTTAAAAATACAATCCCTACTTAATCGATATGAGAAAAATTGAACATCTAGACATGGTTTGGAAAAACTCACAATTTCACGGACAGCGGATGGGTTGTAGAGCCCAATGCAGTCTGGAAGTGCTAATTAGTCACAACCATTGAATTTAGAATCTCAACATCTATTGTCTCATCTTCTAAGTCAATGACATCCATCTTTTCCCCAATACACTAAAGTGTAGCCTTAGTGCACAAAGTTGCAAGATTTGCTCCAACGTATCCATGAGTATCCTTACCAATCCTTTTGAGATCAACCTGTACCAAGAATCCTAAAGATTAATATATATTGTCGCCAAGAAAAACAAAGATTAATAAATTCTCTCAAATCCAAGCACTGCTTGACATTAAATCTAGAAGTACAAAAAGCAATTTAGGTTCTACAATACGTACATCATCAGAGAGCTTCATATTCTTCATATGGATACGAGGCACTTCCAACCCGCCTACTTCATCCGGAAACCCAATGTCAATTTCCCTATCAAATCTTCCAAACCTTCTAAGTGATGGGTCAATATTATTTGGTCGGTTATTTTTTGCAATCACAATAACATGAGCACGAGACTTAAGTCCATCCATAACTATAAGAAGTTGAGAAACAATTCTCCTATCAACTTCACCGTGGTTTTTTTCCCTCTTGAGAGCTATGGAATCAATTTCATCAATAAATATAATGGAAGGTGCATTCTTCTCAGCCTCCTGAAAGCCTTCCGGAGATTGCTTTTGCTTTCTGTGGCTAGCTTTGACATAATTTCAGGTCGATTGATACAGAAAAAGAAGGCATTGGTTTCACTTGCAACTTCCCTACCAATTAAGGTTTTCCCAGAACCAGGTGGCCCATAAAGCAGAATACCCTTTGGAGGTTTCACACCAATTGATTTGAAGAGTTGTGGGTGCCTGAGAGGAAGTTCTACCAATTCATGTATCTGAGCCATTTGTTTCCATACACCACCAACATCATCATAACCTCTTTCATCTAATCTATCTTCATCCTCCCGCTTTACAAGCTCCCATTCATAGAAAAATTTCAGTATTTGGAGGAACAACACAGTATTCCCCAAGGTCTATCTTGATTACCTTAAACTCCACACTACGCATACCACCTCTTACAAGGAAAAGGTCACGTTTTGGTACATAGACTTCACAAAGGCAAAAAGGCAGAGGCTTTTACAAGAATATTTGGGTTGCTTCTTTCTTAACACCTTATATCGAGACATTGTGTTTTCCAACCATGCAGATAATGGGAGCATTTAGTTGGTAGATTTAGATGATGAAAATGAAATGTCATTTTCATCTCGTGTTTACATAAATAGGTGCTTTTTGTTTATGAGCTATCTTGCTTGTTTCTTAACACCTTATATCGAGACAGTGTGTTTTCCAATTGTGCAGATAATGTGAGCACTTATTTGATCGAATCGGATAACGAAAATGAAATGCCATTTTCATCTCATGTTACATAAGTAGGTGATTTTTGTTTAAGAGTTAGATTTCTCCAGATTGGAACAATTGAATTGCTCTCATTATTTGCACAGTCGGAAAACATGTTGTCTCCTCTCTGTTGCAGTGGGTTTTACAGCACTATTTGGGTTGTTTCTTTCTTAACACGTTATATCAAGACAATGTGTTTTCCAACCATGCAGATAATGGGAGCATTTACTTGGTCGAATCAAATGAGGAAAATGAAATGTCATTTTCATCTCATGTTACATAAATAGGTGCTTTTTGTTTGAGTTAGCTTGCTTGTTTCTTAACACCTTATATCAAGACAGTGTGTTTTCCAACTGTGCAGATAATGTGAGCACTTATTTGGTCGAATCAGATGAGGAAAATGAAATACATTTTTAATCTCATGTTACATAAATAGGTGCTTTTTGTTTATGAGTTATTTCTCCTGATTGGAACAATTCAATTTCTCTCATTAGTTGCACAGTTGGAAAACACACTGTCTCCTCTCTGTCACAGAGGGTTTTACAATACTATTTGGGTTGCTTGTTTGTTAAGGAGCCGGCTAACTCCTAGACATACAATTACACCTATGTACATCGAAAAATGCATGAAAAACATACATGGATACATACATAACATGAAAAGACATCGTAGTCAGAAAACACATTGTCTCCTCTCTGTTGCAGAGGGTTTTACAACACTATTTGGGTTGCTTGTTTCTTAACACCTTATATGGGGACATTGTATTTTCCAACACTGCAAATTGTGCGAGCATTTATTCAGTCAAATCAGATGACGAAAATGAAACGCCATTTTTACCTCATGTTACATACATAGGTGCTTTTTGTTTACGAGTTAGCTTTCTCCTGATTCCTGATTGGAAGAAATGAATTTATCCAACAGAATGAACGTTCATTGCTTCACAGTTCTAGAAAAATGGAAAAATGGCACATATGATTGCTGATATATATACTAGTGTTAGCGATAGGTTAAATTGGAAATTAAATTCCCAATGTATAGTTTAATATGTTCGTTTATTGTCTGTGCAAGCTGTCATTTTGCACTAAGTATAACATATAAATTTTATATTGGGGAAATTTGGAAGAAATACAATTATTTCTAGCACCAATTGTCTTTAATTTTCCAATTTAATCTATTGCTAACACTTGTCTTTCTTCCAGGTGATTTATATAGGCCACGAAAGAAGATTCAACAAAACAAGGGCAGGTGAATTGACAAGGATGCTTCAGGAGATGTGAACCTTTTGCAGTAAATACAAGTGATTTTGGCTTCCATAGCTTGAATCGCAAGTGTAATGGACGGTTAAATTTCCAAAATTTAATATGCATTTAGAAGTGCCGATTTGTTTGAAATTGTGAAATGTTGGGGTTTTCATTCAGCTGTCATTTTCATTTCATTCTAAAGTGTTTTGCGGTAATTTGAAATCTTTCACCAAAAGGGTATATATGTGGTGCATAAGTTTTTTCATAATAGTTCTTTTTACAATTTCGCTATTTGTATACAATATTTAGTAAGTTATAAATGGTTCATTTTTTAACATCTGATGGCAGTTTTGTAGAATGCTATTTCTATATTCTATTTCTGCTCTTTTTCAGTATGTTTTGATCTGACCACCACACTGCAAAAAGATGTGCACATATAACAAGCGAGTACTCCAAATAGTTCTATGCACTGTATTAAATAGAACTCGTAAAGCCAATGGGTAGGAATAACTTAATTGATAATTTGGCCTACTCCCATTACTTGACCCTAAATATTATAGACAAATTGTAAAAGAGCTATTAGAATAACAACGTACATGGAAACAAAATGTGACGAAACGGGCAGACGGGATGAAACGTCCAAGCTACAGTCAGGCAAGAGTTAATGGCGCCGTCAGGTGCATTTTCCCACCCGTTGCTGGGTGAAAAAGTGAGCAGGTAATCTTCGTCGGCAAGTTTCTTTTGTGTGGCATGGGAAAAGTGGAGGGGAATGACGTGGGCCTTTTATGTTTGGAGAAAGCAAGGCAAAAATACTATTTGTTTTGTTTCCTGTCTGCACGCTGAAAGGGAAAGCAGAGGGTCTCAGTGCACATGGACGACTTCAAGGAGAATACCGACCAAATTGAGCTGACGTGTACTATCCAATAGTGTTGCAGAGGGTTTGACAACACTATTTGGGTTGCTTCTTTCTTAACACGTAGGGTTTTCCAACATGAATTGTTGTGAAATAGAATGAAGTGCGTACTATGAACTACACTATGTGTTGAGGGTTATTATTGTTCTCGTTAAATGAGAGATGTGCTATTTGATAAAATAAAACACCATCTATACATTTGTATATTTGCATTACAAGACAAAGGTTGGGTATACCGTATAAGTAAAGGCAGGCTTAAAAATACATTGTATTTTCTGACATGCACTACAAAATGTGCACACCTAGATATACTGGTCTAAAAAATAGAAAGGGCTAGGGTATGTTGTGATGTGGAGGTTGAAAAATGCAATGTGTTATGAAGCATGCAATTTGTTATATACTTGAAACTTAAACACAACAATGGAAGGTGTGATCTAGAAGACTTTTATAGTGTTTTCTAACATTCCATCTTACAAAACCGTGGGTCTTAAGAACTAAGCAACCCACCATGAGACAACCCTTTACATCTAAATAGGGAGATTCAAATAATTGAAACCCAACACTATGTGTCCAATTCAAAATTATTTTTTGCACTTTTTTTTTTTCAATGGTGCGAAATTTAAACACAACAATGGAATGTGTGATTTTGAAGGAATTCAAGTAACATTCCATGTTGCAAGACCATGTGTGTTAAGAAGAAAGAAACCCACCATGAGATGACCCTTTACATTTAAACAAGGAGATTCAAATAACTGAAACCCAGCATTGTGTTTCCCATTCAGAATAATTTTGTAAAGTTTTTTTACTGAAACCCAACACTCCGTTTCCCATTCAGAATTAGTTTTTGCAGTTTCTTTTTTCAATGGTGTGAAATTTAAACACAACAGTGGAATGTGTGATTTTGAAGACATTCGAGCAACTGAAATACTCCACATTCTGTTTCCCAAATTTCAAACACAAAGAACTTGTAAAACCCTCTACATTAAAACAAGGAGATTCAAAAAATAAAACCCAGCACTGTGTTTCCCATTCAGAGTTATTTTGTGTAGTTTTATTATCAATTGACTTAAATTTAAACACAACAATGGAATGTGTGATTTGGAAGACATTCAAGAAACTGAAATACTCCACATTATGTTTCCCAAATTTCAAATTACCCCTCACTTCCATTTCGTCGGTATTCTACTCCAATTCCTCCACATGCACTCAAACCTTAAGCTTTCCATTTACATTTAAACAAGGAGATTGAAAAAAATAAGAAGTGAGCCACAACCCACTATGTTTTCTATGATGCTACTGTTATGTGAATAATGTGTTGGGCAGAGATCGATAAAGAGTGTTTTCCTGAAAGTAAGGGTTGTTAAAAATTATGAAGCCCAGATTCAATACATTGTCCTCTTACTATGTGCATAACACTAGATGTTGTCTTCTTACTGTTTTGCAAAGTCAAGGACAACCCATTGTGTTTTCCATATCGCAACATTTAAGTAAATTTTTTGTTGGAAGCATATGAACAGGTAGTGAGCAAGACTCTTTTTCTTAAAGAAAGGGGTCTCATAAGACAAGAAAGGGGTCTCATAAGACAAGAAAGGGAAGTTGAAAACATTATTTTGTTACATTCCGGAAAAAAATAATAAGTGAGCCACAACCCACTATGCTTTCCATGATGCTACTATTATGTGAATAATGTGTTGGGAAGAGATCGAGCAAGAGTGTTTTGCTGACAGTAAGGGTTGTTAAAAATTATGAAGCTCAGATTCAATAGATTTTCCTCTTACTCTATGCATAACATTAGATGTTGTCTTCTTACTATTTTTCCAAAGTTAGGGACAACCCATTGTGTTTTCCATACCGCAACATTTAAGTAAATTTTTTGTTGGAAACATATGAACAGGTAGTAAGCAAGACTGTTTTTCTTAAAGAAAGGGGTCTCATAAGACAAGAAAGGGAAGTTGAAAACATTATTTTTTTACATTCCGGAAAAAAAATAATAAGTGAGCCACAACCCACTGTGTTTTCCGTGATGCTACTATTATGTGAATTTTGTGTTGGAAACATATGGGAAGATATTGAAAAAGAGTGTTTTTCTCGAAGTAGGTGTTGTTAAAAGAGTACAACACGAGCTTCAAAACATTCATTTCTCATAGCCTGCTTAAAATAATAAGTGAACCACAACCCACTATGTTTTCCATGATGCAACTGTTATGTGAATAATGTGTTGGGCGGAGATCGAACAAGAGTGTTTTGCTGAAAGTTAGGGTTGTTAAAAATTATGAAGCTCAGATTCAATACATTGTCCTCTTACTCTGTGCATAACACAGAGTGGATTTACATACTCGAAGGAGCTTCGCATGGCTGCTACTCTTGCCCTTGCTATCCACCAAAATGTCGCCATCCAAAAATGGCGAAAATGGGACCTTGTCGGCCCTTTTTATTATTTGCTAATAATGGTTTCATTTGGCAACGTTTTAGGCTTTTTGTCCATCCACGCCGAACGATTATTTTGAAAAACCGTCGGCGCTGACATGATTTCCCAATGACGGGACAACAAACGGCATGGGGGATGAGATGTCCGACCATCATGTCTTTCCTTCCGTCGGGCAACCTTTTCTGTCGCCGTGGGTCCCACCTCTTCCATCACGGCTCTTTTCTCCATGCGGTATGGCCGCATATGCTATCATATAGACATAGGTGAATTTTTTCCATGAGTTAAGGAGGGAGCAAGCTTACTCTTGGAAAAAATTCACATATGTATATAACATAGGATATGCCAGTTTCAGGCGTAAATTCACATATGTATATAACATAGGATATGCCGGTTCCTCTGCAACAAGGAGGAGACAATGTGTTTTCCAACTATGATGTCTCGTCATGTTGTGTAGTATCCATGCATGTTTTTAATGCGTTTTTCAATGTACATAGGTGAATTTTGTCTATGAGTTATGCCGATTTCAAATTCCTAGACAAAATTCACCTATGCACATTGAAAACCGCATGAAAAACATACATAAGAACATACGTGGACACATACATAACATGAGGAGACGTTGTAGTGAAACAGTGGGTTTTACAATAGTCCGAGTTTTCCAAGACAGTGTGTTTTCCAAAATAACAGTGTATAAAATGGCGGAAAAAATGGGATTGGATGTGGGATTTTTCCTATTTCCCAATTATGATTTCGAATGCCATGATATGCCCTTTTCTATCCATTCCAAAAAATAATGCAAACAATGGCGACATTCTGGGTTTTACATGATTTTTGAAATATAGCGTCTCATTGTAGAACCCACAGATTATTCTTCCTACAAACATTATTCAGTAATTTCACTCATATTTCTACAATGGGTTGTCGCTTGTTTCATTCGGAAATGAAAAAATTCAAAAACCAACATACGGGGAGGAAACAAAACAAAAATTTCAAAACCCTCGACACAAAAAAAAATGATTCAAACTGGCATATCCTATGTTATATACATATGTGAATTTTGTCCAAGACTTAGCTTGCTCCCATTATATATAACCTAAATGATCCTAAAGCTAAAAAATAGCCATAATTATTTAAGCTTTTGAGAAGTGACGGACAACCCGCTGGGTTTTCCATACTACAACTTTACTTTTTTTTTGTGTGCAAATTTTGTTGCAAGCAAGGGTAGTTATAAAATATGAAAGTGACCTTCAATACATTATTTTATTATGGTGTTCATAACACTAAGTGTCGTCATTGAACAATATTTGAAAAGTGAAGGACAACCCAGTGTGTTTTCCATCGTGCAATATTTTTTGTGCATCTTTTGTTTGAAACATATTCTGATATTGAAATGGAATGTTTAGTGCATGTGATGGATTCTTATAAAATATGAATGTGAACTTCAATACAGTGTTTTGTAAGAGTTTGCATAACAGAAAGTGTTGTCTTTTAATAGTTTGTGGGTTGCATGGTTTATAACACCCTGTGTTTTCAAACCTAAAAATTTGGATAACAGTTTGAGTGTCTTGAAAATATTTTCTTATTTACATTGTATGAATGTAAAAATGGCACCTCCAAAAATTACAACTATTATTTATGGTATAAATTGCAATTCATTATCTTTCTCATGATTGACAATAATAATTTCATGTTGTAAACCAGAGTGGGTTACTTGTATAGAGTTTTACAAAAGTGTAGGTTGTGCGTTTCAATCTCTTCTTTTCATTGAAAATAATATATTCTTGATTACTGAAAATTTGTGCAATAAATTTTTGAACTTTAACTGTCCATAACACTTCCAACAATTTAAAAGTTTATAGGAAACCAAGGATGCATGCTGTAAAACGAAAGCTGGTTCCTGTAGTGAAGAATGTCATTGACGCGGATAGCACACCTGAAAGGTTGTGTAGTAGGGCATCTTCTTCGGGGCGGTCCCATTCATGAAAAGTGCAAGTAAGATCTGGTGATTACAAGATGCAATCCAATGTATAATTTTAATCTCTCATAAGTGGTTATGAGGTTGATTGGAAAGTGGGAATGTTTTATTCAGGAGGCATCAACCACGGTACGGAGGAAGTCCCCTCGGTTTATGAAAACGGTCAACCATAAGGCAGCGACATGTTCGGTAATTGATTGTGAACTTGCAATTTCCCTTCCATTCCTATGCATGAATCAAAATGCTTTTTAATTTCAGTTCGAAAATATCATGTCTCTTACAAATATTTTGATTTTGGCATATATCGTTCCTTTGATTCAGGAAAATAATCAGGGAGATGATCTCGCTCTTGCCATAGTCCATGACTGGAAGGAAAAGCGTGCAGAGGGAGACCCTAAGGATAGAGAGGGATCCAATGAAGCATGGGGTGATGTGTTGGGTGGGAAGGTAGATATAATAACCAAATTATTGCATCGTTTGGCTGTGTCTATATGCTGTGCATTCAATTTGATTGAATATCAAATATATTAAGCAATTTTCTTTTCCAAACTTGCTATGCAGGTTGCTGTTGAATACAAAAGAGAAACGGTGAATGGAAGATATATATATTATTGTATTGTAGAAGAATTTACTAGAAAGTATTATGATTGGAGAGTGTTCAACATGCATAGGTTTCAGCATCACCACCTTCCTATTCTTGACGCACCAAAGCATGGCTGAGCTATGTTGGGGGGCAACCAAAACAACTCGCTCCTCCCCCTGATAAATTGAAAGAGTACCTTCTAAAGAAGGTGGAAAATATAGAGTACCAAATGAATATACGGTAGCATCTGTAGCAGAAGCATGTTGTTAGACGTGTCTGTCAAAATTTTTGGAAACAAAACTTCCTTCAACTTCCCGAAGAAGGAAAGGACGAGGTGAAGAAGCAAATGGCATTATACAACATTGACGAGATGAAGGAGTAGAGAAGGCAAAGAATATTACGATTGCAGGAGAGAAAGAGACAGGAAGGAATGGTAATGTCGAACTGAATTGTTAAATGTGAATTTTCCTTGCAAAATCATTTATGTTCGGATGCATAGAGGGTTCACTTAATGTTAACTTACATGACATGCCAGGGTGATGGTTGAGAAGTGGTTTCTTCCCGCCAGCACAGTAGGGATCATTCGCTAGAGGAAGTTGTGGCCACGAAAGGCGAAGACGGTGTTGTTCCTCCCACCCCTGCATATAAGATTTAGAATAAGCATCCTACACAGTTGAAAGTTTCAAGGCACCATCTAAAGAAGAAATGAAAACAAACGGTGATCTCCAAATCTTCTGTTTACTGTAAAGTTTGTTTTTCTTATTTGAATGAATTGGTTGCATGCATCTGAGTTTGGTGCAACATTTCAATTCCTCCTATTACACAATAATGATGAACAACGAACTACTACCCTCAAGCAGGTTTTTGTGATTTTCGATGGTGAATAATTACCCATGGAAGCACTTGATGATGTTGTTCCTCCCGACCCGTCGTCTAACAATGTTGAGAAGAAGAAGAAGAAGAAGAAGAAGAAGAATGAATATATTCCATCAAACGTGTCAAGGTGCCTTGACATGGAGGAAGTAGAAGAAACGGTAAATTGTAATTCTTTTATTTAATGTTTGTTTTGATTATTTCAATGAATTGGTTGCATGCACCTGAATTTGAAATGACCTTTTAATTCCTGCTATTACAGGGCAAGGATAAACAACGAAGTGCTGGCCTTGACCTAATTGGCGATGTCGTTGTGATTGAAATGAGAGAGGCTAATACAGATGGACATGCAGATGGGGAGAGCACTGGCCACGAAGTGGGATAGGGTAACACAGATGGTCATGAGGACAGGGAGAACATTGGGCTGAATGTGGAACTGGGTGACAGATATGGACATAGGGACGGGGAGAGCACTTGCTTGCAAGTGGGAGAGGGTAATAAGGATGGACCCAGGGAGGAGGAGAGCGCTGGCCTGCAAGGGGGAGATGGCAATAAGGATGGAAATGGGGACGGGGAGAGGTGCGGCGTGCCATCTATATCAGTATGAAACCAAACACACTTCCATGCTCTGTTCTTATTTCTTTAGGAATATTTAATGTGCCTTCAATTATGCTTCACGTCAATGACATTTCCATTGTAGGAAAATCCGGTGGATGAACAGATGATAGAGTTCAATGGCATAACTTTTAAGGTCGGTGATCATGTTGACCTTTGGAGGTGGCATAAATGGGTTGCGAAAGGCATTCTACATGTTGTTGCCAGAAACGCTCACACCCATTGCTTGAGGCACCCAAAAAATTGTGTGAGAGTCAGCATTGTTGAGGCCATTGATGGTCGATGCTACGTGCCTTTTCCCATGCCTGGCACAGAGACCATCGCAGAGTTCATGGGCGAATTTTTCATATGGGAGCTTTCCGAGATGAAGCATTTTGTTCTAGAGGTACACATAAACGATATGTTGTTGTATATATATCATACTGTGTATATTGTTTCCATGCGTACGTTAATTCTCATTAATTGTTTGCTATAGGGAGAAGCTGTTAAACCTGACATGAACAAAGCACAGAGTATGAAGAAATCTATTGTTTCATGTTCATCATCTATGAGGGTTCGTGGATCTGGAATCACCCCCCCCCGAAATACACAAGGACCCTAAGAAACGTGTCGTATTTTACGCAAGCCTGAACTCGATTGCAAGGAATAGGCAGCATAGGAATTCATGAGATAGGCTCCAAATACTGATTCTGCTCTGTGGGTTTAAATATTTCAATATTGAACAATTGTGGTGTAGAGATACACCATTTGCATATGTTTCAACACTATGGCATTATACATTTGATACGAGAGTTTTCATGGGCTTCTTTAATTATTTTATTATTATACAATTATGCTGAACATATAGGCATATATACTTATTTCATGTCATTGGAACAAATAATTGTTATCCATTTCATATCAGACTTTAAGAAAAATAGTCTTGTTCACTATCTGTTAATATGTTTGGAACACAAATTTTACATGACTCTTGTGTTGTCCCCTCTGGTATGTGTTGGCATTAATGTTAAAGCAATAAGACAATAAGATGTTCTTGATTGGTAAACAAGTCAGTATTGGTTTGGTAATTCAGTTCATGGTCTCTTCATTTCAGTTCTTTGATAATCACTTGACTTGGCATACAAGTGTTTTTCAACTCTAGTACACTGCATATTGTTTCATGTTCACTCATCTTGCATATTGTGATAAGGATCTAAAATTGTGACTATATGTAAATAGAATTATATGAGTTGAAACAGTTATGAAGACAGTTTTGCTCCTCATGTTCATTTATTTATCATATGTCATTCAGTTATAAAGTTGTTCTAAGATTATGTTATCTTATAAATATTTCAGCTTTTCGGTTTGTATAATGTTCAGTCTCCGCGATCTGGTTATGGTCTTTATGTTCATACATGTTAAAAATCATCAAACATGCTTCATAACTAAATTTCTCTAGAGCTTGCACTTTACATTTGGTTATTAATGCTAAAGTGGTTGGTATGGGAACAATTGATGCCACCATTTATCAATAAATTTGAGATTTTTTTTTTTTTTAAACAATCCATGAGGTACGGGATTTGAAACCCATCAAGTGTCGGATTTGAAAAATTTAGACTATTGTAAAACCCACTGTATCACTACGACGTCTACTCATGTTATGTATGTGTCCACATATGTTCTTATGTATGTTTTTCATGCGGTTTTCAATGTGCATAGGTGAATTTTGTCTAGGAATTTGAAACCAACATAACTCATAGAAAAAATTCACCTATGTACATTGAAAAACGCATTAAAAACATGCATGGATACTACACAACATGACGAGACATCATAGTTGGAAAACACATTGTCTCCTCTTTGTTGTAGAGGAACTGACATATCCTATGTTATATACATATGTGAATTTACGCCTGAAACTGGCATATCCTATGTTATATACATATGTGAATTTTGTCCAAGAGTTAGCTTGCTCCCTCCTTAACTCGTGGAAAAAATTCACTTGTGTATATGATAGCATATGTGGCCATACTACATGGAGAAAAGAGCCGCAATGGAAGAGGTGGGACCCGCGGCGACGAAAAATGTTGCCCAACAGAAGGAAAGACATGACAGTCAGACGTCTCATCCCCCGTGCCGTTTGTTGTCCCGTCGCTAGGAAATCATGTCAGCGTCGGCAGTTTTTCAAAATAATCGTTCGGCGTGGATGGACAAAAAGCCTAAAACATTGCCAAACGAAACCATTATTAGCAAATAATAAAAAGGGCCGACAAGGTCCCATTTTTGCCATTTTTGGACGGTGACGTTTTGGTGGATAGCAAGGGCAAGAGTAGTAGCCATGTGAAGCTCCTTCGGGTATGTATATCCACTCTGTGTTATGCACAGAGTAAGAGGACAATGTATTGAATTTGAGCTTCGTAATTTTTAACAACCCTTACTTTTAGCAAAATAGTCTTGTTCGATCTTTGCCCAACACATTATTGACATAACAGTTGCATCATGGAAAACACAATGGGATGTGGCTCACTTATTATTTTATGCAAGTTGTGAGAAATGAATGTTTTGAAGTTCCCATTGTACTCTTTTAACAACACCTACTTCGAGCAAAACACTCTTTTTCAATATCTGCCCATATGTTTCCAACACAAAATTCACATAATAGTAGCATCATGGAAAACACAGTGGGTTGTGGCTTACTTTTTTTTTTTTCTAGAATGTAACAAAATAATGTTTTCAACTTCCCTTTCTTGTCTTATGAGACCCCTTTTTTTAACAAAAATAGTCTTGCTCACTACATGTTCATATGTTTCCAACAGAAAAATTACTTAAATGTTGTGGTATGGAAAACACAATGGGTTGTCCCTGGCTTTGCAAAAACAGTAAGAAGACAGCAGCTAGTGTTATGCACAGAGTAAGAGGAAAATGTATTAAATCTAAGCTTCATAATTTTTAACAACCCTTACTTTCAGCAAAACACTCTTGCTCGATCTCTGGCCAACACATTATTCACATAATACTATCATCATGGAAAGTAGAGTGGGTTGTGGCTCACTTATTATTTTTTTTCGGAATGTAACAAAATAATATTTTCAACTTCCCTTTCTTGTCTTATGAGACCCCTTTCTTTAAGAAAAACAATCTTTCTCACTACCTGTTCATATGCTTCCAACAAAAAATTTACTTAACTGTTGCAGTATGGAAAACACAATGGATTGTCCTTGACTTTGCAAAAACAGTAAGAAGACAACAGCTAGTGTTATGCATAGAGTAAGAGGAAAACGTATTGAATCTGAGCTTCATAATTTTTAACAACCCTTACTTTCAGCAAAACGCTCTTGCTCGATCTCTGCCCAACACAAAATTCACATAACAGTAGCATCATGGAAAGCACAGTGGGTTGTGACTCACTTTTTTTTTTTTTTCTGGAATGTAACAAAATAATGTTTTCAACTTCCCTTTCTTGTTTTATGGGAGCCAGCTAACTACTAGTCAAAATTCACCTATGTACATCGAAGAACGCATGAAAAATATACACATGAACATACATGGATACATACTTTGAGCAAAACACTCTTTTTCAATATCTTCCTATATGTTTCCAACACAAAATTCACATAACAATAGCATCATGGAAAACACGGTGGGTTGTGGCTCAATTTTTTTTTTTTTTTTCCGAAATGTAACAAAATAATTTTTTCCACTTCCCTTTCTTGTCTAATGAGACCCCTTTCTTTAAGAAAAATAGTCTTGCTCACTACCTGTTCATATGCTTCCAACAAAAAATTTACCTAACTGTTGCGGTAGGGAAAACACAATGGGTTGTCCCTGACTTTGCAAAAATAGTAAGAAGACAATAGCTAGTGTTATGCATAGAGTAAGAGGAAAACGTATTGAATCTGAGCTTCATAATTTTTAAAAACCCTTACTTTCAGCAAAACACTCTTGCTCGATCTCTGCCCAACACAAAATTCACATAACAGTAGCATCATGGAAAGCACATTGGGTTGTGGCTCACTTATTATTTTTTTCTGAAATGTAGCCAAATAATGTTTTCAACTTCCCTTTCTTGTCTTATGAGACCTCTTTTTTTAAGAAAATAGTCTTTCTCACTACCTGTTCATATGTTTCCAACAAAAAAATTACTTAAATGTTGTGGTATGGAAAACACTATGGGTTGTCCCTGACTTTGCAAAAATAGTAAGAAGACAGCAGCTAGTGTTATGCATAGAGTAAGAGGAAAATGTATTGAATCTGAGCTTCATAATTTTTAACAACCCTTACTTTCAACAAAACACTCTTGCTCGATCTCTGCCCAACACAAAATTCACATAACAGTAGCATCATGGAAAGCACAATGGGTTGTGGCTCACTTATTATTTTTTTCTAGAATGCAACAAAATAATGTTTTCAACTTCCCTTTCTTGTCTTATGAGACCCCTTTCTTTAAGAAAAACAATCTTGCTCACTACCTGTTCATATGTTTCCAACAAAAAATTTACTTAAATGTTGTGGTATGGAAAACACAATGGATTGTCCCTGACTTTGCAAAAATAGTAAGAAGACAACAGCTAGTGTTATGCATAGAGTAAGAGGAGAATGTATTGAATCTATGCTTCATAATTTTTAACAACCCTTACTTTCAGCAAAACACTCTTGCTCGATCTCTGCCCAACACAAAATTCATATAACAGTAGCATCATGGAAAACACAGTGGGTTGTGGCTCACTTATTATTTTTTTCGGAATGTAACAAAATAATGTTTTCAACTTCCCTTTCTTGTCTTATAAGACCTCTTTCTTTAAGAAAAATAGTCTTTCTCACTACCTGTTCATATGTTTCCAACAAAAAATCTACTTAACTATTGCGGTATGGAAAACACAATGGGTTGTCCCTGACTTTGCAAAAATAGTAAGAAGACAACAACTAGTGTTATGCACAGAGTAAGAGAAAAATTTATTGAATCCGAGCTTCATAATTTTTAACAACCCTTACTTTCAGCAAAACACTCTTCCTCGATCTCTGCCCAACACAAAATTCACATAACAATAGCATCATGGAAAATATGGTGGGTTGTGCCTTACTTATTATTTTTTTCCGGACTGTAACAAAATAATGTTTTCAACTTCCCTTTCTTGTCTTATGAGACCCCTTACTTTAGAAAAAATAGTTAGAAGACAACAGCTAGTGTTATGCAGACAGTAAGAGGACAATGTATTGAATCTGAGCTTCATAAGTTTTAAGAACCCTTACTTTCAGCAAAACACTCTTGTTTGATCTCTACCCAACACATTATTCACATAACAGTAGCATCATGGAAAGCACACTGGGTTGTGCCTCACTTATTTTCTTTTTTGGACTGTAAAAAAATAGTCTTTTCAACTTCAGTTTCTTGTTTTATGACACCCCTTACTTTAAGAAAAATAGTAAGATGACAACAGCTAGTGTTATGCACACAGTAAGAAGACAAGAAAAGTTGCAAATTTTGATATTCCATTTCAGCATTCTATTTCAATATCCTTATACATTTTGATGAGAAGATGCACAAGAAAAGTTGTAGAATGGAAAACACAGACTATAAGAAAATAGTGTATTCAAGTTCACCGTCAAATTTTATAATAACAATATGCATTAGACAATGAAATGTAAAAATATTTCACATCAATATTACACAATCTAAACAAAATTACAATGCACATTTAATACTGGTCACACTAAAGGCTATGTCGACCATTTACAAACAGGTATAATCTCTGTGTTCTCAGCATCTAGAAGCATTTGTCGCACTCTGATTATCAAGGTAGAATTGACAGCATACAATATTGCCACCCCGTAATTCTCATGTAGCAGCCTAAAGGAGGGCCTCACATGGTGGATCTCAAACCTGACAATGTGGTTGAATTTGAACACAGCCAGCAACCATTCCTCCACAAGACCTTTGTGATTACTAATTACAAATTCCCCCTTGGGGAATCTCATAAACCTCATGCTCAGCTGATCCATAACATTGTGCCTCTATATGATAACTATTGGTGTAATGCACACCTTCCATATACATCCAGCTAGGAAAAGTTCTCGAATTTCTCGGTAAACAGACATTGTCCAATCACATAAATTAACAATCTCTATTTGTAGATTGTAATATTGAACATCCATGCCCATATGCACCCAAAATCCAAAGACGTTGTTGAAGAAGTGAGCATAATTATCATATTGCAAATCTATGTAGTTTGGACCTTTTTTATTAATTCTCGTTAACATCTTTTCCCACAACCTGTACGGGAGGCTAAGTTCCTCAATTTGAGCAAGAATATTGCATGGCAGATACGGGTGGTAGCTCTTCAACCAACTAGCCACCCATGCTCGAGAACTGTGAGACATCTTATATAGGACTGCAGCAACAGGTTGTAAAATTCTTGAAATGAAAGACAAAATAACTATTTTAGATGGTAGACCTACATTCTCTAATTAGAAGGACATTGTCAATGCAATGGAAATAGTGAAAAAATAAGCGAGCAAAGTGGACTTATTTAGATAATGTATGCACTAAAGATATTCTACCTATTGTTTGAACTGAATGAGGCGACACGTGCAGTATCTCCAAAGGGCATATGGCAACACACGATTCGAATAATGGGAAGAACAATGCCTGAAAGGAAAGAGAACAAAAATTTCAGCACATACAACAACATTCTCTAATTGGAAACACACGAAACAGTTGGTAAAAAATATTGAAAGCGAAAGAAAACTTTTCATAACTAAGTAACTGTGTATGGACGGTGTCTTTTCCAACATGGAAAATAATTTGAGCATTTCATTTTTTGCAATCACATGAGTTGAAGTAATGAATTGTACAAAATATATTTATTTTATGAACACAAGATGCAAATAATCACAATTGGAGGATGGAAAACACAGTGGGTTCTGCCTGACATTTTTATTTTCTGCAGACTGTAACAAAAGAAGGTCTCGAAGTTCACCTTCTTTTCAGTCTTAATTAGTTGTGCTTGAAGAATTTTACAGGCTTAATTTTTTTTTTGTAAAATAGGCCTATTTTGGGGTCCACGACAGTGAAGAAGAGCTTGTTTGAAGTGTTTGTTCCATAAGGTATTTTATGTTCCAGAAACCCATTTGTGCCAATTTTTACATACCAGAAATTGAGATGCTATTGTTTTAAAAAGAATGCTTGAAAACATGACTCTACCATTGGAAATGCACTCAATTAGCCGAAATCTAGAAAGGAGTGGGTCTTAAATCATCATCTACTTTTACAAATACAAAGGCTCAAGGCAACGCTGATCTACTAAACCCTTACTTTATGCACAAAAAAAGCTCTATCAGACAAGGCTTTAATAGAATATTGTATTCCAAACCTTCCCATGCTCTACCACTATATGAAACATGTTTAGAAATGTCTGCCCATGCTTTAGGAACAAACTTTCAGCCCCTTTGAATGCACTTTCCTCAGAGACCAACTTGTATGCATCCTTTTTCATTAGAAATCTTCTTTATTTTATAAAGATCAGCAACCAAACATTGAATGGTTCACTTCCCCTACATCATTCAACAAATACACTTCTTAAATTATATAACATCATACCAAAAAATGGACTTATGTAAGCAAAGTTATTAAATTCGAACCATACCTTCCATTGGGTTTACACCCGCAAAAGACAGTTACCAATGAGGACTCCTTTCTCGAGCTTGGAATGCTGAACTGAACAAAAAAAATCCATAAACGAAATCATAAAGTTCATGGTCTGGTACAAGCACATACTAGAAAAAAGAATCTGCAAAAACAGTTCCTATTACAATAAAGAAATTGAAATGGGTTTTCTCATACTCACCCGTATTAGATGTTGTATCCTCTGCCACATCCATAGCAGTTGCACCTGAAGTTTGACATTACATATTGACATTCAAATTCAAACTATTGTTCACGGACAATGGAAAGGAGTCATCCAAAGGGGTTCGGTGATCTTACTATTGTGTGGAATGCTTCGTACACTGGGTTGGACATCGACAATGATCCCTGGTTGCACTAAACCATGGACGCATGCGAATGGTGCTACTTGCAGCTTGATCAGGATCCATAATGAATTCAAATGGAAATGCATTTGATTGTCGTAGGTCTTCTACAAACCTGTCCATGCATTTTGCATATGATTGCACCTGTTGTAGAGATTGTGGCAGTGTACGCATCACTTTCTTCAAGAGCTCATTAGTGTCATTCCAAAGAGACATTGTCACCACATGTTCATCATATACATGAGTCATAGAAGGAGCTTGCACAGGGGTCGGAACATTAGGGTTGTTTTCTTCTATAGCCCCCTCTGAAAATGTCTCGTTGAAATCTATGTTTGAATCAATTGGTTGACCTCCCCCGTCTAAATGAGGACCCAAAAGAAATTTGTATTAGGTTGTAGAAAATAAAAAACACAATTGACACCAATAACGTAACCCAATTTGAATTGAAATTCACTTACCATGGACCACCCCTTCAGTGGCAGATGATCTTTTAATCAAGTGAGCAACCTTCACGACATGTTTGCAAGTGTTCCCCTCCAAACTCCAAGGGCAATCACAAACAAAAAGGTGCTCCCCAAATTTTCGAACAAGGTAGTGGATTGACCTACTTTGACTTTTCACCTAGTAGCGTCCAGGATCTGTTTCATCGAGAATACAGTCATCGTCTAAAATTGCCTTGGCCCGCTCCACACTAGATCACATATTTAAATAATTTTTGTTTGTCAGAAAACCATAATGCTGCAACTTTTCCTTTTTCCTATACAATGGTTCCATTTTATACGCAAGTGTGTAATACAAATAGTCCATTCTCCTATTGTATTTTTTTAAACGATCGCATAAGTACCAAGTTTTTAGTATGGAATGGTACGGCTCAATGGCTGCATTTGTATCTTGATTGGCATGTGGGAATAGTCTACAATTTTTTGCCCACATGGCTGTGAACAAAAACATCCAATAGTCAAGTATGCCACGATTTATTAGACGTGACATCAAATAATTTGAATGGTGTGAATCATGCGAGGTGACGAAAACTGTCAATTGACCAATTCGACCTTCTCCTTTGCACCAAGTCTTCTTGAAGTACTCTAAGAATCGGGCCTGATCATTGAACTCCTCAAAGAAAGAGTTCAATAGTTGAGTGACGCAATCTTCAGTGTCAATTATTGCCATCATGATCATGCCAAGACTGCAGAAGACGTCCATTGCCCTTTCCTTGGCTGCATACTTATATACATTCTTTAGCCAAGCCCTTTTGACATGCCAAAGGCATAGAAGCACACGGCATTGAAAGACAACCCTAATAGAAAATAACAACGATATTGTTTACCACTCGACTGCATGAGAAAGTGGCATTGAAAATGAATAGCAAATGAGAAAGTCACACAAATGAAGAAAGGGATGCACATACTATATGGCTTGGATCTTTGCACTCGCATCATCGGTCAAAAATGAATTGATTCTCCAGTTGGGCCTGGCTCTTCTTCCACGTTCGAGTGATACGCGTAGCCACGCAGAGATGTCCTCAATCTTGTTTCATGAGGATACTACCCACGCAACCGGAACACCACTCTGTTGCTCATCGAAAACAAGGAGAGTATACAATGGATACTGTAGAGAGAACAACTCGGCATGAGCATTGTGAAGTTTACAGCCAGTAAGATCATTGAAAACACGATGAACTATTTGTCAATTTTTGTAAGGCCTCACCTCATATTTGTTAGTTACAAACATGGAATCCATCGAGATGAGTGAATTGTGTGAGTAGCTAACCATCCTATCCAACATCCATGGAGTCTGAACCCCGATAACAAAAGGTGTATTGTTCCCATCGGGCCGTTGAAAGTAGAAGAAGTTTTCAAAGTCTTCTCCACTCCATAGTAGGATACTTGTGGAATCAACTTTGTGTTTTTGTGCATGAGTACAATGCACCTTTCGCCACGCATTCATTACATCCTTTCTTGTAAGGAATTGATCCCTCTTGGACATCATGCCACATAACAGAGGATCGCTGACGTGTCTATCCATTATTGCATTGACACTGACATCCATGAGCAAAAGGATTTCAATATAGCTTCTGCACTTTGTGGATAGATTAGCGGCAAACATAGAACACTTCTCTCCACTTGTGTCATGAATTCCATGGAAAAATTCACTGTTTTTATCTACGTGGAACATTTCTTTGTAGATAATATAGGCAACATCGGGTTTTCCTTCCATAACCTTTACCATGAAGTGGTATTGACAACCTCGCTTTTATATAAACATCTTATGTGGTTTCTTCTCTAGTGGAGGCTGGTTTCTATTATCTTTAGGACCGTATTGACACCAGTAGCTGCAAGAAAGGCATCATCTCATCATGTTCAACCAAGAGAGTAAAATACCATTCGACCATAGAAATGAATGTCAATATATACAAACCTCTTATACAAAATTGTTTTTCTATAAGTTTTCTCGTAGATGGCACAAGAGGTGGTAGGTTCTCTTATTTTCTTGTCCAAAATTTGTGTTTCTACACCTTCAACGTACGTTTCACCGTGAATGAACTGATCAAGTCTTGTAAGAGGAATTGCTACAACAAGGTCAAGGACCTTATCCTTGTTGACGAAAATAGTATCCCATTCCAAATCGGAAGACAAAAAAGGAGAGCCTCCATTTTGTACATCTTGCACCTCCAATTCATCTAGCTTCTTCCATTTCAAACCTCTCCCCATTATAGGAAATCACAACATTGGATGAATACTTAAAATTAGTGTGGATTGTGTGAAGAAGAAGGAAAAAATAATTCATTAAACAAAGATAAAATGTGCTTGCATTGCTCTCACCCACGTAAAACCAATAGGATGTTCCGGCTTCAATCGAGAAAAATTAAAGGTGATAGATTCAATCGAGCTACACATAAAATATAACACAAACGCATGTTGGAAATCAGATAGTCCAACAACCCAAACACTGTGTTTTTTGAATAACAATTTTTTTCTGCACTTTTCTTTCAATCATGCAAAATTCAAACACAATAATGGAATGTGTGCTTTGGAAGACATTCATACTATCCTATAACATTCCACATTGCAAAACGGTAGGTGTTAAGAGGCAAGCAACCCACCATGATACAACCCCCTACATTTAAACAAGGAGATTCAAATAACTGGAACCCAACACCGTGTTTCCCATTCAGAATTATTTTGTGGAGTTTTCTTATCAACCGACTGAAATTTATACACAACAATGGAATGTGTGATTTGGAAGATAGTCATACTGTATTGTAACATTCCATATTGAGACAAGGAAAGATAAAAACAACAAACTAATTTGACAAGATTATTTCTTTTAGAATTCACAAATTCAGCAAATATAAAATGAACACTATTCGACTCAACAAATATCATATTGAAGAACAATCGCAGAAGCACAAAGACATTTGTCATCAAGAAAATATTAAAAAACTAAAGGATTCAATCTTATTTCCTTTTTTCTCAATACAAAATATGGGTTCAAAGGCTCCATGGCTACGTAACAAAATTGTCTGAAAATAGAAAATGCCCTTCTCCCCCCTTTTCGTCTCTTTGATTCATTAATAAATGAACACTGTTTCCATTACACCCTACGAATTCGGTCACTATTCATAATTACAAAATTTTCATGCATGTAAACTAAAGATTTAGTTTCTGTCGATAGAAACCAAGTTCGCTAAACAACCGGAGGAACCGGACCCCGTAAAATCTCCACAAGCATTTCATTAAGAAAATTATTAAATTCGGCTCGCTCTTCCTCTCTATCTAAGACAGAGATCACCCTCGAATATTTAGCGTAGCTGGACTTTTCTTTCCATGCAAGCGAACATAGCTCAGAAACAATTTCAAGTTGTTCCTCCTCGAGCCACATTAAATTAGGCTGAATGATTAGTACTGGCTCGTTTTCCCATTCAACAACTTCACCAGGAAGCACCATGTCGAAGAAAAACCTGGGATCAAAATTCAGCCACCTTAAGAAAAACGTGGGTGTTAAGAAGCAAGAACCTGACCATAACAAAACCCTTTACATTTCAAGTGGATGATTAAAATAACTGAAACCCAGCACTGCGTTTCCTATTTAGAATTATTTTTTGCAGTTTCTTTTTTCAATGGTGCAAAATTTAAACACAACAATGGAATGTGTGATTTTGAATACATTCGAGCAACCGAAATGCTCCACATTTTGTTTCCCAAATTTCAAATACAAAGAACTTGTAAAACCCTCTACATTAAAACAAGGAGATTCAAAAAAATGAAACCCAACACTGTGTTTCCCATTGAAAATAATTTTGTACAGTTTTTTTATTGAAACCCAGCACTGCGTTTCCCATTGAGAATTATTTTTTGCAGTTTCTTTTTTCAATGGTGCGAAATTTAAACACAACAATGGAATGTGTGATTTTGAAGACATTCGAGCAACTGAAATACTCCACATTCTGTTTCCCAAATTTCAAAAACAAAGAACTTGTAATACCCTCTACATTAAAACAAGGAAATTCAAAAAAATGAAACCCAGCACTGTGTTTCCCATTGAGAATAATTTTGTACAGTATTTTATTGAAACCCAGCACTGTGTTTCCCATTCAGAATTATTTTTTGTAGTTTCTTTTGTCAATGGTGCGAAATTTAAACACAACAATGGAATGTGTGATTTTGAAGACATTCAAACAACTGAAATATTCCACATTCTTTTTCCCAAATTTCAAAAACAAAGAACTTGTAAAACCCTCTACATTAAAGCAAGGAGATTCAAAAAAATGAAACCCAACACTATGTTTCCCATTGAGAATAATTTTGAATAGTTTTTTTTATTGAAACCCAGCACTGCGTTTCCCATTCAAAATTATTTTTTGCAATTTCTTTTTTCAATGGTGCGAAATTGAAACACAACAATGGAATGTGTGATTTTGAAGACATTCGAGCAACCGAAATACTCCACATTTTGTTTCCCAAATTTAAAAAACAAAGAACTTGTAAAACCCTCTACATTAAAACAAGGAGATTCAAAAAAATGAAACCCAACACTGTGTTTCCCATTGAGAATAATTTTGTACAATTTTTTTATTGAGACCCAACACTACGTTTCCCATTCAAAATTATTTTTGCAGTTTATTTTTTCAATGGTGTGAAATTTAAACACAACAATGGAATGTGTGATTTTGAAGACATTCGAACAACTGAAATACTCCACATTCTGTTTCCCAAATTTCAAACACAAAGAACTTGTAATACCCTCTACATTAAAACAAGGAGATTCAAAAAAATGAAACCCAACACTGTGGTTCCCATTGAGAATAATTTTGTACAGTTTTTTTATTGAGACCCAGCACTGCATTTCCCATTCAGAATTATTTTTGCAATTTTTTTTTTCGATGGTGCGAAATTGAAACACAACAATGGAATGTGTGATTTTGAAGACATTCGAACAACTGAAATACTCCACATTCTTTTTCCCAAATTTCAAACACAAAGAACTTGTAAAACCCTCTACATTAAAACAAGGAGATTCAAAAAAGTGAAATCCAACACCTTGGACCCATTGAGAATAATTTTGTACAGTTTTTTTATTGAAACCCAGCACTGTGTTTCCCATTCAGAATTATTTTTTGCAGTTTCCTTTTTGAATGGTGCAAAATTGAAACACAACAATGGAATGTGTGATTTTGAAGACATTCGAGCAACTAAAATACTCCACATTCTGTTTCCCAAATTTCAAGCACAAAGAACTTGTAAAACCCTCTACATTAAAACAAGGAGATTCAAAAAATGAAACCCAACACTATGTTTCCCATTGAGAATAATTTTGTACAATATTTTTATTGAAACCCACCACTGCGTTTCCCATTCAGAATTATTTTTTGCAATTTCTTTTTTCAATGGTGCGAAATTGAAACACAACAATGGAATGTGTGATTTTGAAGACATTCGAGCAATTCAAATACTCCACATTCTGTTTCCCAAATTTCAAACACAAAGAAATTGTAAAACCCTCTACATTAAAACAAGGAGATTCAAAAAAATGAAACCTAGCACTGTGTTTCTCATTGAGAATAGTTTTGTATAGTTTTTTTATTGAAACCCAACACTGCATTTCCCATTCAGAATTATGTTTTGCAGTTTCTTTTTTCAATGGTACAAAATTGAAACACAACAATGGAATGTGTGATTTTGAAGACATTCGAGCAACTGAAATACTCCACATTCTGTTTCCCAAATTTCAAACACAAAAAACTTGTAAAACCCTCTACTTGCAACAAAATTACCCCTCACCTCGATTTCATGTGTATTCTCCTCCAAATCGTGTGCGTGCACTCCACACTTCAGCTAATTTGGTCAGTATTCTCCTCGAATTCGTCCACGTGCTCTCAGACCTCCAGCTTTCCTTTTCAACGTGCAGACAAGAAACAAAACAAATAGTATTTTCACCTTACTGTCTCCAAACAGAAAAGGCCCAGGTCATTCCCTTCCACTTTTCCCATGCCACAAAAAAGAACCTTGCTGCCGAAGCTAACCTGCCCACTTTTTTGCCCAGCAACGAGCGGGAAAATGCACCTGATGGCGCCGTTAACTCTTCCCTGACTGTAGCTCGGACGTTTCGTCACCTCCGCTGGTTTTAGGCATTTGGTGGGCCCCGCACTACAATGTCTCGTCATGTTTTGTATGTATCCGTACATGTTCATGTGTATTTTTTTCATGCGTTTTTCGATATACATAGGTGAATTTTGTCTAGCAGTTAGCCGGCTCCGAATAGATTGGCTTTATTAACTTTATTAGGAAAATACCATGCATATATCTCTAGTACCATAAACTTTTCTAAATATTAGGACATCATACAATTACAAAAAAACTATGTCCATAACATAGAAACAAGACAAATAATTGTTTCCTTTATTAACCTTTCAAGAAGAATATCACACTAATCAAATCTACAAAAAAAGAATTAACAACATTCTCACATGTAAATAACACTTTGAAAAGAATAATTATGAGAGAGGAACAAGAATGAAAACAACCATAAAAAGAGAAGTGGCATTGATATATATTGAGAAAATATTTTTGGGAAAAGCATAACCTCCAAAGCACACACATTCAATGTATTATTCAACAACATCAATGGTTACAATACAATCACAAGATATCCATCTAAGTTTGAATGAGACCAAAACTCCTCTTTCAATAAAAAATTGACAAAATAGCTCTACAAAACAACTTCTATACATCCTATATCCCATGTCTCCACTAGGTAGACTTAAGGAGGCCCAAAATACTACAAAAAATAGTCCATGGGCCCAAATAATGTCCCAAAATATAATGTTATAAATTCTAATGACCCTCATATATGTGGAGCCATTTCACAATATAAAATAATTCTCACGCAAGCATCTTTGACTTCATTATGCAAGTTGGCCTATACAAATCTTAAGCACTTTCCTATGAAGAACTAAAATTACTTCTCATGCCCACTAATAATAAACACTCTTAAAAATCCACTATGTAAATCCTTATTCAATGCCTCATTACAAACGATATTTTTTAGTCCATGGAAAAAATAAAATAATTACATGTCTCCACCCTCACATGTGCATCTCATTTATCAATTTCATACTTTTGAAGTTGTATACACTATTTACTTGTCTAGTGAATACTTATATTACATAGGAACTAAGGATATGTAATTGAATGACACGCATAATCCTAACATTCTTTCACTTATGCTCACATTGTAAGAACATAAGAGTATCCAACAAAATGAACTAACTACCAAGGGTATAAGAATGTTCAACCGATTGACTCATGTGTTCTCACAATTTCAACAAGGCAACTTATAACATCAACCAAGTGACCACCATCTCAACTACAATACTCTCATCCTACATCATGCCCAAACATAAAAGATAAGAACTAAAGGCCAAGAATACCACATAGAAATCATTGTATCATGTATCAACCCACAAACACATACACTAAAATCAATTTCATCCTATAATGTCAAAAATTTCATTCTCTTGTAGTTTCACATTATGTTTTGGATGCGCCTTGATGTTTGTCTCCCCTAGCATGTTTAAAGGCTCATTTGACCCTTTCATCAACCATTTCTCTTCCCATAGGGCCAATGTCATACCAAAAATTCATTTAAAGTTTCATCTTAATTTTGTGTAAGTTATTTGAGTTTGCTTACCCCTTCGATAGGTAGTTCTAGAGTTTCAAAATTTGCCATTTTTTTAAATTTTACCACATCCCATTCCTTATCATTCTCTGGATAATTTTTATGATGCCATTCGAGAGCATCAATTCGTAAGGAACCAATAAAATCAAACAATTTAGTATTGTCCCTAGTTATGTTTTACCTCTGCCACATTGATTCTAGAATGAAGATATGCTTCGTGGCCTCATTGTTGTCCTTTCCAAACATAAGTATATTCCTAGATGTATTCATGTCTTCTTTTTCTTCATAGTCATTGTCATTATCTCTTATTCTTATGTTGAAGAACTGTGTTCCTACGGTTACTATGTTATTTTCCTCACCTTCATGTTCTCTTTTGTCTTGATTGCTTAGGATGTGCTCTATTACTTCTATGGAAATTATTTCTTGACTTTAATGATATTAAGGGTGACTCTTGGTCCAAGGGTTGTGTCTATTCAAAGTATATTTTCATTCTCAGAGATGTCCTTTTGTTAGCAAATTTCATTTGATTAGTTAGTGGTGTCACTTCACCATATATTTTTAAAATCACATGATCCAATCGATTTTCAGCCACATCCTCTCCTTGTATTTTCAAAACACTTCAAGTTAACAACTCATCTAAGTATTTTGCATCAAATTTTATTGTTCAAAGATTTTGTATGAGGGTAACCACTAGTAAGCAATCCTCATATATCCTTAATTGAATGTATTCCCAATCCAGATAAGTAGTCGGTGTTTTGGTTATGGGTGGTGTTATGATTCATGTAACTTCTTGTTCTAAATCCTTTCTAGTTTCTCCATAATCTTCAATTTCTCCCTCTATATTCTATATAATTTGACTTATTCTATACATGATAGAAAATATTTGTGGTATCTCCTTCCTTAATTCCTCGGTTTCACCCACAATGGCACTCATCCTCTTCTTTCATATTTTCTACCTTTATTTCTTTATCTTGATCTCTTTCTCTATTTGTTTCTTCTTCCATCCTTCTACAGTATCTTTCTTGTCGATCCTGAGTTTGTTTCAACCTTCTTTCTTCTGCATTCATTTCTATTTCCAACTTAATTCTTTCAGTAAGCTCAACTTTACTTTTGTTATCTCCTTTTGCCATGGGTTTTCCTAATCTGGGTTTCCATTAATCCTTATATATCCCATGGTTAGTTTAAATTTTTGAACAACTAAATATTTTTAGGAATATTTCCATATCCCTTCCCCCTTTCCATTTGGCATCCCTTAAGTGCCTATCACCCTCCCACAAGGGTAGTACCTAAGATTTGTGTCTGCAAAAAAAATCCTTACTATTACTATCCTCTTTTTCTACCACTACCACTTCTTTAAATCCTTTCCCTATAATTTCTTCACTGCTCACTCTAGGGTCCTGAAAATAAAACTAATGTTGGCAAGAGGAAATGCGGAATTATAGTCTAGAGATATGTAACCCGATATCCCTTATGTTGTCAATTATACCCCAGAGGATACAAAGAGAGAAAAGAGAATTTGTGGTAGGGAAACTATATCTAACTGCATTCTATATGTAACTTACATAAGAACATCAATCATCTATAACACATATATTGCTCAAATCCTTATAACTCCATATATATATATATATATATATTATTGGAAGTGGATTCACTCTGAGAGTGGGGGGGGGGGGGTGAATCAGAGTGGAGTAATTTTAACTTTTAACCTAGAAAGCATAATGAAACTTTTACTCATTTAACCCAAAGTGACAAATTTATTTAAGCAAGTGAACATTAACACTTTAGATCAGATTGACATGAGACTTGACTAACATTTACAACCCATATTAAAAGCATCATATGATATTGTTCAATTAAAGCTTTATGAACAATCTTGTTGTGCTTTATCAACAGAACTATAAAACTTCATAATATGCAACTTTGACTTGCTTTTGACAAACTTTTGAGCATTCATATAATGAGCACAGAATGAAAAAGTTAATTCACTTTATGAAAGACATTTTGCATTAGATTTGCACAATCTAAATTTGCATGACAGTCTTGAGCAAATTGACTTTAAAATTTTAAACAGCCTTAAAGTATCAGAGCATTGACCAACTGAATGAGCACAATAACATAAATGATTGAAAGAAGGAGTATGCAAGATAAACATAAATCACACAAATGAGAGACATAGAAATTGTCGAGTGGAAAACCCTCTTGGGGTAGAAAAATCACTCCTAAACTACCTTACTGGCTTAATTTCAAAACCATTGCTTACAATGCCTTATAAGCTAACCTCTAAGCACCAACTCAAGGAGCACCAACCCCTCATTTAGAGACACCAATCTCAAGGATTACCAACCCCTCATTTAGAGACACCAATCTTAAGGAGCACCAACCCCTTTTCTATTTTCAGAAAATCACACAATAATAAAGAGGACCTCTTTGTTTCTCTCTTATCTATCAAGTGCCTCTTGATAGACAATATCTAAAATCCTCAAAGTTCCAAAATGAACTTTTAGAATATTAGCCATTGCCAAGCCTTAAGTCAGCTTGATTATCAACTCATATTTCAGATTTTCAATCTCAGAGCTCAACATTTTTCAATACAATCACTGTGATGTACTCACACTAGTTTTTCCCCTTTTTGTTTCATACTTTTCTCATTGTTCTTCTATATTTTTCAATTAACTCTCTCTTTCTGTTTTTATACTCTTTTCATAGATCTTCATAGAAAAACCAGTTAACCCTGATATCTCTTTTTTTGTTTTTCCTTGATATTAAAGCCCTAATCTCTCTGTTTTCTTCCGATTACAGATTTCATCATTACATTCAAGGAAGGTTACAATAGTAGCTCATAAGAAAGATTTTTAGAAACAAGACAGTGGATATTATCAAATTACCCACTTCCTGTCGAGCAACCTTGTCAGATGTTACAGTGTTCCCGTGAGAAAGATCAGCATTTTTAATTTTTTCTAATAGGAAAACCAAGCAGCATGCAAATATAGAAATGAGACTGAAACGTGTCCTCTCAAGCAGCCTACACAATCAGTGCTAAAACCAAAATAGCATAAGATCTAAATAAACCATAAACCATAGACACTGAAACTGTTGCTATATTAAAGTAACCGACATCTCAAAGTAGTGAAACTAAAATCATAAACTGATGCATTCAAGAACAGTTACCAATGAATCCAAATGTGAAACTAAGAAGATTCTTCAGGCTTCATGATTACCCACAACCCACAAATACCATTCTTTAAATCTGATATGGTAACACTATATAAAATATAATTCTAAGCATGTGAAATCATTATAGTTCTGACTGAGAAGAAAATAAACCAAATCTCCAACTTCCATGTAGAAGCAAACACTTATCCCTTATTAACCTTGTCAGTAAAGGTAACGGTTCTACAAAGATAAATAGATGAATACCTATGAAGACCATAAATTAATTTACCATGAGAAATTTACCAGATCTGTAGAGTAGCTGAGCAACCCATGTTTCTTCCTCAATACGAGCTCTTACTTGATGGCAGGAGACCGCTAGGTGAATCAACCATTGTCATGGTCTTCCAATCTTTCCTATTCACTGTCAAGGATCACTAAGCCAATGAGTGCAAAGAAACGGCTAAGGACAAGATTCCATGGTCGCGACTAGTGTAGGGTTCCAAAAATGTGAATAGTGAGAAGCAAAAATTAATGACCTAAACTTCCAAATGAACCAACACACGAATTCCTTTCTCTACCATGCTACCACACCCTTCATTCTATTCACCTGCAGTATAGTGGTGACTAGCACTGATTGTTACCACTTCCTTACCGCTCAACCATGTGCTCTCTTCTAACTACCCACGGTATAGCGGTAGTTGCCTTGCATACCGCTAATTGTTTCCACTGCACTAGCGCATTTACCTTTCTGACTCCCATGGTATAGTGGTAGCTGTTGTGCATGCCGCTAACCGCTTTCACCACACTACTGCAATTACCCTTATGGCTACCTACGATATAGCAGTAGCTACTGTGCATGCTACTAACCGCTTTCACCATACTATCGCGGTTACTAGCTTAATTGTTAGCGGTACCGTGGTAAGACATCCATGGCCTTACCAAAAACATGCCGACAAACTCATTACCATTTGACAATTGTTGATTATAAGAAATACCTAAAAAATGGTGCAGTGAAATATTACCACCAAATGTCAATGGCCATTGACATTTATATGCCCAAGAAATCAAGGCTAAGTCACTTCCAATGTGACAAATAAAAATACTCATAAACATTATTTCTACTGTCGGTCTTTTAAGCCATGTGAATTAACCAAGATAAGACCCGATTGCAATATAATATTCACTACCATATAGTGTGCCAAAGATAATATCCAATGCCAAATGATATGCCAGATAATATCCAAAGCCTTGTGAAGTGATAAAGACTATCGTTCATGCAAAATTCAAAATGCCTTTCACCCATGCCAAAACCATAATCTATATGCCCCAAACCATTATCAGTTGGTTAAGGAAACCTGATAGGGTTTTCTTAAAACTGAAAAGCAACTTGCATCTTATAAACCCAAGCATCAAGAACCAAATAGCATTACTTGAACATGGGAGCATTAACTTGTAACCATGATTGCTTCTCATGAAACCAAATAACAAATGTGCCAATCAAATGCCATAATAAGACCAGGCTGAGAAATGCTTCCAAGGCACCAACCTAGGGCAGTTTTGACATCAAGGACAAATTCCATAGATGAAGTCAACATATATATATGACAAATACAATGGCAAGTCTTTGTCTTTTATCTGCATTATCTCCTATCCTATTTTTACATTATTATCTACTACTTTCTTATCTCATTCATCATCATTTCATATATCCTACATCTATTACAAACATACATATTTTCTTTATCTCCTAGAGAGACATGACCCTTATAAGGCTCCTTTTACTCCATCTTCTTTGTCAGCCTTAGGTTTTGCAAGTCCTATGGAGTAGATTTTGATATCTTCTTTATAACATGTTAACAAGGTCTTTAGGTAGTTTTCCCAAATTACATGCCATTATTATATCCAAAGACAACCTTTAATAGTACTTATTCCTCACTTCATGTTTATTTAGGTAAATAACTAAATGGTCTTCTAGAGTAGGCTCATGCTTGAAAATGCCCCTATTACTAGTCTAATCTTCTCTATAGGATTGAATTTTATCCTTATGTCTCCCAATAGATCCATGTCTAAATAAGCCATCTCAATTTCTACAATCTTGGTTTTCTACATATACACATAAGAATATACTCCCACCTTAATGGGAAAGACAAGCCCAACCTTATGCTTACTAACCACCAATTTGTAGATCTCTAGCAAAATCAATTTATCACTAAGGTACTTAGGAATATTGCAAGGTTCTTTATGAAAGCTTACAACCCTAATATATGTGAAATCCATGAATTTTATGTATCAATTCCCCCATTTTTTAGTTTATAGGGTTTCTTTATTGATAATATTTAGAAAAATGAATTTTTAGCCCTCTTATTATTATAAAAATGAAAGCATAATTGAATATTCAATAATTCATTTGGATTTCCTTCAATTCCAACTAGGGATAATGATGATATTTCCTTTCTTTTCCTAGTTGGAGGGAGCCAATTCTTCAAGTAATCCAAGAAAACTATCTTGGTAAGCCAGTATATATACTACATTTGAAGTCATATAGAACTTGGTGTTCTCCAGTACATCAATCAATTGATAATATAGATTCCCATTGATGATTGTTCCCTATCAATCTTCTTCATATCGACTATCTTCAAGATCTAATAGAACTTCCATGGTTTAAATTCCTTGGCCTTTGGGCATTCATGCACCTTGTTGAGGATTGTGATTAGGTCTTTTTCACCCTCTTTGAATTCGCTTCTCTGTTGCACCTTAACCATATTTTGTGCAACTTTCCAAGGAACAAGGAGAAGATGGTCATTGATGAAATCAATGGATTTCTTGTTATGTTTTTTTATAAAAATTTAGGGCTTTATTCATTTCAAAAACATCATATTATGCATATGTTGGAAGGAAAAACACCCTTTCTACCATCTCTCCAAACTGATGCCCAACACAACTCCTAATGGGCCAAAAATATTCTTCTATCTCTAGTTTTAATGTTGGGCACAAATTATCACCAACTTAGAAGACTATATTGAAATTTAAAAGGCAACTAATTCACTCAATCCTAAGGCTATCAAACATTGTGTTAATTTAGTCCTATCTCCTTCCCTATGCACTCTTTGTAAAAGCTTTGCAACATCTACAAGCCCAAGATCCGTGTTTTTGATCTCATTGTAGGGAAAAAAAATTTTGGAAGGGAAATGATACCCCTTGAATTCATACTTCATATTCACTTTCTCTCCTTATGTAACTCTACAAAATTCACATAAACATCATGATTATAGATAATTAAAGAGAAAATAAAATTTCATATAAAATTTATTTTAAGATTAATACTTTTCCCAAATTTCCAATATACTTTCCTATCGGGATTTGGAGGTCTCTCATATCCTATACCAAATAGAAGAAAAAGGAATTGGATTCATACTTAGGATAAAAATTACCTATCAAGTTTCAAGGTTTGGTCATACCTCTTGACACATACTTTGAAGGTAGACATAGAATAAATATCCTAAAGCATTAATCTCATGTAAATCATATGATTTTTATCATCTGAGAACAAGCATTAGGCTTACTGAGTGGCTCATGAAATTTAAGAAAATAGATAAGAGTATCTCTAACACCTTTTCCCTACACATATTTATTGTTATGTGGAATATCAGGGATCAAATATTGGGCTTACTAAGTAAACCATACAAAATATAAAGTACACAGTTTTTTTCTAAAGATTGGCTTAGCTTAATTAATTAAATGTATGTAACCTAGCAATAAATTAATTTACATTGGGAATGATAAATGTGTAAACCAATAATTAAATGAAAAGGAATATAGGTATCCAACATAAATTATGTAAAATGTTAAATTGGTGTAATACTTAAAATTGTACACCCTTACAATTTTGCATTTTTTTTTAAGTTCACTTTAGTCTTCATCTCTCATAGTGTTCTTTTTAGATTCATTCATCCTTTCCCTTAGTATTTTTTTGGTATCGTGCTAAGGCCTTGTTTTAATGATTTTTTTCAAAGAAGAATAGTATGAGAATTTAGAAGTAATCATTAATTTGATAAATCATGAGTTCTTATTTTAATGGCATAATGTGTTGCACAAACGATTGTCATTGCACTAAAAGATCGACATGTTAATGCCCAATACAACCGCTAGAGTTAATGAATCCACAAAAGGAGGTTAATCCATGTCATGAACCCGAGCGCTATGCTGCACAACACAAGGAGACCAAGGGCACACACCTTGTAACAATCCCCCCTAGTGCAAGCGAGGGTTCTGAACCTGTGACCCAGGCTCTAATACCAAATGTTACACAAAACGGTTGTCGTTGCACCAAAAGATTGACTTGTTAATTCCCAATACAACTATCAGAGTTAATGAATCCATGGGAGGCGGTTAAGCCATGTCATGAACTTGAGTGTTGTGTTGCATATAACACAAGGATACCAATGACGCACACCTTGTAGTAATATGGACATGTGGAAAATTTATAGATTGGTGTACTTAAGTGGATTTATTTAGAGCTAAATTAAATTATAACAATAATTAATAATAAAAATAGGATATATGTACCTATACATAGATTTATTTTCCCATGTGTCATCATTCCAATGTTTGTGTTAAGAGTGAGGATATATCACTAAAGTTTCTAGAATTTATCTTAGGATCTAAAAAGATAAATTATGCATGAAATTTGTATTATGAACATAGGGGTGATTGTGAGCATGGAAAACTAAGAGAAACCTTTAGAGAAAATAGAATCTAGAGTTACTATTGAATTGATGAATTTTATTTTTTGTTGAAGTGAATGATCTAAAGAGTTATTTAAGTGAATGGTGTTGTTTCTATTTGAAATAAATGCCTAGATATTCACAATTTAAAAACACATGGGTTTGGTATGTTGTGAATTATAGGTTAAAAAACGCAATGTGTTTTGAAACACAACACATTTTGAAACCTCCTATTTTTCACAATAAATTCATAACTATACATATCTACAACTTCCTTTCAAATAACAACACCATTTCATGATAGTGTGTTTGGGTATGAAAATTGCAAGATTCAAAACACACCATGATTTGTAACCTGTACTTCACATGGTACCAAAAAGACCTCATGTTTTGTAACCTCTATTTTGGAAAAGTATATCCAATTTACCAATAACATGAACAATAAACTATTGTTATTTGAATTTTAGACCTAGATATACATAATATAAAAACACACAAGCTGGGTATGTTGTGAAATGTAGGTTAATAAACACTATGTGTTCTAAAACACATATTTTAAAATCAAGGTAAAGGCTTAGGTGTACATGAACAAGGTATATTGGAGCCCATAAAAATCAAATCAAATCAATGAACACAAGGTATTGACTACATGTCTCAAGGCACATAATCCAAAAATGGTGGTACAATCTTTGTGAAATCTAAGGGAACTTCTCTAAAGACCACAATAGGTTTCTCCCATCATTCATCCAAACCATTTGTCACCATCCCCCTTCCTCCATCATACCAACCCAAAAACATTATCCCTATCCCTCCTCCATCCTATAAATCCATTTTGGGTCTCTATGTCCCATAATCTACCATCACATATCGCCCACCTACTAAGTCCATTTTGGGTCCTTATATCCCAAAATATCATCCTCCATCTCATCCTACTCATCCCCTCATCCTACCAATCCCCTATCCCTCTCAACCATGCTAAACATCCCACTCCTATAATTCCCAACCAGGCCCAACAAAGGCACACCTCTATGAACATCATCCAACATCCTCCCTCCATACACCCCATCCATGCTCCTACTTCTATCACCCCATTCATATTCCCTTCATATCATCCATCTACTTCCACCCATACCATTGCTAGTGGAAGAAATTTAGATGCTAATAAAAATGCATACAATTACACATTCAAAAAAATTTAATGATCACCATGTCCCCTAAAACGACACATGGTAAAACATAGAAAAATCCAATCCAAAAGTGTAATCACTCCCAAAGGCCACAAAGGCCCACCAAATCAAAATAAATAACAAAACCCATGTGGATCCCAAACAAAAATGTAGCAATTCATCAAAAGGAAAAACCCATAATGGTATACAAAATTGCTAATCCAAAAGCTAAGCATACCCATCCTCCATCTCCTAAATCCATAGAGTAAAAAAATAAACACTTTTTGATATCTAGCTATCCAAATATTTATCCCAATAAAAATAAATAATCCCACATATGCTCAACACCTTTCCCACATTATTAGTGTCATGATAACAAAAATATTACTTTATATTTTCTTTCAAGTACAAAAAAAATATGTTCACCTACATCTAATGCTCTTTACAAATATTTTACATGAGCCAGCATAGAAATCCCCTTGCTCAAGTAATGTTTAAGCCTCATAAATATTAATACACATTGTATCTATGTTGAATTTCATTAGGATGTTGTTGTTTATAGCTACATATTTTTATTTTGAAGTGGACAAAATAAATTTTCATACAACATTATCATATGGAGACTTAGATGAAAAAATCCATATTGTTCAGCCTAAATAATTTCAGATAAGGGGTATATAATTTGTATTGTAAACTAAAAGGGTCTTTGTATGGATTAAAGTAGTCGCCATGTATGTTATATCAAAAATTTGATCCATATGTATTAGAATTGGGTTTTCCAAGGAATCGAGATGAGTTAATCATAGTTTTACATGTTGATGATATCTCAATCATTAGGAATAATGAAGTGTTCATTAGAGAACTCGAGGTTTAGTTGGATTATAGGTTCAAGATGAAATATGTAGGTTCTATAAGATACAGTCTTGGTATATAAATACATAGAAATACAGATAATAAGAATCTATGGTTAAACTAGAGGAAGTACCTTGAGACTATTCTATAGTACCTTCAACATGCACGATGATAATATTGTAAGTTTTCCTTTACCAATAGCCACTAAGTTGAGCCTAGAAAATTTCCCTAAACCTATGAAGGTTTTGAGGGACATCAAAAATATTTCTTATGCAATTGTATAATTGATAGCTCTTTGTATGCATTAATATGTATGGGGCTTAAACATTACTTGAGAAAGGGGATTTCTAAGTTGACTCGTGCCAAAAAATTGTAAAGAGAATTAGATTTAGGTGAACATATTTTCTATGTGCTTGAAAGGAACTATAAAATATTTTTTTGTTATCATGACACTAATAATGTAGGAAAGGTGTTTAGCGTATGGGTGATTGTTGATTTTTATTGGGATAAATATTTGGATAGCTAGATATCAACAAGTGGTTATGTAAACTTTACTTTATGGATTTAGGAGATGGAGTATGGGGATGCTTAACTTTTGGATTAGAAATTTTGGATACCATTATGGGTTTTTCCTATCGATGAATCTCAAATTTTTGCTTTGGGATCCACATGGTTTTTGTTATTTATTTTGCTTTGGTGGGCCTTTTTCGCCTTTGGGATTGTTTGCACATTTGGATTATATTTTTTTATGTTTTACCATATCATTTTGAGGGTACATGGTGATCCTTAGGTTTTTGTGGATGTGAATATGTATGCATTTTTTCATTAGCATCAAAATTTCTTCCACTAGCAATGTTATGGGTAGAAGGAGATGGATGATATGAAGGGAATATGAATGGAGTGATAAAGATAAAAGCATGGATGGGGTGTATGGAGGGAGGATGTTTGATGATGTTCATAGAGGTGTGCCTTGTTGATCCTAGTTGGGAATTATAGGAGTGGGATGTTTAGCATGAGTGAGAGGGATAGGGGATTGGTAAATGAGGGGATGAGTAGGATGGTATGGAGGATGGAATTTTAGGATATAAAGACCCAAAATGGACTTAGTAGGTGGGGGATATGTGATGGTGGATTGTGGTACATAGGGACGTAAAATGGATTTATAGGATGGAGGAGGGATAGCAATAATGTTTTTGGGTTGGTATGATGGAAGAGGGGGGATGGTGACAAATGGTTTGGAGAAATGATGGGAAACACCTATTCTTGCTTGGGAGGAGTTCTCTTAGATTTCAAAAAGATTGTACCAACAATTTTAGATTGTGAACCTTGAGACATGTAGTCAAGGCCTTGTGATAATGGATTTTCTTTAATTTTGATGGGCTCCAATATACCTTGTTCATGTATGCATAATCCTTTACCTTGATTTCAAAACATACAATGTTTATTAACCTGTATTTCACAACATACCCAACTCATGGGTAAGTGGTCAAGCCTTTGACTATTAGGCCATATGCAATCTTTAATAAAGCTGCAAGGAATAATAGTGTGAAAGAAAATGTAAGTTTGAATTAGGTTAATGAAATAAATATAGTTAATTTTGATAATTAAATTCAAATTGATCATTTTAATAATTAATGAAAATTAAGTGAGAGGGTTAGGTGTATTTAGATTTAGAATTGATGATGAAAACTAGAGTTTGTAATGTTTTAAATCAATTTATCATTATTATGAATTTATCTATTTTGATCCTTTGAATGTCTTAGAGTCTAAAGTGGTATAAGAATCTTGCAGGTCATTTCTAAATATATTTAAATTGATATATCATGCATGATTAATTTGAGTCACACAAGATTGATCTAATAGAATGTGTTTTTCAAGATATGCTCACTTTTTCCTTTGTGTCTAGAGACATTGTTTAGAAGTTTTTTTATTCGATTGATTAATGTGTCCTCCTAGGTCAAACCCATTAGAAAATTAAATTAACTACAATAAGAGATATCAAAGACAAAATTCACAAGCATGAAAGTGGCCTATATGATATCAATACAAATTTAATTCCTTTATTTCCCTTTAAAAATAAAGTGTTCTCTAGTTAACATGTGTGTGTGTGTTTAAGCATACATTGAATTTCCTTAAACATCATGGAATTCTAGCATCTTGCATTCAAACATGTGGTAGGTTGGCTCATAACAACTAATAGAAGGGGGAAAGAAATTTAGAATTTGAATTTGTAGTATTGGGATTTAAGGATTATTCTTATGCACCTCAAGATCAACTTGGACCAATATTGAGCCATGTGGAAATGATTTACAATGAAAATGTGGTGATCTTGGAGTGGGGAATAAATTTATGGAAATAAGTGTTAAGATGGATGAAATAGGGATACATAGATAACAAATACATGGAAATATGTGCGACGAGGTACAATGAAGTGTTATAATTTAGTACATGACATAAAATAGTTAATAGTTAAATAAATGAATTAGTTTAAGTAGTTATATTCCCATAAATGGTTTTATACGAGAATAATGGCTTTATAATGTCAATACTTTGTAATAGTTTGCAGTTGAATGTGATTGACAGTATTCTGATTTGACAAAAAACTTAGTTTTCTCTCTCATTTCAATATGGTATTAGAGCAGGTTACTTCTTGGACCTCTCTCTAATCTCCTTCCATTCATTTGTCTTCATCCAAAGTGGTGTTTACAATGGTACTATAGTGAAGACCATGTGCAACTGCTATTGTTTTCTACCATTCTTGCATTCGTTAATAGGTGAGCAATGTAGACCATGTGTAAAATATTTTTGACTCCATAATTCATTTGCATTCCTTCTTTGTCTCTCCATTGTTTTCAATCTTTCCATAGTTTAAACTTTAAACACTTCATTCTATCCATTGTTATCATCTCAAAAAAAAATTAAAAAATACCAATCTAGCACTTGGGAGCCACCTTATACATATGAAACTATGAAGAGGTAATTGCACTCTATAATCATCGTTATTAACCTCTGTATGCTATCTGAGTGACTTGATCAGGCTTTGGCTATATTGTATCCTTCTAGCAGTTTGTTTCTTGTGTTATTTTTAAACTCTATTGTTCAAGTTCTATGGAGGTCCTCTGAAAGACATGGAAGAAACATAATACGTTGGGAATCATTAGCATCACCATGGTAACCTATCTCCAAGAAGCGATTATTGAAAGTCTTCTTTATGTTCTTTAGTGGGTTTCACCAATATTCATATTAGAAGTATTGAATATTCCATTATATGCTAGTCGACCATTGAAGGAGGATATCAAAGTCTTGTTGTTCAAGGCGTGAAAAAGAAAAAAGAGGCATTTAGGGAAGAAGGAAGAATTTATTTATTTATAAGTTTTTCCTTTTATTTTTGAAAGTTTAAGAACACATTTTATTTATCATAAAATGGATAAATTAAGCCTTTTATGAAAAATTGATGGACATAATTTTCATAGTTGACAAATCCAAATTCAATTATTGTTAATTCAAAGAGATCTTTGGGAAATTGTTGATGGTACAGTGCCAAAGCCAAAAAATGTAGATGAAATTCAAAAATGGAAGGTAAAAGATAATAAATCATTAGCTATAATTGGTCTCAGTTTATCTAAACCCTATTTTAATCATGTAGATTTTAAAAAATCTTCTAAGGATATATGGGAAACATTGAATACTTTATTTGGATCAAAAGTTAATAGTGCAGAAATAACTATAAAATAAAAGTTGTATGGTTTTAAAATGGAAGAAGGTGGAGATATAGTGTCTTGCATCAGTAAATTATGTTCCTTGATAAATCAGTTGGCTGGTATAAATCAATAAATAAAGGAAAATGATGCAAAAGCCATTATTTTAGATAGTATGCCAAATAGTATGTCTCATAAGGTATTCACCTTAAGTAAAATCAATCCAAGTCTAGAAAGTATTATATATGCATTGCTTGATGAGAGAAATAAACATGTTTCAGAAGAAGAAGTTGCATTGACTGCACAAAACAAAGCTAGTACTTCTTACAAAAAATACAAACATATGAAAAAGTTCAAACATGCAAGTGGCACATGTTTCTATTGTAAAAAGATAATGCATTTAGTACTGAATTGCAAACAAATAGCATGAGATCTTCTTGATGGAAAGCTACAAGATATCACTTTGGTAATTGAAAGAAAGGACCACACTTCAAGTGATGAAGAAATTCCACATCAAAGTGACGAAGAATATGTGTACTAATTTTTGTTTTTCATCTATGTCAGTACTAAGGGGGGTGTTAGAATTTAGTACATGACATAAAATTATTAATAGTTAAATAAATAAATTAACATACTATTGTTAATTTAATAAATAAATTATTTTGATTAGTTATATTCGCATAAATAGTTTTATACAATAATAATGGCTTTATAATGCCAATACTTTGTAATAGTTTGCAATTGAATGTGATTGACAGTATTATGATTCAAGAGCAATCTCAGTTCTCTCTCTCTCATTTCAGCATGAAGATGAATAGGGATTAGACCATGAACTAAAGATGAGAATATGCCACTTATCAATATATTGTTACACTAAGAAATTCTCATCAAGGTGGGGATAAATGGGAAATGGTATGGATATAGAAACAATTAATATCTTAGTGAAAAGTAAGTCACTAATTAATTGACTATTTTGGATGGTAACATTTTTAATATGTCACAACCAAACAAACTTAAGATCTAAGTGAGAACCAAGTTTAGAATTTGATACTAACCATCCCTATAAATTATTTTTGTTTTGACAGTTTAATTTTTCATTTCCTATCATTTTACCTTTAAAAAAACATATTAAACTAGTAAAACCCTTTACAAATTCATTTTCATTACACATAATATTTTGGTAACTAATTATATTCATCATCAATTTCATCCCTACTCTAGTGAGATTCGAAGATGAATATATGCTCACTTGCAACCTTGGTATCTCTACAAGCACAAGAATTTAGTCCTATTTCTAGCCATTTTATAGGAGTTGATGGTGTTTTTTGTTTACCTTTTTGTGGCTTAGGGCTTGTACTTCCTCTTAACCTATCTTCATCTTTTCTTTAGTTCTTTTGTTATTGGTTATACTCTCTTCTTATTTCACTAATATTTTTATTTTACCTTTACATCTAGTTAACTAAATCTCAAAATATCCACTACTTGATATCTCATCAAAATTATTCACATAATTATCCTTCCTTGATCTTCCATTCTCTAGCATAAGTAAGGATTCAATACATATATTTTATTTGGATACTCTTCTTAAATTTGTGTCATAGGGGGTGACTCCTAATTTGGGGGGTTCACCTTTTCAAGGTGTCATTTCATCTTAAGAGATGGTTTCCTTGGAAATTTTTCATCATTTAGTGATATTTTGATAAATATTATAGGGATATCCCATCCTTATTCAATTATATCAATGAATAAATTATTTCATATTTCCCTTATATCCTCTTTTTGTTAAAGTTGGCTATGGAGATACCCGAGATCTAGGGGCCAAATAGAAAGTACATAGAGATCAATATGCAATGCTCAAGATTGCAATGGAATCAAATATCCAAGAATTCAGTATACAAAGTATGAGAACCCCTTGGTTATATAGCCAAGGTGAGACATAGGATTAGACAAGATCATGACAAGTGTCTTAATCTTATGACATGAGACAACTAACTTGACATAAAATTCAAAAAGATAAGATTTAGAGATGACAACTAAGTCTTCTATAAAAAATCTTAGGACCTAAGTAAACTTAACATGTGAATATGTCCCATAAGTCCCTAATAAGTGAATTAACTAGGTACAAGACATTTATTCACACCAAAACCCCCCCTTAAGTGTAACTTAGGGAGTAGATTATTATACAAATGATGCAAAGATGCAAGAATGGGTCTTGACTACTAGGCCATATTAGGTACCCATGTACATATGCAAATGCAATCTCTTACAAATAGAGAAAAGGAGAAAACCCAATGGGACAAAAATCCTCCCCGAAAAAGAGATGAAAAAAAAATGCTCTCAATGAAGAATGAGAAGGATAAAACCCCATGTGAGAAAAATGACTCCCCCATAAGAGAGAAGAAGAAGAGAGACCATGCAACCCCCCCTCAATGGAAAGTCTCCTGCAATGGTAGAAGCTCACGACATTGAATGTTGATATGATCCAATCTCATCGAACAACTTCCTCCTCTTAGGAAGAAATAAAACCAAGAATGTATGTAGGATTTCTTCCCACTACTGAAAGGATGATGTGGGAAGAAGAAGGATATGTCATGTATCTGAACTATGCTCAAGTGTCTCCATGTCAATGTTAAAAGATGACACACTCCAAATAGGCGTTCTAGGCCACACATCTAAATATGTCAATCGAGAATCTCCTAGAGACAGATGGAGAACACAGTCCAAAGCCAAAGATACCTCCTTTGAAGACAAAGAATCCTCCTCCAAATGTTGTCCAAAAGTATCCACACTCATGTCAAATTGTGAAGAATGATCATGTAGAGAATGAATAAGAGGGTCAAAGTGTTGCCTCACAACAATTGAAGAAGGATCATCTCCATTAAAGAGAAGATGTATGCAATTAATGGTGTCTCCCAAATCTAAAATATGAGACTCAAAAAACAACCCACCAAAGTTTGTCAAGTATGCATCCCACGTAGATGTAGCTGAAAGACAATGAAGATCTTGATGCACCAAATCATAAGATTCCATATTTGTAGCAACACAAGCATCATCCAATAGAATAGAAGATGGATGAGATGAAATGAAAGGCTCAAGAATGGGTTCTGATGTGAGAAACCCCAAGTTCAAGTAGCCAAAAGTTTCATCAAAATCATGGTTCACACTAGAAGTGTGATCAATAGCTGAAGGAAAAAATTCATCATCAGAAGAAAAATTTACAAAGGTGTACAACCGAGATGAATGATCGACCATCCTAGTAGCAATAATATATCTACTCTCCAAGTCTCTAATGATAACTGAATTAGGAGTGAACTCCATAGTCCTCTCGTCTCCACCATGTGTAATCTAATAGATGGAAAGAATATTTTTTGACAAATGAGGTACACACAAAACATCATTAAAAGTGACCTCCCCAATATCAATAGATCCCTTCCCAATTACACTCATGTATGTATTGTTTCCCATAAAATAGGAGACATAGTACAAGGCTCAAAAGAAGAGAATATAGATTGTGAATATGCCATATGATGAGATGCTCCTAAATTTAGAAGCCATCTCCCTAATCCAAGACCTATAGAAGCACACAGATCTTTCCCTTTATTTCCTAATGTAGAAGCCAAACCAACACGACCTTTGTCCTTATTAGACTATTTTGAAGAAGAATAAGTTAACTCAAGCATTCTAGAAGGAAAATCAAAAGGTTCTTTCTGAGAAGATATTTCAATTCATCAATATCCCTCTTTTAACAAGAATTTTTATCATGCCCAAGCCTCTTGAAATATGAACAATTAGGCTTCTCCTTCTTAGATGATTTCTCTTCGGAAGATAATTTATTCTTTACTTGATCTGAATATGATTTTTCTTAAATTTATTTTGTATCTTATCAGTATGTTTTGATTCTTTCACCTCAATAGCCAAAAATTATTGAGATTTAAAGGACTTGATGAGACCCATTGATATAATATTTTTTCTCATGTATTAACATCTTAGAAAATGATGCAAATGAAGGTGTAGTATATGCAAACCCCATAGTCAACCTATGAGTATGAAAGCTAGAAACAAAAGAAGCATAATAAAGACCAATTTTGTTCAATGTATTATAGACCAACTAAATTTCCTTCTTATCAGTTCCACATTCTTTACATTTCTCTCTTAGATCATTAACCTTAGTGATGTAGTCTTGGATGTTTTCAAAGTTCTCACGATCAAGTCTCATTAGTTCATTATCAATTTGATAGCCTCTTACTTCATTTGTAGTACCATACAATATTTGAACAATTTTTTCCAAGCCTCATGATAATTCTTACATGATTCAATTGGAAACAACAAATCTTGACAAACTAGGCTACGAAGACATCTAAGAGCTTTGGTATGTTCAATCATCCATTTTATCTTTTTATCTGTATCTATAAGTTCAAGTAAGTTATTTTCTACATATAGAGAGTGACCTTCAGTCATTAGTGCATCCATGCATGTTGATGCCAATTTGAATAGTTGTATGATGTCAGCAAAGGAACATTAGAATGATCCATGGAAAAGAAGAGCATAAGCAAAAAAATCAAAAGAATTCACCAAAAGACGCCCCAAATACTCAATCATGAATCTCCCCAGCAATATATGATTTGGAACTTTATATTTAGTGCGTTTGTAGATGCTAGATGCGAAAAACATCAAACTAGACTTGATCTTAGTGCTTACATATGCCAAATTGGCCACAAGATCAAAGTGAAATTTTTACATAAAATGAGATCAATCTGATTGCACCACTACAAAGTACACAAAAAATTATGCACTTTCAAAAAAATTCACCCAAAAATGTCACCATAGGAGCAAGAATGGAGCCTCGAAAGTTCCCAAAACGAGAATGATGCAACAACACCTATGAGAATCTATAATTTCTAGAAATACAAAGCACCAAAATCAAAAATTGACTGCACCACTATGAAGAGCACAAAATTTTTCCCTAAATAAAAAATATTCCTTGTAAAAAGGAAGTTTTGAGCCCAATTTATGAGCATTTGAAAATCACCCTTCAAAAGAAAACTACCAATGGTGAGGGGGGAATTTTCAAAAAAAAATTGCTGATGTAGCAGTGACATCAACAAACTATGAGGTTAAAATTGGCGGACTCCTAGGCGTCATAGGTCACACCACCCCGCAGATATATTCTGCCAAAATGTGATTTTCAACCTACAAAATACTCTTTTTCATCGATATATTACTTGGGATATTTCATTCCCTAGTTTCTTCACCATTGATAGATATTTAGCGGAACCTTTAAAAAAAGGCACAGAATATTCTATGTTGCACTAGAATGTTTGATTTTGCTGGTTATTAAAAAATCCCCTAGTTTTTGTTAAAATAGATCAGTTGCCGGTTTGACTAGCCACATGGTGGCAGGGCTACTTCCCATTGCACGTGGTGTGTGGTTAGCCCTACATACCTATCATTGGTTATGTGAGTACAGTATGTGGACTATGCAAACGTGCCAACAATTTTTTTAATTTTTAATTAAAATTTTAGGAACAAAATTTGACACAATATTATTTTTTTTAGAAAGTTTTGAAAATAATCCGAATATTAATTTATTTATTTTTGCAACCGTACCCTGTGATTGTAATAATGGTGATCGTACGATGGAGGGAAAATTTTTTCCTTAAGCCCCTAGTGAAGTGCTTGGATTTTAACAAATTGATAGTTGATCTCAAGGTTTTTGGGCCTTTTGGATGCAATGGCAAGGTCAGATTGAACCCAAAATGCTCAAAAATTGTAGCTACCTTCAAGATCTAGCAACCACTCTTCAGCTTCAAACCATTATAGATCTGGCCTCATACGTTTGACTTAGACAAAAAAAAAGGAAAAACTAACTCTCTCGAACACCTTGAACTCAACGGTGAGCCTAGATTTACACCAACAAGCTCCAAAATGAACATGCAATAAAAATCCACGAAGAACCCCCCGAAATCTAGTATTTCTATCAAGTTTATTTTATTCTCTAGATCATCATTCGATGCAAGAGAAGAGCATACTCAAATTTTCAAGATCTCTCAAAAAATGGCTAACCAAAGGCACCCAACCTGCTCTAATACCATGTTAGAGTTGGCTATGGAGATACCAAAGATCTATCTAGGCCAAATGGAAAGAAAAAAGAGATCAATATGCAATGCTCAAGATTGCAATGGAATTGAATATCCAAGAATTCAATATACAAAGTATGAGAACCCCTTGGTTATATAACCAAGGTGAGACATAGGATTAGACAAGATCATGAAAAGTGTCTTAATCCTATGACATGAGACAACTAACTTGACGAAAAATTAAAAAAGATAAGATCTAGACATGACAACTAAGTCTTCTAGAAAGTATCTTAGGACCTAAGAAAACTTAACATGTGAATGTAAGAGAGGGGGACCAACCATGTCAAGGCCCTAGGTCATAGAGAGCTAAGAGTGGAAGGCTGCCCTAACTTACCTCACTCTAAGGGGATGCTATAGAATAAGAGACGAGAATGATGAGGACTATAAGGTCCTTCTACCACTCTTCAAACTTGAAATCCAAGTCAGGGCTAGGCAAGCTAGTTCTCAGATTCAATATTGCACCTTAGACAACTCTCTGCCCGAGGATGAAAGCATGATTCTGGTACAACAGCACGATAGGATATCATCTCTTAGGTGCAGTGGCATCCATAGGACTAGAGGATAGAAAAGGCAATATGAACTGCTAGAAAATGAGCTAATGGCCTAGCTAATTGCTCCCAAATGAACAAAAAAAACTATGAAATATGAAATGTACAAGAAGAGATGATAAAGTAAATATATGAGAGATAAAATAATGAAGATAATCTTACTAAGGCACTAGTTCACTAGCTAGCTCTAAAATCACGTCCACCTGCACACAAGAAAGAGGAGAAATTGGTTGGGGTTGTATAGGGGTCTACCTAAGTCAGACCCCCGTTTTGGTGTTTCCACCTCCACGGACAACCAAATAGGAATGAGAGAGAAATATGCGATAAAGAAGTAAAGAAAGAAGGAATGCAAATAACACTACAAAATAGTAAAGAGTTACTCAACCAAATCACAAAGGAGAGGAGTGAAACGTTACCACCTCCACCAAGAGCTCACTAGCCAATGGAGGAGAAAGAAGGCTTGAAACAGTCTATAGTCTCGAGTGTGGTGAAGAGAGGTCTCATAATACCTCAAGCCCACGCTACAATGGCTTGCTTCACACTTTCTTTGTAGAGTTGACAGTGTTGTTGCTGCAATGGAGTGTTGAAGTGTTGCTTTGAGAGTGAAGAAAGTGTTGTAGCTTGTGAAGAGATTGTTGGAGAAAAATGTGAAGAGATTGAAATTGCTAAGAGAGATGAAATGAATGAAGGAAGAATTTTTTTTAAGCAGAAGTGGGAAGAATCTACCATTTTCAGGGTCGGTTGGTCGAAGAGGGACATTAAAAATCAACCCCAATCGAAAGTGTAATGCCTCTACCAACTTCAGACAAAGGAATCCGTCAGGGACATAAGCACATTACACGAATGTGTGCACGCTACATGCACGTCCCCAACAAATATTCTCCCATCGATACAACAAACATATGCCAAGTGGAAGGAAAGCAACTAGCTGATGTGGAATTTTTCCTTCGGATTTGGTTTTCTAAGGTGAGGATGTGTAAAAGGGGAATTTACATGAGGGGTGCAAATTCACTCCTATACATTTTTCCCCCACTTTAGTGAGCATAAATACTAATGATTTCTCCGGTAAATTATATTGAAGAGTTAGTAGGGTTAGAAATGTATACCTGAACCATCGAGGAAGAAAATCGTGATCTAGCGAGCTTGAAAGTGCAAGACAGAAGAAAATACCCCATAGCCCTGTAGAACTATGAAGCTGCACAAAGTACACCGAAGGCCCTCAGACCAACGATGGACAAATCTCGTAGGATGAAAGCACCTTACAGGCTTGCAGACCTACAAAAAGGTATCCCTCAAGATCTCTCACATGAAAGAAACCCAAATAATTTAGCGTCTTACAGGTCCATAGACCTGTAAGGAAGCAACCCCAAAGATCTTTCACATGAAGGAAGCCCCATGAAGTATGCACCTTATAGGCTTGCAAACCTATAAGAAGGTATCACCCAAGATCTCTCACATGAAGGAAACCCAGATGAAAGTGTATTACAAGCCCATAGACTTGCAAGGAGGCATCCCCAAGGATCTCTTGCATGGAGGAAACCCAAAGGAAAGAGCGCCTTACATACCCATAGACTTGCAAGGAGGCATCCCTCAAGATCTCTCACATGAAGTAAACCCATAGGAAGGAGACCTCACATAGTTGTATTGGAAAGTGGCTTTACAGGCGCACCTACAAAGTGACATGTTTACCCTCAGATAAATCATGTCAAAAACAAAGTGGCCACGTAGGTGATCAAGCAGATATTCACGCAGACCGTCGATAAATTAGAAAGCTTTCAAAGGGGTCCCTTAGGAACTTGACGTGAAAAGGGGGTGCACTCAAGGGATGTGTTGTTTGAAAGTGCAAAAGAGATTTTTTCTCAAATCGATTCATCATCAAAGAATCCTTTGGAAAGATGTTCACTTCATCAAGGAATTCGAAAGGAAGAAAGTGCCCCCTCACAAGGGGAAGGCCAAAGCTACTTCCACCTTGGAGGAAATTTCTCAATTTCTTTATTTGTGAACCAATGATAAAGGAAACGCATTCTGTTAGGGGTCCAAGTCGAGAATGCAATTCTTGAAAGGGTGTGCAAAGATTCTCAAGAAAAGATTCATTAGCAATGAATACGTTTTCTAAACATTAGAGTATCATAGAAATGGCGTTGTCACACATGAGAGGGACAACTCAAGCAAAGAAGAAAAAAGGATAAGAAAAGAGCGAAAGAGAAAAGGAAAGATAACTAATAAGAAACACATGGGTGATCTAATATTTTAGGGTCAAAGCTGCTAATAAATATATATATATAAAAATGAGTATAATAGTAGTATATAAATGAGCTATCATCAATCCCCTACTATATTAGACCATGTGAATAATGCATGAGAAGACAAATTAAAAATTAAAAAATGGGTCAACATCGAGGGGAAGCCTAAATGTACCCAACTCTTTGCATTGTCCCCAATTTATCGAAAGTCAAGCACAAACATGGAAGATTGATGATACAAATAGAAGAAGGTTTACAACACAAAAATCATGCCTATACCCAAGCACCAAAAAGGGTGAAAAGGGTCATCTAGGAACATATAGCACAATCATGGGGGGAACACATCATGACACACACACTTCTAATCTAAAGATAAAGAAGAGGTCTCCATCTAACACTGATCGACCAATAGGTCATCCACTTCCCACTCTAGATCATCATAACGAGAAGGAGGACGAGCCTGCAATGGTGGAATATTAAGGGGAGGAGCTTTTGACCCTCCCGCAACAAGGGCTAAGGAAGAAGGCCCCACAAGGTCTCCTCCACTCGGTTCTTGAGGAACTAGGGTCAGCGATTTTGCAAAGATCATTGAAAAGGCCATAACTTCATCTAGAGATTTAAAAATGCACTTTACTGGAGTGCCATGTCATACCTCAAAGGATGGAGAGGATTGCACCTGAGATTCACCGCTTGGCTCACTAAGTGATTTGGGAGCGATGACGAACTCAGGGGAAGCCAGAGTGGGTTGTGTCAAAATGGATTAGGCTGGCACGAGACCACCTTTTAGAGAAGGTGGGGTCCTCTTACATCCTCCATTGCTGGAAGGACCCACCTGTACTTTTGATTTTGTCAAGGGATGGGAACTCTCCATAGACAAGGTGAGAGGTGCAGAGGAAGAAGAGGAGAAAACCGTAGTAGACACCACCAAGGTATTTGACATATCTATGAGTTTTGGGAAAGGCAGGATGTCCAAAAGGGACATCAGTAGGGGTGGTTGAGCTGAAGGAGCAATGAACACCTGCACCTTCTTGGGGTCAAGCACATTCATACCCACAACATAAGTCGAAAGTGATACGAAGCTTGATTGAATGGGAGCAGAGGGGAGGAGAGAGGAGGATGCAAAATGAGGCCCTAAAGCAGGAGCAGTCATCTCCTCATCCTTTCTTTGGAAGGCAGCCTGCTCAGTCGCGAGAGCCTTTTTCCAGTGCTTGTGTTCATGCATAAGGTGGTTTATGCGACTCTTTGAGCTAGAGGTCGAAAGCTACAAAGGGACACAAGGCTCCTACTCAGCCATAGTAGTGTCCACTATAGTTGTTTCCATTCAAGGGACATGCTCCTAAATGGGAGCAGGAGGATCAGGTTGAGAAGAAGTCAAGGGAATCAGCTCTAGTGCCTCGGTAGCATGCCTCTTCTCATTTACTGCTTTAGGAACAAAAGCAGTAGGAGGCCATGGGGGCTAAGACATAGAAGATTCCCTATGGGGACCTTTCCTTCTTCCATATCGAATGGGCCTAGGCTTTTGGGCAGAACATGAAGCACAAATTTAGGATGCTTAGGCTTTTTCCAAGCAGGCACCATAGGACTCTCTTGCAAGGGTGGAGCAGAATCTAATGGCATCACAACAGGGTGAGAAGAAGCGTCAGGTTGAACAGTAGAAGAGGAAGAAGATGGACCTTGAGAGAGCCTTTCTTCTTCCCTCCTACAAACCTTGGTGGAATCACTGTTAGCTTTTAGGCATGCCCTATACAAAACAACATAAGGTAATGGAGGGTACCTCACTTTTGAAATTAAGCACCCTTTCTTGTATTTTTGATAGGTGATGTACAAGAGGTCCTTCCTAGGTAGAAGAGGACTAACAGGCGCAGTCCGAAAGTGATCTAAGGAGTAGCTATCACATGCGATTGGTGGTTTATAACCAATGTTGTGAATCATATGCAGTGACCCCCCATGAATGAACTTCAGACATTTATGCATAATTGAGGGAACTGCGTTCATAGCTACTAGCCAGGAGATACCCAACTTCACTCTGAAGAGTTCAAACCCTAGGATTATATCAAACAACATGTTTACAGACTTAGGTACGACAAGGACCGACAACATGATACTACCTAGGGGAGGTATGGAAATCCCATTGTACGTATGAATGGTGCTCACGGGTGCATTATATCCATCCTTATGCATGAAGTTAATTAAAATAATCTCCTTAGTTATAATATTCACCTAAGATGTCAGGTCAATAAGAACATCCACTAAAATGTTCCCATTGATCCGCACAGGGATATAAAGAGGAGATGGTTCTCTATTGAATCCCATTGACAGGTCTTGCGAGGTGAAGGTTATACTTGTTCCACTACTCACAGGCTATGCAGAGGGGATAGGTTGATGTAGAAAAGATGCCATCACACACACTAGCTGATACTTTCATAGAGCCCCCAAAGGCTATAGGATAGGACAGTGACCCAATCAAGGTTTTGTTGTGCAACACTTACATGACCTTCCAACTATGCCTACTAGGGGTCACAGTTTGGGTTGCCAGGTGAAAGCCTCACAACACTCACACCTACAATACTCCTAGAATATGAGGAAAGGAAATTTCAATATCGCAAAATAGAATCAAAATGGTTCATGTTGGATTCACCAAAAACTTAAGAGTGGGGGTCCAACCACGTCAAGGTCCCAAGTCATAGAGAGTCAAGAGCGAAAGGCTGCCATAACTTACCTCACTCTAAAGGGATACTACGAAAAAAGGGACAAGAATGATGAGGACTATAAGGTCCTTCTACCACTCTTCAGACCCAAAATCCAAGTCAGGGCTAGGCAAGCTTGTTCTTGGATTCAATATTGCACCTCAGACAAGTCTCTACTCGAGAACAAAATCATGGTTCTGGGATGACAGTGTGGCACACTTTTGATCGTATGACCAAAGGAAAGAAAAGGAAATATGAACCACTAGAAAACAAGATAATGATCTAGCTAATTGAGCTCCTAAATGAAAAAAATAGAACTATGAAATATGATAAGTACAAGCGAAGATGATAAAGTAAATATATGAGAGCTAAAATAATGAAGATAATCCCATCAAGGCACCAGTTTTCCAGCTAGCTCTGAAAGAATGTTCACCTACACACAAGAAAGAGGGGAAATTTGTTGGTGCTATATAGGGTTTTGCCTCAGTCAAACCCCCATTTTGGTGCTTCCACCTCCACGGATAGCCAAATAGAAACAAGAGAGGAATATGTGATAAAGAAGTAAAGAAAGAAATGCAAATAACACTACAAAATAGTAAAGAGCTACTCAACCAAATCACAAAGGAGAGGAGCGAAACATTACCACCTCCACCAAGAGCTCACTATCCAATGGAGGAGAAAGTAGGCTTGAAATAGTCACCACAACCTCAACTATGGTGAAGGGAAGTCTCACAAGACCTCAAGCCCACACTGCAATGGCTTGCTTCAAAATTGATTTGCGGAGTTGACAGAGTGTTGTTGCTGAAATGGAGTGCTGAAGTGTTGCTTTGAGAGAGAAGAAAGTGTTGTAGCTTGTGAAGAGATTGTTGGAGAAAAATGTGAAGAGATTGAAATTGCTAAGAGAGATTAAAATTGCTAAGAGAGATTGAAATTTCTAAGAGAGATGGAATGAATGAAGGAAGAATGTTTTTGAAGGAGAAGTTGAAAAAATATGCCATTTTCGAGGTCGGTTGGTAGAAGAGGGACGTTACAAATTGACCCCAATCGAAAGTGTAATGCCTCTGTCAACTCCAGACATAGGAATCCACCAGGGACATAAGCGCGTCACGTGGACATATGTGCACCGTGTGTTTAATGCCCCGCTACAGGACCCTAGAGGACAACACACTAATTACTTATAAAAATGGTAAAAAAATAATTTTGAAGTATAAACATATTAAAGATTACAAATGAACAATAATTTGTATCTTAACCTAATTCCTCTAAGGTCCATGACTACACTATTATAAACCCATAAACCATATTGACAAGAATTAAATTGCATAGCATTAAACCATACTAACTAACATTACGAATTATCCATAACAGGTCACTAATAATGTATAATAAAAGTCATCTAGTTAAATAACATTTACAATAGTCATCATCATATTATCCATCACAAAAGAGAGTCTAACATTGAATTTTCAAGAGAATATAACAAGAATGGTAAACATATCTCAATTTACATAAGTTAGATTATGCCATCTCGAATCGCATTCAGGTATCATTTTGCACTAAGAAATTCCTCCAGTTAAGATATCCTAAGTAGTGACTTATCAAGATACCTAAACCCTAATAATTCACTCCCCAAGATATCAAATATTGAGTACTTCTTGATTCCAATGATACCCTCAAGGTTCACTAGCAACATTACTCCTCATAATTAAAACATATATCTTTAAATCATAATTTCAGAAGGAACATCATTAATCATAAAAAGTTATCCATAACTACCATTCAAATCAATTTCATTAGCTTTATCTATTACAATAAAAAGTTCCACAATAAGTTACAATGTTACATCAGTACATCGTGAATAGCAATATCTCCTTGAACACATGTGAGGAGAGTACATCAGAAGAAGAATACATGATACAAGAGCGTAATGATACAATACTAGTACATGGAATATAGTCCACATGAACTGGGACAAGTGCAGAAGTCTTCAAATCCAAGAGTAGTCACCACAAACACGAACAAGAGAGGGAACCCAATGAAGTACAAGGCACATTCCACCTGACCATGTGGAACCCTAAGGTCCACCCCCCATTCTAGGAGATAGTGAAAGGGTCCCACCACCACAATGACAACAAGGTGACAATCCACTGACACAACAAGACTATAAATAATACAAACAAGTAAGTACAATATAACACCATACAATAGTGATACTACATCCAAAGGCACACATATACATCACATGGAAATAAAATCATGGGAGTGCTAGGTTGTAGCAGGGGAGAGTGTCATCGCATGGTCCTAGCATGGGTTGTCGTAACAATATTTCTTTAGACATTGGCCCCCATCTATGGTTGTCCTAACAGTCACACATTTGACACTGGCCCCATAGGGTGACACATGCGGGACCAATTATCCTTTCGTGGGGACAAGGAAATTGGTTTTGCTGACTAGGCCTTCTTTACCCATCCTTAGCCTAAATGAGCACTACAGGCATGGGTGAGGCATCCAATTATCTTAGTTAAAGTGAAATTCTACCCAACCCCCTAGTTAATTAATTATGTTATTACTTGATTAGAAAAATCCCATATGGGTTGTCCCAGATGCCACTTTGTGCGCCAACCCCCATTGGAAGCCACTCCCTCTTCTACAACTAGGAACCCAAAATCAAAAGACAAGGCCAACTTGCATATTCACAAAACCACCTTAACTTACATAACAAGGTGAGGCACAACCCATCCCGCATACAAGTACTAACCACATTGGAGAATATATAGTGCAAGGCTAATGGCCAACATAATCTCATTTAGTACATAAACCACCATCTCAAAATAAACAATCATAGAATCATCAAATAGGAAACTTCCCCTTAGCCGGCTCTGGAAGACAAACTAATCATTTACACAAATAGTCCCACAAGAATAATAAACACAAGTACCCCCATTCAAATAATCAACACAACTTCACCAATAACAATTCACATGGAGAGTTTACAGCTAAAGTAACACCCCAATTTGCCATAACATGCAATACTTAAGATTGTTAAAGGAGGAGTCTAATTTCACATTTAACAAACTCATTATTATTTAAATGTAAGTAATTTAATAATCTAATTTAGTTGCAAAGATAAAACACATTCAATTCAGTCATTTTTCTTACACCATGTTTCATTTATGAAAACACCTATTCAAATATAATATATATATACATATATACATACATGTATTTATTCATATTAAAATATTCATAATATTGTTTTAAAATAGTCAACAGATGCTACAGATAAACAAAATCATTTATATGTGTATATATATATATATTATATATACTCGAATAAACCTACGATAAGGTAATTACATATTGTTGTTCCAAATGAAACTTCTGAAAGTAACCACAAGGTAAAAATACGAGTCTACACATACATACATACATATATATATTGATTAAATATGCAACCAGAGTTCATTGGTGCACATAAGGGAAACACCAGACTGGTAAAAACCATCAAATAAAACTCAAAATTTCTAATGCCATGCAATATATCAACATACAATAAGTGTGCCCTATATGATGCCATTAACAGAGACTCAAGTCTTAGTTCAAAATGCATGCAGTGGGTGGTTTCCAAATCAAACTATATAATACAGTCGATACCATGATCCAGGTCATGCTCCCAAGGGACAAATTACTAATAGATGCTTCTAGGCAAATGCAATTTCAGTATAAACGACTGCATAATGAATTCGAGCCAAAGCAAAGGGATTATTAATAGATACTTTCAGGCTAATGCAAAGCCAGTATAAATGGGTACATAATTAATTCGAGCCAAAGCAAAGGGGTTATTAATAGATACTTTTAGACAAATTCAAAGCCAGTATAAACAGTTACATAATGAATTCGAGCCAAAGTGAAGGTATAATGGTTGTGAACAAAACACCACTTTAAAGGCGTCAACTCATGAAATGAATAATAATGAAAGGTGTGAACTTAGAACAGAGGATGACTTAATAAACTTTCAAGTGAATGTAACTTTAGGTAGGAGTTGAGGAAATAAATTTACAGGAGAGCTCTCAAAATCTTGGATGAATTATTCTCTCAACAAAAATATAAATCTAGATGTAACGAATTAGCTAAGTAATTGAAAATGCGGATGCGAATTGGTTTTCTTTAAAACTACAGGAAATCATTCAATAATAATTTACAAAATACATACAAGATATTTTGCATAGGCATCTACAAAAATTCTTTTAGAAATCCTCCTTTCCTAATTTATTTCAATATCACAACAAATAGAGGCATTATCAAGAAGCAATGGAACCTGAATAAAATTGTTTAGCTGATTGACGATTAATGTGGAGCTCGCTACTTTTGAATTGTAGCTTCAAAGCCCTTCAAAATTTCCACCCCTTTGTAAAGCCCCAATTCCTGAGCTTCAAAACCCCCAAGAAAAGCTTTCAAGAAGCAAAAAAATATTCACGACAAAGAAAAAAATAGTTTTCCAGAATAACCAAAAGCCCCATTTCTTAAGCAATCAATTAATTTATTAACCACACACCTCCGTCTGTTGTTGCATGCAACTCTTTTTGATGTAATTATTTTATTTAATTCTTTCTACTACTTCTCCCAATATTTATTTATAAAGAATTATATATATATATGCACATGAAAATTAACTTAATATATTTTATTCATCAATTTAATCTTTCATTTAAATTTTATTTATCTAATATCACAATTAATATATATTTATTTATATATTTCATTTTAAACTATAAATTTCAATTTATTAAATTCAAATGAATACCTTAATAATATTTTATTTAATTATTCCAAAGCCTTTTAAATCCAATGATCTCTATTTTAACGAAATAATCAAACAAAGGAACAACCATGTACATCACTCAAATGAACACACTGTCACACAATACTTGAATGCAAATCAAAATAGAAAGAAGAATGAAAACAACATCACCAAGACGACTCAGACTGACCAGACAACAAGGAACGGTAATAGACACTCATCCTCATCAAGGATGATGGCTCAACGTGGGGAACCCAATGCTATCTCTGAATCAACAAACTCCATTGGGATTAAGGCATGCTCAAACTTGGCAATCCAGGTGGAGTCGATGCTTGGTACTTGCAACCTGTAGCAAACCGCATGGTCGATCATGTGTATAGACAAACAAGCAAACACACTATGAAGGGAAAATCTTAGTGTTGCAGGGCACTCGCAAGCGAGTGATGTGACCCTGTTCCCATTTACCAATACATCAACACACAATAAATAACTATCAAATCATGATTAGAACATACATCTAATAAGCATGGTATAATCATAAGACATCAGATATAACAGTGTCAACAAGTGTCATCATAACTAAGCATCAAAGTATCACAATATCCAAGTATCATCAAACAGTATCATAAAGTCCACATACATCCAAGTAACTGTCTAAAACAAAAGAAAACTGAGGGGCACTATAGCGTGCACATCCCCGATAAATATTCTCCCACCAACACAATAGATAGATGCTAAGTGGAAGGAAAGCAGCTAGTTGATGTGGAATTTCACCTTCGGATTTGGTTTTCTAAGGTGAGGATGTTTAAAAGGGGATTTTGCATGAGGGGTGCAAATTCAATCCTACACAGTGAATATGTGCCCTAAGTCCCTAGTAAGTGAATTAACTAGGTACAAGACATTTATTCACACCAACACTTTCTCCTCACTTATTTATCTTTTCTAAGATACTAAAATTTTCATCATATTTTGTTTTTGTAAACATAGACTTTTACTTACTATATTATCTAACTATTCTTCAGTCAAATTTAGAGGTTTTATTTTTGTGATTAGGGTTGATAAGACCTCAAATTATTCAATAATTGTGACCTTTATGTTTGATAGTTCTAGTTCAAAATACGATTCATGAGTTAAAAATTTAAAGGGTGAAGTACCTCTACTTATGTACATTGTGGTTAAGAACTATTTCTTGCAAAAACTCTATCGAATGACTCCTTATATTCATCATGTTCTTTCATCTAATTCTATAATTTGATTAATTTTTTTAATATAGATATTTATTCTTTTATATGTTTCATTTTTATTGAATATCACAATAAATATTGATTCTTGTATTAGTGGATACTCATCACTTTCAACAATAACCCTCTTGGTGCACTCAATTGAGGCTTCTTTAGCCTTTTCCACCCTTTTTTAAAATATTCCTTATCTTATTTGGTATTGTTTCAATATTCTTTATTCATCCATGTGCATCTCATGAGCTATCTTAATTTTTTCAAAAAACTATCTTAATCTCTTGCTATCTCCTTTTGACATGGGTATTTTTATTTGGAATTTTATTGATCTTTTTATTCATCCTTAATGGCTTTGTGTGTTATGTGACTTTTTCCCCAAGAGAATAGAAATGTATAAATAACTCTTTGGAATTGAAAGGGAGATAGAAAATAAAAGATATTATGATCCTTTGGTTAAAAAGGAGATTAATAAAGAATATTTATAAACTCTTTAAAAAAGAAGAAGAAGAATTATTTATTTAAATAATTATTAAAAGGAAACCTTTTGTGAAAGGGTGTGATGGTTTGGAAACCACTCCTTAAAAGGATATATAAATCATTCATGTGAGAATGGTGAGGGACATTCAAGAAGGGAGAAAAACTCAAGGAAGAAGGAAGTGTCTGGTGAGCTATGGATAGGACGGAGAAGGGGCACATCTATAGTGTGTGTCCAACCTGGGGTACAAGTGCGTGCACTCAAGACGGTCCTGGCCAGGGCATAGTTTTGTGGAATGAGTGTTGAGCATTGTTCTAGTGGAACCAACACTCATGTAGAGCAACAAAGTATGCTTTCCTCCTAGACTGCTCCATGGCAAGAGCCACTACCACTGACATATTCCTAGGGGTTGAGGATGGACCCACGATGTAGTATGGGATGCACTCAATCCTCTCCTCATTTGTCCATTGGTGCATAAAACCAGAGGAAAGGATAAGACCCGCGATGTAGTGTGCAATACGTCGATATTCTTTCTATCTAGGATGCATTATGGACATGTTGTTGAGTACTTGTTACTGATGTAAAGGTGTTTGAACTGAGAGTGGCTTTTGCAAGTATTATTATTCAGATAAGTATTAAAACCATTGATTCTAAATTATATTGAGAATATATACATGATTTTGGTGTTACTGCATATGAATTATATGAATGTGTATTCCATCAGGTTAACTATCTATTTTGGAATTTCTTAATAAACTCATGCATATTATCTTTTGCATTGATTATTCACATCCATTTTAATAATATTGTAGTTTTTAAATTATCTTTATTCTAATATTTAATCCACTAAATCCGCTGCTAACACATAAATAACTTTCGAAGAAAAGTGACATTACATTTTGATATCAGAACTAAATAGATCCAATAGAAATTATCTCTACATAAAATCACAATATTGTGGTCCACATACATTTTATAAAAAAAAAAAGAATTCAATAAGTTGAGAGATTTATTAATAGACAAATTATCATAAGAAGAAAATACAACTAAAGACCAAAAATATTTAATAACAATTTTTCCTTTAGTAAATAGAATCTCTCATAATTAAATATTTATAATAAAAACATGACTTTTTATAAACCTACATATGAAACCTATTATTAAATCATTTTAATTTCCTCATTACTACTCTCCATTCTCCATTCCATATATTTCATTTAACCAAGTGTAGAAATGACAATATTTACGTGACTTATCATCATATCTTAATATGATATTCGAAGGAAGCTACAATAAGCACATCCCTTGAGGATAAGACACCACCATTTAAAAAAATATTAAGGCTTGGTCGAATAAGTAAATGGACACAGCCTTTCTAAAATAACACTTATTCGAATAGGTAAATGGACACAACCTTTCTAAATAACACTGGGTCGATTCAAATCTCGTTGGGTGAAATTATTATTCCTATTGCCTTGATAGTTTTCACATGTATTATTCCTATGTCCTCTAGACAATAGAGGACATCTAAGCTGGTCGTATTAGTGACTACAGACCAACAGATTCAGAATTTATATTCTCTTGTGCAAACCATGATCAATTCATTTCATGTATTTGCCATTGCATTTGCAAAAAATCGATCATCATCTCCAATTTATTTTCCTACGTTCCTCATTGGTGTTTTAGCGATTTTGCTAACTATAAACTAAATGGCAAAAAAGAAAAAAAAATCATAGGACAAGAAATAGTCATGTCTTGAGGAAAAAAGAAAAACTCCATGTTGATGACTAGCACTACCTCTCTAGACAAATAATTAAGAAACATAACAAACCTCTCCGAAATAGTGAACAAAATAAATTTGATTAAATTATGAATATAAAATATATTTGTTAAATTATGATAAAAGCTAATAGTTGGTGTCAAAATTATAAAATTGATTATTTCCATTGAGATTTCAGTCATAATAATAAACTTGTATAAATAGAAAAATAAATTATGGATTTTAATAGAAATATAGAGATAGAAGTTGATGCTTGTTTTAGAACTTTATGTTAAACAAAATAATACACAAAATTTCATGCTTGGATGGGGATAAGTTTTTGGGTATGAAGATGATCAATTTCATTAATATTATTGATGAAGAGATTAATTAAGTCAGTATATCTGCTTAAATTTGGAGGATATGGTCTTAGTAATATGTTGAAGATCGTTGCACTATCTATGTTTTAATCAAACTTATAGTTGAAGCTACAAATTATTGGGATTTTGTCCAATAAGAGGTCAATACATCTTATTTTATTAGCTTATGTCTTTATTATGAAACTTATTTCCTTAGTGCAATATAAGGGTCAATTGTACATAGGTTCAATATATTGATGAGATTAAATTGGGTTGGAGCCTTTTTCTAGGTAATATGATGTTGGGTCATGGTTGTTATGTCTCAAGGTTGTTAACAAGGTATTTAACCTATGTATGAGTTAAGTTGACCCATGAATAGGATTCTACTTGCATGAGTGAGTTTTATGAGTTTGAACTTGGACTAAAATGATTATTGACTATTTTTTATTGACATGTTTTAAATAAATCTATCATCCGATTTGAAAGGCCTATTACCTAAACTTGTTATGAAGTGACCTTTAGTGCATATGGACTTTTGATTAAGCTTAAACAGTTTTGTAGTCAAGGATATAAAGTCATATTGTTATGTTGAGATACATACTTAAAGAAGTCTATGGATGTTTATATCCAATATATCTTTTATATATCTATGTTAAGATCTTAATAGTTATAATCTTAGGAGAGATTTTTTAACACTAGAACCTTTAGCTTTTGTGTCTAGGTTATTTTGTAAACTTGGAAGGGGAATTCCAATGATAGTGACAATATACTAATTTTTATTCAAAACCAACACCTAGATTTGTTTAAACATAAGTTACATTGTGGGCCCATAACCCATGGGTCCTTGGATTCACATTTTAAACTTGGAAAATTGCATTGTGTTTGGAATGAGTTGGTGAGAATAACACCATGTTCTTGTAAGATATGAAACCAAATAGGCTCTTAGGCTTAGATATGGGGACATGTTGAATCTTACAGGGGGAGAGACTCTCTATTCCAAAATTTTCTATTATATGCAAGTGGGCTATGTGATGTTTAAATCTTTCACATGTTTCTTTTATAAATCATTTTAGTGAATTTCCCTGTGTTGTTAAACTTATAAGAAAAATAGGCTTATTGAAGATTTATATAAAAAAATTGTACCTTGTAAGTGGACTTGATCAACCCATCAACCTTGTACAATTTCCTTATACTAAGATTATGTTTGTACATTGATTTTGATATGTGAAAAGAGGATATTCATGAATACCATCTTGGAATGTACATTGAAATTATAGATTACTTTTATAAATTAGGACTTACCACATAGTATCAATTAGACATGCATAGTAATTATTGTGTGATTACATTGTAATACTTTCATAATTTAAAGAAGTTACATGAGTAAGTAGAATGATAATGTTGAAGGATAGGAGGTTAAGTATATAATTACCTTTTGAATTATAAATTCATGATATATTTCATAAGACATCTATATAGTTCTCATCATAATTTGGATTGAAAAAGTGATCTTATTAAAATTACTTATAAATTTGTAAAATAAAATAATGTAGATAAAGTAAGTATTATGAAAAATACAAGTATTCAATGTTAGTATCTTCAAATATTGATCATGTGCTTCTTTGAGTTGTGATGCAGATGCATCTTGTGCTACTGAGAACAGTAGTTAATTTACAGGGGGAGAATTGTTATGTGACTTTCTCCCTAAGAGAAGAGAAATATATAAATAACTCTTTGGAATTGAAAGGGAGATATAAAATAAAAGATATTATGATCCTTTGGTTAAAAGAGATATTAATAAAGAATATTTATAAACACTCTTTAAAAAAGAAGAAGAATAATTATTTATTTAAATAATTATTAAAAGGAAACCTTTTGTGAAAGGGTGTGATGGTTTGGAAACCACTCCTTAAAAGGATATATAAATCATTCATGTGACAATGGTGAGGGACATTCAAGAAGGGAGAAAAAATCAAGGAAGAAGGAAGTGGCTGGTGAGCTATAGTGACAAAGTCACTATATATATTAATATAAAAGTAATTACATCAAAACCAAAGTTAAAATCAATCATAGAAAAAACTAATTTGGGTACGATGTGAAGTGAAAATGACAAAACATAGTATGTTTTTTGAAATAGAAACAACACAATTGTTCCTATTATTGGGTAAAATGGATATAATTTTCTATAGTAGAGCTTACAAAATATGGTGAGTTTTAGGTACCATATGAAGTGCAGGTTACAAATCATGGTGTGTTTGAAACCTACAATTTTTCATACCCAAACACATTGTCATGAAATGATGTTGTTAGTTGAAATGGAGACCTAGATATGTATATTTATGAATATCTTATAACAAATTGGAGGTTTCAAAAGTTGTGTTTCAAAATACACTGTCTTTATTAACTTGCAATTCACAACATACCCAACTCATGTGTTTTTTAAATTGTGTATATCTAGTTTTGTATTTGAAATAGAAACAACACAATTGTTCATGTTATTGGGTAAATTGGATATACTTTTCTATAATAGAGGTTACAAAACATGGTGTGTTTTGGGTACCATGTGAAGTGTAGGTTACAAATCATAGTGTGATTTGAAACTTGCAATTTTTCATACCCAAACACATTGTCATGAAATGATGTTTTTCTTTCCAATGGTCACCTAGATATGTATAGTTATGAATGTCTTATAATAAATAGGAAGTTTCAAAATGTGTTGTGTTAAATAATGCACTATGTTTATTAAACTACAATTCACAACAAAACCCAACCCTTTTTTTTAAACTGTGTATATATAGGTCTACCTTTCAAATAGAAACAACATAATTGTTAGAAAACATGATGTGTTTTTGTACCTTGTGAAGTGCAGGTTAGAAATCATGGTGTGTTTTGAAACCTGTAATTTTCATACCCAAACACATTGTCATGAAATAATGTTATTTGAAATGGAGACCTAGATATGTATAGTTATGAATTTATTATGAGAAAGAAGAGGTTTTAAAATGTGTTATGTTTCAAAACACATTGTGTTTATTAACCTATAATTCACAATGTACCCAACCCATGTGTTTTTTAAAATGTGAATATCTAGGTCTATATTTCAAATACCAACAACACCATTATTCTTGGTAGTTGATAAATTGGATACTTTTCCACTAGAGGTTACAAAATATGGTGCGTTTTGGGTACCATGTGAAGTGTAGGTTACAAATCATGGTGTGTTTTTAAACCTGCAATTTTTTATATCCAAATACTTTGTCATGAAATGACGTTATTTGAAATGGAGACCTAAAGATGTATAGTTATGAAGTTATTATGAGAAATAGGAGGTTTCAAAACATGTTTTGTTTTAAAATACACTATGTTTATTAACCTCCAATTCACAACATACCCAACGCATATGTTTTTAAACTATGTGTATCTAGGTCTACAATTCAAATAACAAAAACACCATTCTTCATGTTATTGGGTAAATTAGATATACTTTTTCACAATAGGGGTTAAAAAACATGGTGTGTTTTGGGTACCATGTGAAGTGTAGGTTATAAATCATGGTGTGTTTTGATCCTATAATTTTTCATAACCAAACACACTATCATGAAATGATGTTATTTGAAATTAAAACATAGATATGTACAATTATGAATTTATTGTGACAAATAGGAGGTTTCAAAATTTGTTGTGTTTCAAAACATATTGTATTTTTTAACCTAAATTTCACAACGTACCCAACTCATGTGTTTTTAAATTATGTATATGTAGGTCTGCATTGTTGAAAATGAAGGTAAATTTGTAGCTTAAAACTTGTAAAACTGTGTGATTGTAGATCTATCTTAGTATTCTTTGTCACAATTATTTTTGAATGATTAATCTGTATAGATCAATTCTTTGTGTATGATTTATTCTGTTTAAATCAATTTTATCTTTTGTATAATTAGATGGAATATTGTAGAAGAATGTAGACATAAGATAGAAGTGACACAACATATATGTGGAGAAACCCTTTTGGGAAAAAAACTCCACCATAACCAATTTTTCTTGTATTATTTAACCTTAGAATAAGATTACAATAACACTGTATCAATCCTTGATTGACATGCTTCATTTTTCTTCAACGATGTTTCTTCATAACCTGCAATAAACTCATATGAAACTCTCTTCAAATTTCTGCAATAAATAGGAAATTAATCACGAGCTTTGTAAACTCCTAAGAGTTGACAATTACAAAGCATTAAAGCTTCTCTCAAAAACCTACGCCTAGAATTGGAAAGTATAGTTCCACCTCCTAAACAGAAGTCAAACTAAAGTCTTCCTCAAATTTGGTGCCCCAAATTGAGCACTTAAGTGAACTCTGGTCTCAAAGATATCTTGGAAGCTTCTCCTCAAAGTTGGTGCCCAAGAATGGGCCAACTTAATTGAACCTTGTAAATATTTTCTCATGCAAAAGGCATTAACTGAAAGATGCCAACTTGGGCACCCAAGGTGGGTCCAAGTCAATCTGAGTTAACTGAAACATATCTCTCCATCAATTTATGCAAACAATGTGCATGCTTGATCATCCCCACTTAACTGAAAGTGTCACTTGTTATATGTCATGCAACTGAAGTCATTAGTCAATTCAACTAGTATAAAACTCATAATAACCACATGCAACTTGCAAGCAACTGAAGATAACTACATGCAATTAGCATGCAACTCAAGTCAACTACATGCAACTGAAGATAACTGAACTGAACTAAACTAAACTAAACTAAACTAAATGAAACTAAACTAAACTGAACTGAACTAAACTAAACTAAACTGAACTAAACTAATATAGAACTGATACTGAACTGATAGTGCTACTCCTCTCTTGTAAATACCAATCCCTATTTTGTAGGAACCTAGACATGCATTTACTGAAGTGTTTTCAATCCTCCAAACAGTTAACTGAAACAAGGTGGGTTCCACCTTCCATGTGAGTGCCCCATGTGCTCCTATTATTTAGGAACTCAAAATGAATGCCCCCACATGTGTTCCTATTATTTAGGAATAATTACAAATGTCAATTTACATGTTCATTTCATTCGAATTTAATCTTTTTCTAATCCTAGTGTTGGGGAACACTTTCCAAGGACTTAGGAGATACATGAAATATTTTTAGGATTGCAATTAAATGGCATCCTATTCCCAATATTCATTTCAAATAAAAACAACACCATTCACTTAAACAACTCATTAGATCATTCACTTCAACAAAACTTAGAATTCATCAATTCAATAGTAAATCTAGATTGTATTTTCTCTAAAGTTTTCTCTTAGTTTTCCATGCTTACAATCACCACTATGTTCATAATACAAATCTCATGCATAGTTTGTGTTTTTAGATCCTAGACTACATTCTAGAAAATTTAGAGTCATATATATTCACTCTTAACACAAACATTGGCATGATGACACATAGGAAAATAAAACTATGTCTAGGTACATATCTTATTTTTAGTATTAATTATAGTTTTAATTTACTCTCCCTCTAAATAAATCCGAATAAAGTACCCCAATCTATAAATTTTCCACATGCCCATACAACCCATTAAATAATTACTCATGATTTCTCAATTTAATGGTTAGTTCTAAATTCTTATATTAGTCTTCATTTTTGACTTAGTAATGTTGTAATTATAGTTTCCCTTGCATCACAGTCAACTTAAAATACCTTATCAAAATATGACAATGCTAACACTAGTTTCTCTATCACTTTCGTCTTTAATAATTTATAGCTTCTATTTGATCTTGATGTCCTCTAAAATTATTTCTTATCTACTCTCATAATCTCATTTATTCCATAGAAATATATAATGGAATTCTTATGAAAACTAGCTAACCCATGGAAAATTCTTACCACTATAATATTCATTGGTGTAGGCAATTCAACAATTTACTTTACCTTCTTTGGATCCATCTTCAAACTATTTGGTGAGATTAAAAATTCTAAATATACCAATTATGTCTTCATGAAACTAAAATTTGTGGTATTGATCAATAACTTCTCTTCTCTCGGTATTTATAATATATTATAATGCGATCTATATGTTCCTCCATAGTCTTCTAAAAAATAAAATATCATCCAAGTAAACAATCACAAACTTACCCAAATGTGGTTTTACTACCTCATTCATCAACCTCACAAATATGCTAGGAATTTTAGTCAACCAAAAAGATATAACCAACCACTTATACAATATTTGTTTAGTATTAAATCCAATAATCCATCCACCCCCTTGTTTGATTATGATCTATGTTGGAAGTTTGGGGATATTGTTGAAGAATGTCATTAATATTGTTGTTTGGAAACATGAGAATGAGGAACAAGCAAAGTTATATAACAATGTGTTGTAGAGTTGTCATTGATGTCAACATTGTAACTTATGTGAGTATTTTAGTTGCAGACCATTTTGATATGTTCTAATAGGTTTTTTGAGTTGTTGAGGAAGAAATCTTTGCAAGATGGTTTGATCCAGAAAAGTAAGTTGTGTGGGAAATTGTGTCAATTCGGCTAATTCAGGGTAATAGAGAAATTATGTTTGGGTCTGCACCACTCCACAAATGAAGGTTTCACTCTATGCTTCTAAAATTATTTTAGTGAATGTTATATGTATCTAATTACACGATTTCATCATGTTTTGGTAGGTGATTTGAAAGATATGAGTAACAGAGTTTGGTTTGGAAAACCATAGTTACTTTATGTACAATGTAGTTATATGGGAGATTTTGAACTTCTCCATAGATGATTCTTTGGCTTTATGCTTTTGAGGATAATTTTACAGATGGAAATAGAGTATAAATTCCAATTGGCATTGAATTTTGAGGTCCACATGTCAAGATGTGGATACACAATTGAAGGATTTTGTTTTTAGTTCTTATGCCATGCCAACCTAACAAGCTTGAAGCTATGTGAAGGATAAATAAGTATTGAAGTCTTATGTGGAATCTAATATAGGTTCATGCTGACCTATTTTAAGTTGTTTTGATTTTTGTATCTTGGCGCAAGATATGTATGGAATTTTTGGAGCCGACAAGTTATATTTTGAGTGTTACATCTAATTAGGATGACCTAATTGATGTTACAGTTGATGTGGATATATATGTTAGATCTTTTCAGTGTTTTGACATATGGTATTGTACATATGATGTGTGATGAAAAGATCCTACATGTGAATCTTATTAGAGCAGTGAAAATTTAAGTTGTGGATGTTGAGCAGAAGATTGAAGTGATGTGAATGCAGAGGAAAGCAGAGTGTTAGATCTAGATCAGATGAAGTGTGTAAATTCAGTTTATTGAGCTTCATTTGAAATTTATTTCATGCATATGAAAGATGCAATTGTAATAGTTCAAAATAGGTTGTGAGCCACCATCTCTCTTCTATCTTTTTCTCTATGGATAGTGATTCCATGAGCACTTTTGTAAATATACAATAACTGGTTATAATATATTTTAAGCTAATCCTCATTGTGGTTTTTCTCATTTTGGGTTTTCCACGTAAAAATCTTGGTGTTCAAGTGTTATGTGGTGTTGTTGATGTTTCATGATTTCTCTCTTTATTGTAGTAGAATATCCTTTGGTAATTGGATGCTTAATGTTTGAATGTTTTAAGAGAATACTAATTCACCACCCTCTTAGTATTTTGGGTGTTCAAAAATCTAGTGATAACTACTTTTCAAATCTAGGTAAAATAGTTTATGCCACTCAAATAGTTTATCAAATCATCCATCCCTAGAAATGGTAATATATAATTAATATTATATTATTAAAAAATTTTAGTATAGACACATTCTCCATTCGCCTCTTTTCTTTGGTGCTAGTACTACACATATTACACATGGAATTAAATGTTCTCTAATTAATCTCATCTCCAATAGTTTGTGTGCTTGGTTTTTCATTTTTTTTTTAATTAATTATAGAGATTTACATTAGAGTTTCATACACTATTGTTTTTCAACTATTTATTATCCACTAGCATCATTATATGTACAACTTTATTTGGTAAAATTCCTCCTGTGATCAAATATATATGTTTCCTTATATACTTCTTATTCATGGAAATCCATTTGACATGTTTAAAATTATGTCACTAAAGTTTTTTAACAATTGTAAAATTTATTTTTATAGTGTCTCTCCTTCACCTATACTACCATTTACTCTAGGAATCAATATAAAACATAGTCTCTCATGTATTAGAATTTCTTACCATCTACTAAATAAATCCTAGCATTACCATATACTTGTTTATCTTTTTTCCTTTAATGCAATTAAAGTATGTTTCTTTCCATCCTTCATCATAATGTAAGTATTCTCTTTATACAAATGTATGAATTTATTATTATACAACCATGGCCAAGACTATAATAAATGACATTTATCCTTTAACATGATGCAATACTTCCTCATGATGTGTACCTATCTTAAATTTTAACAAACATTTCTCACTTACTAGCACCTTATGTTATTTCTACAATTGTGAAATTTTATATGGATTTGGATATTCTAACCTTTTCAATTTTAACCAATCAAGGAGATGACCAATAAAAATATAGTTTTTCAAATTGGAAAATGTAAAAGTGGATAATTGTTTTAACTATTTTTCTTCTATTTTTGTTTATTTTTATTTTTCTATTTCTATATGCTTGACTCATCTAGATTCATATGTGCACTAAAATGAGATAAAATATAATCATATAAAATGCATACTGATGTAGGGGCATCAAGCCCAATTTTAACTTTCAATTCTTTATTGTTTTGGTTTTGGAAATTTTGGTTTCTTGTGATCGGTTCCTGTTTCTTTCTGTCCTCGACAAGTGGAAAAATTGTTAGAGGCAGCAAGATTTATATGTATTTTCTCATTGCACAATAGGAAGAGCAGTTATAACCAAACAAGAGGTGAGAGGTAGCGCATCTCTATTTTGGGGTGGAATTTATTAGACTGAGGAAAAGGAAGAAGGGGTTTGTCTATTTTTGTCTTTGTGGCATGAAGCCGAAGAGTATGGGAGAGGAAGTGAACAAGAAACTGATTCAAAGGTTTTGAGTGGAGGACGAGTCGAGAGGAACTTGGTCTGCACCGAATGTGTGAATTCTTGGAAACATTAGTGATGGGAACAAGGGAGGACATTTGTGTGGAAAGAAATCCATCAATGAGGAAAAATAACCCCGCATGTAGTAGAAGACAACAAGGATAAATTTAGAAGGAAGAGATGATTGGAGAGTTTCATTTGACACAAGAAAAGGAAGATTGATAGCTTTGGGGATGGGAAGGAGTTTGATCTGGGAATGTGGTTGGATTATGCCATACGAAGAGAGATCGAAGCGGTGGAGTGTGAAAGTTTTTGCTTGCCTGAGAGATGTCTTGGGTGAGAGTACTGAATGGGGAAGGAGTCAGATAAACAACAAGGAAATTGATTCCTTTGTGTATTGAGTGTCTGTAATCAGTCTTGTTTGGTCAATGTGCAAGAATATTGAATGTGCATTGTCTAGTTTATGCAATTTATTTGGTTTTCATGCTCTGTTGTTTAATAAACTAGTTCCTTAATGTTGGCACAAGTGAAGTGTTTAGACATGCATCCTATTGTTTCAGCTTGTATGATTCCTCAATGCTAATTTACAACCTTGGGTGTCTCCCTTTAATGTGAAAGAGTTTGTTTTTAGTTTCTATCACTTATTATGATAGTTGAATGTTATTTGTGGTTAGGGATCTATCCAATTGTGGATTCCTTAGGCAAGACTCAGAGGTTGAGAGAATTTTGTGTGTGGAAAGTGTGTCATCAATTGGTATCATAGCACATAAGATATGAGTAGGGGACACTAAGTGTGTTCTTGATTTTTGATGGATTTTGTTGTTTGGGGATTCATAAATGTTTGGAAAGTGTGTGTTGTAGTTTGATAGGTTGAGGAAAGCCTTTATACCAAAATATCTCGGCAGGGAATAATGAATGAGTCATTGATCTTTGTTAGAAGATGAGATTGTATTTTTTTGTGTATTGATGAGGTAATAGGAAAGGTGTGGCACCAAAAGACTGGGTAGAGTGGAGAAAACCCCTAGGTGAGGTGTTCGAAAGATGAAATAATATTGGAAGATACATCAACACGCAATAAAAGAGAGTCTCACAAAGTGAGACAAGAGGAAAGAATCATGAAGAAGCAAGATGCAGAATTTGAGAGAGAAATAACAGAGTTGAGAAAGGATTTAAAAATATATAAGCAATGGCTTGAGGAAAGAAGCCTGGAATATGTTTGGGTTTGGTCGATGATGAAGAAAGTAAAGTGGCCAGTGAAGATGATTGTGGAGGAAAGAAGAAGGCAATTCATGGATGCCTTAAGAAGAGAAGATAAGAGTGTGGGAGGATCCCAGAGAGGTTTGGACAATAGAGAGTTGTCTATTGAGCAACATGGACTGGAAGAGGTCAAGGAGTTTCTCATTGTGGAGAACATGGAAAAAGTCAAGAAGTGGAGCACAGAAGAAGTGCAATAATAAGTATTTGAACAAGAGAGTAAAGGGAAGAGAAAAGTTTCCATGAAGGAGGCACTTATGGAGACATTGTGGTCTCTTATTTTATTGGCTAATGTTGTCTTTAAGCATGTGTATGCAGGTATGAAGAGCCTTATAAGGGAGATCCATTATGAGACCTTGGAATGGATAAGAGGAGGGTCTAGAAGAGCACCCACAGAAGTAGGTGAAGCTAAGAGAAGAAGAAATCAAGTTGCAGTAGTTGGTGGAGTCATTATGCAAAGACAGTTTATCGTAGTTCAACATGAAGAGTTTACAATAGAAGGATATGACAAAGAATTTGAAAATATGAATGGATCTGAAGATCTCCAAAATGATAAGGAAGGTATCGAAGATACCTTGGAGTTTTGTGATGCTTTTGAAGATTCCGTAGATGCTGGACAAGATTCCCATGAAGAGGAAAGATTGGAAAGTAGAGAAGCCCATGGGCTAGGAAAACAGAGACAATAGGTAAAAGGAAGTTCCAATATTGGTTTTAGTTATGCAAAATTTAGTTTTGATCATGTATATAGAAGGAGGGATATGAATATACAAATTAACCAAGAGAAAAGGAAAATAGAAGATCATGGATATTGAGTTCCAAGTTGGAAAAATAAATTGGTTGTTGTAGGAAAACGGGTAGAGTGTAAAGAAGGATCTTTTGATAATAACTAGCAGATACAAAGGATGAAAGATATTTGGAAGCACAAGGGGAAACAAATGGCAGGCTAAGTTGGTAAGCAAAGAAGGAGAAGGAAGATGCTATAAGTCAGAAATCAGAACTTAGATCATGGAGAACAAATGCAGAAATAAGCAAATGTTGTTGGAATATCTAATCCCAACTACTTCATTGACTTCCTAGCCGCACCTGTCCTCTCCTTGTCAACATTAGATCACAATCATATGTCAACATTAAAGTCCAATATATGATCTTATCTCCTCCAACTACTCTAGCTACTCAATCTATTAACTATTAGTTGTTGACTATGAGTTCTCTACCATTCGTAAGTCCATATATTGATAGAGCCTATATTGTAGAACTTACTCTCAGATGAGTCCAGCTCTGCATAGCTGTAAGAGGGCTCCTCTAATGGTGTCTGTGTCAATGTAGAGCTGAAGCTCAGTTAGTCTTTGTAATCTTTATTCAGTTAATATAATGTTTCTATGTCTGCATTATATTTGTCTATGTTTTCTCCTTTGTCAAATTCCATCATTTGGTATCAGAGCCGATGGTGAAAGGATCGCTGTTTGAAGTGCTCAGAGAGATCACCCAATCTAAATGGAGTTCGCTATGTGGAGCCGTGTAAGGTTAAGAGGAGATTCATAGCAAGAAAATCGCAGTCTTCCTTCTGAGTTCGCAAGTGCAAAGGAGAAGTGGTAGCTGTTGATATCGCCAAGGAGAAAATCACCAGCCAAAAGGAGATTGTTGTTGGGGTCTTGTCATAAGCCGCTAGCTGTAGCTAGTCAAGGAAGTTGTTGACTACATGTTTGTTGCAAAGTTGATGCTCCAGCTGTTTCAAAGCCACTGTGGAGAGGTGGAGATCGCAAGGTAAATTCAGATAATTGAAATTGATGTTGTTTTTGCAACCGGTGTTGTAATCTGGATTGCAAACATGTGTCGCTGTGTTCAGCCAACAAAGAATAGAAGTCGTTCAGTAAAGGATAGATCACCAATGTTTGAAGGTGATGTGGAAGCTGACTCAGAGAGGGGAGATGATGACCGTGCCAGATCAGGTGTAGCTTCTGTGCCTCATGATCAAGGTCTCTGATGCTAAGAGAGGCCTGTTATCAAAGGCCAAAGATACCTCCAGTCAAGTGATCACCCAATCAACATAGTATGAGCCACCATTCTTTTTGAGGAAGGAGAATCACCCTAGATATCGCAGTGTGTTAAAGGACTGCATGTGAATGACTGTTGTTCCATGAAGAGCTGCCATAAGATAGAAGGAGATTGTTGTTTTTAAGGTTCTGGCAAGGAGCTGGATCGCTATTTTTTAGATTTGAAATAGAAGCTGATAAGGATCGCAAGAATCCGAAGAAGAATTAGTGTGTGAAGGTAAATTATGTTGTTAAAGGTTATAAGGAGCTACAGTCTCAAAAGTAGTCGCCCCATCCTGTGCCTAGATCGTTGGAAGACAAGGCCGCAGCCAAGATATGATTGCAGTTACTTGTTTGTTGATGTCATTGCAAGGAAGAACTATTGCTAAATTCAAAGATTAACTCCCTGAGTAACATAAGCCACAAGGAAGAAGATCGCTGAAGGAAAACCAAATCACAGTTTTCTTGTAAAGAGAAGATCGATGTGTTTATCAAAATTGTTAATGCAGAAGTTGTTGTGTTAAGCTTGAAATGTCTCTGTAGATCCGAAGATGGAGATCTTAGTAAGAAGAAGCAAGTCAAAGTTGCCAAGTCGCCAAGCAAGCAGGCACAGAGAGAGGCTAGTCCCAACGATTTGCAATCATGAAGTCCAGAAATTTTTTGTTGTTAGTGGGCTTTGTATTTATTGGGCAAATGTTTAAGTGCAAGTCACCTTTGTTAAAAAGCAAAACCAAAGTATGTATTGTACCTGATTTTTTGTAAGGGGTGCATGATCGGTTGTTCCCGACACCCCTGATGTTTTTGGTTTAACATATTGACAAACCATGTATCTAAAAAGGAATCCTATACAATTGGCGAGTACAGAGGCTGGTTACCCATGTATCTCAGTAGATGGATTTCTTTTTATATGGACTCAACAATCAATTTTGATGCAAGTACAGAAGGAGAAAATCCTAGAGTGAAGATGGTGTCCCCGTGATGATGATTTGTGGAGTCACTTGAGTGTGAAGTTTGTGGTGATATTGAAACCACTTGTGTGTGAGGTTTGTGGAGTTCGTGGTGAGCTTTAAACCACTATTAAAAATTTGATAAGGAGAATATCTTAAGCCACCATTTGTTGAAGGAGATCAAAAGATCGAAAGAGGACAAACAAGTGAAGCTGAAAATTGGTAACGAATGCAGTAGCATTATGTGTTGGTGTAAGAAATGAAACAAAGCCAACTAAAGTTAGGATCCCTGAGCACCAAGCAGTGTAGCTCAAAGGGAGGTGTTGAGGAAAGTGAGTGTCTCACACCTGAACCTATGATGGACAAGTGATAGAAAGACCAGAGCTCGTGGTTAGAGCATCCCAATGGAAAATAGGGATTTCCTAGGCTCGATTCATGAAATTTGAAGATTGTAGATATTGAAGCATCAATGTCTGTAGTTAAGATTAAAGGGGAGTGTTGGAATATCTAATCCCAACTACTTCATTGACTCCCCAGCCGCACCTGTCCTCTCCTTTTCAACATTAGATCACAATCATATCTCAACATTAAAGTCCAAGATATGATCTTATCTCCTCCAACTACTCTAGCTACTCAATCTATTAACTATTAGTTGTTGACTGTGAGTTCTCTACCATTCATAAGTCTATATATTGATAGAGCCTGTACTGTAGAACTTACTCTCAAATGAGTCCAGCTCTGCAGAGCTGTAAGAGAGCTCCTCTAATAGTGTCTGTGTCAATGTAGAGCTGAAGCTCAGTTAGTCTTTGTAATCTTTATTCAGTTAATATAATGTTTCTATGTCTGCATTATATTTATCTCTGTTTTCTCCTCTGTCAAATTCCATCAAATGTGACCCCACAAAAATGGGAAATAAGGTGTGGAAGATTAAGACACAAGAGAATAAGAGTGATGACGAAGAATAAAACAAGAAAGTAGAAGAAGCTGAGGTGGTAGTAGAAACTATCCAAAAGGAAAAGGAAATGTAGATTGAAACAAGTATGAAAGAAGTTTGTCAGAAGGTTGCAAATAACAAGAGCAAAAAGAAAGGTATACAGGTTGACTTGGATGATTTTAATCCTATTGTTTGTAAATATTTGAATGTGATTTTTGAAGAGTTTGAATGAAGATGACCATGATATGTATGAACATGAGTTGGAGTATTAGAAATTGCAGATGGAAAGAGTATGAGAAGAGATAGATACGAGAAGAAAATAAAAAATAAAGAAAGGAGAAACAAGAAAATCAGAATGCATAAGGAATGGGTTGAGAAGAATAAAAAACAAGAGTGGATAGTGAAAACATGACATGATGAGGGATTGCAAAGTGAGGAAGTCCAAGAAGGTACAACATACAATGAAGAGATATATGTTGGAGCAACATGAGCTAAGAGTGAGGAAGCTGAAAAAATACTAGAAGAAGAAGTTGTAGAAATTAAATGTGAAGAGGGTGGAACAAATTGTGACAGTGGAGGAGATCTATGGGATAAATATTTGGCAATAGAAAAAGAATGGATGGAAAATATTGTGGATGAGGAAAAGAAGATAGATGAGATAACAAAGGATCCTACAATAAAGCCTCTAGTAGACTTTGGTGAAGAAGTTGATATAGCCATACAGGTAAAGTGAAATTTGTTAACACTCCATGACAATATTGTTTTGAATTTAGTTGTTATGTTGTATGATGAGGAATTTGGGCAAGAGTATGGAATCATATAGATATTTTTGAATAAAGATGGGGGATGTGATTATTTGGACAAGCTAATTGCTTCAGGTGAGGGAATGATGCCAACAAAATATGAGATAGTAAGTTTAGATCTGTATAAGGACATGAATGATGTTGTTGTTGTGGAAGGAAAGATGTCAGGGGAGCAAGAGATTAAAGTCATAGAAATCTTTGATTTCCATATAATCATTTTTCTTGATGGTGGGATAAGAAATCAATGGAGAAGGATGGCAAGTGAAGATTATGTATTCAAAAGTGTGAAGAAAACCAGTAATCAGCAATGCTGGAGAATTATGGAGGTCAGTCCAGAATGATGCTGGAAGAAGCGGAAGAAAAGGAACAGTGAGGAATAAGTTTGATCGATGACTCCATGTGCAGGAGCACATGATCTTTTAGTCTCCTGGAGAATCTGATGCAGGGGCATCGAGACCAATTTTGACTTGTAATTCTTTATTATTTTGGTTTTGGAAATTTTGGTTTCTTGTGTCTAGTTCTAGTTTCTTTTTGTCTTTGACAAGTGGCGAAATTGTTAGAGGCAACAAGATTTGTGTGTCTTTTCTCATTGTAGAATAGGAAGAGTAGTTATAACCCAAAAAGAGGCGAGAGGCAGTGCATCTTTGTTTTGGGGTGTAAGTTATTAGATCAAGGAAAAGGAAGAACTTGGGGTCTATCTATTTCTATCTTCGTGGAATGAAGCCGGAGAGTATGGGAGAGGAAGTGAACAAGAAACTGATTCAGAGGTTTTGAGTGGAGGATGACTTGAGAGGAACCTGGTCTGCATTGAACGTGTAAATCTTGGAAACATTATTGATGGGAATGGGGGAGGACATCTATGTGGAAAGAAAGCCATTGATGAGGAAAAAGAACCCCACATGAAGTTGAAGACAACAAGGATCGATTTAGAAGGCAGAGATGATTGGAGAGTTTCATCTTACACAAGAAAAGGAGGATTGGCGGCTTTGGTGTTGGGAAGTAGTTTGATCTGGGAATGTGGTTGGATTATGCTAGACAAAAGAGATCGAAGGGTTGGAGTGTGAAAAAAAATCCTTTCTTGAGAGACGTCTTGGGTGAGAATACTGAATGGGGAAGGAGTTGGATAAACAACAAGGAAATCGATCCTTTGTGTATTGAGTGTTTGTAATCAGTCGTGTTTGATTAATGCGCAAGAATATTGAATGTGTATAGTCCAGTTTATGCAATTGATTTGGTTTTCATGCTCTATTGTTTAATAAACTAGTTCCTTAATGTTGGCACGAGGGAAGTGTTTAGACATGTGTCCTTTTGTTTCAGTTTGTATGATTTCTCAATGCTAATTTACAATCCTGAGTGTCTTCCTTTAATGTGAAAGAGTTTATTTTTATTTTTTGTCGCTTATTATAATAGATGACTATTATTTGTGGTTAGGGATCTGTCTGATTACAGATGCCTTAGGCAAGGCTTAGAGGTTGAGAGAATTATGTGTGTGGAAGGTGTGTCATCGCACACCCTACACTTATTATTTATTTTATGCCTCTTTATGTAGGTGTTCCAATTACTTGGTCTTAAATTATAAGATTTTGACTAATTGGACACCCCCTTTGATACAAATTCTCAACTATTCATAAAAAATAGAATTAAATTCATTCCTAGACATTTATCATCTCTTAGATTAATTTTTCCTTTGCAAGGTGCATTTTTCATTGATGGATTTCACCTATTTCAAATAATTTTTTTTATCATAGATCCTCACCAAGTCCCTCAAATTTATCACTTATGTGTCATTTATAACCCAATACTTTCAAATTGAATGTCTAAATCAAGTAACATTCTTAATAATATTATGTTGTCATTTCAAAAACTTGACATGGATGACTATAAGAATATAGTGAATTCTAAGAAAAAGTTATCTTCGATAGACATGATTTTTCCAATCAATACTTATAAATTATAAACCAAATAAAAAAACCAATTAATATTTTTCTTGTGAAGGAACTCAAACTCAAATGGTAGGGAGGGGCCCTCTCCATTTTACAAATATGTTGAAATATGGAAAATGTGTTTGCATTTAATTTTCCCCCTTTGTGTCGAATCCCATGAAGATTGATGAATAAATGCAATTTGGAGTATGCTAAACTAAAAAAATGTACCATTGTTGTTGGAAGTGAAGTACAACCATCATTTCCATTTCATATTCCTCTTCCCATGTCTCTTCACTTGCCTAAAGATTTGGATATATTTCTTTTCTCATTCTCTTTTGGGATGATGGGACTAATGTATTTAAGTTATTAATAAAACTGAATGCCCTACTTTCCTTGGTGGATGTAGCCATTTTAATGGTGAACCATGTTAAATAAATGAGTCAATTATGTCTTTATTTTTACAATTGTTATTGTTGTTCTATTTTATGGTTTTATTTTGTTATTGTTGCATGGTTCTCTCAACAAGTGGTATCAGAGCATAGGAAAGTTGTGGAGATTGAGCAAAGATGGAAGAGGCAAAAATTGAAAATTTCTCCAGTCAGAACACTAGTAGAATTTGGCAAAAAAATGACTGTGACTAAAAATTTTAGTCATGACAACTAAAAATTACTAAATTCTAGTCATTTATGTAACATAGTTATAAATGACTAAATTATTGACTAATTTGATCATGGGTAAGAAACATAGCTATAAATGACTAAATAATTAGTCACAAAAATAAAAATTAGACAATATGATATTAAAGTGGGTAATTTATAAAAATATTTTGAATTGTAGGGAAATTTTTTCGATGAAAAATAATTCAAAACAAAAGAAACCCTTCTATCATCTTGAACCAATCAATAATTGATAGAGAAGAGCCATGTCTCCTTGCTTTGTAATTCCTGATACTCTCAAAGACTTGGAAGATGTCTCGAACAAAGAAGACCGCCTCTATGCTCAAGACATTGTTGAATTAGATGCGTTGTCGCCTTCAAAAATAGACAAGATCATCACGGGTTGGATTCCTATAATTTTTCACTATCTCCAATGATTTTTGAAAAATTTCAAGTTCTCTTGAAAAATGAGGGTTGTTAAATAAGCATTCAAATCCTACTTCTTTCCAGTATTTTTAATCTGTAAATTCACTTTGCTGGATGATCTTTGAAAACATACAGATGTTGATAAATAAACTACCATTATTTAATACTATTTTTGGTTGCACCATGTAATCATATTTAGTTTATTAGCCACTGTATAGTGGTTTTCAGTTAGCTTTTGGTTTATATAGTGTGTTCTACATTTTCCAAGGGTGGCATTTGACCTGGTTGATAAGGATTTGTTTTGTGTGGAGGAGTAGCAACTATTTGATCAAACGTACTCTCTTGTTAATGGATTCCAATTTATCCAACCCTCGGCCAATGGATACTTTATCAAAAGCATCAAATCCAATTTTAGCATCCTAATTTTGAATATAATGACGCTTTCCTCTCATTCTACTTATGACAATCCATCTCTGCAAGATCAGATAAGCTCCTGTCAAAATGTGCTTAAAATTTACACTTATTTTCTTTAGACAATTTTTTTCATTGAAGAAGCACAACTTGAGTAGCCTATGCCTTGTAGAAACAATGGAAAGGTAAGTATATCTTATTTAATATTAAATAAATTTTGTGTGCTTTATATGAAGTGAGTGAAATTTTGAGCTTGAGTATTCCTATCACTAGTCACTATTGTTAGGGTTTCTTTATCCCGGTCTATTGTTTATACTTGGCTAAGCATATCTTTCTGGAGATTTACACAAAAACCTGGTAAATACTTATGCTAAATAGAAGATTCCACAGGCTTCTATTATATGCTCTTGCTAAGCAAAGGTTTATAGAGAGCTCCAAAGAAATCCATCAAAACAGTCAGATTTCCTAATTTTTCTTAACAAGCATAAATTTATGGAGCATATGCCAGATATTTTTTTGTTAACCATAGGTTTCCTGGGCATTCCACAATAATTTTTCAAAGAATTTTCCTAAGGATAAATTTTTGGAGCAAACCATTTGTCTTTTTTGGAAAATTCTAGGGGTCTAGAAAAATGCCAATTTGCATATAACTATGTTAAAGAATTTTATTAATCATAACTTTGTGAAGAAGTTCATTAATAAATTCCAAAGAATTTGAGTATAATTGACCTAGGAGTGTTGAGAAAAGAAATCCAATAAATTTGTACAATAGAAATAGTATGTATACAAATTGAAACTATAATAGGATAAATGGATAGAAAAGATAATACACAGTACTTTTGACATTGGAAAATCCTTTTGGATTAAAATCCTAGCACAATAAAAATATTCATTATTGCAAAAACTTGAACATTCTTCGATAGAGTAATATGTCTCTCTTACTTCACCCTTAAGAATAGACACATTGCAAGTGGTTCTACACATTCTCTAACAATGATAGTTATGGTCTTATACTTCTTTCTTGTGATAGTGAAAAAGTGGCTTGCTAATGACAGGTGTTGCTTGTGATAGTGGTATGCATCTGCATCCTTCTTTGATCGTTGGTTGCACATCATTGGTGGTGTTTTTTGATGCAAGGTAAGTTTCAAAGGTGTTTGTATATGGTCTTTTGAGATAGTTATATTATCAATACACAATGAACAATGACATATTTAGTTCATTTTATTTTAACATTGGTTACTTGGTTCCAGACATGAATGCTTTCCTCATTGGTTTTAGACATAAGTATCTTTGTTTGCATTTGGTTTTTAATGGCAATGATTACAAAGAAAATATAAAAAACCATGTGCATTATGCCTCATGTTCCTAATGGCAACAACTCCTTGATGGTGTGATAGTAAGCCTTCTAACTTGATGGTGCCATTTCATGACTTTAGACAATGTCCCTTAATCATTTGACTTGACTGTGCATTGTAAAGAGGTCTACCATAATCTTCCTAATGACTCATTCATTGTTTTGCGTTTCCCTTTGGTTTAACATATGACAATTGTCCTTGTCATTACTTTTTCCTTAAAGTGCCTTCAAATGTTACTCCTGGACTACAACAAGGTCAAAACCTCACCAATCTCTAAACCATCCTTCATATTGATGTGACATGACTATTTTCCTTAGATCTTCTATTCTTGCATAGTCCATTGTGCTAAGGATTTCCAGCTTACATAGTTTTCTGAAGGTTTTATGTTATTGTCATTTTTAGTGTAAATATTGTCCTTCATGTCCTTTTCATGTGCCTTTGTTCATATGAATACCCCTATGCACTGTGAAAGACTTGCCATACATTCATATTGACCTAATTTATGACCTGGTGCCAATTTTAATATATTATTCTTCTATTCATGGTTGTATATGATTCTAGCATGAGGAATGGCATATAAAGCATGACATGTGCCTCTTTAATTGATGCTAGACTATTTTTAATGCTCGAATCCATAACGTTAATACCCTGCAAGCATAAAAAGAGATTTATTGCATTTTGAGTGATTGTAAGAGCTCTTTTCCTTATTATGTATGTTTTGGGGCTGATTATATGTTGATTTGATATTGTCTATGACTGAATGTCTTAAATGTCTTAAATGGGATGTCAAATAAGCATGATGAAGGGAATCCTCAATTATAAAAAAAGAGGACGTGAACCCCTATGTTGTAAAAACATGAGTTACAATTTTATATAGCCAATTTGTATTGTAAAGGGTGATCTTAGATTTATTGGTAGAAAGGTTTCTTCTCATCCATCTTAAGATGTGATTATTGTATCCTTTTTGTCTAAATCTATATTCAATTCCAAAGCAGAGTATATATTTTCACAAGTAGAGGAAAATTGAGTGTGATCAAATTTATGAGCAAGATGGATTTATACAACTGTCAACAATGTGTCGAATCTCCTTGAAGTTGGTGTATATATAGTTGTTTTCTTAGTTTGAAAAGGTTGTTGATGGGTTAGCTATGCAAGGTAAATATTATAATCAAGGTTCTTTTCATTCTCTAATAGACGTAAGGCTTGTTTATTCTCTTGTAAGTTTTATAAGAGAGGAGAACTAACCACATCAAGGCTCAAGGTCACGAAGAGCCAAGAGTAGAGGGTTGCCCTAACTTACCTCACTCTAAAGGGGTGTTTTGAAATAGGGGATGAGAATGATGAGGACTATAAGGTCCTTCAACCACTCTATAGACCTGTGATCTAATTTGGGGCTAGGCAATCCAATTTTTGGGTTCAACATTGTATCTCAGGTAACTCTCTTCTCGAGGATGAAAGTGTGGTTCGAGGATGATAGCGTGGTGCATTGGCGTCTCTTAGGTGCACTGGCATCCATACAACCAATGGACCAAAAAGATAGTATGAACCATAAAAAAACTAGCTAATGACTTCTAGAGTAACAAAACAAAATTTTAAAGTAGGAAATATATAAATTGATGTGATAAAGAAAATAGATGAGAGCTAGAGTGATGAAGATAGTCTCACAGAGATGCCAGTTCGCTAGCTAGCTCTGTGAGAATGTCAACCTACACAGAGGAAAGAGGTAAATTGTGTTGGGGTTGTATAGGGGTTCACCTCAATCAAACCCCCATTTTGGTGTTTCCACCTCCATGAACAACCAGATAACAACAAGAAGGAAATATATGATAAATAAATAAGGAAAGAAAGTACACGAATAACACTACAAAATAGTAAATAGCTACTCAACCAAATCATAAAGGAGAGGAGTGAAACGTTACCACCTCCACCAAGAGATCACTAACCAATGGAGGAGAAAGAAGGCTTGAACAATCACCATAGCTTGGATTGTGATGAAGGGAGGTGATACAAAAACTCAAGCCCATACTACAATGTCTTGCTTCACACTTGCTTTATGGAGTTGATGGAGTATTGTTGCTACAATGGAGTGTCAAAGTATTGCTTGAGAGTGAAGAGAATGTTGGAAAATTCTTGAGAATTTCTAAAGAGATCAAGAACTACTAAGAAGATGGATTGAATGATAAAGATAGGCATTTCAAGGCCAAAATGGGAGGGAAAGAGCCATTTTCGAGTCGACTGGTTGACATAGAGGCATTACGCTTCATGCCCAATGGAGAATATAATGTCTCTATGGACACCAAAGGCAGGAATATTGCAAGGATGATAGCATGCTGCACAAATGTCTATGCACCACACTCGCATCCTTGACAAATATTCTCCCATCAACACCAAAAACAAGTGTTAAGTGGAAGGAAGGCAACTTGCTGATATGGAATTTCACCTTCGGATTTGGTTTTCTAAGGTGGGGATGTGTAAAAGGGGAATTTGAATAAGGGGTGCAAATTCTCTCCTATACATTTTTCCCCCACTTTAGTGAGCACAAATACTGATGAGTTCTTCAGTGAAGTAGATTAGAGATTGAGTAGGGTTAGAAATGTATACCTTAACCGTCAAGGAAGTAGACTGCGATTTGGCGAGCTTGAAAGCGTAGGATAGAAGAAAAGACTCAGTATCCCCATAGAACTATGAAGCTACACAAAGTACAACAAAGGCCCTTGGACCAATGATGGACAAATCTCGCAGGATGAAAGAACATTACTAGCCTGCAAACCGGCAAGAAGGTAACCCTCAAGATCTCTCACATGAAGGAAACCAAAAAATTAAGCATCTTATAGGCCCACAGACCTGTAAGGAGGTAGCCTCCAAGATCTCTCACATGAAGGGAGCCCCGTGAAGCAAGCACCTTATAGGCTCGTAAACCTGCAAGAAGGTATCCCCCAAGATATCTCACATGAAGGAAACCAAGATAAAAGCCATCTTACAGGCCCATAGACCTACAAGGAGGCATACCACAAGATCTTTGTTGGTTCTCAAAAAAATTTATTTTAACCAGAAGAGTTTGCCAAGCTCTTACAACACTTTTGGCCAACGTGCAAGGCCAATTGATGCAATTTTACCTTCTTCTCTTCAGGCTTTACTAAACCTAGGTGGGTGCACCTATGTGAATAATGCAGATTTAAAATATATTTCCTGCTCAAACAATCTATTCACAATGGCAATTGAAAGTGAATAGACAAAATGATAACTACTACTCCTACTGCATAAAAGAAAGAAATTGAATATGTTTTTTATTATGAATTTTATCATCTTGGTTGTGATAGACCAATGCCTTCTATCCACATGGGCAATGGAGTCAAAAATCAAAAACTGTATATGTTTCCCTCTTTGGCTTAACTCTAGTTGTTAGGCACTTTGAAAATTCTATGACTGGCATAAAACTTCACTAAATTTATGACTTGCATAAACTGTACTGGAATGTTTCGTCACCTGGTTCTTCTTTAACTATCCAAAATAAATCCTTAAATCACTATGACTTATTGAGATAATTTAATCCTGACTTGAAGACACCAATCAATTAAATAACATAGAATGGGAATACATTTTGACAAATCATAAATATACTTGATATACTGATTTAAATGACAAAAAGAGCTCAAGTTGGAGACAACCAAATAAAGAATATGAATTGATACACACAACAACTGAATACCAAAAAGAATTCACCAATTAAAAACATTTTCTCCATTGATTTTCTTCAAGAAAATTCTGTACATTATTTCCATCCCCAGTTCATTTTTAGAGAAATCTAATTCTACTCTAACTACTTCCCACTCCTTTTCTGTTTGATTTTCAATACATTTATACAATAAAATCAAAGATTTATGACTCTTCATTTACTCATTACAACTGTTCAAATTTCTTTAGCAGAAATTAAAATATTTAATTGAGTTGCCTTATTGGAAAATTAAATATTTTTAACATAGTCTTGCTTTACTTTCACTTTAATAACGTTTCTACCTTTATTATTTCACTTTATGTACTGCTCCATCATCTATGGTCTGACTGCAGCCTCTGACATCATTTTCAATTACCTCACCGCTCAACCACAACCCTTATTTTTACTACCTGCGACATCATGGTGTTCGTCTTTGTTGCTTCCTCCGCCGTTTGCTAACTATTTACCATGGCACCGTGGTCTATTTGGTGACCAGTGGTGGTACCGCGGTAACCGCTCCAACTACTAGCCTCCATCCATTATAGTCAACACATTCTAGCTCTTAGCTCCCTACGATTCCGCGGTGTCTGACATTTGATGCCACCTTCACCATCACCCATGCAACCATGGTCTCCGTTTTGACTGCTAGTGGTACCGCGGTGACCCGTTAACCATCATCCTCATCGTCAATCTCTATTCACCGTGCCACCACGGTCTTCCATCTGACTGGACATGGTGTAGTGGTAGCCACTATCTAACCACCACCCATTGATGCCTCACTACCTATCACATAGCTGTGGTGTCCTCTTTGACTGTCTGCGATGTAGCGGTAGCTGCCTCGACCAACTATGCACGCTACTTACCGCACCACTGTGCATGTTGTCTTGATTTTCCATGGTAAAGCGGTAAGGGGTATGATGACTGCCCTTAACCGCCAACCATGATATTGCAAGCCACTTTGAAAAAGGTTGCAATAAAGCGGTAAATTACATAGACCACAAAAATTATGGCGATGGTAAAAGGTATAAGGTATTTTAGCATTGTGGAGGGCAATGAAATGAATCTTTATGAAAAAAGATAGGAAAATACTAGGTTTAAATGGAAAAAACCTTTAGATTTTTTACAAAAAAAATCGGTTCTAATAGTGGCTCCTGTTGGGGATGAGTGATTTTTCCAATCACTACAAGAATCCAAAATATCACTGGGAGACCAGACCAAGATAACAAAGGACATGAAAAATGAATGTAACGACAGATGGAGGGAAAAAGAGATGGAAAATGGAAGATGATCCTACACTACTGTACATGGAAAGAAAAAAAAAAAATTGAATAAGGGAATTTATGAGAATGTCCATGTACTAGCAAACCAAGGCCCTTCAAAATTGCTAAAACTACTATTGTGTGCATGGAAAAGAATGTTTAAAGAAGTTTGTTTAAGAATTGTCTTTGCACTTGCAATCCTTAATCCTCTGTATCTGATATTGTTTAAAATTCAAACCATAAAGGATGGCCCCAGTCCACCCAAAAGAAAATCCTATACTTTCCTCTGTCATAGATTTTATTTTGATTTGAGCTCATCAAGTTTCTTTTGAAACTATCCATTCCAACTGCCTTATTACATCCACTGTCATTGAAATCCTTCAGGAAATCATTATGTTCAGCCTGACCCACGTTCCTTTCATCACTCTGCAATTTATAATTCCCATCATCATATGACAATTCTTTATCACCTTCAACATACAAAATGTATCCAAATTCAACAAAAAATTCATAGGCTTGCTCATTATTATATGTTGTTGAATGACCCAACAGCTGTACTGGGACCTAAAAATTTGAATGCTTCATATGGGAATCTACAAATTTTATCTCATCAACATCTTCTAGAACAATCAAATCAAAATTACCTTCCATTTCTTTTTTACCACCAGTTGGTATTGCCACATACCTCTGATCCATATAGTCCTCTTTATACATACTTGAATCAACAAATATTGAACATTCATCATCAATGATATGCAAACCAGTATCCTTCTCTTGCAGGAAAAAATTATTCAAATCACATACCTCTTCTTGGACAGACATGGATCTTTGATCTACTTCAAAGAATTCCTCATCATTGTGAGAGATGCACATGGGATCATATGAATTGTTACATATAGTATCTTCATTGTCAAAGCATATATATGTTGGACCTAAAACTTTAGAACCATCTTTGTGTGCATATTTCTGGTATTCAAGAGTCGACAAATCTAAAACTTTCTCACTACTGAGTGAACAAGTCTCTGCTTCCATATCTTCTACTATGTCTCCAGCTTCCTGATCTTCATAAAAACTGTAATAATCTCCCTGTTGAAGATCAACATCCACAATTTCATCTTCACAATCTGAACCATAGTCAATTATGTAGGAGAAACTCTCCATATCTTCACTGTTGGATGGAATGGTACCTTCTTTAGTTGTAGCTTCTAAAGCATTGTTGGTAGTACCCACATACTTTGTCCCAAGTATAGAATCAATAATTTTATTCACCGCATAAAAGGCACACTGTTTTGATGACTCTGACTAGTAAACTGATTCAAGCTTTGATGCTCTTAGAAATTGTACAACAAATGTGTGTCTTGTAGGCCTATAATGAAGAGATAATTGCATACAGATGTCTAGCATCCTATTGTATAAAGAGTTTGTATCTTCTCCTTCATATTTCCTTATGTTAAGGAAGGCTTCCCAAATAATTTTTTTTCTTTCTTGAATATAAAGATACTCATCAAAATTGTTTTGCTGTGAATAGAGTACATTACCTTTATTGCCAAAGTTCTTAGTTGCATCATGTGGTGTCCAAGATCTACTAGAATTTATGTATTTATTCTCACTGCATGATGGCCTATTTGGTGATGTATTTGGAACACTTTTGACTTCCAATTGTAGAAATTGTGGGTTCACTTGTAGCATCTATTGATCCAATTGTAGCCTTTGTTGTTTCAATTCCTTCAACTCTCTTATTGACTGTTGTCTTTTTTCTGCTTCTAAAATCTTGAAAAAATGTTACTGTTCCACAACACCCATGCATTATTTATCAAAATGAAATAGAGTCGCCACCTCCTTTTCCCAAAAGTAGGAAAATGAAAAAGATTATGATATTGTTTGGTTTTCCCCAGCGGAATCCCCTATGAACTCAAATGAATGAAAAAATTTGAAAATTTGTTGACTCTATAAATGAAAAGGATGGAACCAAATTTTATGATGTTTGTCCCCAACAAAGTCGCCAAATTGTCAGTTCTAAAAAATGCAGGTTTTAACCAAAAGATTTTTCGAAGCTCTTACAACAATTTTGGCCAACGTACAAGGCCAATTGATGCAATTATACCTTCTTCTCTTCAGGCTTTGCTAAACCTAGGCGGGTGCACCTATGTGAATAATGCAGATTTAAAATATATTTCCTGCTCAAACAATCTATTCACAATGGCAATTGGAAGTGAATAGACAAAATGATATCTACTACTCCTACTACATAAAAGAAAGAAATTGAATATGTTGTTTATTATGAATTTTATCATCTGGGTTGTGATAGACTAGTACCTTCTATCCACATGGGCAATGGAGTCAAAAATCAAAAACTATATATGTTTCTCTCTTTAGCTTAACTCTAGTTGTTAGTCACTTTGAAAATTCTATGTCTAGCATAAAGCTTCACTAAATTTATGAATTGCATAAACTATGTTGGAATGTTTCTTCACTGGGTTCTTCTTTAACTATCCAAAATAAATTTTAAATCACTATGACTTATTGAGAGAATTTAATTCTGACTTGCAGACACCAATCAATTAAATCACACAGAATGGGAATACATTTTGACAAATAAGAAATATACTTGATATACTTATTTTAATGACAAAAAGACCTCAAGTTGGAGACAACCAAATAAAGAATATGAATTAATACACACAACAACTGAACACCAAAAAGAATTCACCAATTAAAAATATTTTCTCCATTGATTTGCTTCAAGAAAAGTCTATACATTATTTCCATCTTGAGTTCATTTTTAGAGAAATATAATTCTACTCTAACTGCTTCCCACTCCTTTTCTGTTTGATTTTCAATACATTTATACAATAAAATCAAAGAGTCGTGACTCTTCATTTACCCGTTACAACCGTTCAACTTTCTTTAGAAGAAATTAAAATATTTAATTGAGTTACCTTATCAGCAAATTAAATATTTTTAACATAGTCTTGCTTTACTTTCACTTTAATACCTTTTCTGCCTTTATTATTTCACTTTATGTAGTGCTCCATCATCTATGGTCTAACCACAACCTCTGAATCTGACGTCATTGTCAACCGCCTCACCGCTCAATCACAACCCTTATTTTTACCACTCGCAACATCATGGTGTCCGTCTTTTCCACTTCCTCTATTTTCTGCTAACTATTTACCACGACACCACAGTCTTTTTGGTGACCAGTGATGGTACCATAGTTACCACTCCAACTACCAGCCTCTGCCCACCACAATCACCATGGTCTAGCTCTCAGTTCCCTACGGTTCTGTGGTGTCTGAAATTTGATGCCACCCTCATCTTTACCCACAAAACCATGGTCTCCATTTTGACTACCAGCGATACCGCGGTGGCCTATTAACCTTCATCCTCATCATTTGTATTTGTTCACCGTGCCACCACGGTCTTCCTTTTGACTGGCCACGGTGTAGCCATAACTGTTAGCTAACTACCACCCACTGATGCCTCACTGCCTACTGCACAACCGTAGTGTCCTCTCTGACTATCTATGGTGTAGTGGTAGCTGCCTCGACCAACTGTGCATGCTGCTTACCACACCACCATGTGTGTTGTCTTGATTGTTTGTGGTAAAGAGGTAAGGGGTATTATGATTGCCCTTAACTACCAATTGTGATATCACGAGCCACTTTGAAAAAGGCCGCGGTAAAGCGGTAAATGACATAAACCACAAAAAGTATGGTGATGGTAAAAGGTATAAGGTATTTTACCATTGTGGAGGGTGATGAAATGAATATTTATGAAAAAATATAAGAAAATACTAGGTTTAAATGGAAAAAACCTTTAGATTTTTTACGAAATTTTTTGGTTGTAACAATCTCTCACATGGAGGAACCCCAAATGAAAGGGACTCCATATAGCCAAATTTGGAAAGCACCTTTACAAGCATACCTATAAAGAAACATGTCTACTCACAGATAAAGCATGTCAAGAACAAAGCGGCCATGCAGGCAGTCAAGCATATATTCACATAGACCATCAAAAAATTACAAAGCTTTCAAAGGGGTCCCTTGAGAACCCAGTGTGAAGAGGGGGTCCACTTTGTTGGGAATAAGATTCCATTTAATTGCAATCCTAAACATATTTCATGTATCTCCTAAGTCCTTGGAAAGTGTTGCCCAACACTAGGATTAGAAAGAGATTAAATTTGAATGAAATGAACATGTAAATTGACATTTGTAATTATTCCTAAATAATAGGAACATGTCGGGGCATCCAAGATGAGTTCCTAAATAATAGGAGCACATGGGGCGCCCACATGGAAAGTGGAATCCACCTTGTTTCAGTTAACTGCTTGGAGGATTGATAACACTTCAGTAATGCATGTCTAGGTTCCTACAAAATAGGGATTGATATTTACAAGAGTGGAGTAACATTATCACTTCAGTTCAGTTCAACTCCATTTAGTTTAGTTCAATTTAGTTCAACTCCATTTAGTTCAGTTCAGTTTAGCTCAGTTCAATTCAGTTCAATTCAATTCAGTTCAGTTTAGTTCAGTTTAGTTCAATTATGGTTATGTTATCTTTAGTTGCATGTAGTTATTTTGAGTTGTATACTAGTTGACTTGACTAATGACTTTAGTTGCATGACAGATAATAGGTGGATACTCTTAGTTAAGTGGGGATGGTCAATCATGCATATTGTTTGCATAAATTGAGGAGAGATATGTTTCAGTTAACTAAGATTGACTTGGGCCCACCTTGGGCACCCAAGTTGGCATCTTTCAGTTAACACCTTTTGCATGAGAATATATTTACAAGGCTTAGTTAAGGGGGCCCATTCTTGGGTTCCAACTTTGAGGTGAAGCTTTCAAGATATCTTCATGGCCAAAGTTTAGTTAAGTGTTCAATTTGGGGTGCCAAGTTTGAGGAAGACTTTGGTTTGACTTATGTTTACATGGTGGAACTCTACTTGCCAAATCTAGGCATAAATTTTTGAGAGGAGCTTTATGCTCTTGGAATCGTCAACTTTTAGGAGTTTAAAATGATCATTATTGTCTATTTATTGCAGCAAGTGCATAAGAATCTCGAGAGAGTTTATTGTAGGTTGTGAAGAAGCATTTTTGAAGAAAAAGGAAGCATATCAATCAAGGATTGATACCGTGTTATTGTAATCTTATTCTAAGGTTAAATAATACAAGCACTATTGGTTCTGGTGGAGTTTTTCCTTGAAAGGGTTTCTCCACATATATGGTGTGTCACTTCAATCTTCTATCCACATTCTTCTACAATCTTCTGTCTATTTGTACAACTAATAAAATTGATCTAAACAAAATAATCATTTACAAAGAATTGATCTAAACAAATTAATCATGCACATACAATTGTGACATAATACTTAATTAGATCTATAGTCACATTATTTTACAAGTTTTAAGCTACAAATTTACTTTCATTTTCAACATTTGGTATCAGATCGAATGGTTGGGTAGAGTTTAGGATGCCTTTCTCTTAAAATTTTGAAGGTTTTTTGGCTTTAGTGGGAGATTTTACCATTGTGTTATTGCAGATTTGTAAAAGAAGTGTGTTATAATTGTGAACCCAAATCCTTATACTTGCATAAACACAACAAACAAACAAATAATTATATCAATATGCAAGTTAAGACAAGGATTCCCCATGAGATTCATCTACAATGCTCAAATAGAAATAAAATGATGAACAAAACAAGAAATTAAGTTAAATTCTATCTAAGCAATACAAACACTCAATCCCATGGGGGAGTTGGTGTCAATTATGTGTAGAAGTTGGCCCTTTCCCAACTCCTTTGTAAGCTTGATGATGATTTCATGAATATTTGATCCACTTTGGTTGAATTCCTGCATAACCTAGCGAAGAGCTTGATAAAAATAGATGAAAATGGATATGCTTGAAGATGAAATTGAGTATAGTGAGTTTACTCAAATTGTGGATGATAGAATGAGAGGAAGAGTCTCTCATTTATAGATTTCCCAATTGGAAGAGAGAGTGAAATTGATAAATGTGGGATCATTCAACATCCAATGGCTAAGTGCCACTTGTCAAGATGTGAATGGTTGAAGGTTAAGCACATTTTGATCAATCTGCATGATAAATGCTATGAGATTGAAATTTCAAATTTGAAAGTGACATGTTGGAGGGAGAAAAGAATGGAGTTAATGTCACTTGGCCCAAGTCTAAGGACATGTAAGAGGAATTAAATGCCTTGTTGGAAGGACCAAGCCCACTTGAATTTGAATTCAAATTTGAGGAAATATTCCGCTTCTATGCCATGTGAGAGAAAATAGAGATTTAATAAATCAAAGTAATTGATTTATTGTGCAAGTGGTAAAAGCTAGAGGATGGGTTAGAGATTAGGATTAAATTAACCAAAGGTTAGTTAATTTAATGATATTTTTAGGAGATATGGCAATTTAGACTTAAATTTATAAATTGATTTAAATCAAATTATGAGGAAGGGTTTAATTAAATAAATATTTTGATTTATCTAACTAAAGGGGATAATGTTAGATTAAATCAAATAAGGTTTAATTTATTCAATTTAATAGGAAGACTTTAGGGATTCAATTTAAATAAAATGAATTATTTAAATGAACATAGATAGAGGATTAATTGAATTAAATTGATTAATTTAATCAACAAGGGAGAAAGACCTAATTAAATAAATAATGACTTATCTAATTAAGAGATGAAAAGTGTTGATAAGATGAGAGTATGATTCAGGAAGAAGTGATGTTAATAACCGAGATCAAGTGCATTGGTAAATTTTCCATGTCTACAATAATGACTTCTACTTCTCATCTAGATATTGAGAGATTAAATGAATCTAGTTATGAGATGTGGAAACTAAAAATGGAGGATCTCCTTGAAGAGAGAGATCAGTGGCTAGTTGTTTGTAATGAGACAAAGTCACCAACATCAATGTCAGATGAGGATTGGGTAAGATTTATAAGAAGGCAAGAGGAACCATAAGCTTGTGTATTGTTGATGCTATTCTCTTGACTATTTTAGATGAAACTACCACATATAAATTATGGAAGAGAATAGGTGATATTTATTAAACCAAAAGTCTTACTAATAAGTTGTATCTAAAAAGATAGTTGTATTCTTTAAAGATCAAAGATGGTGATTCTGTTGCAAATCATTTAAATGATTTCAATTTGATTTTGAGTTAGTTAGAATCTATAGATGTAAAGCTACAAGATGAAGATAAATGCATTTTGTTACTTTGTTCTTTACCAAAGTCTTGGGAAAATCTGATTGTTGCTATCAATGGTAGTGGTGCAAATCCTAAGATGGATAATATAATTCCTACTCTCCTATCAGAGGAGATGAGGAGGAAGTCTAAAATAGGCTCTCAAGATGCCTTGTTTGTAAGAGGTAGGCCTAAGGAAAAGGAACCTAAGGGAGACAATAAAGGAAAGGGTGAGTCCAAAGGATGGTCTAAAACCCCTCGTAAGAGTAAGGTAAAGTGTTGGAACTATGGGAAACCGAGAGATGTAAAGAAGGATTGTAAGAACAATAAAAAGAGTTTTGATGCTTCTACAGAGAAATCCTCAGATGATAGTAATGATGCATTGATTATTTCATGTAAAAATGTTAGTGATGACTCTTGTATTATTGATTCAGGTTGCTCCTATCATATGAATCCTAACAAGGAGTGGTTCACTAAGTATACTGAATATGATGGAGGATATGTCTTTTTTGGAGATAATAGCACAACAAAGATTGTGGGAAAAGGAGAGGTAAAGTTGTGTTTCAGTGATGGTAGGGTTAATACCCTTAATGATGTTTTAGATATTCTAGGACTTGCTAGAAATCTACTTTTTGTGTCTAAATTCAATGATTCTAGAATGCATGTGACATTTGATAAAGGTGGTTGTAGATTGGTGAAATGTAATATGGTGGTTGTTAAAGGATCTCGAATTGGGACTATGTTTAAGCTTAATACCTCCAATTTGAATAAATCAACCAATGTAATTGAAGCTGAAAATACGTGTATGGTGTGGCACCATAGATTGGGCCACATTGGTGAAAAAGGTCTTAGGACCATTCTTACTAATAAATTGGTTGACGGTATTCCTAATTATAATATTAGCAAAAAATATTTTTCTGAGCATTGTGTGTTTGGAAAGCAATCTAGATCTTCATTTCCTAAATGAACAAATAAAGCTAGAAGATTATTAGAGATTATTCACTTAGATGTTATGGGTCCTATGGATATTGAATCTAGTGGAAAATAAAGATCTTATGTCACATTTATTGATGATGTCCCGGGATACTCTTGGATATATTTTATGCATAACAAATCTAATGTGTTCAATAAGTTTAAAGAATTTAAGTCTTTAGTTGAGAAAAAATCAGATCATAAGATAAAAGTGTTGAGATCAGATAATGTTGGTGAATGTTGTTCTAAGGAATTTTATGAGTATTGTAAGCATGCAGGAATTGTGAGACAAAAAACTAATCCATATACACCTCAGAAAAATGGATTAGCAGAAAGGATGAACCAAACCTTAATGGAAAGAGCTAGGAGTATGTTAAGTAGTGCTAAGCTAGATTGGTGACTTTGGGTTGAGGTTGTAAGTAATTATTGTTATTTAATCAATAGATCTCCTAGTTAATCTATTGAAAATAAAACCCCTTATGGGATGTGGTTAGGTAGGAAACCTAGTGTTGCACATTTAAGGATATTTGGTTGTGAGGCTTTTGTTCATGTGCCTAACGAAAAGCGGTCTAAGTTGGATCCAAAAGCACATAAATGTATATACATAGGTTATGGTGAAAATGTAAAACATTACAAGATTTGGAATCCTCTAACCCAAAAAAATACTTTATCTAGAGATATGATTTTTAGGGAATTTAGAGCTTATACTAGAGAAGAACAACCAAAGGATAAGGATACTTCTCGAACAATGCATTTTGAGACAAAAACTAAGAAGCATGAAGATGCACATGTTGAAGAACAATTGGATGGATTGGATGAGGAGAGTTCATAGAGTTCTTCTGAGATAGATGCTCATGATGAAAATATTGAGGAACAAGAACCTTATTTGAGAAGATCCACAAGACAACAAAATCTTGTTGATAGGTATAGCCCACCCTATTTGCATTGCATATTTTCTTTGATGAGTACTAATGATGAACCTAGATCTTAAATGGAAGCTTTGTCTTCAGATGATAAAAAGCTTTGGTCACAAGCTATGCATGAGGAAATGGATTCCTTGGATGCTTGTGACAAATGGGATCTTAATATTTTTCCCAAAGGAAGAACGGCCATTGGTTGTAAATGGATCTTTAAAAAGAAAATTGGAGCAGATGGTAATCTCAAAAGGTACAAGGATAGATTAGTAGCCAAGGGATACTCCCAGAGAGAGGGAGTTGACTTTAATGAAATATTCTCTCTTATTGCTAAATTAACTTCTATTATATTTTTTTTTATCTATTGTTGCTTCTTATGATTTTGAGATAGAGAAAATGGATGTGAAAACTGATTTCTTGCATGGGGATCTTGATAAGGAGATTTATATGAGACAACCTAATGGTTTTGTTGTAAAAGGAAAAGAATCTTCATTTTGAAGGTTAAAGAGATATTTTTATGGATTGAAACAGTCACCTAGAATGTGGTACCAGAAGTTTGATGCTTTTGCATTAAAAATTGGTTATGTTAGGAGTGAGGAAGAAAATTGTGTTTACATAAAGTTTATTGATGATCAAATTTTAATTATTATCTTGTATGTTGATGACATGTTGTTTATTGGTAACAACAAGGTAATGATCAAATAATTGAAAGAACAACTCTCTTACACATTTGAGATGAAATATCTAGGGGTTGCAAAATATATCCTTGGTATAGAGATCAATAGAGATAGAGGTAACATAAAGCTTGGTTTAAGTCAAAGCAACTATGTTGATACTACTTTGAAACAGTTTAACATATAGGATAGTAAACCAATTAATATTCCTTTACCAGTTAGCATGAATTTAATTTTAGAAATGAGTCCTAAATCTGATTTTGATCATGAGGAAATGTCTAAAATTCCATATGCTAGTGCAGTTGGTAGTTTGATGTATCCAATGGTCTATGTACAAGACCAAATATAGCCCAAGTAGTGGGAGTTCTAAGTAGTTTTATGTCTAACCCTAGTAAATAACATAGGACTTATGTTAAGAGGGTGTTTAGATATTTACGAGGTACTTCTTCTATTGTTTGGTTTATCATGGTGCTAATGATATTGATATTATGCACAAATCATTGGACATACAGGGATTTGCTGATTCAGATTAGGCAGGAGACCTAGACAATCGGAGGTTGACAAATGGTTGTGTTTTTACTTTGTTTGGAGTTGTAGTTAGTTGGATGAGTAAGAGGCAGACCATGGTTGATTTTTCCACCACAGAAGCATAGTACATGGCTACTACACATGCCTCTAAAGAGGCAGTTTGGTTACAAAGACTTGGGAAAGGTATTGGTTTTAATTGCAAGCAAATTAGACTTGAATGTGATAGTCAAAGTGCTATTTTTTTAGCTAAAAATCATATGTATCATGCTCATACTAAGCATTTTGATATTTAGTATCACTTTGTGTGAGAAATGGTTGAGAGTGGGAAGGTAATGATTGAGAAAGTTGACACTTTGATCAATGTTGTAGATTATCTTACGAAACTAGTTCCTACAAATAAGTTCTCTTGCTGCAAAAAGGCCATTGGCCTTGAGTCCTATACTTGATTTATAATAATGATTCATTTTTTAGAATAATTGCAATGTATAATTTAAAGAGGGAGAATTTTGGGAATAGAATTCCATTTAGTTGCAATCCTAAACATATTTCATGTATCTCCTAAGTCCTTGGAAAGTGTTCCCCAACACTTTCAGAGATTAAATTCAAATGAAATGAACATGTAAATTGACATTTGTAATTATGCCTAAATAATAGGAACATGTGGGGGCATCCAAGATGAGTTCCTAAACAATAGGAGTACATGGGGTGCCCACATGGAAGGTGGAACACACCATGTTTCAGTTAACTATTTGGAGGATTGAAAACACTTCAATAATGAATGTCTAGGTTCCTAAAAAATAGGGATTGATATTTACAAGAGTGGAGTAACACTATCAATTCAATATCAGTTCAGTTCAGTTCAGTTCAGTTCAGTTCAACTCAGTTTAGTTCAATTCAATTCAGTTTAATTCAGTTCAGTTATGGTTTTGTTATCTTCAATTGCATGTAGTTATTTTGAGTTGTATACTATTTGAGTTGACTAATAACTTTATTTACATAAAAAATAATAGGTGGATACTCTTAGTTAAGTGGGGATGATCAATCATGCATATTTTTTGCACAAATTGATGTAGAGATATGTTTCAGTTAACTAAGATTGACTTGGGCCCACCTTGGGCATCCAAGTTGGCATCTTTCAGTTAACACCTTTTGTATGAGAATATATTTATAAGGCTTAGTTAAGTGGGCCTATTCTTGGGTGCCAAATTTGAAGTGAAGCTTCCAAGATATCTTTGTGACCAGAGTTAAGTTAAGTGTTCAGTTTGGGGCACCAAATTTGAGGAAGACTTTGGTTTGACTTCTGTTTACATGGTGGAATTCTACTTGACAAATCTAGGCATATATTTTTGAGAGGAGCTTTATGCTCTTGGAATTGTCAACTCTTAGGAGTTTAAAATGCTAGTTATTGTCTATTTATTGCTGCAAGTGCATAAGAGTTTCAAGAAAGTTTGTTGCAAGTTATGAAGAAGCATTGTTGAAGAAAAAGGAAGCATATCAATCAAGGATTGATAAATTGTTATTGTTATCTTATTCTAAGTTTAAATAATACACGCACTATTTATTCTGGTGGATTTTTTTCCCGAAAGGGTTTCTTCATGTATATGTTGTGTCACTTCTATCTTTTGTCTAAATTCTTTTGCAATCTTCTATCTATTTCTATAACTGATAAAATTGATCTAAACAGAATAATTATTTACAAACAATTGATCTAAATAAATTAATCATGCACACATAATTGTGACAAAGAATACTTAATTAGATCTACAGTCACATAGTTTTACAAGTTTTAAGCTACAAATTTACCTTCATTTTCAACACGCTCAAGGGACACGCTATTTGATAGTGCAAGAAAGATGTTTTTTTCTCAAATCGATTCATCATCAAGGAATCCTTTCAAAATATGTTCAATTCATCAAAGAATTTGAAAGGAAGAAAGTGTCCCCTCGTGAGGGGAAGGTAAAATTTGCTTCCACCTCAAAGGAAAGTTCTAAGTTCTTTCTTTATGAACCCATGATGAAGGAAACATGTTCCATTAGGGTTCCAAGTTGAGAATGAAATCTTTCAAAAAGGTTTGTGAAGATTCTTGAGAAATGATTCGTTGGAAACAAATGCATTTTCTGAAAATCAAAGTGTTACAAAAAGTCATTGTTGTGCATGAGAGGGAAAACTAAAGAAAAGAAGAGAGAGAGAAAATAAGAGACACATGAGTGATCTGATATTTTGGGATTAGAGCTACTCATAAATATATGTATATAAGTATAATAGTAGTATATAAATGAGTTGTCATCAACCCCCTACTGTATTAGATCATGCGAGGAATGCATGAGAAGACAAAGTGAAATTAAAAAATTGGGTCAATATGGAAGGGGAGCCTAAATTCCCCCAACACTTTGCATCGTCCCCAATTTGCTGAAAGTCAATCACAAACATGGAAGAATGATGATACAAATATAAGAAGTTTTACGACACAAAAATAATGCTTGTACCTAAGCACCAACAAGGGTGACAAGGGTCATCCAGGAAAGCATAGAACGATCATGAGGGAACACATCACAACACACACATATCTATTCTTAAGATAAAAAGGGGCCTCCCCCCTAACACTCATCGACCAAGAGGTCATCCGCTTCCCACTCTAGATCATCATAAGGGGAAGGAGGACAAGCATGTAGTGGTGGAATATTAAGGGGAGGATCTTTGGACCCTCCCACAACAAGGGCTAAGGAAGAAGCCCTCACAAGGTCTTCTCTACCAAGCTCTTGTGGAGCTAGGGTCAGCGACTTCACAAAAATCACTGACAAGGTCGAAACTTCATCCAAAGATTTAAACATGCACCTTACTTGAGTGCCATGTTGTACCTCAATAGATGGAGAGGGTCACACCTAAGATTCACTACTTGGCTCACCAAGTGATTCAAGAGAAGTGATGAACTCAAGGGAAGTCAGGGCTAGTTTCATCATTAAGATAGAACAAGCCAACATAGGACCACCCTTCGAAGTAGATGGGCTCCTCTTATGCCCTCCATTTCTAGAAGGAACAACCTCTACCTTATGATCTATTAGAGGGTACAAACTCCATAGATGAGGCAAGAGGCACAAAGGAAGAGGAGGAAGAGAAAACCACAACAAATACCACTGAAGTGTTTGACATATCTATAGGTTTCAGAAAAGGAGAGATGTCTGGAAGGGACATTAGCAAGGGTGGCTTAATTGAAGGAGCGATGAAAACCTACACCCTTTTAGAATTAGGTGCACTCACAATAGGAGCTAGGAGTGATACAAAGTTTAGTTGAACGAAGGTAGAGGGGAGCAGAGAGGAGGACCCAACAAGAGGTCTTGAAATAGGGGCGGTTATCTCCTCATATTTTCTTTGCAGCTAGAGGTTGGAAGTTGTGAAGGGAAAACAGGCTCCTACTCAACCATGGGAGTGTCTACCACAACTATTTCCAGAGGAGGGACATGCTCCTAGATGGGAGTAGGAGGAGCTAGTTGAGAAATGAAAGGGGGAATCAGCTCTAATAAATCGGTAGCGACCCTCTTCCTATTTACTACTTTGGGAGAAAAAGTGGTGGGAGGCCACAAAGGCTGAGACATAGAAGACCCCCCATGGAGACCTTTCTTTCTGCCATACCGAAAGGGCCTAGGCTCTGTGGGAAGAACAAGAAGCTCGAATGCAGGACGCTTATGCTTTCGCCAAGTGGGCACCATAGGATTCTCTCACAAGTGTGAAGGGGAATCTAACAACACCACCATATGGTGAGAAAGAGTGTCAGGATGAAGAATAGAAGAAGAAGAAGAGGGACCTTGAGAGGGTTTTACTTCTTCCCTCCTACAAGCCTTGGCAGCATCACTGTCAAATTTTAGGCAAGCCTTATGCGAAATGAAATAAGGTGATGGAGGATATCTCACTTTCGGTGTTAAGCGCCCTTTCTTGTACTTCCGATATGTTTGGTACAAGAGGTCTTTTCTAGGTGGAAGATGGCCAATGGGTGCAAGCCAAAAATAATCTGAGAAACTATCATGTGTGACCGATGGTTTATAACCAGTGTCATGAATCACATGCACCAACCCCCCATGAATGAATTTCAGACATTTGTGCATGACCGAGGGAATTGTGTTCATAGCTACTAACCAGGGGATACCCAGCATCACTCTGAAGAGTTTAGACCTTGAGATTATGTCAAATAATAGGTTCACAAACTTAGGTCTGATAAGGATCGATAACATGATACTACCCAGGGGAGGTACGAAAATCTCGTTGTGTGTACGGATGGTGCTCACAAGTGCATTATTATACCCATCCTTGTGTAGGAAGTTAACTAACATAATCTCCTTGGTTATGATATTCCCCTGAGACATCGGATGAACAAGAACACCCACTACATTGTTCACATTGATCTGTGTAGGGATATAAAGAGGAGATGGTTCTCTATTGAAGCCCATTGAAAAATGGTACGAGGTGAAGGTTATACTCAAACCACCACTCACAGGTTGCTCAGAGGGGATAGGTTAATGCAGAGAAGAGGCCATCACATGCAATGAATGACACTCTCACAAATCCCCCCAAAGGTTGTAAAATAGAACAGTGACCCACTTAAAGTTTTGTTGTGCAACACTTGCAGAATCTTCCAACTACACCTACTAGGGGTTGTAGATTAGGTTGCAAGGAAAAGGCCTCACAAATCTCACACCTACAACACTCCTAGAATACGAGGAAAGGAACTTTCAGTATCATAAAATGGAACCAAAATGGTTCATGTCAGGTTCACTAAAAATTTAAGAGAGGGACAAACCACGTCAAAGCTCAGGGTCACAGAGAGCTGAGAGCGGAGGGATTCCCTTACTTAACTCACTCTAAAGAGGTGTTTTTAAATAGGGGATGACAATGATGAGGACTATAAGGTCCTTTAACCACTCTACAGACTCATGATCTAATTTGGGGCTAGGCAAGCCAGTTTTTAGGTTCAACACTGTATCCCAGGTAACTCTCTACCCAAGGATGAAAGTGCGGTTCTCAGATGACAACGCAACGCACTGATGTCTCTTAGGTTCACTAGAATCCATACGACCATAGGAAAAAAATATAGTACAAACTATCAGAAAACTAGCTGACGACCTAGCTAATGACTTCTAAAGGAACAAAACATAATTATAAAGTAGGAAAGATACAAACGAATGTGATAAAGTAAATAGATGAGAGCTAGAGTGACGAATATAATCTCACTGAGATGCTAGTTTTCCAGCTAGCTCCAAAAGCACATCCACTTGCACACAAGAAAGAGGGGAAATGTGTTGGGGTTGTATAGGGGTCTGCCTCAGTTAAACCCCCATTTTGGTGTTTCCACCTCCATGGACAGCTAGATAACAACAAGAAGGAAATATATGATAAATAAATAAGAAAATAAAGTACACGAATAACACTAAAAAATAGTAAATAGCTACTCAACCAAATCATAATGAATAGGAGTGAAATGTTACACTTGCTTTATGGATTTGATAGAGTGTTGTTGCTGCAATGGAGTGGCAAAGTGTTGCTTGAGAGTGAAGAGAATCTTGGAAAATGCTTGAGAATTTACAAAGAGATCAAGAACTACTAAGAAGATGGATTGAATGAGAAAGATAGGCATTTCAAGACCAAAATGGGAGGGAAAGAGTTGTTTTCAAGTCAATTGGTTTACACAAAGGTGTTATGCTTCATGCCCAATGGAGAATGTAACGTCTATGTGGGCACCAAAGGTAGGAATATGTTAGGGACAATTGTGTGTTGCGTAGACATCCACGTGCCATTCTCACGTCCTCAAAAAATATTCCCCCACCAACATAAAAAAAAAGCATCAAGTGGAAGGAAGGAAGCTTGTTGATGTGGAATTTCATATTCAGATTTGGTTTTCTAAGGTGAGGATGCATAGAAGTGGAATTTGCATAAGGGGTGCAAATTCACTCCTATACAAGTTTGAATGTCATTTCCATTATATGACTACATCTGTGTAATCAATGAAGGAAGTTCTCTAATGCATAATTTCCAAGAATGTGAGGGTATTCATGAATGTAGGTATGCTTTTGTAAACAACTAGTTATACCTCTTATCATATTTTCTAATTTGAGTGTTGTGGTTGATAATGTAAAATCTTTGTAAAGCCTTTTGCAAGGTATCTTTTCAAAACAATACAAGAAGTATATATATTTATTTATGGATTAATGAACTAGGCTCCATTATTTATGTTGTAATTTTATGTTGTGCCATTTTCTATACATAGAGCCTAGCTTATGTTTATGAATGCAATACTTAGTCCTTGTTGTTTTCATCTCTATATTGTAAAATTTTGGATTGCACATACATTATCTTTGATTTTAAGAATCAACAGTATAGCCCAATAGGATCAAGGCACCAATCTACAGACACTTAGCCTCTCATAACATCAATACCATAAACATAATGCATAAGATCATTTCACATCTATTTAATATTAGGATTCCTACTTGAATTGCACATCTCATTTCTTTAGCAATACAATATCTTAGGAAATTTCTCCTTGTATCATTCTCAAAGAGATGTGCATTGCAATTTGTTTTACAGTCATGAATGATCTATAATATTGAAATGAATACATCTTTGTGATATTACTTGATGTATATTTGGTCTCTTGCATAAAATTTATTCTTCTTTAAGGAGGTTTATAGCCTTGATAGTGGTAAACTAGAATTTTTGAGTTTATTGACAAAATTTGGGGTTTTCCAACACATAGGGTATAGTTTACCTTCAAGGTTTGGTATCTAAAGTTTAATTTATTTTTAATTGTCCCTACCTAATCATAAGAAACAAGTATTTTTCCTCAACTCAGCATCCCCTGGGGGTTGGGTTTTAGCATGTCTTTAGAGTTTGGGAGTTTATAATTTTGAGAGCCAATAGATCTATGGACAACTGCAAATAAATGGAAAAAAATTCTAGTCAACAAGATGTTGAGAAAATTTCTCTGATGGAATATTTTTGTGTTTTGAAGGAAAAACTTAGACTTATCCATGTAGAGGGTATGCTTTCTTTTGACTAGTAGTATGCGATTGCATTCCCCTCCTTAGACTACCAATGTGACTGCCATCCTCTTGACTCTTGATCATCATCAAGATCATTAGCACGAGCATAAATCAGTCATATATGAACCATAATCACAAATCAAATTCAAAAGATACCTTTATCACAATTCTCATTCAAATTTGTTGTCTTCTCCATATTCATGTATTTCACTACAACATTTAAAGATTGAGATCTGCCCCACATAGGTATTTTCCCAATTTATTTTTGATGGAAACCCTCATAGAAAATCCTAGCATTAATGACTGTCATTGTATCTTCCACCAGCTTTAGTTATGCATTAAGCATTATTGCTATTTATTTTTTATTCACAAGGAAGCCTGCCACTGTGATTGTATTTTATTAGTTAGAATGCAAATGGGAAAACACTAGCATTTTGATACATCATCATAAAATTTTGAATGCTATCATCTTGAGACTATCACAACACTTGAAGGATCTTGATTCACACACAAAAATTCCTTCAAGGAAAACCTACATAGGTCTACAATCAATCATACCTTGTAGCACACCATTTTTTGTTCTTCATAGCTGTATTAGAATAATCATATGAAAGAATTACCTTCCATGCCATCCTTTCAACCAATACTTAATTCATGCATTGCTTCCACATAACACTATGTTTTCAAAAGGAAAATTTGTCACTATATTGATCATTTAATAGAACTATCTTGCATCTTTAACCTTGCACAATCCCTATATCTTTGTATCTAATTCATTAAACCATTTCTTATAAACCCTCGGATACTATAATACCAAACAAGGTAACTGCCCCCTTTAGAGATATTTTGTGCTTCCTGCAATGTGTTCCTACCTCCAAATGTAAATGATCATGCTTTTATGCTTACTTGTATAAAATAAAACCTTGTAGTAGCATAGTTTGCATGCACAAGAAGCTCATAAGGGTTTGGTCTTCATTTCTAGGTACACATCTCACATGCTTGATATGATGAGAGGATTGAATTATCAGTGTGAGGTTGAACTCCCTTCTTGGTGGCAGAGAGGAAACATTCAAGGTTTGGACTTATTGCTAATGAATCTTTCTTTTGAAAGCAACAAATTCACTCCCTTTGTTGCATTCTTGAAACCCTAGGTAGCAATCCTCCACACTTAACTTCCCCCTATGCATGATCAGTCTTCACTTCATAATGATGTATCCCTTCAAATTTTTAAATCTACCTATTATAAAACCCTTAGGGTTTGATCTGAAATATACATCTTCATGTATAATGACTACCATTCCTCATATCCTCAAAGTAGCTTTAGAATATAGTGATAAAACATTCACCAAGCATTCAAGGTCATGATGATGGATTGAGTTTTGAAATGTCACAATCCTTTATCTTCCCTTTTACTCTCTTCAAACCTTCTCATTGCATTATCTTGTATTCAAAGAATAAAACATTCAAATCATTAGTTCTCTACAAAAACATGAATTTTGCATTCTCCTTGAAGCATAGGCAATACATGTGATTTGTTTGAAAAATGACTCAAAAAATGTGGCATTATGGAATGCACCAATGTTGCAGCTTTGCAATAGGGTAAATAATTAAGAAAGGATTTGATTCAATATTTATGTGGGAAGTTGTCTTATAGATATTTATATAAAATGTGGGAGCATAGTGTTTGTTGAATCAATATTGAAGACATGCCATAAAAAAATCTACTCTCTTGGAATGGGCATAGACGCATATGCTTATGGCTAAGGACATCACTTGTGTAAGTGTGAATAAGTAAACAAGATTAAAACACTTCTTAATATGATATTATATCAAAGATTAAGCAAATTGAACTAATTGAAAACAATAATCTACTGAAAGCATCATATTTCTCTCTATCTCCAAAGATTTATTAAATCATTGTTGCTCTTAGATCGTGTAAGAAATGTGATTGTTAAAATGACTATCTGAAGAATGAGAAAGATGATAAATACAGGAAACTAATCCTATATGATGATTTATAAATGATCAAAAGAAACTAATTTAATTTGGACATGAAACTATTGATTAAAATCTATAGTATGAAGCCATGATTGTGATGCTAAAATTCTTGAGTGCTTGATTGTTTGATGCTTGAATGCTTGAATACTTTTTCTTGTAGAATAAGAGTGCATAAGTTAGATAATCTTGGATCCTTTCTTGGTTGATTGAGGTTGTATTTATAGATTTCCTGGTTGTAGAAATGCACAGGGATGGCAAAGAGAGGCTTGGATTCAATCTGGAGGATTGAATGCTAAGAGATGGAGGAGATTGAGAGAATTTTGGATATTGTCTCTACCCATGAAAACACCAGGCAAGAGAAGAGGAAGGATTGATGGAGGAGGATTGAGAGATAAATTTGCAACTTGTCTCCAATTTGTCTCCAAAACTTCTCATGAAGTTTCAATCAATTAATCTTGACATGATTTTGACATAAATTAGACATAGGATATCTAATTCAATTTTTAGGAAATATAGATGGAATATTCCTTATGCCTTTATTTAAATATTTTTGATTTATTTAAAATAGCAAAAGAAGGATAAATAATTTAATAAAACAAACTATAGAAGTTGTTTATTAAATTAAATAGAATAATATGGAAATTAATCAATAAAGTGTTTAATCTTTATTTAATTAATTTAAGATTGATGTGATAGAATAAAATAGGAAAATGATGATTAAACCAAACAAAGTATTTAATTTTTCTTATTTAATTAAGATGAGATATTAGAAGAATTTAAATGTGAATGTGAACATGAACTATATAAATAAATATTTATATGTATTCAATAGTAGAGGAAATTAGGATAATTAATCAAATAATTTGTATTTAATTAATCAGATGCTCTAGACCATTTTTAGGTGTATACATTTTTCCCCTCTTCGAAGTGATGTGTTTACGCATTGCTTCGAAGAAAATTTTTGTTGTTACTATCAGGATTGATGATAAAAATTCACTATGCCCCAGACATGCCCCAGATATTGATTTTGAGATGATTGCCGATAATATACCCCCTCAGGAGATAAATTAATGATTTGATGATTATTTTTAGAATTTTTGAAATTTTTATGATTTTCTGATGATTTGATGAAGATATGATGAAGAAATAATTTATCTCCTGACAATGATGAAGAAATATAGCCTGCAGATGTCTTTTAATTAATTTCATGGATAAAATTAATCAAAATATAATTAAAAACCCACAAAAATCCCCTTTTCAAAGTTATATACAGTCCAAAATGTCATTTTCAAAGTCATTTGTACTTTTTGAGTTTTAAATTCTTGTGAGAGACACTTTTCAGCCAACTAGAGCGAGATGCCAATCCCTTACCATACTCACCATTTCAAGTGTGTTCGACGTCACCAGCGGCTGACCACGTATGGACCTATGGTATGTACCCATAATCCTCCTTGATTTTCGTGCAATTTTGGTTTTTATGCTTTTTTATGGTTTTTGCATTTTTTAGTTAGTTTGGTGCTTCCAAGTCGTGTTGTAGTGCTTTCACTTTGGTGTAGCGCTTTGATGAGTTGTAGTACTAATTTGAGATTTAGTGCTTGCGTTATTTTATCTAGTGCTTTTGTAGGATAATGTAGCGCTTTCATAAATTAGCGCTTCGATAGGTTGAATTAGCACATCGATGCCAAATTTTAGCACCTAGAATATTCTAGTGTTTTGATTTGGTAAATTAGCGCTTTTATGGTCTGTTTTAGCGCTTTTGATAAAGTGGCACTTTGACGGTTTGTTTCAATGCATCGATGCAATAAAACAACACTTAGGATAAAGTAGTGCCTTGGTGACCTATTATAGCGTATCGAAGTGCTGAAATAGCGCTTCAGATAAAATAGCACCTTGGGTGCCTATTTTAGCGCATGCGATTGATAAAGTAGCACTTTCAAAATTTAGTGCTTTGGATGCCTATTTTAGCGCGTCTATGTTAGAATTACAGATTTTGACTTAGCTAACCTTGATTTCATCAATTCTGATCATGTCCATTCTTCAGATTGGGATTGATTAAGACAAATTCCTGATGTTTGATTATGTTTGACTCAAATAAGACTTACTCTCATGATAGGCGAGAAGAAATCCTATTTGTGATGATCCTCATGATAGGCAAGGAAATGATTCAATATCTAATAAACCTCATGATAGTTTGATATTAGATAATGTTTGATGAACCTCATGACAGGTGAGGTTTGTTGATGTTTGTTCTTGAATTTTGATCAAAAATTCATACCAAAGTTTGATTAGACTTGATAGTAGAATGACTTTTGATTTCTTGACATAGTGCACTAATTTTAAATTTTTCATGATGATAAGAGCATTTGGGTAATCTCCAGATGTGAGAGTGTTTTACTTGGATGGGTGATTTGATTCCACATCTGACTCCAGATGAGATTCAGGTCATAGATCGATGTGGCCTTTTGAGTTTACTAGACATGCCCCAAATTAGGATTAATCGAGGTCTTCTTACTGCTTTGGCTGACAGGTGGCATAGTAACCACAACACCTTTCACTTACCTACCGGTGAGATGACGGTCACACCTGAGGATGTGTGGCGCATTTTATGGATTCCATTCATGGGGGAGATTGTAGTATATGATTCTCACAAGGCTGGTGGGAGAGATGCTCTCCATAGATTTTTTCAGGATCAGCACATTGCAAGTCCGAGTATCCAATGGAGGACAATTTTTGATGCATACGCTTCATTACCAACAGTGCTTGCTGGATTCATTGGAGGTTTCCTTTGTCTTGATCACAAGTCAAATGGATTCCTTGTGGGTTGGGGCTGGATTTTGGAGAGCATGGTCATACATGGTACGAGATATGCATGGGGGATGTGTATGCTAGCACATCTCTACCATGACCTTCATTCAGTGGTATACCTTGGGGCACGTAGTTTATCAACAGGGATAACCCTGTTACAGGTGTGGGCATGGGAGCACTTTTCCATTGCTCGACCATTTCTAGTTATGGACTGACCAGTAGGTAGACCGTATGTATTCTAGTACAGAGGTCAGCTTACCCAAGCTCGGCTGGGTAAGTTGGAGAATTGGAAGTGAGTTTTTGATGATACAGAGAGTGTCATTTGGCAGCCATATCTATACTATGAGCAGTGGGAAGAGGACGATGCAATGTTGGGGTATCTCTTCGATTCTATGTACCTGATTTGCTGAACAACCTTTGTTTTGGAGAGGTTTTTTATATGATGAGTGTACAAGTAGTATGGCATCATTCAGTGTATGCCTCAAGGGGTAGCCCACTATGCTAGTTGGTAGAGTGATGTAGGGGATTGGGGGCCTTGTCTGTCATATGAGGTCTTAGTAGAGGGATACAGGGCATTGCAGCCATCAGCTTGGGACATGCGCAAAGACATTGCAGAGGCACCTATTACAAAGGAGTATGCTGCATTTTTGGCTTTGACTCCACATCCTCGCATTACCATTCCAGATGAGCCAGCACCATTACCCGTAGAGGAGGATGTTGTTGAGGGTTCTGCGGATAGTGAGGGTGATACTCCATCAGCCAGTAGCATGGAGAGTGGTAGTGATGGCAGCGATAGCAATGACAATGATGGTGGTAGAAGATATGGTAGATGGGGAGTGCCAGTCAGTGTGGGTCCTTCATCCAGTAGGCCTCGCGAGAGGCAAGTAGTGGTAGTACTATCATTTGACCACCAAAGACAGATTGCAGGTCTCTAGTCATAGGTAGAGACGTTGCAAGGGTAGTTGGTAAAGGCTCGGGGTTTGCTTGTTTAGATGCAGACTCAGATGCAAGCTCAGGCTTAGGCCCATTCTTAGGCACTAGCGTAGGTACAGGGACAGTTGGCTACTATTCAGACTCAGGTTGCCACCTTGACAGCCGAGCGAGACAGTGCTCGGTAGATTTCTGAGAGGGCACATGAGATGGCCGAGACCCTATAGAGAGTGGCTAATGGTACCTCGGTGGCTGATTATATGAGAGAGGTTTTGTGAGCTGGCCGAGAGGCAAAGTTCTACAATGGGAGATACCATGATGTAGTGCCTGTTGATCGCAGAGTCAGTAATGCCCCATTGAGATCCGGCCGGACTCATACTCGGATAGTGAGTGAGGGTGTAACACAACCTCCATGGAGAGATCCCAGAGATCTTGGTTCTTCTGAAGGTGGTGGTGGTACTGGTCTTGTTGGGCTTGGACATTCTGGTAGTAGTAGATCATAGATGCTATCTATGATTCTGAGATATTCCCTTTTGAGACATGATTTATACTACGATTTACCTCATTTTTGATGATGTGTCTTTATTTCAGACTTCATTGTATACTTGACACTGATGATATATATATATATGAGATGCAGTTGATGTGATCTTATGATGATTTATGATTTCTATGTGATGGATGTATTTGTTATGTGATGATGTTATGATGAATGCATTTATTCTAATGTAATGATGCTATTATGAATGCATTTTATTTTAAATTTGATAATGATAAAAATGACGGAAATGAATATGCAAATTATATTACATTTAGATGTATGATGTGATGTATGAATCTCTAAATGATGATCTCTATGAATGCTTTTATTTCAAAATGTGATAAAAATGTATGGATGGATGGATAAATGCTTTTTATTTTAAATGTGACAAAGATAATAAAATGATGATCTTATGATGAATGATAATGGATGGATGATGAAATATTTGTGATACAATTTATGGATGACAAATGATGTATGGGTTAAAAAGTGATCAAATGCATATGATGTTGATGGATGATAATGTAATGAATGTTTATGGTATTAAAGAACATGATGTATTTATGGTACATTTTAATGCATAATTTATTTGATGTAAAATGTATGAATGATGAAATGAGGAAAACTTAATGATGAGATGATGAATTTTATATGTTTTTGATGATTTTGAATTTATGTCAAGTAAACTCAGTCATATTTGTAGATAAGATAATCATTGATTGGAACCCTTTATGCAAAATATACTTTGCAAATAATGAATTATGATGAATGCAATCTAATTTTAACATGAAAATATATGCAAAAACCATTGTCATTTTAACAATATTTTTGTGCTTGGTATCATCATAGAGCTTTTATTGGATGTTGGAAGTGATTACAAGAGTTAATGGTATATGTTAGACCAATGACGACCTGAGTACTTCTTTCATGATTTTTGATATTGCAAGTGAACACAAGCATCGAGGTATAATTAAACCAAGATGAACTGAGAATTCATTGTGTAAACAAGTAGTGATTAATTATTTCAATGTGTGAATTATGAATGTCATCGGTGATACATTTGCATAGAACATCCCCCGACAATTCATACATTTGTATGATTAAGTTACAGATAGTAGAAAAATAAAAATACCATTCTTCTTCCTTGTTTCTCTAGTGCAATACATCATTGAGATAATCCAAAGAAATGATAATATTAATCAAAAATACAACTTATCCACCTTTTACTTATTGTGTTTCAAAATCATTATTCAGATTAGATCATCCATCCTGACTGATTGATGTTTTGTGATTTTTGAGATTTTTGACCAAAGACCTAGCGTACTAACCTATCTTAGGGGTCTCAGGGGCTGATCAAAGATTAGCCTTGCCTACGTTACACATGCAGAGACCATGTAGTTTGACTTGCTCAAACTCATGATTTTGGTTTTTCTTTTCTAGATCGACTTTTTGACATGCTTTTTTTTTTGGATTTTGATATGATATGAATTTTTGATTATTTTCTGATGGAATGATTGATATTGCATTTTGATCTTGATTTTGTTTTGTTACCATACTTTTGTTCGCCCTTTGGTGAAACCAATGTTTTTGTTGCCCCTAGTGATATCTAGATGTTGCCCCCAACCTTTGTAGTGAGACTTGACTATGTGAAACGATTTTGATATGGATGCAATGATGGAAAGCCAAATGACATGATATGAAATGGTACTGACTGCCAGATTATTGATCCCGATATGTATCAAAATAGATGGGAAAGTTGATATTTTAGAATCACATACGACACCTGTTTCTAGGTTTTCACCATATGTTTTGATTACACTCTTTGTTTTATTTATTTTTTGCATTTTTCTCTTTTTCTTTTCTTTTGCTTTTTTCTATATATATATATATTTATTTTTTTGTATTTTATGTTGCCAAGATGCCTGTTTTGCCAGGTTTTCATCAAGAAAACCATTTTTCAGAAGTTTGACCCATGCACTAAGAGATTTTAAGTATAGAAATTTCTGAGATGGATACTGTTGATAGGTTCATCAAACAAGTCTCCTTCTGATATTGATAGTTGATATGCTCCTGATCCATATATTGATATGCCAATGAAAGGACCAAACCAATTAGGCTCAAATTTCCCTTTCTTCTCCCTATCTTGTTGATTCCTAGGGTTTTCCTTTATAACCAAATCACCAACCTGAAAAACCCTCGATTTTACCCTGTGGTTGTAACTCCTTGACATTCTCTGTTGATAAGCCATTAGATGATTAATAGCTTGTTGATGAAGTTCATCCAACAATTCCAATTCTTGCAATCTAAATACCCTATAGTCTTCATCTGAAATAATTCCTCTGAGTGATACATGAAGGGATGGAATCTCTACTTCGATGAGAAATACAGCTTATGTTCAATATACCAAGGCATATGGTGTAGCTCCTATTGGTGTTCTGATACTTGTTCTGTAGGCCCATAATGCAGGATTGAGTTGAGCATATCAATCGTGTCCAACATCTTTTACCATTTTCTTGAGGATTTTTAGAATTGTTTTATTAGAGGCCTCTGCTTGGCCATTTCCTTGTGGATAGTACGGTGTTGAAAAATGATGTTGGATATGAAACTTTTCACATAGTTCTTGGAAATCTTGATTCTTGAAAGGTCCTCCATTATCAGTGATAATGGATTGAGGGATTCCATATCGACAGATTATGTAATTCAAGATGAAAGAGGAGATCTACTTCCCAGTGATGGTTGTAAGAGGTATTGCTTCTATCCATTTTGTGAAATATTTTATAGTTGTGATAATGAACTTATGTCCATTTGATGAAGAGGGATTTATTTTTCCTACCAAATCCAGGTCCCATTGACAAAAAGGCCATGTTAATGTGAAAGGATGTAGTTCTTATGCTGCTGCATGAATCAGATTGCTGTGAATCTGACACTTTTGACATTTCCTGAAAAACTAATAGGATTCTTTCTCCATGCATGGCCAATAATATCCCAAATGGAGGAGTTTCTTAGTTAGAGTTATCCCACTCGAATGAGTGCCACAAATACCCTCGTGAACCTCTCATAGGGCTGTTTCATATTTGTCATGTTCTAAACATCGAACTAAGGTACCATCAAGACCTCGATGATAAAGTATGTCTGTGATTAAAGTATGTTAGGCGGACTAGTGGATGAAGTTTCATTTTTGGTTCCTGGAAAGATCAGGAGGAAGGATATCATCTTTCAGGTAAGCATAGGTTTTTTCATACATGGAAGTTTCAATGTTTTCTAGATGGAATATGGTATTGGATTCTGAATTATTATGGGAAGGACATGATACTTGTTCTACCATAAACTCATAACAACCACATTTCTCTGGCAATTGCAATAATGAAGCAATTGTGGTCATAGCGTCCGCATCTTTGTTCTTCTCTCTTGGAATTTGATCAAAATTGATACTGACAAATAAATCTTCCAGATCATCTATTTGTTGCTTGTAGGGCATCAAATTTTCATAGTTCATTTGATACTCATTATTCACTTGATAAATGACTAGTTGAGAGTCCCCATATACCTGTAAGTCTGTAATCTTCCATTGAATTTCTATTTCAACCCCAATGATCAATGCTTCATATTCTGCCACATTATTTGTACACTAAAACATCATTCTATATGATTTCAGAATGGTGTGTACTTGGGGAGAGATGAACAAAATCCCTACTCTAGATCCACAATTGTGTTTATGATCCATCAAAATATAATACCCATTGTTGGGGCATCACTGTCAGAATGTTTGCATCTAGAAACTCCATTGTCATTGGTCGATCATTTGGTAGATGAGCCTCAACTAATTATTCAATGATTACCTGACCCTTGATGGCTTTTCTCTCCACATATTGAATGTCAAATTCACTTAATAGCATGAGCCACTTTTTAAGTCTACCTGTTAAGGAAGCCTTACTGAGTAGATATTTTAAGGGGTTGATATTTACTATTAGCTTGATTGTATGAGTCAACATATAGTGTCTCAGCTGTTGAGTAGAAAATAACACCGTCTGAGCAAGATTTCTATATGAAGGTCTAATTTATTTCATAACCATTTAATTTTCTACTGATATAATAGATGGCATGTTCTTTTCCTTCATAATCCTCTTGGGCTAATAGAGCCCCCAAAGAGATATATGTCGAGGGAAAAGTACAATATCAAAGGTCTTCCTTATGTTGGTGGCATGAGAATGGGTGGTGACATTAGATACTGTTTTATTTGATTGAACGTTGTTTCAAACTCATTATCCCATTTGAAAATTACATGTTTATGCAAAAGGTGATTAAAAGGATGACTCTTGTCCACTAGCTGGGAGATAAATCTCCTGATAGATTGGAGTCTTCCTTGTAGTGATCCGAGTTGACTGATATTTCTAGGAGGCGGCATTTCCATTATTGCCTTGAATTTTTTTGGATCCACTTTAATGCCATTTTCTGAGACAATGTATCCCAAGAGTTTCACTAATGTGACCCCAAAGACACACTTCTTGGGGTTTAACCTGACATTGAATTTCTCTAGCCGTGTGAAGATTTTTCTCAAAATATGTAGATGTCCTTCCCTTATACAATATTTTTCCAGAATATCATCCACGTAATCCTCCATGAAGGTGTGCATCATATCATCAAATATTGTCATCATTTCTCTTTGATAGGTGGCTCCTGCGTTTTTTAGACCAAATGGCATGACGATCCAATAGAAGGTTCCCCATGGACACGTAAAATCCATCTTTTCCTGATCTTTTGGAGCTATTTTAATTTGATTATATCCTGAAAAACCATCCATGATTGACAACATGGCATGCCCTGCTATCAAGTCCACAATGGTGTTTATATTTGGTAACGAAAATTCATCCTTTGGGCATGCTTTATTTAGGTCTCTGAAATCCGTACATATCTTGATGCTATTGTTTGGCTTTGAAATAGGTACAATGTTTGATATCCACTTGGCGTAGTCTATAGACCTTATGAATCCAGCATCTAACAATTTTTTTAGCTCTGTCTTTACCATCAATGCAATGTGGGGATGCATTTTTCTCAATTTTCGCTTGACAGGCTTGATTCCAGTAAGCAAAGACAAATGATGCATGAGCAGATTTGGATCTAAGCCTAGCATATCATAATATTACCAGGCAAAGTTGATGCTTCTTTCCTTAAAGAAATTGATGAATTCCGGTCTCTCTTGATCTGTCATGGATTCTGCTAGATGTAAGATTTTTGTCTTTTCTTTAGTGCCGATGTTCACAAAATGTGTTGGTTCAACCAAAACTAATGACCTCTCATGATAATGTTCCAGAATATTTTCAAATCTTCCATCCTTCAATGCCTCAAAAAGGTTTTCACTGTTAGATGTGTTCTTTAGTTTTTATTTTTCTAGATCTAATGTTGCCATAGAATGGTTTTCACCATTAGATCTATTTTCCCTGTTTTTACTTTTGCAACTGGAAGATTTGACACCCTCCTACTGAGTCATGTTGTTATGAGTATTACAGATAGAATTTGTATCAGAATCACTATGACATAGGAAATTCACGATGGCATCATTGTTTGCAAATATTGGTACAGTCAGAGGTTCGACAGGTTCCCAGTCAATAGGTTCTGGATGGATTAATGGCATGAGGTCATCAGATTCATTTAGGTTGATGGATATAAGGGTTTGGACAGCCATTTCTTCATAGTTGTTTATTGGAATATCGAGGTCAATGATGGTACCTTCTTCAAGATCGTCTAGTTCACTCGAGGTCTATTCGTCCCCACTCAAGTCATCGATATTTTTTGATCCTTCTACAAATGGTCTAGACCCAGAACCTTGTCCCTCCTCACGTGTAGGTGCATATTGTTGGATGACATCAACTTGAATATCAGTGAAAGATACATCAGAATACAAATCCCACTCATATTCATTTGAATCTATCTTAGAGCTATCTCTAAGTTGAAGGATTCTTTCTATAGCCTTCCTTACTAGTTCCTATTTTTCTTCATCAAAGTATCCCAGTCTCATCTTCTCTTTTGAGTGGAGAGTGAGGGGCTGAATAGGATCTATGATTCCATCCTTTCTTAATCCAATAGGTCCTTGTCCCTCATAACCCATTTTTTCTAAAATAGCTTTCCCTTTGCCATATTTATCAGTGTTAATATTGACATTTTTGAGACTGATATTGGATGTCGAGGGTTCCTCATCTTTGTATAGCCAATCCAGGATCACTTTGTTGTCTGACTCATCCTCTATGGTACCAGTTTTGACAAACCTTTCTTCAAGAACTGTGACTAGTAATTATGTTTGAGGTTTTATCATAGATGGTTGACCATATGTCTTAAGAGATGGCATTAACTATGAAAGGTTAAGCGATTGCTCCATAGAATATGTTCCCATTCCCTTGTTTGTTAGTTGGACTTGCTCTTGAAAATTTTGTGATAAAGAAGTTTGTGGATCCAGATTATCTGTTGATTGAGTTTCAATAGGACTTGTTTCTTTTTCTTTATTCTTCTTCTCTACCCACTTGGTGGTGATACTTGGATGTTTTTCTTCGTTGGATGATTTTGAGCTAGATGCTTCCCTGTTGTGAGGCACAAAGGTATCTTGGGAGATTCTAATTGTGTCACAATGTTGAGGATGATTATAATAAACAAATATAATCACCTCCTGTCCATTTATTGGGAACTTCAAACATTGATGATATGTTGAAGGTACGGCCTACATTTCATGGATTCATGGTCGTCCTAAGAGTATGTTGTATGTTAACTCTTTTTCCAATACTTGACATGCTATGTGTTTCATCATTGGCCCCACTTGAATGGGTAATACAATTAATCTCTTAGACGATCTTTCCTCCTCATCATATGCTTTGATAGTCATTTTCCTTCGGGCATCAATAGCATCATTGGAATACCCTAGTGCATGGATTAACTTGAGAGTGGAAATGTTTAGACCAGCTCCCCCATCTATTAAGACTCTCTTGATATGATGATTGTGGATTAAGAATTCGATATGGAGTGTGGTATTATGGGGGTGGTTTAGTGAGACATCATCCTGTTCGGAGAATGATAGAAAATGTGGGGAAGTCAAATGCCCCACCATAGCTTGGAACTGGAAAACATCTAGATTCTTTGGTACCGTAGTGGCTACTAGTGCTTGTTCTAGAACCTCCTTATGCGATGGTGATAATTTAAGGAGTTCTAGTATCGATATTTGTGCAGGAATGTTTTGTAGTTGATCAACAATGTTATAATGAGATGGAGGTGGAACTGCATGTGTAGACCCAACTCCCTTTAACACTACCTTGGATTTCCCCCTAGTCATTACATTTGCTGGTTGATATTCATGACGGTCTCTGATTTTTAAGACATTGATTTGGTTTTCAGAGTTTTGTATTCTTGGGAGCAAATCCAAAGGGGTAGTGTTGGTTTTGTTTTCATCAATGTTAGGACCAATTGTATGATCACTCTCTACTTCAGATAGACAAATTATTTTTTTTTCATAGACATGATTGATGTTCTTACCTTTGTTGTTTGAAGATGGTGACGCTCCTTTGTCATAGTTTGGAAAAGGGTCTTTGAAGGCCGAATGATCATTATTGTTTTGGGGTCCCTCCACATATATTTTTTTGTTGTCGATCAGATCTTGTACTGCATGTTTTAGCTCCATACAATCGTTGGTTTTATGACCTTTTTTGTTATGGAAGTTGCAAAAATCTATGTCATTCCACCATGGTGGTTTGACCTTTGGATCCTAGAATCTGGCTTCCTATGCAGTGATAAGGCCATTGGTGACTAATTCTTTCATTGTTGATTCTATCGTTTGGCCTAAAGGTGTGAACCTACGCCGATCTGATGGTTTCTGATATGACTATGTTTTTACGATCTCATTGTTTTGTATGATATTCGACTTGACAATTTCATCATTGTTTTGATTCTTTGATGTAGATGCTATCAAGTTAAAAACTGGTTTGACATTTTGGGAATCATTTGTTGTTTCATTGGTAGTTGTGTTTTGATTCATTTTCCAAAACTTTGGCTTATCACTTTTTGAGTATTGATTGGAGGAGTTATTTGTGTTATTCATTCTATTGTTGAAATACTTGATAACTCCTCTTTTGACTAGTGCTTATTCAATTTTAAGACCATTTTCTATTACTTTTTCGAATGTGGGAGGACATTGTAATTCAAGTCTATAACTCATTTTGTCCATCAAGTTGTCAATGAATAACTCCATCTTTTCTTCCTTAGGAATGGATTGAGGATATCTGGTGAACAGTCGTCACCATATTTGTAGAAAAGACAAGAATGTCTCCCCTTTGTTTTGTTTTAGGTTATAAAGATCCTTTATTGTAACATCATGTTGGATGTTAAAAGAATACTGGGAGATGAACTTGTTGACAAGTTCCTCAAAAGTCCTAATACCTGGTTGTAATTTTGAAAACCATTCCATACATGCACCTCCCAAACTTCTTGGGAATAATCTCATTAAGTAATTTTCCTCTTGGGAAAACTCAAGGCTCATTGTTTTGAATTCCCGGATATGATCTATCGGATCCATTCTTCCATTGTACTTGTCATACTTTGGGAATTCATAGTGTCTAGGAAAAGGTATTTGGCTAATTGTTGCATCGAAAGGATAAGGACAAATGTCTTGTATCACATATCTTTTGGTACTCCCTTTTGTCATATCTGGTATGTGTTGTAACATTTGCATTTGGGATGTCAAAGCAACAACTGGATTTATTATTTGTGTGGGTTGTAGTATTTCAGTCTCACTTGTTCTAGCTGCTTCCTTCAGATGATTTACATCAAATTCCTTTGGAATTTTAGCCCCTGATTTAGCCAACATCAAAAGATACTTCTCCATGTCTTGTTCTAAAATCTTTTCCATCAATTTATGGAATTTGGGATCTTGTTGGGTTTTTTGAATATCCTTGAGAGTTATTTCATTTTTATCATTTTGGTGTAGACTGTTCCAAGGATTTTCTTCTGCCATTGCTTGGGATGTTTTAAGTTCTTGTTCTAAGACTCTCTATTTTTGAAACCTAGTGAAGATTGGTATACAAATTTTTACTCTTTCTTCCAAAATGTTGATCTTCTATGCTAGAAAAATGTCAATTGAATTTTTATTAAAGTCGAATAAGATGACTGATCTTATTGATAAGACTAAGTTAAAAATTTGATTACTATATTTGGTTCCGTGATAAAGGATGATAGTATCCTAATAATAAAACTTCAGTGCAGTAATTGATTGTGTATTTGACTTTGACACTTCTAATTTGCAAGATCTTGTTTCAGTTGATAAGGTTGGAAATTTGTATAAACCTTTCTGATTTCAGTTTTTGAGATAGTGATTCTGATAAAAAGAAACTTGTGTTCTAGTAAAATCTGTGAATAAAAATGATAGACAAACCGACCGGTATGATTTTTGAACTCTTTGTTTTAAAAGCACTAAAACATAGTACAAAAGCATTATTTCACATAAGTGCTAGAACAGAGTCCCAAAGCGCTAAAACAGGCGATGGAAGCGCTATCTTTATAGGTGTGCTGAAATAGTGCTCGAAAGCGCTGGAAAATATGATGAAAGCTCTATCTTGACAGATGCGCTGAAATAGTGCCCAAAAGTGCTAAAAATGATGATGAAAGTGCTAAAATAAAGATTGTAAGTACTGAAATAGTGCTCGAAAGCACTATTTCATAGAAGCGCTAAAACAGTGACTCGAAGCACCGAAACAAGTTTTTAGAGCACTAAAAATAGCACTTTTAAGACTCTCTATTGTAAAACTGGATCTGGTCTTGTGGCATACTCTATCATGGGTTGTGCAAATTAGGACTAATGTATGCATTGACTATGATTGTGAAACTATGTGAGATCTCTCCTTTGGAAGAAGGCTCATGAATAGAGTGGTTCTATTACGTAATCTAAAGTGTGACTCCTAGCAAAATCGTGATATCTGTTGATGAAGGTTCTATGTTGTAAAAATATCTTTCGATTCTGATATAGAAAATGCCTTCTTAAATTATCCCGATAACTAAGAGGTTTCTTGGGTTTGGTGATTTTGATTGTTTTCTTGAAAAACATGGTGGAATTCCACTTTCGAATCATGAACTTCTTGATTTGATTTGACTTGTTGTTTTCAGGATGATCTTTAATCTGATTTTAATGAATTTTGTGAAAACACAGCAAGCAATTGTGAGATAATTGTTTTAAACTGAATAGATTGTGTATGTTCAAGAACCATGAATGGTCCTTATTGATTTTTACGGGTTGCTTTGAAAAACGTACACAAATAAAATAGACTCAGACTTAAGGACAAATAGGTCATTGTTATACTCACAACCCACATCTTGAATTGCGTTGATGCACACAGCCGTGTCACCCCCTAGATGGTGCCCGTGTTTTTGTCATTTCCAAGCGTGTGCTCAAAGTTGGATTTATCATCCTCTGAGCAAATAGTCCTTGGAAATTATATGGTGAGTTTCTTGGAGGTAGATTCTTCCCTCCCCTTGTACCATGAGTATGACAATGTTTTGATACTGACTCAACGGGATACTACTTTATGGTTTGTAGATAGGGCTTCCATGTGGTGTGACAATTGATAAACTCCCTCAGGAGACCTCCCAATATTTAGAACAAATATTTTGGGGATGGTTATCTTCCTCACTACAGTCAAGTTGGAATTTCATCAACAACTTGCATTTTGATTATAGTGGGTTGGAATCCTTTGCTTTAGGTGTTCCCACTTAGGTCGTTCCCGTAGGGTGAGTACTTTTTCCCACTACGGTTGGCCTTCTAAAGGACTTAATAAAGCATCAATAAAATGAATTAAAGATGAATCTAGTGCTTTGATCACCCAATTAAGGGGAGAGCATAATCCTAATCACCACAAGCACAACATATAAGTTGTTTTGTTTTAAGCCCAAAAATGACAATTTTCTAATCTATGTGAAAGTGTTGCTTCACAAAACTCATGATGTTCTTTTTAACTTATACTGCAAAAATGTGATGACTACCCTAGGATTGATAAATTTTCTTTAAGAAAACAAAAAATTGGCTACCCTAGGATTGATACATTTTAGAAACCAGAAGTGACTACCCTAGGATTGATAAATTTTAGTCTAACTGTGAAAAAAAAAAAATTGGCTGCGGTCACGTTGGATCCAGACTGAATTTACAAAAGTGCCAAAATAGTCCACCAAAGCCCTATAACTTTTACCTGATGTGCTAAACTCGGAAGCACCGAAACAGAACACTGAAGCGCCGAAATTTGCCACGGAAGCGCTAAATCAACCTTTCTAGAAATGGATCACCGATGCACTGAAACAAGTCATGGAAGCACTGAAAGTTTTGATGGATACGCTATAGTATCATGGAAGCTCCGAAATAGAGCATAGAAGCGATATAGTTTTCCACAAATGCGCTATATTTTTTTACGAAAGCGCTGAAACAAAACACGTCGAAAACCTGCGCAACACTTTTCAGAAAAATTGATAAAAATTAGGGTTAATGCCCCACAGTGGGTGCGAAATTGTAAGTTTGAATAAGTAAACAAGATTAAAACACTTCTTAATATGAAATTATATCAAAGATTAAGCAGATTGAACTAATTCAAAACAATAATCTATTGAAAACGTCATATTGCTCTCTATTTGCAAAGATTTATTAAATCATTGTTGCTCTCAGATCGTGTAATCAAGTGACTGTTAAAATGACTATCTGAAGAATGAGAAAGATGATAAATATAGGAAACTAATCCTATATGATGATTTGTAAATGATCAAAAGAAACTAATTTAATATGGACATGAAACTATTGATGAAAAGCTACAGTATGCATCCATGATTGTGATGCTAAAATGTTTGAATGCTTGATGTTGGATGCTTGATGCTTGAATGCTTGATGGAATTCTTGCAGAGTAAACTTGATAACCTAGGATCCTTTTCTTGGTTGAATGAAGCTTTATTTATAGATTTCTTGGCTGTAGAAATGCACAAGGATGGCAAAGAGAGGCTTGGATTCAATCTAGAGGATTGAATGGTGAGAGATGGAGGAGATTGAGAGAATTTTGGATATTGTCTCTACCCATGAAAACACCAGGCAAGAGAAGAGGAAGGATTGATGGAGGAGGATTGAGAGATAAATTTGCAATTTGTCTCCAATTTGTCTCCAATTTGTCTCCAAAACTTCCCGTGAAGTTTCAATCAATTAGTCTTGACACGATTTTGACATAAATTAGACATAGGATATCTAATTCAATTTTGAGGAAATATAGATGGAATATTCCTTATGCCTTTATTTAAATTAGTAAAAGAAGGATAAATAATTTAATAAAATAAACTATAGAAGTTATTTATTAAATTAAACAAAAGAATATGGCAATTAATCAATAAAGTGTTTAATCTTTATTTAATTAATTTAAGATTGATGTGATAGAATAAAATAGGAAAATGATGAATAAACCAAAAAAAATATTTAATTTTGTTTATTTAATTAAGATGAGATATTAGAAGAATTTGTTAGAAACCAAGATTAGACATGCAAACCTAAACACCTTCCACATAAGAGAAAAACAATGAAACAATAGAGCTTTGCATGAAATGTGCAAATTGATATTATTCAGGAATTCAAAGATTACAATGAGATGATTTACTTTATAAAAGCAAAGTATGCAACCCTAATGTTGACCTAAAAACAACTCAACTAAATAAAGCTTACTTATTAATTAAGTAAACTAATTATTACCTAAGCAAAACTTAAGTAAAGTTGTGCAAGTGCAATTAAATATTAATTACACTAACACCCCCCCATAAGTGCAACTTAGGGAGACTAAATAAGCATGCACCTAAAACTAAGATGAATTCAAGAAAGCATGAATGGGCCCCGGCAACAAGGCCTGATCAAGTACCCATGTACAAATGCAATAATGAGGTAGATAAGGAAAACCCAGTGGGACAACCCCCCTACAATGAGATGACTGCTGCAAAGAAGCACTGGAAAAACACTGTGGAGTAACACTAGAACCGCAATCTAGAAAGCAAGGAAAGATACTTCTATCTACAAGTAACCATATCAGAATCATAATAATGCAATAGAAAACCCGATGCCATGGAACACTCGAAAACACCAAATGGGAACAACCCTGGAATCCATAAAGAAATAGTAGATTATATGATGATGATAGAATCTAGAAGTCATGAATCTTGATCCTGATGCCAAACTGAGACTAAATTTTTTCCATGGGAACAAGTACCATAAAGACTCAGGAACATTAACCACAAATTTATTGGCCCTCAAACTGAGATGGATCTGAAATGAATCTGATATGTGTCAAGCTAAGACAAAATATGGCCAAAAGAAACTAAGAAACCAAATTACAACCCATGCGAGTTTTCATCAATACAAGATGAATATCAAAGTGCATGCACACTCTAATCAGATTATTATGCAAGAAACCCCCTTGATGGAACTTTATATCAGTTCATTTATTACAATACCCAATGATTGAAAAAGGAGAGAATTCCAAACATGTATAAATAGAAAATAAAAATAGACCTTAGATCTATGTAGAGGACTGAACCAGCTTTCCAATGCCGCAAGAATGGCAAAAAAAAGGATCACCAAGTCAAAAGATATGCCCTCTGAAGTGAAAAAAAAATCTGAGTTCAAGTACCTACAACATAAAAATAGAACATAATCAGGAAAAATAACTTATACCAGTAGAATGGGCTCATAACTAGCTTTCCAACGATATCTCGTTTGTGAAAAACTGACTCCGTATGCAAAAGTTATGCCTGATTTTGTGAAAGTGCTCCAGAATGGCCAATAAGGCCTGCAGCCAGCCTAGGGGGCTAAAACAAATTCGGCCCCTGGTCCTGTGCGCGACCAGGGGTGGAACTCCTAGTCATCCATATGACCACTGCAGGTGCTCAAGGGCCGGTCGAGGGCTGGGCGCATAGCGCTCAGTCCCCCATGTGACCGGCGCTAGTGCTAACCGGGCCTGCGGGGGCTGAGACTGAACTGGTGGCCGAGGTGGGCGGAGGTTGAGCGCGGACGACGCTTCGGGTGGCACACCAGTGGCCATTGGGTGGCACCCTGATTTATGTGGGCAGCGCTTTTTATAAGCGTTGCTTTATATTTTTTTATTTATTTTATTTTGAAATCTACCTTGAAACACGTGCAGAGGGAGGCCGTACGACCTCCATGGGAAAAAAAACAATTGCCTCCCAGATCAACTACTCCAAAGTTGATGAAACGAAGGGCATTCTTAGGGTTTTGGTCACTATGAACGCGATGGTGGCCTCTGTTTGTGCCCAAAATGCTCTGAAAAATCAGCTACCTCCAGAGCTTCCCAAAAATCACCTTGCTTGAAACCCTCACAGATTTCTTCAACGATGACCAAAATCAAAAAAATAAAAGTCAATCCTAACTTTTTCCAGCGCTTTGAATCCAATGGAAATGCCTGATTTGATCCAAGATGCTGGATAAATGAACTCAAGGCATGATACCCTCGAGGAACCCCGAACGAACTCTGCAATGATTTTCTTCAAAATTTGAGAAGGGGTTGCATGTCAAGGCTCGGATACCATGTTAGAAACCAAGATTATACATGCAAACCTAAACACCTTCCACTAAAGAGAAAAACAATGAAAATCCAAAGCTTTGCATGAAATGTGCAAATTGATATTATTCAGGAATTCAAAGATTACAAGGAGATGATTTTCTTTATAAAAGCAAAGTATGCAACCCTAATGTTGACCTAAAAAAACTCAACTAAATAAAGCTTACGTATTAATTAAATAAACTAATTATTACCTAAGCAAAACCTAAGTAAAGTTATGAAAGTGCAATTAAATATTAATTACACTAACATAATTTAAATGTGAATGTGAACGTGAACTATATAAATAAATATTTCTATTTATTCAATAGTAGAGGAAATTAGGATAATTAATCAAATAATTTGTATTTAATTAATCAGATGCTCCAGACCATTTTTAGGTGTATACAACTTGAAATGACAATATGGCAAGAATAATCCAAAGATATGGTTGTGGGATTGAATGGGTATATGACAAGCATGATAAAGATATGGCTATAGACTTAATTTAGGATGACACATGATGAACACAGCAGTGTTTTGAGGTTGTGTATAGATTATCCTTAAAGAACTCAGGCTTTCCTTTCCTTTCTTTAATAAAAATATAGAAACATCCTTCAAACATTGAAACTCACGTGGATTTTTCCTTTCTTGCATCACTATGGGCATGATTTGAAGAGGTTGCGCGATAGCGAGTGACTAAACATGCTTTTCATACATCAATACGAAGGCCCAACAACAACCATGCAATGTTGTGGTAGTTGTGTAGAAATTTTTGTGAAGGATTTGGTGATCCAAAGTGGAACTTGCAACTACATTATTTGATAAAAAACCACTTCCAAATCTGCTTTTGATGGATGTTCATAGCCTCATCCAAAGCTCCAATTCACACACAGGTAGGAGGGACGCTTTGAAAGGTTGAGGAGTTGGGCTTTACACCCACTGGTTGCATTTTCTTAAAATTTTCTAAGGACTTTTTAGAAAAACCCATTTTGAACATATGCTTTAATCACGACATTCCATGATATCACATTTCTTTGAGGCATTTTTTGAAACAGTTCACTTGCCTTGTCTATGATTCCACATTTTCATGTATGTCTAGCAGGGCACTTGTAACTACAAAATACGACAAAAAAAACCATGTTGTTATGCTTTGATGGATGTCCCTTTGTTATTACTAGATATCTGATGTAGTGCACATTATTATAGTGCAAGCCTATTTTTATATTGTTTCATTTAGCATCACCAATATTCTCCACAAGAAAATTGTCCCTGTTTAAAATGGCGTAAATGGTTCACATCTCTCAGAATAATTTCTCTTGCAACAATCTTGGAGATGAATTTAGATGTAGTTTTAAAATAAGAACATACTCGAAGGTTTTTAACAACTCTAATAGTTGTACTAGGGGCCATGTTTTAAAAACCAAATGCAATTGCTAAATTTTCACTATGGTGGAAGATAAATGATTCTTTTTTCTTCTATTCTACATCATTAAGTAAAAGTCTTGGAAATACCCTGTTGCCTTCATTTTCCAAGACAATTTCTCCAATTTTACATTTCTCTCCCATGTTTGTGGATGAGATTTGTCTCCTACACAAAATTTGCATGTACCATTTTATGCCCTTCAATCCAACTACATGCAGGTATCTTTTTAATCCCTCTATCTTTCATCAATCTCCTTACTATTTGAACCTCACCACACCTGCCCACTTTTGCACAGATGTTTTAGAATTTTCTATGATTATCATAAGTGTGAAGATCATTGTGCTATATTTATTTGTGCACAAAGAAAAGAATTGAATCACAACACTACATAATGTCATTGTATTATTGTGTTCTTGGAGTGTGTTTTTCTTTGGACAGTAGTATTCTCTAATTGAGATCATTGACACTTGAAGGTTGAGTGAATTTGTCAATATTCATGTGATAGAGGTCATGTGGTATCTTGGATTGATTTATGATTCTTAGGATATCTATTTATTTTTAGTCAATGTTTTGACTATGAAAAAATAACATAATTTCTTGTTGCATTTATCACAAAAACAAAGGCCTCTTCTGATTGTAGCAAAGGATGTAGAGAGTGAAGCATTGGCTACTTTGATCTTGAATAAGCTTCGTGGAGGGGTGAAGGTTGGTGGATTTTTCTATTTAAATCTTGTTTAATTTTTAAATTATTTTTTAACTTTAAATTCTTAATCCTTAGCATTTTAAAAATATATTTGTGTCTAAATCCAGTTTGTGCTATTAAGGCCCTTGGTTTTGGTGAAAATAGGAACAATAATTTGTAGGATCTTGTTGCACTTACTGGTGGATAGGTTAGGTTTATGTTTCTATGTATCTACTCTCTTTTTTGGCTTTGGAGTTTCTTTTTTGCTATGCAAATTTGGCTTCTTCATGTGACACCTATTGAACCAAATGTGTTTCTCAATTGAGTTAGTTTGTATGTATTTTTCCTTTTTGTTTTCTCCATTTCTCAAGGAAAAGTATTTATGGATGGTAGTTATATTTAGGTCATATAACAGGATCTTGGTATGAAGCTTGACAAAGTATAATTTGACATGCTTAGAACAACTAAGAATTTAGGTAAACATAGTATTATCCTTGTATATAGGCATATAATTTTGTTGTCATCTGTGGACAAGGTCTTCGTTATGTTGTTACTCAAATTATTTTTGTCATTTAACATTTTGTTGTATGATAAGATTAGTTATTATTTATTCTAGGTGACTATCTCTAATGATGATACTATAATTCTTGATGGAGGTGGTGAAAAAAAAAAATTGAAGAGAGATGCAAGTGGGTGAGTTTTATTAGAGTGGAGCGTGATAATATTTTTGCAAGACTACAATGCTTGGTCACAATAGATCTGATAAGAGATTTGTGTTGGTATGCTTGGCATGGTTGGCAAAATATTTGGTCACAAATTTGTACTAATATTGAAGTAAGCACATCTGATTATGACAAAGAAAAGCTCCAAGAGAGGTTGGAAAAGCTATTATGAGGAGTTGTTGTTCTCAAGGTTTAACTTATAATCAAATTGTCATCAGTTGTCTAAAGATAATTTTCAATATTTTCAAACTAGGATGATACATTGTATCTAGATTTTTTTATGGTCTTTTTAATTTAATTTAGATTGGAGGAGCCAGTGAGATTTAAGTTGGAGAGAAAAAAGATAAGATTCACTGATGCATTGAATGCAATGAAGGTAGTAGTAGAGAAGGGCATTTTACCAGGTAAACAAATTTGTAAATTTCTTTAAAGCATTAGAAAGGTAATATTTTTGTTAGGAAGGTTATAGCTATGTTCTTACTGGAAGATACATTCCAGGTGGTGGTGTTTCTCTTCTCTATGCAACAAAAGAGCTTGATACAATTCCTACAACCAACTTTGAACAAAAGATTGGAGTTTAGATAATTAAGAATGCATTGAAGGTATAAATTACTAACCTAGATGCTTTTTTGTTTATGTCTAGTAATAGGCTTTATCTCAGTGTTTAATCATTCATTTTTTCTATTTTTTGAATTCTCATGTACATATAATTGCTTCCAATGCTTGTGTCAAGGGTGTTGTTGTAATGGGAAAACTACTAGAACAAGAGAATCTTGATTATGGCTATGATGTTGCTAAAGGTGCACTTATAATATGAGAATATTATGTTCTTAGTAATTAACATTATAAAGTTTGTTGATCTTTGAAATTGATGATTTTTTACTAAACTGATAATGCTCCTTTAGTTGTTGGTCAGTTGCTTGATGATAATTCTCCTGAGGACTTCATCAAAGGTCGTATTCTTTATATTTTTTCTCCCCTTCCTGTTGAACCACTTGTTGAAGAATGCGAGAAAAAGATAATGTATAAACTCTCCAAAGCTATTTTTCAATTTCCATAAGGTTTATATTAAGCTAACAATTTTTTTTTTGTCTTTGTTTATTCCAAGAATTGTTGACACAATTTTTAGAGCATCTTGTGAGTGAAGGAAGTCAAGATGTACATAGGACCCTTAGGCTTCATATATGGGATGAGATATAGGACCATTAGGCTTCATTTTTCAAGTATTTATTTCATGTTTTGGAGTTGTATAAGAAAAAATAGAGCATTGTAACTCAATTTTCTCAATCACATCACTGAGAAACACACTTTGTAACACTTTTTTCAAAGCAAAGACACATATTTAAGTCTTGTATCTGTTGTAAGAACACCTTTTCTCAATTTTTTTTTAGTATTTTTCCTCCTTAATAGCTGTTTGATTATGACCAAATGAATTATTGATTATGTTTTTCTATATTTTATGTTTAAACCTCAAAAGAATTGTCTCATTTTCAGCACTTTTAGGCAGAAATGAGTGAGCAAAAATAGTTAAATAAACTACCAATTGACTAAATATATTACCAATTGACAAAGCAATGAATAAATATGACTAAATGTAATGATTATGCAATTAATAAACAATGTATCAATATACTACTAGTTGACAAAAATCGGTGAACAAAAACATTTAAATAAACTACCAAATTGATCAAAATTAATGACTAAATACACTACCAATGGATGGAAATCAGTGAATAAAAATGAATAAATACGTGACTAGTTAACAACAATAAATAACTAAATTAATGACTAAATATATCAGTGAATAAAAAATGACTAAATAAGTGACCAATTTACAAAAATCAATGACTAAATTAACGACTAAATATACTACCAAATTGATCAATCAAAACAACCAATAAATGACTAAAAATGGTTTAGTCATCAATTCGGTCACATTATAAATGATTGGGAATAAACTACTAATGGTCACATGACCATGTTTATGTTGGTAGATGGTCAGTTCTCCCCTTGCGATTCATGACATGAACCAAACTGCCTCCTGTGGATCCATTAACTTTTGCAATTGTATCAGGCATTAACATGTAGATCTTTTGGTGCAACGATAATCGTGGGCCAACAAGTGGTATCAGAGCCAAAGGTGTCGAGTTCAAATACTACGAGTAACACTGAGGGGGAGTTTGTTGGCAAATGGTCAATGCTCCCCTCAGGATTTGTGACATGGACTAACCGCTTCCCATGGATCTGTTAACTCTGGAAGTTGTATCAATAATTAAAAAGTCGATCTTTTGGTGCAACGACAATTGTGGGCCAACAATTTAGTCATTTATATCCAGATTTTAGTAGTTTTTTAATCATATATTATTGTTTTTTGTACTAGTTGAATTTTTGGATATGGAGGCTTCAAGTTTGTGCTTTATTAATTCAGAAGGACCTCTCAATTGCATTAGAGGGAAAGATGAAGTCCAAGAAAATTTCTGATGATGATTGGAGTATATTGGACCGAAAGGCGGATGCAACAATCACTCTTTCCTTATCCAAGAATTTCTTATTTAATGTTGCAATGGAGAAGACAACAAAATAAATTTGGGATCGGTTATGTAACATGTATGAGAGGGCTTCCAAAACTAATAGAGTTTTCTTGATGAAGAAACTCTTCAATTTGAAGATGAGAGAAGACAACAATATATCCAACCATTTAAATGAATGTAATACTATGATCAACCAGCTAGCTACATCAGATATTCATTTTGAAGATAACATGAGAGCTATGTTGCTTTTAGGCTCCCATCTCGATAGGTGGGATGTAGAAGTTGATGAATCCAACTTCACAATCCCCAAGAATCACCTATCACATGCAATAGATATCCAGAACAAACAGTAAGATGTTCTGTAAACTCTCAATCAATAATGTGCAAGCATAAACCAAAATATGTTTATTGAATAATATGGTAATTACAATGTGATCAATCCTTATGAGGAGGTCAAGAAAACCTAAAATTAGGAAACCCTAGTGTGCACACTTAATAATTAATAAATAATTATTAATGTGCCTAAGTTTAGCTTAAACAACCTAAAGGAATAAGCGACTTAATTAATTAACCAATATGATTAAATTACTTAACTGGAATAACTCATTACTCTAACACCCCCCCTTAAGATGAACTTAGGGAGTAGCTAAAACACTAGAAAATGATGCATGAAAGCAAAGATGGGTCCCAACAACAAAGGCCTAATCAAGTACCCAAGTACAAATGCAATGCGAACTAAACTAACCGGGGTAAAGGTGAAAACCCAGTGGGAACAAAAATCCTCCCCAAAATAGAATGCAAAGAGAAACTAAGTGATGAAAGATGGAGGATTCCATAAGACCCCCCAAGGACACCATCCATCACAAAGATACATGAAAGAACCCCCCTAGAAGAGAAGAAGAAAGAGACCACAGATTCCCCCTAGAAGGAAGTAGCTCCAAAAGAACTAAAGAAATTGTATCTCCTAAAATAAGTAAGAAGGAAGAGGATGAATGAAATCAATCTCTAAAGGTGAAGTAGGTGTAGCCCAAGATGTCTCCATAGAAGTAGGTGTGACCTCAAAAAATGAAGAAGTCAAAGTGGATGAAGACTGAATAGAAACCTCCAAAGAGGGATGATCAACTAGATCCTATTGCGCTGAAACAAAGGAAACCACATCTGTAGTCATAGAAGTATTAGCAACTACAATAGTAGGTAGAGGATATGGAATGGATGGCTTAAGAGTAGGATTTGAAGTGAGAACTCCAATGTTCAAGAAGCCAAATTTCTCCTTTGAATGATGATTCACATGAGAAGTGTGATGAACAGCTGTAGGAACAAAAGCACCATCAATAGTAAAATCTGCAAAGGAATACAACTGAGATGAGTGATCCACCACCCCAATAGCAATAAATTCTATACTCTCCAAGTATTTGATGATAACTGAATCAAGTGTGAACTCCACAAACCTCCCATTTCCTCCATGTGTGATTTGATATATATAAAAAAGGTTGTTCGTCAAATGAGGAACACACAAGACATCCTGAAAAGTGTTGTCCCCAAAACTAATAGACCCCTTCCCTATAACACTCATGTATGTATTGTTTCCCATCAAAATAAGAGACATAGTGTGAGACTCAAAGAAAGTGAACAAAGAATGTGTAGAAGCCATATGATGAGATGCTCCTGAATCTAGAAGCCATCTCCCTGATCCAAGACTCGAAGAAGCACAAAGAGCATGCCCCTTCATATAGGATGAAGTATGTAAACCATTTGTGCCCCTATCATGTTGAATTGGAGAAGAAGAAGAAGGAGGGGAAGGAGATGATGCAGACATCCTAGAAGGCAAATCAATCTGATGTTTCTGAAGAATATTCTTCAGCTCATCAATGTCCTTGTAGAAATTATGTTTTGCATGTCCTTCTCTCTTGCAATATGCACATGGGCCCTTCTCCTTCCTAGATGATTTCCCCTTAGAATAGGATGATGAATCTAAGGATGAATTTTGTTGCTCATGAGATTTGGAATCCTTTTGTTTTTGTTTCTTGCCTTTGCATGTAGAAGCCTTCTGATCTCTGGGCTCCTGTGATGCAATCAGTGCCTATGATGAAGAGGGCTTCAACTTGCCCATATTGGACAACTTGGCCTACTCTCGAGTGAGCGAAGATGCAAAATCATCAAAAGAAGGCATAGTAAATATAGTACCAAGTGCATCCCTAGTAGCATAAAAGGTAGAAACAAAAACTAAATAATCTAGTCCAAGCTTAGAAAGAATGGACAATATCAACTAAGAGTCTTCTTTTTGAACACCACACTATGACAACTGCAATCTAAGAGACTTGATTTTGGTGAAAAACTCTTGGATGCTATCAAATCCCTAGGATTTAAGCCAATAAGCTCAATCTCTAATTGAAACCATCTCATAGTATCTTGCTTCCCAAACAAAGACTGAAAAGTAGTCTAGACCTCATGGGGTGTAGTGAAAGACTCAATATGAAAAAGAAGGCGAGTAGAAAGAGATAGACATAATGTACCATAAACTTCATCACATCTATTAAACCACTTTCTCTTTCTAGCAACACCTATAGGTTAAATTTATGTACCCATGGTTACCCTGTACAAACCTTTGTGTTTCAAATGAATCTCCATTTGTTTTTTCCAACCAAAATAATTGAATGGAGTAAGGGGTGCAATATTATGTGTATCCATGATAGAAAACAACAATATATACTCTCAAATAAAAAACAATGCTCGTTGATCTCAAAAAAATAGCCTGATTGCACGCTTCCCAAAAAAAAATTGAAAAGGTAAAGGCTGAGATCGAAGAATAATTTTAGATAACTAGTAAAATATCTAGGAAAAAAAGGTATGAGATATGTGTAGAGCATTGAACCAACATTTTGATGCCTATTTGTTTTTGCAAAACAGAGTCCGGACGCAAAAGTTACACCTCCTAGACTGAAAACAACAACTTCCGGATTTGACAAGAGAAAAAGGCACCAAAAAAGAAAAATCAAAAAATCAAACCTCCACCATTGCGATGAGCTTCAAACCAGCTTTCCGGTGATATCTTGTTTTCGAAAAAAGGCCTTCATTTGCAAAATTTATGAGAAAATGAAAAAAAAGGCCTTTAAAAGGCACTTTTAATGCTAACCAGGGGCAAAATTTCGGCCCCCTTGCTTTGCCCCTCGGTCCTCCGCGTGATCGTTCGTTGGTGCTTAGGGACTAGGAAAAACCACTGGCTCCTAGTCGCTAATGTGACCCCGACTGGGGGTTGAGGACCCGGTGGACTAGTGTTGGCTCCTGGTCACAGATGTGATCGTCGACTAGACGAAAAAAGCCCGCAAGGGCGGTGGCCGAGCGGTGCAGGAGGCCGCCGCGAAGGGTGGCAGGTGTCGATTGTGGCAGCAGATTGAGGTGGTCATTGGGTGGCTGGTGGCCACTTGGTATTGGATGGGTGGCAGAAATCTTTTCAACTGGCCATGCAAGATTTCTTGCTCAAATTCTATTTTTTTAATATTTTTAAAAAAAATTTGCAATTTTTTGCCTCAGACTATGTGTTGGGGAGGTTGTACGGCCTCTCTAGCAAAACCTTTTTGCCTTTTTTTTCAATAGGTCCAAAATCGACGAAACGAAAGGCGTTTCGAGGGTTTTTGGGCATCCTAAATGTGATGGCGACATCCATTTTTCCCAAAGATGCACACAAAAATGGCCTACCCCTAAATGCACAAAAAATAAGCTTGGTTTGAAACCCTTGCATAGAAAAAGATGTTGTGAGAGAATATCTTCAAATCAAGAATAGGAAGCCATAGATCTGGAGCTCTGATACCATGTAGAAGTTGATGAATCCAACTTCACAGTCCCTAATAATCACCTGCATGCAATCACTTGTCACATGCAACAGATATCCAAAACAAATAGTAAGATGTTCTATAAACTCTCAATCAATAATGTGCAAGCATAAACCAAAATATGATTATTGAATAATATGGTAATTACAATGTGATCAATCCTTATAAGGAGATCAAGAAAACCTAAAATTAGGAAACCCTAGTGTGCACACTTAATAATTAATAAATAATTATTAATGTGCCTAAGTTTAGCTTAAGCAACCTAAAGGAATAAGTGACTTAATTAATTAACCAATATGATTAAATTAATTAAGTGGAATAAATTATTACTCTAACATGGGATGGAGTGGTGATGACAATCAACAACTCGGTATTTGGAAGAAGAGGATCTGATGGCAAGGAAAAGGTAAAAGAATCAATGTTGAAATTTGATGATGTTGTTGTAACTCTTCTTGATGAAGATATGAGAAGAGGTCAAAATAAAGAACCTAGAGAGTATTTTCTATTTGACAATAAAGGAAGATCCCAAGAATGGGGTAGGCATAATCATAGAGGGAGGTCAAAATCCAAAGGTAGAGATACTAGTTGTTGGTATTGAGGCAAGCAAGGCCACATCAAAAATAATTGTTGGTCTTTCAAGGAGGCTAAAAATCAACCAAAAGAAGATGATGAAAATGTTGTATGTGAAGAGGATTCCAGTGTTCTTATTTTATCCTTGTAAGAAACAACAACAACTTTTTGGGTTCTTGATTTGGGAGCATCATTTCATGTCACTCTATGCAAGGAGTATTTCAAAAACCTACAAAGCGGTGACTTCGGTAAGGTTTTTCCTGGAAATAATAAATCTTGTGATGTTATTGGAAAAGGGGATATTTTTTAAAGTTAAAAAATGGAAATAATTGTTTGCTACGGGATGTTAGATATATCCACCAGCTCAAATGAAATCTGATTTCAGCTAGACAATTGGCTTCTCAAGGAAGTGAAGTCACTTGTGAATCCAATAGATGGAAAGTAACAAAAGGGGAATTGGTAATTTCTCGAGGTATAAAATTAGGCACCTTGTATATAGTAGAGAGTCACATTGAAGTGGGAGTTGTTCATTTCATGCCCACTCTTACATTGTGTGAGGCCTTGGTTGTGAGTAAAAGGGCTTTGGAGAAATATGAGCATGAGAAGATTTGTACCAATGAACTGGAGAAAGCCTTCATTGAGGCTTCATGTGAGATGGATAGGTTAGATGATGCAATTGATTTAGTCATTGGGGAATCCCTTAACATGTTGGAATTTGATGTGTCAATGGAAGAAGCTAGCCTAGAGGATCAAGATTTGGATTTTTCCCTTCAAATATTTGTGCAAGACAGTGCAAAAGATTTTGTAGGAAATACATTTTCCTCGATAAGTCCTTTGACTAGTTAGTAGAACATTGATATTGAAGGTGTTATTGACAAAGAACTAGAGAATTATTTAGAAAATTCTCTTGAATTAGTGGATTCTGAATTAAAATATACATATGCAAATATTGAGATGAAAGCCATGGCTAGTGATACGTATTTGGGCGGGGAGGACTTTTATAATAGAATGGTGAATCATTTTGTGCAGGAATTTAAGCTCAAGTATAAGAAAGATATTGACAAAAATATAAGGGTGAAGTAGACACTTTCCTCAACTTCACAAACGATCATTGAAATTGGCTCGCTTTATGAAGGTATTGATTTTATTCTACTATTACAAGAGCAAGATTTGAAGAATTGAACATGGATCTGTTTAGGAACTGTATGGAGCCTATAGAGAAGTTCCTAAGGGATGCCAAAATGGACAAGTGAAATTTTCATGAGGTTGTGTTGTTCGAGGGTTCAACTCACATCCCCAAAGTATAGCAATTCTTATAGGATTTTTTTATCAGGAAGATTTGTAAGAGCATAAACCTCGACAAGGCCATCATGTATGGTGTCGATGTCTAGACAATGATTCTCAGTGGTGAGGGTAATGAAAAGGTGTAGGATGTTGTTACTTGATGTTACTTCACTTAGCTTGGGGCTTGAAAGTGTCGATGGTGTGATGACCACACTTATTCTAAGGAACACGATGATTCCAACTAAGAAAGAGAAGGTTTTGAATGATAAGGTTAACTGTTCACATAGATGTTGCACACACACACAAAAAGATAGATAAATTCTCATAGAGGACCACGAGAACCTACCTTTCTTGAAAGATCCACTACAAAAACCTAAATCTAAGGTAATCTCAACTTGATCCCAAGTCTCGGGAATGTCAAGTCTTGATGTTTTGGGTTCACTCAGGGTTCATTGTGTAAATTTCTATTAAACACGAGGGTTCTATGGTTATCACAAGTAAACTGGTATCCAAAGGACCAGAACATAGTCTTAGTTTGATCACTCATAGGCCACTTAACAACTTCAAGAAATCAAAGATTTGCAATAAAATTTCAAGAAATTAAAATTACTTGCATAAATTCATGAAGATTTAGCATTAAGCACTCTACAACTTCATGGAATCAAAATTTTTACAATAAACCTCAATACATTCATGAATTTCATAATATTTTTTGAAAATATAAAGCATCTAATCTAAAACAGTGCATAAAATACTGAAATTTAAATATTTCTCCCATGTATTATCCATGCATGCCTCAAGAAATAAACTAAATTAAAGAAAACCACTTTATACTTCACCATATTGCTTCATAGCTAGGCATAGAATGATGCAAGTTTTAAAGAAAAGCTGATTATTTGCCACCATATAGTGTCAATATGCACCCAAATCTGGTCCAATACATAGTCTTTTTTGATAGGAACAAACAATCAGCTATGCATGATTTCATATTAGGAAATGATTTGAATTGACCTTGATATTAGTTAATCTCAAATGAAACAAAATATAGGAAAAATAATAAAACTTGAAAATTTTGTTCTCTAGAATCCACAAATTCTAAACTTAGTGAAAATAAAATAATTACCGACCTTTTATAAAAATAAGGCCCAAAGAGTTCAAACGAAACATATGAAAGAGAATCAGAGGAAAATATCAAATGGTATCACGTGGCAGATGACAATTGGCACATGAAATTTTGAGACTAAGTTAAAGATACTAATTTGAATTTCTTTAGCAAGAATCTTCTAAACTTTGGGCTTTGAGTTGTAGGTACTTTCGCACATAATGCAAAACTATTAACACTTCTTCAAAATCCCCAAGATTAACTATCTTTGTTGGGCTTGGGAATAACCATGAAAAATTCACTTTAAAACTCTACTTGTTCATAAAACCTTCAGTCTTCTGCTACCCAACTGTATGAACTTCTTCACTAGACTCGCAGTCTAAAGACTCATCTTCACCTTTCTTCTATTGATATTCTTGAAAAGAAATCAACACATGATGTATATGTTCCTCTAGAACACCTTGAGTTACCTTCCAACTGTACTTATGTCTTGAATATTCTTTTGTTATTTTATTAATGACTTCATTCCTTCACCCAATTTTTGTTTCATACTTATTCATAGTGTTCCTACACTTTATGATCTCATCGATGAACTATCGACTCAAAGACTGCACAAGATCCTTGTTTAAATTTTTAATCCATCCACTGAAAGCCTTCACTTTTGCCTCATCTTTTCCTAAGGTCCAAGGATCATAATTTTGTTGAGCTAACATTTCAATGAAGTTCACATATTTGTCCATTAGCTTCTCACATACTTTACTGACCCTTACTAATCCATTTATGCATTGCAATAAAGTGTCACTTTCCCAACTCAACTGTACTCTCCATTTCTCGAGCACTGGAACTTCCTATTCCACAATCACCTTTCACTTATCAACTCTCAAACATCCATTTGAATAATTATCTTTAATCTCTTCCCTTCTATATCATTCAACTCTTTGTGGTCTCTATATTCACTTTCAAGTCTTCTAGACATGTCAAGCTAATGGTGTGCCTCCTTACATTTCCCAATTTCCTTTTTATCTATTCTTCACCTTGTTTCACTAGATGTTCTATCCATCCTTCGAACACAGTCAGCTTGTGTTGCAGCATTGTGATAGAATCTACCTACTCTTTAGACATCAACACTGGGTTCTACAATAATTTAGTCCCTAACTAACTAGATTGAGCTAATGTTCTGATAAAATTTTCCAAAAAAGTAACCCATTCTTTTAATTCCTTCTTCTTTTGTTTATCTTTCTTCATTTAACAAGCAATAGTTTTTAAATTCATTCTCATCTCTTCTAACTCTTGCTCCCATGATGAATGTCCTACATTGATTGTTGGCACCCGGTAATCCCTAACTATCATTTCATGCTTTCTCTTTTCTCCTACCGGAGTAGTTATCTAGAGAATTCTTCCTACATCTGAATTTTGTTTAACAACATGCCTAGTCCTTGCTCTAGCTCTAGGCTTCGGGGTTTCCAGTTCTTGCATTAAACTTTTAAATTTCAGAGGCACCAATTCCACCTCCAATGGTGGATCCAATTTCCTAACTAGTGAATCAGGTGCTTCTTTGATTTGTCCTGCCTCTTCTGTATTAACTTGTTCTTGATGATCAGATTGTTCAGGAACCTCTTCTCTCAATTCTTTAAAATTTCATGTTGTAACCTTTGAAAAATTTACATTTTTTATCCCCACTGGCAAGGATTCTTGATTACCATGATCCAATTTCATCTCTTTGATATCTATATTTTCCTATCCTAGCTCCCTTTTAGCTTCATTCCCTAGAGTAGGATTTTCTTGTTGTCCTGAAACATTAGGATTTTCATGATTTCCTTTTTTTTTTCCCAAGGTCTGAGAGAACTTTGTACCTATATCCTCGATTTCACTTGGTTCTCCAAAAGTTAGGGTTTTCTCAGCAATCACTTCAGCTCTGCCTTGCGAAGTTTGATCCTTAGTTGTATGATTATCAACTACATCTTCATCTTCACCAATAATGGAAATAGGGCTTTGAACTATAGTACCCCTTGTTTCTCTTAGTGGTGACACCTCTTCCCTAGCATTTATTTCCTCAAGGTTTCCCACCTCTTGGGTGAGTGATCTTGCTATGAATTCTTCTTCTTCTCTATTTTCAAGATGTGACCCTGTATCAAGTTCTTCTTCCACCATAGGCTAAATTATTAGGTTTCTCTTAGCCCATTTCTTCTTAAATCATCCCAATATAGAAGAACACCTCTTAAATTTCTCCACGGTTACCTTTGTAGTTATTTCAGGATCTTCCCTTGTAACTACGGGTGTCCCTCCCAAAGTTTGTCTCATTGTTGTTGTATTGGTAGAGGGTGGAGAAGTAAACATGGCCACTATATTTTGTGATGTTGACCTTGTCCTAGCATCTACATGTGCTCTCATTCTTTTTTCTTCAGAAGTCAAGGGTTGTGCCCTTGGCAATGTTGTAGAAGAGAATGTCACCTTTGGTGTTTCCATTATGTTAGCGAATGAATTGGCCCCTGATATCTATATTCCTATAATAAATAACTATCTTTCCTGATAAGAACTGATTCCAAGCTGCTAATAGCTCTGGAAAGACCACAATTACATTTGTGGCTTTCCTCTTAATTGAGAGGTACAACTCCCTCATATGATTTGAATGATAAATAAATGTGCTTTTAACCAAAAAGCAATAAAGGAAACAAAAATTAGCCCGTAAAAATGTAGCTAATGTGAAGTGAATTCTAAAAGTTCTTTAATTGACTACCTCACAGACTGTATTGACTAATGAAAAATGCAAATGTAAGAAAAAAGGAGAGAATTCATAGTTGCAATATATGAAATAAATACAGCCGAATAGATTTCACACAAAAAATATATTCTATTTACGCACATGACTCACAGGTCAGTACGATCAACATTACATTCAATTCATAGCTCATAGATTGAGATTTATTGCAAACAAAAATAAAATGAAACTCAAAGAAAATCAAATGTTGCTCCCTCGACTACAAAACAATGTATTCTCTAGGAATTGGACCCTTTTTGAATGTCTCTTTACCTAGATATAGGGGTCATATTCCTCTCTTTGATGGTTATCGATCAGTTGTAGTAACACTTTCTTGCCAACTAACTATCCATCTTTAAAACTGATGACCGAGAAATAATAAATAGTTGGAATGACTACATCGTTAATGATAAAACTTTAAGCAATTTTCAAGAATTAATTGATTAAAATCCTACCTCGTGGCCATCAATTCTTGAGTGGTGTTCATTCTTCACAAATTAAGGATTAAATAACTACCATGAAGGTTCAATGGAAATGCATGTGTAAGTTTTCTAGAAAGAGGATCAATTGGGAATATAGCTTAAATTCCTATCATATCAATAATTAATCCCAACCACATTGCCATCCTATCACCTTGATCATTCTCAGCTCAAATGTCTCACCACCCTTCTATAAATTCATCAAGAACTACCTCACTTTACCAACCTAAAAATTCAAACATGGCAAGTGCTCAGAGTGATGGAGTATCCATGAATTACTTCATTTCCATTGAGGAAATCGAATGTAGTCGCCTCTTCAAGAATTTATTCAACCAGTTGAAGGAGATCTACATTGTCTAGAGAGAATTCAAAGAGGAGGTGCTACAAGGCATACTGGGAGAGGCATTTTTGAACTAGGTACATGTACACAATGCAATGCTCCTAAAGCATTTTGTGTACACTATAATCCACACCTCTGGGCATCGTGAGTGGGGAATGTAGGTAGCAGAGCGACTTGTTCAATCCAATTTTCTCCACCAAGTGAATGTGGCCATTGTTTACCTCAACAACTACCTATGAAGAAGACTAGTGGGCAACACCATTTGTGTTGCGATCATGACCCAAAATGAAGCCATTGAAGAAGAAGTGACCCTTCTCCATGTGGGGCTAGTGAGTAACAACATGGGGCTATTTTCCCAATTTTTCTATTGTCATGAGAACCTACTATCACTTGCCCAGATAGAGCATCTTCAGGTGGTGTTGGAAGTGATTTGTGTGCTGATTTTTTCCCTTTGTGCGTGAAGATATATTCATTTTAATATTATCTACCCCTTTTTGTAATCGAGAGAATTTTTTTTATCTCCACCAGTACATATACATATAATAAAATTATGTCATTTTGTATCTTTGGTGTTGCCTCTCTTTTTTATGAACATTTATGTCTTTGGTTTTAGTTTAGTTCATTGTATCTAAATGGAATTTATTCATTTCTGCACAAATATTTTGTTGTTTATCTCGAATGCACCTAAAACTGTACTGCAAATTTTTTAAATTAATTTAAAACTAAACTTTGGAGGTAATACAAGGGTTTGTAGAAAAAACAAATCACCACTAGAGTTTTAGAAATTTCTTCAATTCCTGCCTAGCTTGAGAAACTTTGAAACTTATTGTCGATGGCATTTTCAACAAGTTCATGAACCTTAAGCATGAACCACCAACCATTCAAATGAATGACTTAGAGTATGTGGGAGTTATTATAATACCCTAAAACGCCACCCGACTTAAGGAAAAAAAGAAATAAAGGGAAAAGGTGGTAAAATGGGAAGTTAGTTGAACTAGTGAAAAAACCACCCATGTTAGGGACACTTAATAAAACACCGCCCAACTTAAGACTTGACAAAAATTTCGACATGGGGGTGTCAGTTTTAAGAGAGGGACCCAAAATCTAAGTAACAGTGGCTCTGATTAGGGACAAGGACTGAAGAGGACGCAACCGAGAACCCAAAAGCATTATGACCAGTATTATCCATTGGGCAATAGAGTCAAGAAAATAGGGAGGACAAAAACCCAAAACCAAACAAACATGCCCAAAAATAAGACACCAAAACCAACTATATACAATGTAGTTTGGCACCTACCAAGGAGGAAAAGAAGGAATAACTCACATGAAACTATTGGCAGGTTGCAAGAAGAATGATTGAGACCTGAAAATGCTTGTTAGCACAAACAAATTCTAAAGCAAGGAAAATTTTTGAATAACCTAAACCTGGGTTTTGTAACTAGATAGAATACCAATTTCAATGCTTTTGAATAACCGTCTCTCATCACAAATCTTCTCTTGATGCAAAAAGATAGGTATAGAAGTGCCTAGAGAACTTTTTTATTATTTCCTAAGACTTTTTTATTGAAAATGTTTCTTGCCCTTGAGATAAATTTGAATTTTCCACACCCCCTGCAACAACATAACTTATTGCTTCATGAGAAACATTTTTATAATCGTGGCTACATTATGAGCTTAAGACACTTCAATCCCCTACCACAACAATATCCTTTTCCTGACCATTAATAGAAAGATGAATGACCTCCACTGCTAACGGTTCTGGCAGACCAAGCCTTGGTTCCTCGAACATAAGATTATTATGAATTTCAAATTCCTCAAACATGAAAAGAGGATTCAAACTAATTAACCATCTTACCCCATATTCACTTGGAGGATCTTTATTATTTTCCTCAATAGCATATGCAATATCATCAGCAACATCCTCAAATATGAAGGTCTCATATTCAAGGGTGGAAAGATAATTTGACCCTTTATCTTCACTAGTGGAACTAGAAGGGGTAAATAATTTGCAGGAACATATGAAGGATTAAACTAAAAAGAAGGGGTATACCTTTCTCATGGTGTCGATTCTTCATCATCACTAGATGAGCTAAGACCATCTTTTGACTAGAGTGTATTGTTTGGAATATATGCCTGGGCATACCAACACTGATTTTATTTCTTTACATCCTTGCTTCTCTCAAGAAAGGGTTGCACTTCGTTCAATATTGTCAAATTCATTTTCTCAACAATAGGACGGGAAATATTGGTAACTGCTGAGAAACCAAAGAGGCTATGGGTGAGAGGTGGGAAATTAACAATAGGTTGAGTAATATAGTCAAACCTCCATTTTCCCACTATAATTAGGTTGTTCTCAATGTTCACTGCTTCAAGATGGGCTTGTTCAATCCTAGAGACCTTACCTCTTTTTAGCATGAGTTGGACATCAGGATCAAGAGCATAAGTGAATACATCGATTGAATTATTTTGCTAGATTGTTCTGGTGTAGGAATCTTCCAAATATATTGATTGAACCGATAAAAAATTCCCTCATAGTCTCATGCCTTTCCTTCATAATTTTAAAATATATTCTGAGTAAAGCAATGACATCAATAGGACTTTGGAAACGTTACCAAAAAAAAGATTATAAAACATCCCAGCTAGTTATACAATCCTTCTCTAATCCCCTAAAACATTCAACTTCTTTTTCGATTAGACTATCAACAAATATCTTGAAAAAAATGTTTGAGCCTCTTGGATTCCCAAAAATCATCTTATTGCAATCATGCCTAGAACATGCTCTTCCGGATCTTGAGCACCATTAGCAGAGAATTTTGGGAATATTTTCCTTGAACCATGTGACAAGTCATTGCATTGTGATAGAGTGAAAGGTCCAATATGGTTACCTGAAGGGACATAAGCTTTGATATTCAGAGTCACCAACTCCTATCGGAGTAAAGAAAGGTAGACCCCCAGGCTATTGCCTAGGTGCCAGTTGAGTTGGAGGGTGATTCAACAACTAGTTCTGGTGCTGATTTAGATGTTGATTTGGAGGTTTATTTGGACGTGGATTAAGCTAATGGGTACGGTCGTCGTAGTACTCAAAGATCAATCTTGGGGGATGCTCAACCACTATTACAAGTGAGAGGCGAGCCTACTCTTCTTCCTCTTCTACAATAAAATTAACTCACATATAATCTATTGCACTTCTCCTATACCTCCAAGTGAGCATATTTAATTGCAGTATGATATCCTCTTTCTCTACTTGCATCTAATCCAAGTCAGGTTGAAGTACAAAAAATATGTCATTATGGGGAAGTACCATCTTGTTGTATGACACGAAAGCAACTTGTCAAAAAAATAAATCTTTCCCCACTAGAGTCACCAAAAATATGTTAGCGAATAAACTGGCCCCTGATAGATATGCCTATAATAAATAACTCTCTTGCCCGATAAGCACTAATGCCAAGCCACTAACAGCTCTAGAAAGTCCACAATTACATTTGTGGCTTTCCTCTGAATTGAGAGGTACAACTCCCTCATATTATTTGAATGAGAACTAAATGTTCTTTTAACCAGAAAGAAATAAATGCAATAGACATTAGCCCATAAAAATGCAGCTAATGTGAAGTGAATTCTAACAGTTCATTAATTGACTAGCTCACAGACTGTACCGACTAATGACAAATGCAATTGTAAGAAAAAAGGAGAGATTTCATAATTGTAATAGATGAAATAAATGTAGCTGAATATATTTCACATAGAAAACATATTCTATTTATGTACATGACTCATAGGTTAGTATGATCAACATTACATTTGACTCATAGCTCATAGATCGAGAGTTATTGCAATTAGAAAGTAAATGAAACTCCAAGAAAATCAAATTTTCCTCCCTTGACTACAACATAGTGTATTCTCCAAAAATTGGACCCTTGTTGAATGTCTCTTTACACAAATATAGGGATCATTTTCCTCTTTTCAATGGTTACCAATCAGTTGAAGTAATTCTTTCTTTCCACATAATTGTCCATCTTGAAAAATGATGATCGGGAAATAATAAATAGCCAAAATTATTACACCACTAATTATAATACTTTGAGAAATTTCTAAGAATTTCTTGATTAAACTTGTACCCAGTGGCCATCAATTCTTGAATGGTTTTCATACTTCACAAATTAAGCATTAAATAACTATCACAGAGGTGCAATGAAAACCACTATTATAGGTGAGAGGCGATCCTACTCTTCTTCCTCTTCTACGATAAAATTAACTCACATATAATCTATTGCACTTCTCCTATACCTCCAAGTGAGCATATTTAATTGTAGTATGATATCCTCTTTCTCTGCCTGCATCTAATCCAAGTCAGGTTGAAGTACAAAAAATATGTCATTATGGGGAAGTACCATCTTGTTGTATGACACGAAAGCAACTTGTCAAAAAAATCAATCTTTCCCCACCAGAGTCGCCAAAAATATGTTAGCGAATAAATTGGCCCCTGATAGATATGCCTATAATAAATAACTCTCTTGCCCGATAAGCACTAATGCCAAGCCACTAACAGCTCTAGAAAGTCCATAATTACATTTGTGGCTTTCCTCTGAATTGAGAGGTACAAATCCCTCATATTATTTGAATGAGAACTAAATGTTCTTTTAACCAGAAAGAAATAAATGCAATAGACATTAGCCCATAAAAATGCAGCTAATGTGAAGTGAATTCTAAAAGTTCATTAATTGACTAGCTCACAAACTGTACCAACTAATGACAAATGCAATTATAAGAAAAAAGGAGAGATTTCATAATTGTAATAGATGAAATAAATGTAGCTGAATATATTTCACATAGAAAACATATTCTATTTATGTACATGACTCATAGGTTAGTATGATCAACATTACATTTGACTCATAGCTCATAGATTGAGAGTTATTGCAATTAGAAAGTAAATGAAACTCCAAGAAAATCAAATTTTCCTCCCTTGACTACAACATAGTGTATTCTCCAAAAATTGGACCCTTGTTGAATGTCTCTTTACACAAATATAGGGGTCATTTTCCTCTCTTCAACGATTACCAATCAGTTGAAGTAATTCTTTCTTTCCACATAATTGTCCATCTTGAAAACTGATGATTGGGAAATAATAAATAGCCAAAATTATTACACCACTAATTATAATACTTTGAGAAATTTCTAAGAATTTCTTGATTAAACTCGTACCCAGTGGCCATCAATTCTTGAATGGTTTTCATACTTCACAAATTAAGCATTAAATAACTATCGCAGAGGTGCAATGAAAACACATGTGTAAGCTATCTAGCAAGATGATCAATAGGGAATATAGCTTAAATTCTTGTCATATCAAAAATTAATCCCAACCGCAATTTCCATCGTATCACCTTAATCATTCTCGGCTCAAATATCTCACCAACCTTCTATAAATTCAACATGAACTACCTCACTTGCCAACCTAAAGTGTCAAACATGGCAAGTGCTCAAAGTGATGGAGTATCCATGAATGACTTCAGTGTCATTGAAGAAATTGAATGTAGTCCCATCTTCAAGTGTTTGTCCAACCAGTTGAAGGAGGTCTTCGTTTTCTAGAGTGAAGTTGAAGAGGAGGTGCTATGAGACATATTGGGAGATGCATTTCTAAACTGGGTGCATGTGCACAATGCAATGCTCCTGGAGAATTTTGTGTACACTGTAATCCGCACCTCTGGGCATTATGACTAGGGAATATAGACAAAGGAGCGATTGGTTCGACCCAAGTTTCTCCATCGAGTGAATGTGGCCATTGTTGGCCTTAGTAACTACCCACGACATGGATTGGTGGGTGACACCATTTTTATTGTGACTGTGACCCAAAATGAAGCCATTGAAGAAGCAATGACCCTTCTCTGCATGAGGCTAGTGAGGAATGACATGGGGTTATTTGCCCAATTTCTGCAGTCTTGTGAGAACTTATTGTCACTTGCCCAGATAGAGAATCTTCAAGTGGTCATGGAAGTGATCCATGTTCTAATTTTTTCCCTTTATATATGAAGATATCATCATTTTAATATTATCTACCCCCTTTTTGTAATCGACAAAAAATTGTGTGTCTCTACCAATACATATATAATAAAATATATCATTTTGTATCTCTAGTGTCGCCTCTCTTTGTTATGAACAATTTTGTCTTTGGTTTATTTTTAGTTTGTTGTATCTGAATGACATTTATTAATTTCTACACAAATATTTTGTTGTTTATCTAGAATGCACCAAATTTTTTAAAATTCCTTTAAAATTGAACTTCGGTGGTAATATGGGGGCTTCATAGAACTGAACAAATTACCACTGGGTTTTTAGAAATTACTTCAATTCTCACCTAGCTTGAGAAACTTCAAATCTTATTGATGGCAATCTTTTCAACAAGTTCATAAACCTTAAGTATAGACTGCCAACCATTCGAATGAATAACTTAGAGTATGTGGGAAGTTATAATAATACCCTAAAACGTCGTCTGACTTAAGAAAATAGAGAAGTAAAGGGAAAAGGTAGTAAAAAGGGAACTTAGCCAAACTAGTGAAAACACTGCCCAGGTTAGGGACACTTAATAAAACATCACCTAGCTTAAGACTTAACCAAAATTTCAACATGGGGGTGCCAATTTTAAGAGAGGGGCCCATAATCTAAGTAACACATTACATTGGCCAGAGTGGCCACAGTTTCTTTGTGCGAGCCAGTTGGTTGTGACATCATTGAAATTCCTTGGCTTGAGGTATCAAGGACTTCTTCCCTACCTTGGTCAGCTGCCTTTGCTTCAATAACTTTTCTTTTCAACACCCCTACTATACCCCAATTTACTTACCATATTTTTCTTTCTCTTAACATTGTGGTGGTATATGGGTGTTATCCTAGCCTCCTTCATTTTTTTGAGGTAACCATTCATCCAAGACTGAGTATAATTCAATACTTGCTTGGAAATCCCCTCAATGGTTACGATCTCCTTATTCTAGTCAGGGTATGGGATAGGTTCATCATAAACTTTTTCTGATTCATAAGTTAGGTTGCTTACGTCTCCATTATCAACATCCATTTGTTTGAGAATATCATGAGTTCTGAGAACCTTTATTGCATCTAGTGATAACCTATGACATGGCCTCTTTCTCACAACATTCTCATCATCAAAATAATACCAATATTCCTCCATGTGAGGAACATGATCATATTTATTACTTATATCCTTGGCAAAACGCTCCACCGGGTCATAATTTTCCCCCTAGAGTGTGAAAAGCTCTATCCCATAGGTTTTTAACTCATCTTCGCACAACCTTGCCTTTCTAGTTGACATACATTTATAATTACCAATAGTGATAGGGAATTTCATAGATCATTTCTTGTGTATTTGTAAAAAAATAGTATGAGATGATAACACCTATCTCACAAATTCAAGTAACAATATCTTATCTGGTGGATATCTAGGCAGCATGAAGGGATAATCTATCAACCCTTCCACTTTGATGTAGGTGAATGTAGGAAATTGAATAAACCAGCATCCAACATCACATATAACATCCTACACTTCAAGAAATTGTCTCTTGGCTTTGTCCCCTTCCATCAACCTTACCAAACTCATAGAAAACACATCATTTACCCTTCGGTAGTGCTCTCAATACTGGTGAGAAGTGATCTAGGGAAAATTATGATAAATCAAGTTATTTCTTGGTTCTCTCCCCAAGGTACCTACTCTTTTCAAACCTTGTATATTTTCCCTTAGGGCACATGAATAGACAACATATGAAGACATCGTGAACCACTGGGTAGTTGGGAATGTTTGTATCTATTCATACAATTTGTCACTAATAAATCTTCTCCAATGAATCTGCATGGGGCTTTCCCTCATTTCCCCCATAATTTTGAACATCTAGGGTTTAAATTTTTTGGCATCTCTACATCCAACCACTCTGTTCAAAAGGGTTATCATATCCTATATTTCTTGAATGAATAATGACATAAGGATATCTTTTGGAATCTTCACCATCTTCTCCTGGAACCATGTTGATAACATGACCTTCCTATTCTTCTCTTTCAAGCTCTTATATGTTGTGATGCATCCTTTATTTCAAATGTATTCATCATGTTGAACAAGGGGAGCCCAAATGTATACACAATGCCATCTATCGAGAGGTCTGTATAGACTCTCCCTTCTTTCACAGAAACCCTCCTATCTAGGTCATACCACTTCATACATTCCAATACCAATTCAAGGGCATTCATTTCTAATGGGAACCCTCCTACAAAATGCATTCCATTGGCGACCATATTATTAGTTCATTGAGTGGCATCTTCTTGATGAATCCTCTTGGAAAATTCACACTTGTTGAAGCTTCCCGAATGGGTGTTTGTAATAATTTTGTAGGCTGGTATGGCTTATGAGATGAGGAATTCAAATTCCTCATTAGGCTTCTTCTTCCTTGAAGTACTCATTTCCTCTTTAATTTCCTGCATTATTAGCATATATGTGCTCTACGTATGAGTTAGGGCTAATTCTAACCATGCATTCTCAATAATTCATAAAATTTCCTTACCCTAACCATTTACTGACTGAAATTAGGTTAAATTCTTTAAGAATACCAATATTTTCTTCACAAATTAACTAGAGGTAATTATGTTTAACCAAAGACATGCATGCATAAAGATTAACAGAATTCAATTACAAGAAAAGTACTTGGTTTTGCTGATAGTGTGATTGAAAAAATACAGGTTCAAACCCTAATAAAGGTGTTCTTCTATGTTTTGAAACTTACTTTTCTCTTCATGCCACAACCATTGTTTTAATTCATTAATTTTCTTGAAAATGGATGGTCTTGCACGAGTTAGTGTGCTATGGAAGCAACTGCATGCTCAAGGTGGTGCCAAGTACTATGTTGTTCGCCACATTTATTAATTCTATTTACTGTGTATTAATTACCCCAAACAAAGGTGCAATCATAGTGAATTAGGGTTCACATCAGGAAATCCTTGATTTCTACGCTTAGGTCCATCTTTGAAAGGAAAGTGAAATAGGTGGCAGACATGGCATGCTTACGTGTCACATTAGTCCTCGTAGGACAATGGTATCAGATTCAGCATCCAGCTTGGATATTGAATGAGTAACTAACAATAAGATTTGAAACATCCAACACCCAATTTGAAAGAGTTATCGAGGTTGATATTTTTACTTACCGGGTTTATGGGAACTAGGTGCAAAGGATACCTGGGTGCGGGTAAAAATTAAGACTGGTTTGGTTCAACAATGAACTTAGTTTCCAAAACTTTCAAATTTTGATTCTAAAGAAAAGAAAAGATGTGACTGGGCTTTACTTAATAAACAATAAACAATAATAAAATTGTATGGAAAAATATTCACAAACAACCCAAGCCAAGGAAGACATCAGTTTGAGTGGGATCAAGAAATTTTGGAGCAAGACTTTCATTTTACCATTTCCTCCAAAAGACACACCAACACAAACAAAAAGCAAAGTAAGGGAAAAACAGGGAGAAAAAAAGGGGGTCCACATTTTGCTAAAGGAAAAATGGGACGTGTTGTAAGACTACACAATATTAACAAGGTTGTATTCATAGTTCTTGCATACTTCAATGATTCCCATAAAATAGCTACCAAGGATGTTGGGTGAATTGTTGAATTGCAAGTTATTGCTAATATCGCCATGGTTGTGATCAATGAGATTGGGTCGTATGCAAAATATTGGCTTGTTTGGAAGCAAATACTCTCGCTTGTGGATGTGGTCTACTATCATGCTATTCTCTTCCTGATTGTTTGGTCTATCAAGAATTTGTGTGAAGTTGCTCATAGAGATGGTAAGGTTGAGATAAATCTGATGAAATTGATGCTTTTCAAGTAGTATTGTATTATGGTGGTTGGCTATATATACTTTACCAGGGTTGTTGGCCATGCCTTGGCTACCATTACTGATTACCCGTATTTCTCAACTAGTATGTTGACTAAATAATTGGCAACACTTTGGTTATATGTGTTTACCAGTTACAAGTTCTAGCCTATAGGATACAATTTGTATTTTTTCATAGATAAGGCCAAGGCTGTTATTGCATAATGTAAAGACAAATCTAGATTCTATGAAGTATTGGATGCAAACAACAAGGCTAGAACAAGATGATTCAAAGAAGAGTGATTGAGGAAGGGGATAGAACATATTACAGACTCAGTGAGGCTTTGGAAGATTGTGGTGGAGTTTGAGAAGGATGTAAAAGAGGTAGATTATTTTGGGTTGAATCAGTTCTTGACAGAGGTAATGTGAGGGAAAAATGCAATGGATTGGTTAGTTGGTAATGATGATACAATGGACTAGTCATTTGGTCTAGTAATTAAGTAACAATGAGTTTCAAGGAAAGTGGGGATAACAGTACAGTTTGTACTTCAAATGGGAGATTGTTGGAAGTGAAGTCCAATCATCACTACCCTTTCATCTTCCTCTTCCCATGTCTCTTCACTTGCCTAAAGAGTTGGATATATTTCCTTTCTCATTCTCTTTTGGTATGATGAGACTGATGTATTTGAGTTGATCAATAAAACTGTGTGCCCTACTTTCCTTGGTGGATGTAGCCATTTTAATGGTGAACCACGTTAAATAACTATGTCAATTATTTGTCTTTATTTTTTGCAATTATTATTGTTGTTATGTTTTATGGTTTTCTTCTATTATTGTTGCAAAGTTATCTCAACAATCGCCCCTGCTCTGTGGTGGACACATCATAATAGAAAAGAGGCATGATAACTTCCTAAACAAGATATCAAAGAAGGTCAACTTTAGACTACAATGAATCTTGTGAGAAATAGAGTTTGAATCCAAATAATAAGATAAGAGAAAAGTGGGATTTTGATTGGGGTCATTTCTTTACTTTTAGCCAAGAGGACACATTATGTCTATATGCAATTATAAGAACAATTGCCTCTTGTTAATAAGATCACTAGAACAAACATAAAATCGCCAACATCAACCAAATTATATGACCCATTTTTTAGTTGCAGAGTTGCAGACAATGGATGGTTTGGCATTGTGGTTTGACGGATCAAGAGAATTATCTTTCAAATTCCTCCTTGATTTTATACCCGCTCGCATGGAAACTGAGTTATTGGAAACACTCACTTTCAGAGAATTTAGGTAGTACAACCTCCACATTCTCTCTGGTCACTGAAAAATATACTTCGGCAAGATCATTTAAAAAAATTCATCCATCATTTTTAAAATCGAAAAAAGCGGAAAAATTCAAGACTAAATAAATAATGGTGTTATCGCTTCGTCATCCCTGAATAGTTGTGTCTGTGCTACAACAATATTATAGGTTAATTATGTTTGAATCAAAAATCATATTAAAATTTTTCTCTGTTGAAAAGTATATTTTGAATTTTGTTAGTTTAGCCCATGGGTAGTAGATTTAGTCATGTTCTAATTTTCGTTTAATCAAAACCTAAAAAAGAGGGTACATTTTCTAAATAGTCCTAGGCAAATTATTTCAGTGTGATCATTTCAAAAAGGTGAGTTTATTTTGGTATTTCAGCGAAATCCCTAGAATCTGTATAATAGACATTAAATTTGTTGAATGATCATAATGGAAGGGCAAATTTGAGGTTTCCAAAAATTAGTCAAAAGTTAAGATTTGATGTCTATGTAGTCTTTTGAATCAAATTCATTGATCCATATTTATGAGTGATTTTCATATGAACTCATTTTTCAGGAGAATAAATGGTTCACTTAACACTTATTGAATCTAGGTGATGCTCATAGGAGTGAAGCATCAAGAAGTCACTCATCTCAGTACTACTTTGAATTAAATAACAATAAAAAAACTTGAATATTTTTTTGTCACATCATTTAAGACATGAATCTTGCCAAGACTCTTATTTGCAATTTACCATGGAATGGCATAAATACCTACACGGTGCCACTCCTTGTGTCATAGTGCAAACATGAAGCATGTGGGAGTCATCAATAGGTCATGTGTGAAGGCTTATGAGTCAACACAATACATGACACAAGTCAATAATTGAATAGGATTATGTAGGCCCCTATTTGAATGAGATCAAACCCTAGATATTGGGTTCTAAGGCCTTAGGATCATCCTAACCCAATTTGAATATTAATAAAGATATTTAATTACTTGTCAATATAACACAAAACCCATGATAAATGGGGCTTGTTATCCCACCACAATTTCATTAATTAAACTTTGATAGTTGATTTATTTTACTAATTTATATCATTAACATAGTTAGTCATATTAGAGCGACACCTACATCTAACATGATTTGATTAACTTGTACAACAAATAAACAATTATAATTGCATGAAGGTTGAGGGTAGAGTTAACCTTAGGGGAATCCTCTTTCCTTTATTTTATTAAAAGAGGTCATTTCTAAATTATAATGTCCCCCACAAATAAAGCTAAAAGAACATAAGGTTGCATATTTATTTTAAGAACAAAAGCTTTTAAGTTACAACTTAAATCAACTTCTCAAGGGGGCTTAATCACATGATCACCCACCATGGTCTTAATCACCATTAGATTAAAATAGTTTGAATTAAATAACTCAAAAATGTTAAATAGTATTTCTTAATAATTTGAGCATTAAATCATAGCCCTCAAATCTTAGGGCGTTTTTAAGGAACCCTAATTCATAAGGATATCTCATAAAAAATCCTCTCATATTCTTACCTTCATTTTTCTTTGCAAGTTGAAGGGGGGGATTAAAAGAAGAAATAGCCCCATAGAAAAATGAAGAATAAAGCTATGGTTAGTGTTACATATTTTTTTCATTTTTACAATATTTGCCTCTCCTCCCTTTTGATGTAAATGCAATATACCTTTGTTTGTATATGTATAAATATAACACTATGTAATTAAAAAATATAGATTTAATATATATATGTGAAAGTTTACTTTATATTATTTTATATAATATTATACAAACACGCATAACAATTGTTGAATAATATTGTTTTTATTAAAAATTGAATATATAAAAAAATAAAATAAAATGACACTCAAGGTCATACATGGGTCTATGGACCCCTTTGCGAACATAGCTCACAAGAGGGCATAAATCATGGGGGAAAATATCCCCAATGGGTAGATTCCATTGTGATTGGGCTTTAGGCCAATCCATCGCACCCTTACCCTAACCCTAAGTCACATTTTCTTAGTTTTTAAAAATTTATTTATTAAAACTTTTTTTGTTTAATTTTTATAGAACTGTAGCATCATAAATTGTCACACCTAACAATTTCACACTTGTTTTAGCCCACCCCTATGTGCTTGGACCTAATTGTGCTCTTAATTTTCTCGATTTATGATTATATTTATAAAATTGGGGTTAAATTGGAAAATCAATTAATATTTATTTCACATGTAAAAACCCAAAATAAGTTTGGTCTAGGGTGCCACTGCCCTTGACTAGCCCATTTTTCCCCAATTTTTTTTATGAATAGGGAGATATCTATATTAATTTAGAGATAAGAATACATATTCACAAAAAAAGGGGTGGGTGGTAAGAAGGCACACCTCGATAGTCACATGGGAAAAGCCTAGAAAAACCAAAATATCATATCACATGGGCCAAGCCCAAAAGTCTAAAAGAATGAAATAAAAAATTAAACAAACAGGCCATTAAGGGGACAGTGGTGTTTTTTCTACGGCTGGCTCTTGCAATCTCGCCCTGGTGCGAGGAAGAAGATAAAGATTATGATGGTTGGGGTGCTCCTCCTGATGTCACTCCAAACCCCACTGATGTATGGGGGAAAAACATGGATGATTGAGATTTTTCCCCAATTTGAATATATTATTGTCAAAATTTTAACATTTATAAATTTAAATTTATTTGTCAACTTTCGATAATTAATTTTACGAGAAAATGAGTTAATTCATATAAATACACGTCTTTTCACCATTTGAAATACTAATAAAATCCTAGTGAAATTATTGAGAAATTGAGCATCCTAAAAATAAGTCAAGAGCGAAATAAGTAAAGTTTACAACATTTATTATTAGTCAAGATTCATGTTTGCAATGCATCTTGCCTTTATGTGAGTTTATTTATGTTTTAAGTTCATTTGTTGTGTGAGTACTAACACTTACATGTCCTTTAATCAAAAAAACAATTGTCCTTGCATGAGATGAGTACAATGACTTCAGTCCATCAAGGAAAGTAGATTTAAGTGGTAAGTTGCATCACTTTTCAATTTATCATTCTTTTATCATTTTTCCTCTTCTTGACTGAGGGTAATCACTCTTTTACATCATTATATTTGTTGTGGAGGTAGAAATAACAAAATAAGGTTTGACTTAGGAAATCCCGTATATGGTACAACCCTTTCTCTCCTCTCTTATGTGCAAGTGGAAGATCTAAAGTGGATCTGGGAAAGGATTGAAGACCTCATTACAAGATCAATTATTCAAGTCTCCTACCTCAACAAATTAGGGAAAGTGGAATTAATCATCAATAGACGAAGTTTGGAAGCTGAGTTCTGAAAGGAAGAACCTACAAACTATGACTATTTGAGATTTGGTTTATGACTCTTGGGATACACACTTCCAAGTTTAGGGTGCCAACACCTCTGTCTAGCCAATTAGAGCTCAAATTCATATGCCAGGTTCCTCTATCTACACTTTCATGCTATGTACTTCATTTATGGGTTTATAATTTATACTTTTTTATAACCACATCAATTTTTTGTAACTTCATAATTGACCTAGGTATACATTTTCATTATAAAATCAAATTAACCATTAAGCAATCTATCATTATCAATCTCTCCCAAGAAAGAACCAAAAACCCAATCCACAATTCTAGCTCTTCTATAGAGGTTAGTAGCCAAGTGGGTGTTTGTGATCATTTTTGGTTCCTTCCTCATCTGATATAGGAGAAGGTCTGATTTAGACCCTAGATCCCTTTTTCCCACATCATATTTTGGTGAACTTGATGCTTGTTACATTTTTAAAACCTTCTAAAATCTTAATTTTATTTTTAGTAAATATAAGGTTGTTTGAATTGGTCACTTATGCATACATATTTTGGTGAAAACATTGAAAAAGTAAAGATTTTCATAGTGTTTTCCATTTCAAAAGATAAGAAGGTGTTCTTTTTTAGCCTTTTCAAAGTAGATTAAATCAATTGCTACATTTTAAATCTAAAAATTATCTTTTCAATATATTGTATTACTTTAAAAACATAAAATTTCATGTGTGATTGTATGTCTCACATGGAAAAAATAAGGTTTTGTACATTTCTAGAAATCTATCTATTGCCACATTTAAATCTCTACAACTTTAAATCCTTAGATATTGTAGGTGATTTCTAGATTATGAATTTAGTCAAAACTTGTTGTAGACACCTAAAAATTGTCCTAACCCAACCACGCCTCATTTTAGCCCATCCTATCCCATTAATTAATTAAATAGTACTTATTTATTTATTTAATTTACCCATCACCTTTATCCCACTTTATCCCAACCAATTAATTAAATAAATATTTATTATGTATTTAATTATTTTATCTATTATCCTTATTCCCCACCTTTAATCAAATAAATTTTATATTTATTTAATTAAGTCTAGCCTTATCCCCAAATCCTCTAGCTAAATTAATTAATTAATTCTCAATTAATAAATTAATTTAGGCTAATTAATGCCCATTACCCTTTTCTTCCATTATTTAATTCCACTTTACCCCTATCCTTATCCATTGATTCCATTAACATAGATCACAATCTAAACTTGTCACCAAATGACAAATGTCCCCTTCAAATGTCTAACTAAGCCCTTGTTCAAGATTCATTGAATCTAGACACTTCCCAAAAGTCAAACTAACTATTCATCTTAGCCCTTCATTTAATATCCCACATCTTAATCCATCCATCCATATAAGGATGTTTCCCTAAACCTAGCCCTTGTCCCTCATGTGACACTTGTCGCATGACTACAATTTCAATCCAAACCCCATCTTCTCATTCAATCCTATCCATTCATCATAAATGCATCCAAAACCTCTATTTCTTTCATCTCATTTCTATAAATGAGAGACCTCCCATCCCATTTTCATCAACATTTTTTATGCTAATGTCATGTTGTTGGAATTTATATTGATTCATGAGAAACCAAATTCAATCTTTTCAGGTTTGCATGTGGTTTGGTTTGATTTAAGCTATTTTTATGAATATTTCTATTATATCTATTTTACATGCATACACTTGCATCTCTGGACTAGGGTGCCACTACCCTATCCAGTTGATTTTAAGAATTTGAATCATAGTTTTGTCTCTCTAATTTTTGTGTAGATCAGTGTTTTATTTTTTACTATAACTATGTTAGTTTTTTTCACTATTATCTTTTTTCTTCTTTTCATTATATGAGCACTTCAATGTTTTGAATCTTTTAATAAATTTATGACCTTCATGACCTAGTGTCCCATATCTAATACCCCTGTGAAATGCAATTTTAGAATTGTGGCTTCCTATGTTGCAATCATATCAAGTGTTGAGCCTGAGTCTTATAGCTATTTCACTCAAGGTGTTACATCTACTAAATCATATTTGATTATCTTCCTAATCCTACATTGCCTATGTCTTGCTTTCCACCTAACATTTATATGGAATTGGAGGCTACTATTGCCCATGTCCCTAAAGATAAACTTAAATAGTTAGAAAAATACCTAGAAGTAATTCAATAATACTTAAGTACTAAGTCTTTGGTTGGAGAAACAGTTCCTCTTGTAGATAACCTTAGGATGCCAATCAATGATGCACAAGGGATATATGTGATGTGTATCCTAGCCCATATAATGGATGAAAACATTCCTACAATGCCTAGTTGCGCTCAAGCATTTACAAATGCTCAAACTCAACTAGAAAAATAAGTTTCCTCTTTTATGACCATTCCTTCTATTCCTAACTTTAGCCCTCAAATTGTAGCATCAACCATAAAATATAGTAATGGTCTGAACTCAAGCTTAGGGATTTCCTGTGGAAATCCTTATAGTTTTGTCCCTTCACCTACAATACCTTCATGTTGTTCACCTATTATAAACATGAAAAATAATATCCCATCAACCATCCATAATAGTTTATCATATTCAACACATTCTTAAAATATGTCACCAAATGATGCTGTGATAAACCGACTTCTACAAAAAAATTCAAATATAAACCAAATTTAATCCAATGCAAACCCACCCACATACCTTATTCAAATTACATTATCATTTGTTATATTTAAGACACCTATCCTACAAAACATCGAAATACCTCACTTTAAAAAGTACAATGGAAAAGGAGATCCTAAAAATCATGTGCTAGCCATTACTGGCTTGTGTAGCGGCTTCATTTTTGAAGATGCACTCCTAGAAAAACTCTTTCCTAGATCATTGAAATATATGGCCTTGGATTAGTTTTTCTCATTACCAAGCAATTCAATTACCTCCTTTATGCAACTCATTAAAGAATTAATTCCACTTTCAAGTGAACTTTGGACCCCAAGTCACATTGACTAACTTGGTCCATTGTAAACAAGGACTAGAAGATAAAATAACATATTTATAGGATGATACCAATCACTTTATTAAAAAATATCCTATTTTTTTGCAATTGTTGATATTTAAAGGGTGTTAATAAGAGACTTACAACCCAATATTAGAGATAAGATAGTATTGATGAAATATCTATCATTCACACATCTATGTACAACCCTTTGTGATTATTAGATATCAAAGTTAGTCAATATGAGGGTACACCTTCATCAACTCCTACTGGTCAATTCAAAGTCATGCCTCAAATAAATTATCAATCATTTAAGAAAAAAAAAACTTCATAAAGATAAATAGTCCTCAACCTTCTAATAAAATTGAAGCATAATGTTGCAACCACAACACCATATCAATTTAGGCCAAGAGATATGAAATTATCACAATTGCTCAATTATCTCCACAATAATAATGTTGTAGTTACTAAACAATAATATAAATCAATTTCCTCCAATTAGAACTATTGATAAAACTAAACCATTAACATCGAACTTTAATGCAAGAATATTTTTGTCAATATCATTGTACAAGTAGGAATGATACAGAAATATGTATGTTCCTTAAGCGCCAAGTGCAAGACCTCATCGATTCTAATCTCATCTAGTTGGATAATATAAATGACAAAGGGAATGAACTAGTTTCACCACCTAATCAAAACTTACAAATATTTACAAACCCATTGCCAATTCATTCAAATAACTTTGTCCAACAAAGTGATAATGAAGAGGATAATAAGTATCTATTTGACTTTGTAAACACAATTGAAGTTCAACCTTGTAAGGGCCAAACCAATATTTTTCTTGATATTGATTTCACACATATTGATTCTTCTATAACTACACTTGATGGTCCTCTTTATATCATTGGTAGAATATATGTTAAACCCACAAGGGGAATATTCATTGATCCCATGTGTGCTATGAATGTGATCATCGAAGAATTCTTGCATGTGGATGAACTCTATAAAGTGTTGGGAAAATGTGTATCAACCTTGCAATTGTATACAATTTATTGATAGGATGTATGTTGGTATGTGGCAACTGATCATGCAAATATTGTGCACTTGTAATAAGACATGGGGTTTGGGGCAATGCACCAATTTTTTGCTGACATGTCAAGGTTTTCTTCCACTGACACGTCGAGGTTTTTTTTCCCACTGACACATCAAGGTTTTTCTATTAACACATCAAACAAAAAAATGACCTTGTAAAATCTTAATTCTAGAATGTTCCAAAAATTTTGTTATAAGCGGGTGGGATGTATGTAGATGGTGTGTATTATGAGTTTTTGATAGTAGTCATGGTGTTTCTTGATCTCTGTTGGTGATAATCCTGTGAGAAGCTTTCTCTGCAAGTATATTGTAATCTTTTGATTTCTGAGTAATATTGGGCAACTTTTGGAGTGTGAGGTTTTTCTCCTAAAAGATTTTTCCCCACATAAATCATTGTGTTGTGGTATGCATGATACTTTTGTTTATTTCTTATTAAGTTTTTGTAATTGTTAAAGATCTGTAAAAGTTTGGTATTATTCTCCTCTCAAGGTTAGTGTAGGAAGTTGTTCTACTACCTTAGCTTCCTTATAAGTGGTATCAGAGCTTGAACACCTTTGGTTTCAGTTGTTGGTTGTTGGGTTTTTTGAACTAATCCATATTTGAGTGGGAGCTTGTGCAGTAGAAACCTTGTGATCTTGTTGCAAGAATTTTCAAATGATGAGAGTTCATCAAAGAGAATAGAGGTGGAGAAATATTTTGGAAATAATTTTGAGATGTGGAAGCTAAATATGGAGGATCTGTTGATAGATTAAGATATATGGGATGTTGATGAGAATGTTTCAAGGCCTATAGATCCTACTCAAGCTACTCAATATGATGTTATGGACTGTAAAGCCAAATTTTTAATCAGATTATGCTTGGAAAACTCTATTTTAATTAATGTCCATGAAGAGACCTTTACACAAAAACTATGGAAGAAACTTGGTGAGATGTATCAAGCCAAATATTTAGTGAACAAGAATTTTGTAAGGAAGAAATTGTATTCCTTGAGAATGGAAGAGGTTGGATGAGTTATAGACCATATGGAATCATTCAATATGCCGGTGGCTTAGTTGGAATTAGTTGGTGTCAAAATGTATGTGGAAGAGAAATATCAGATATTTATTTGTTCTTTGCCTAATTCATGGAATTCTTTTGTTATGGCTATTGGGAGTACATCTGTTATATTGAAGATTGAAGATGTGGTGGGTTCTTTTCTTTCTAAAGAGATGAGGAGGAAGGTATCCATCAGTACCAAGGAGGCCCTGAATTTTCATGGAAGACCTAAAGAAAGAGGCAAGAAGAATGAGAAGCATGAAAAATCCAAGTCCAAGGAGATATCTAAGTCTCCTAGAAAGTCCAAATTTATTTGTTGGAACTACGGTAAGCTTGGACATGTTCGTAAGGACTGCAAGGAAGAAAAGAAGAAGAAAAAGAGGAAATTTTATTTTTATTTTGAGGCTAAGAAGGAATATGGTGACACATTCATTGCATATTTGGAAACTCATGTTGGTAATGATGCATGGTTAATTGACTCAGGTGCATCTTTTCATATGACCTTTACTAGAGATTGGTTTTGTGAATATGAAGAATTTGATGGAGGTAAGGTGTACTTGGGTGATGATTCTCATTTATATATTGTTGGCTATGGTAAAGTTAAAATTAGGTTTCTTGATGGTAGAATAAAAAGGATTAATGGTGTGTTGCATATCCCTAGATTGGCACAAAATTTGTTATTTGTGAGAAAAATAATAGATGTAGGTGTGCAGGTTTTATTTTTTGATGCAAGATGCAAGATGGTTAGAGGTTCTATGGTGGTTTCTAGAGGTTTCAGATATGGCACATTGTATAAGCTTGATGCATGCACTGTTGAGTGCAATAGTACTTCTGTGAAAAACAATTTTGTGGAAGAAGTGAGGGTTTTACCTTCAGCAGATGGTCATGGCTTTTGGGTACCCAAGGGTGCTCTTTCTTCTGAGACAAAGTTACCTACAAAGAAACTATGTTATGGCACCAGAGACTTGGCCACATTGGAGAAAAGGGTCTAAGGACCTTGAAAAATAAAAACCTTGTTGAAGGTTTATCTGATTGTAATCTTGAATTCAATTTATGTGAGCATTGTATTTATGGAAAACAAAACCGTTTTCAGTTTTACTCGAGTTCTCATAAATCTTGTGGTGTATTGGATCTTATTTATTCTGATGTATTGGTCTTGTAGATGTTCCTTCAATTGGTAAATCCACACATTATGTTTCATTTATTGATGATTATAGTAGAAGGGCATGGGTATATTTTGTAAAGAGTAAATCTAAAGTTTTTAGTAGATTTAAAGAATTTAAAGCAATGGTTGAGTTGTAGACTGGAAAGAAAATATAATTTTTGAGTACTGACAATGGTGGTAATTTTTTATCTAATGATTTTGATAGATTATGTAAAGATTGTGGTATTCATATACAAAAGATAACTCTGTATTCTCCACAACAAAATGGAGTTGTAGAAAGAATGAACAAGACAGTGATGGAGAAGGCTAGGAGTATGTTGAGTGGTGTTGGCCTAGAATAAAGGTCTTGGGTTGAAGTTGTTGCCACATCTTGTTACTCGATTAATAGGTCTCCTACATCAGCTCTTGTTGATAAGACACCTATAGAGGCATGTTTGAGAAAATGTATGTGAAAACTACTTTCCTTCATGGTGACTTGGAGGAGGATATTTATATGACATAGCTAGAGCACTACGTGGTGAAAGGTAAAAGAAAATTGCTTTGCAAATTGAAGAAATCTTTGTATGGTTTAAAATAGAGTCCTAAGATGTGGTACCAAAAATTTGATACATATGTGTTGACTTTGGGATTTGAGAATTCTAAATCAGATCATTGTATTTTAAAATTGATGGTGATAATTTCTTATTTATTGTATTATATGTTGATGATATGTTATTCATTGGTAAAGGGAAAGGTATGATTTCAGAACTGAAATCTCAACTTGCTGCTAAGTTTGAAATGAAATATCTTGGTGCAACTAAACACATTCCTCAGATGGAAATGAGAAAATATAGAGTGAAAAAAAAGCTATGGGTTGGCCAAATTAAATATGTCAATTCAATTTTATAGAGGTTTGATATGCAGGATTGTAGACAATTGTGTGTTCTTGTTTCAATTGAGACAAAGTTATCTATTTCAGATTGTCTAACATCCCCATTAGAGATGGAAGACATAAGCAGAGTTCCTTACCAGAGTGAAATTGGAATTTTGATGTATGCTATGGTTTGTACTAGACCAAACATTGCCCAAGCAATGGGAGTTCTCTCTAGATATATGTCTAATCTTGGTAGAGTTCATTGGGATGTAGTTAAAAGAGTCTTCAGATATTTGTGTGGTATCTCAGATTATTCCTTATGTTATCACAGTAATATGATTGAAGATGAGATTTCCCTTGATATTCATGGTTATGTGGATTCAGACTGGGCAGGTGAAGTTGATAGCAGAAGATCCACTAGTGCTTATGTGTTCACTTTATTTGGTGGTGAAATTAGTTGGATGAGTAAGTGCCAGGTTGTGGTTACATTTTCCACTACTAAAGTAGAGTATATGGTAGCTACTCATGCTTGTAAAGAAGCCATGTGGCTTAAGAGACTATGTTAAGATATTGGAATAAAACAAGGTGCAGTGAAAATTTATTTTGATAATTAGAGTGTGATATGTCTAGCCAAGAACCCAACGTTTCATGCCAAGACCAAGCACATTGATGTGAATTATCATTTTTTTAGAGATATGGTCGAAGATGGCACAGTGAAGTTGGTTAAGGTAGGGACTTTAATGAATGTTGCCAATTATTTAACTAAGCCTGTGAGCATAGAGAAGTTCATATGGTTTTCAGAGACTATGGGCCTTTCGGCCTGTAGCAATTAGAGATGACGATAACACCTTTCTGTTGTCCTTACAAGGTATTTGACTAGTGGGAGATTTGTTGGGAAAATGTGTCTCAACCTTGTAATTATGTATGATTTGTTGATAAGATGTATGTTGGTATGTGGCGACTGATCATGAAAATACTATACACTCGTCCCCAATTTTTTTTGACACGTCAAGGTTTTTTTCACTAACACATCAAGGTTTTTTCCCGCTAACACGTCAAGGATTTTTCGTTAACACGTCAAATGAAAAATGACCTTGTAAAACCCTAATTCTAGAAGGTTCCAAAAATCTTGTTATAAGCGAGTGGGATGTATGTAGAAATTGTGTATTCTGAGATTCTGATAGCGATCGTGGTGTCTCTTGATCTTTGGTGGTGATACTCTTGTGAGAAGCTTTCTCTGCAAGTATATTGTAATCTTTTGATATTTGAATATTATATTGGCGACTTTTGAAGTGTGGGGTTTTTCTCCTGAAAGGGTTTTCCCCTCGTAAATCATTGTGTTGTGGTATGCATGATACTTTTATTTATTTTTGTTTAAGTTTTGCAACTTTTAAAGATCTATAAATTTTTTGCATTATTCTCCTCTCAAGGTTAGTGTAGGAAGTTGTTTTGCTACCTTAGCTTCCTTACATAAATATAATTATGAACAATCGAAAGCATTATTAAAGGATCATGATGGTTTTATTCACCCTATAATTTGTTTTATTACTCTTATAGTAAAGGTTGGACCTAAAAAAATGGATGTTTAATTTAATATAGTCCTAATGTCAAACAAGTTTCATGTGAAGTTAGGTCATTCATGGCTAAGCTCCATGAAGGCAGTCCCATCAGTTATTCATACATGTCTTAAATTCTTCTTTGAATAAAATATACATACCATATACCATAATGGATTTAATCAAGGCTACTAAGCAATGATAGCACTAGTAGAGGGGGGAGAATGATCATAGTCATTTGGTTTTCCCCATACATCTTTAATTTCCATGAGAGGGCCCCACCCATCATTATCCTTATATTATCATCTTTTGTAGCATGGGTAGGAAAAATTACAAGAGCTTGCTTATGGAATTTTTTGAAATAAATTAAAATTGAAGTACCAAAGAAGGACACTTATAGATTCCTCCTACAAGTGAAAGAGAGGCAGAGCATCAAAGAAAATGTTGTAACTAAATTTGTTGACCATGATCCCTTCTTGTAGCTAGGGGAGATGCCTAGGAGCAATTCTCTTAGTTACCTTGAGTAGAGAGGCATTGTCCATGATGGTTCCCATGAAAAGGGGAGTCACCCCTATAAGAAGATAGATGTATGAAGAAAATCTAGCAATTGGACAAGGAGCATATCCTCGATGATCAAGGAGCACTTGTAAATGAGCCATCTCAAATGCGACTTTTTTAGCTTGCACCTGAATTTGCAGTAAACCATTAGAACAAATTGAATTGATTTAGTATAAAGAAAAATATTAAAATCAATAGTACAATTGACAAAAATATCCAAATTTCTATCTTTCCATATGTTGAATAAAATCTCCACCATAAATCATGCCAAATCTAGTTGAATTTTTGAGAGATGCAAGACCAATCCCATAAGAGAACAATGTTCCTTGAAAAATAATATGGTTTCAAGAGCTTGAAAAAATCATGAATCCATGTGCAAACCTTTTGAGCTCTAGGAAAAAATTGGAAGAGGTGTTTGAGAGACTCTAACTACCCACAAAATGGGAAACACGGGTTGATGACTCCAAAGTGGGATAACTTTGAGCTAATGTGAAGGAATTGGAAGAGAATACATTAGGAAAAGTGGGACAATTTGGATTCTATAGCTACCACCCAAATGGTATAGAATCTTCATTACCAAATAGAGGCTAGTTATTGCAAATTCCATCATCAATTTAAAGTGGGAACCATGGAAAAATGAGGCAAGAGCCAAATATATCCTTCCCATAAATTTTAATTCTAGAAAGTGGTGTTTAGACACCACTTCCAATATTTCCACCAAGGTTTGCAAGGATTGATACCAATTTTGTGAATCATATCAATTGGAATGCATTACATAATTGTATCAAAATTCTCATGATTGTAATTAGAAAGTTGAAACTTAGCTTTAGATTCATTCCATGATATAGCACTAATGGAAGCTCTAGAGAAGGTCTTGCATAGTTCTATTTCATTTTTTATGAAATCTTAAGACACAAGTTGAAGGGAACCTCAATAAAGGACGATCATGGCCTTGCAAAATTGGGGACCACCAAATATTCTACTAATTAATGGAAAAACATTATGAAATCCAAAACCATTAAAGATAATCCAAGGTTTCATAGTTTCCTAGGCTCTCCAAATACTTTTTATCATAAAAGTCCCTTAGATCTAAACATATTTTTTCATGGTAAGAAGGGTTTGAAGCTCAATCCCCTTCTAAGTAGGCCATCCAATAGGATGACCAAAAGATATGCAATGCCACACTAGGATTTTCTAAGTTTCATCACCCTAAAGGGAAAAAATGATCCACTTAATGCAAAGAGCCAAACCCTGATGCTAAGTAGATAATAGCCCCAATGCTCCAGATTATCAAGGGAGGTAATGAAATTTCTAGGCCACCTTATGTGTTAGGATTCAAGAAGATTGGAACAATAAACATTAACAATTATATGTAGATTAAATAACCTAGAAATAATAATGAAGAATAATACAAAAGAGATCAACATAGAATTTAGCGTGGTTCACCCAATATTGGCTGCATCCACAAAATCTCAGCCATCCAATAATTTTATTATCTAGTAAAAAATAGATTATAGTCTCGCAAACACCATAGCGCAACATACATGCCAGTTTCTTATAACAATATTTTGGAAGCTTCTAGAATTAGGGTTTTACAATGCCATTTTTTATTTGTCAGTTAAAAAACTAACCTACCCCTTGGCATGTTAACGAAAAAGTCTTGATGTGTTAAATGGAAATCCTTGACATGTTAACAGGGGAAAAAAATTGGGTTTGCACCCCTGAGGGCTATCAGAGGTTGTCACCCTTGAACCCCCGCTATCAGGGATTGTCACCCCTAAATCGTTGTTGTCAGGTGTTGGCGCCCCCGAACCCCGAAAAGGATACGTAAAGCATGTACAATATTTTCATGATCAGTTGCCACATACCAACACTATGAAATCCCCTATGATTCTTTGAAGAATACCAAACAAAATCATGAAGAATTTTATCCAACTTCATGTAGGAATCCTGAGAAGTAACCTAACATGAAGAATAATAGATTTGAGTGGTTACAAGAATCTTAGAACAAACCTAAAAATTCCTTGCCAAAGAGAGGGGTATTATGAATCAGTAAGCCAACTTATTTTCTATTGTAGTGATAAAAACTTGTCACAAGGATGCTCGGGATGCTTGGAAGGAAAAATGAATACCTACAAATTTTAAAATTTCTCAATGACCGATCCTTTTCCAACCATAATATTTGAGCCAAGAAGATGTTGTGAGGAAGGATTATCTATAGAATTTTGTTTTATGCCACTAAATGTCAGATCCAAAAGCTTTACAAAACACATCTAAGCATTTAAGGGCTTGTTTAATATTATTCTCCTCTTCTAGGAGAGAGAAAATAATTATCTTTAAAGTGGCCATTAACAAGATAAGCTGAGGAATTGGGTAGAGATATACCTTTAACAAGCCCTTTAGACATCAAGTGTTCCAAAAGGAAACCAAATCCTTCAACATAAACAGCATAAAGAGCCAAATCTAAGGTAAAACCTTGTTGAATGAGCATGAAAATCCCAAAAACACTAGATTATTGACCATTAGTAATAATGCAAGCAAAGACATCTATAAAGAGAATCGAAACTAATTGAATGAAGAGAGGCCCAAATCTCATATCCTATAACATATCTAGGATAAATGGCCACTTAATGCAATCATAGACCTTAGAAAAAAAAATTAAAAAATAGAGCCTTCTTATGGGAGTTCCTATGCCATTCCATGCCTTCCCAAACTATAAATTTTATCTAAATGTATCTAGATTTGATGAAACTAGTTTGCTCAAGCCTAATTATTATATTGAAAAATAAAAATATCAATAGCACATTAGATCTAAAATTTAAAAAATATTGGAGTTAGCCAAGGGTGAGTAGTTTGACTAAAAGAGATTAAATAATTAAGCTTAAACCCTAAAAATTAAATGTATATAAATTGAATAGTAATAAAAGGCACAAAAACCCTAGAAAGATCTAAAACATGATGGTGTGATAAAAAAAATACATATTAAATACTAAAATATTGAAGGTATAAAGTTATAAACCCTAAAGAAAAACACTAGGTAACACTAGAGTGGTGTAAGATAGATGGGTTCACCAAAAATGTAAAGAAAAAGAAACTCTCAATGTTATTAATCTAGGATAACCTAATAAGTTACATGCACACATAAGCATAAATCAACTCAGATTGATTACTTTCAATTGCAAAAATTATGATTAAATGAGTAAATATAGAAAAATAAGGTTCTTAGTTCTAGAACCAATATAGATGTAAAAGTTTGTTATGGTCTAGAGGTATGTTGTTCTACCATAAAATATGTAATTTTAATATGCCCCTTTCATTAGATTGTGCAAGGTTGTGACCTTTTTGGGTTGAATCCTCAAAATCTAAGTCACTTGCATAAAAATATTTATATTCTATGGATCATAGATATGTTCATGCTAATTACACATTATGGTCTATAATTCATTGAATTATCTAATTTTTGTTGGTCATTAAAGAATTTGGGTGAATATTTTTTTATCAACTAACTAATGAAAAAATGGTTATATCATCCATAGTATGATGAGATTAAATCTCTCCTCTCAGAAAGGGGAGGCTCCCTTCTTATTGCTAACTACATTCAACCAGTAATTGACTAAGTTTATTTACACTAAAACTATCCATGGGGTATTTTCATATGATCTAATTCTCTTCTTTCAAAATAGATGTTTTCTCTTAAAAACTTTACAATATCAATCATGTGATGCTTATGGTATGTAAAGAACCACAAAATACTTGCTGGAGTAATAATAACCAATATCCAAGTTAGTTAAATGAAATAATAACTAGAATGATACCATCAAGTGTTAATAGAAAGTGTTAAAGGAAAATATGTGGGATATGATGCAGCCCAAATTCCTAAACATATGACACAATAGGATAAAAGAATCACAATCCAAAGTCTTCAAGTTATTTCTAATCACAAACATATACACAATTTCCAAAGATGATAACGTAGCTCAAAGACTAAAAAACTAGATTTAGAGAACCTCTTAGAACACTTGATTCAACACCATGATTCAATCATATACAAGAGAATGCAATAGAAAAGACATAAGAACAATCCCAATGCACCACAAGCTTGATCCAAGACAAAGATTGGATGCCAACTTGCTTCTTTTTATTGGTTTAATTTGATTTACACTTTAAAAAAAAAACCAATGGACTCTTCAATTCGACAACATTTAACTTCATTAGCTGGAAGATAAAAATTACAAAAGAGACCCCTCTTATTTATAGAGAGAACCCAAGAGAAAAAATAGGAAATCTACAACTACTTTGACTTATTCACAAACAAAGTCCAATTTGATTAGGGACTATATTGTTTTTACATGTAATTGCATATTACAAAAAGACATGTAAAATTTTATTTACAAACTACAGGTTACATAAAGGAAAACTTGAAAAATAAACTACATATCAACAAGCACATTCTCTTCCTCTATGTTCTTCTCCAAAAAATCTTCATATCTCTTCAAAGCGGCCTAAACTTCAATGTCATTTGGCCTAGATGTATAACTAGAGATAGCTAGAACTCATGTGATGGATTACTTTATGCTGATATGTGATTTTATATTCTTATCCAATATCATTTTCAATTCATCTATAATCACTTGTAAATCCACTAATTTATCAATGGAAGCTAATGAAAAATATTTTTATTCAATCTCAATAAAAATTAGTGAAGTGAATTCTTGGACAACTGCATCCATGAGAAGAGTTTTCTAATTGGCATCCAATATCTGGCATGAAAGATCACCTATCTTGATGGTGATATTTGATCCTCTGTTAATGCTTGTCTCCTTGGCTTCCAACAGATCTTTAATCAATTCATTAATGCAATCTCTCCTATGTTTCATTGCTTCTTAGTATTCAATGAACATATTTCTTGTGGGGATCACCCCATTTTCAACCAACACTTCTAGCTTGAAATTTCTCAACTTGGTCCAAGCATCAAGATCCTTCTCTACCAAATGAAAATTTTGAGATAACACATCAAGAGTTTGATTTAATTCTAACTTAACATTATCCATATCAAGTCGATCAACTTAATAGAATACTTCAACAGTTGAGTACATTGTGCAATTATTATGTCTATCCATGCACTAACATCTTTGCCTTATGCTTTGATCCTTTTGGCCTTCTTGATTGTAACATCATCCACACATGTAGTAATAGGTTCAATGAATTCAAAAGATTGGATTATCTTTAACAGGATAGATGTGAAATTTGTTCTACCTTCAGCTTGAGTTGATCCTTTATAATCTTATTCTTATCATATCTCTCAATCAATGAAGCCAATGCTTCTTGCATGTCCTCCTTAGCACTTTCATGTGTTTACTTTCCAAGTTAAATCCTAGTAATCACATAGTTAGAACCTTGAACTTACTCATTAGTTTTATCTAATGGTGGTTGTGCCACTTCTACATAATTTTTTCCTAATTTTTTAATAAGTACCCTGGAAAGTGTCTTGACCTTCTTAGCTATTTTTGTCTTCGTCATAACAAGTTGGCCAAAATCAAAGTCATCTAGGGAGACAACTTATTTCTTCCTCTCTTTTTTTTATGATGTCAACCAAGGAGCAAGAGTGGAAGAACCTCCTTCTATTCCTATTACCAAAGTTGATGATGGCGGGGTTGATTCTACAACAATGGTGGTCAAAATTGGTGGAGTTTGAGTGAGGACTATAGTAGGGATCTCCACATTTGACACTCTAGATACTAGCTCAATCATGAACTTGTCAAAATATGATTGTGTGGATATATCAAGCATTGGCGAGGATACATTAGATAGACTGGGCAAGGAAGAAAGAGGGCAAAAAACATTCTTAATGTTACCACAAGGACTTTCAAATATTTACTCACTGGTATGTGATGAATGAATAGATTGTATAGACACAACAAGAGTAATAGGAATAGTAGAAACAATAGGTAGAGATTTTACACTTGAAATAATAGGAGAAGTAGAAATTTTCACCATAGAAGTTATAGGAGAAGAGGAATGAGATTCTTCCTATACTGACTTTGGTTGAGAATTGACAAGAGATTCAAGTGATTCTTCAACTAGGTTTTCTTCTCCCTGCTCTTCCTCCTAAGTTGATGCCCTCTCCTTTTCTTTAATTTTATCTTTATCTCACTTCATTTTGAAGATAAACTTAGGTATCTTGGTTATACTAGGAACATCATATTTATTCTTTGTCCTCAACTCTTCCCTTTTATCAGAAGGCCCTTCAATACACTTCTCCTTTGATCCATTGTTGAAGAACCTCAACTTAATTTATTTCTTTTGTAGCCAAACATTGGTGTTTTGAAGAGTAGGTTGGAACTTGTCTCTTATTGAAATCATTTCCTTTTGTGACCATTGGATTGGTGGAAGAGGAGTGTCAATAATCTTGTTCTCCTAATTTGCAAGATCTATAATATCATCTTCTTCTTGCATGTCCTCAAGAATTTTTGTAAGTTTAAAGTTTTTGGTTTGATCCAAGGTAAGTCGACTAAATTCTAACTTCCTCACATATTCATCACTCCTACATTCAGCCCATATGTCCTCAAGCTTGTGCACATGAGTGTAGCTCTTCTTAAGCTTATCTTTCATCCCATGATAATCAAAATCATTCCTTATCTTATATTACTTCATGGTTACCCATTTTATTTTAGTCTCCATGGATTCAGCTCTCAGAGAAGTGGTGATGGAATACCTCCTAATGGTGAGAGGATACTTCAAACCAACGTTATGTGATTTCGCCTGCTTGTTATGTACATTCATAATCTGCCTACAAAATATTCCATTAGTAAAATTTTATCACTCAGATATCTTGGTAGCATGTATGGATATCCATCAAAACAACCGACCTTCATGTATGCAAAAGTAGAAAATTGCAAGAACATACATCCAAAATTTCTTACTAGTTCCCAAGCTTCATTTATAACCCTTTAATTTTCTAGTTCCTTGTCAAATATGTAGATGAAAGAATAGAAGAAAGCATCATTTTCTCTTTTGAAATGTTTGATGCTCTATTTCAAAGTTAGTTGTGTATAGTATTCATATGTATAGGAACATTTATTCTGCCACCTTTTGAAGACAAGCCTGGAAAATGCCTCATGGAGGCAAAAAAATATGCCAGATATGAATTCATGTAAAACCTCAAAGAGGTTGATACTTTGGAAATATGTTCACAAATTGCATCATCGATCATCTTTCCCCAAAATATTTTATGATTATCTTTCCTTATGACACACATATATATAATATATATAGATACATCAATTCTTGAAAGGTATTGGATGGTGTAAGTCCTTTAACTCTACTGATATGAGTTATCAAATCACCTACTTCCTTGATGAACTCACTTTGAAAGATGTTCTTTGGCAACCTTGCAATTGTAGGCCTGAATGTTTTGAGCCACCAAGTGCTGATAATTTTCTTGCACTTATTTGAATTATTGTCATCATAATTATTTGTTGCCTCCATGGTAATATAAAGATGCATGAAAATATTGTCAAATAATTCTTCATCTAACCTTATGACCACTTTCCCATTAGCATATGTTACATTTTTACTCTCCTTGCTGAAATTGGAAGTTTTTGCTAATACAAACTCTAGATTCTGAGTTGATACCAAAAAAGAGGAAACAAAATGAATATTGCTATTGAGAACACATTGCATGCTTGAAGCAATAGGATTCTTTTTCACTCTTTCCATGAATTCAGACATATCCACATGACCAATCTCCATGTCTCTAATGTGATCGACATTAGATTACATAGAAGTCATTGGAATCACCCTTGAATACTTTTACTTTATATTCTTCTTTTTTAGAGAAGGATCAACCATTTTTGAAGAGATTGCAAAAATGAATTTCAAAATCCTCTATTGTTAGGAAAAATTTCAAGTGTCGTGAAACTATGGAAAAAATATGCACTTCTACATATTTGATGTGTCTTGATGTGTAGTTCAAACAAAATTCTCCAAAATAGATGAGAATTTCATTCTAGATGCAAGGTCAGAAAAATTCTCCGCCTTTACATAAGGGTAAGGCAGAAAGATGTAGTTCGAAGAAAATTCTTTGAGTTGTAGTTAGGGTAGATCAAATGATGCAAGTCAGAGAAAATTCTCTGACCTATATATGATGGGTAACTCAACTTGATGTAAGTCAAGAAAAATTCTTTGACCTACACCTATGTGTGCAAAATGTATGCACTTTAGAGAAAATTCTCCTAACTGCATGGGGTGAGTCTTTTAGATGCACTCTAGAGAATTTTCTCCAAAGTGCATGGGAATTCCATGTGGCTAGGTAATGGTGTCATGTAGAGAAAATTATTTTCTTGACACAATGGTATGTTAAAAGATATTGTTTAGGGAAAATTCCCCACATAACTTGAAGACATGGTTTGCATAATGTAAAATGGTGTTTAAGGATTCTTGGTAAGTTATGGTTCAGAACAACACCTAGGTGAGACTAAGGTGAAAACAAAGAACACATCTAAAACTGTAATAAATTCTAAACAAAAATTAAACAATGAATAAACAAAAATGAAACCATAAAGAGTTGGCAAACAAAAAAAGAACCCAAAACACTAAAAAGTATAAACCAAACTAATGAAAACAAGAATATCATACCTGCAAAAAAAAATAAAGGCTTGAAAGGGAGAAATCATGACCAAATACTCATAAAAACTTGACACAATCATGAAAATGTGCAAGTGAGAAGTAGCAGCACGCGAAGATGGAAAGAAACAGGTAAAAATAAAATTAAAAGGGTTAAAATGATTAATAAACCAACCACTACAACCAACATTAATGTAGGAGTGTAGTTGCAAAAAAAATTCTCTGCAACTACACTCAACATGGAGTTTACAAAAATATGCAATCACACTAAAATTCAATTACACTGCATGTGAAGAAAAATCACTAACTCTTGAAAATTTGACTTTTGAAAATTTTCAAAAGGTGGAAAGATGACCCAATTGAAATGACTTTTCAAGGGGTCGGACTATGCACGAGAGAAATCTAATTTTTTCTTGATATGAATACTTAGAGGACATGGGATAGGAAACCAACAAGTTTCGTAGAGGTGATCCCATGGATTGAAAAAGTGAAATTTGAGGATAACAGTTGGCTCTAACAAGGGAGCTTCCTTAGATCACTTTTTGAAACGATTGAAGGAAAAAGAATTCCAAAAATCTAAGTGCCTTCATCCATCCATTGGGCTATAGAGTCACACAACAAAAATAAGATGACAAAATGTAAAACATAAAACCATAAAAAACTGTAGAAACTTATTTATTGCTTCATTGAGTGAAAAAATTCAGATGTTGTTTGTTGTCTAGCAACAAAAAAGGTGTTCCATATTGATATGCCAGAAGAAAACTATTCTCACCACAGATTTGATGAATCATGAAAGGGCCTCTCCACAAAGAATCATACCTTTCATGCATCCATTTTGGTTCTCTTCTCTTATCTCATAATAGAATTTGATCTCCAATTTGGAAATCTCAGTATTTTTCTTTCTTGTCAAAGAACTTCTTGACTTGAATTTTGTGTTTATCAATATGATCCTGTTGGGAAATATGGGTCATCTCAGAAAGAAACATCTGAGATCAGTAGTTCCTTCTATATTTTTTAATTTCTTCAAATCACCTCAAAGACATGTACTACTATGCCATAAAGTAGAAACAAATATACTTCATTTCCCACATTAATCCTTAGAGAGAAGTTAATGCTTAACGAGTTTCAACAACACCATTAAAATATTCACCAAACAGAACCAACAACCATGAAAGATGAAACATAAGGCATGAACACATAGATATACGTGGGGAAAACCCTCTTGGGTAAAAAACCCCACACTCCAAAAGCCCAAATCAACATTTTATTATTTAGCAAAAAATTATAGTTAGAAATACAATATCAGGCTCATGACCTTTACAAATTTTACATCTTATTCCATTCTAGAGAATATCTGGCACCATAACCCTTATTTTTTTTCCTTTCTCAGTGAGAGACATCTTGTTTGGCTACATAGCCTCACAGCTTGGCCCCAACCTCTCATCCTCTTTGTCACATGGCCGCTCGTCCTTCACCTTCTACAAGATTCATCTCTCTTTCTTGGCTCATGGCTCCCTAGCCTCTCGGCCTAAACCAAGCTGCTCGACCTACACCCAACCTCTCTACCAGTCCATCACCCAACCTAGTAACCGTTGCTCTCTACCTACATGGGTCCACTCCAAGAGAGAGAAATTTTCTCTTTCTCTCTCTCTCTCTGACTGTTCAACTACCGCACCCCTTTAGGGTTACACCTCAAACCACACACCATCATCCAACATTTTAGATCATCGGATAAGTAGTTAAAAAAAACTCCAACATCAAACTTAGGGTTATCCACCTAACATCATGTCACCCAGTCAAAGAAACATTTATTACCATCTCACCAAGTTCATCGAGCACATGGGCCCACATGCCATCATCACCACCTGTTGTCCTTCGACACAATCCACCATCCTATCGAGTCCCACATCCATCAACAGTCAGAAACCATCTGATAGGGTAGAGTTGGATGGAAACAATCACTGTTCCATGCTCTGGGTCTCACCTGGAAGATCCTTATGGTGTCACTCTCCACCACCTTAACCTATAGGACCTAATTCTTGCTTAGGTACCCTTGGTCCTTCTGGCCAACCCCTCTATCAACTCAATTATAATCTACCAAGTCTCTCTTGGTGCACTGCTCTTATTCTTCCCTTAGCCCTTAATCTTCCCTAAAGGCTATTCACTCTCAACTCCAAATTAGTTCTTTGTAGGGGTGTGGGGATGATTCCTATAGGTTCACACCATCATAACTTAGCTCTGAAAACTCCACTTACCTTCCTTTATCCATCGCCTTCACCAAACCCTCATCTAGGGTTTTAATCACTAGTTCTAGGCTTGCCAATTAGGTCTTCTACTCCGAGGAAATAGGGAATCTCTCCTAAATTCTCCAAAGAGCATAGAAGTTTGTCTTTGGTTTCTTGGTTCTTATACCCATCCCTCAGAAATTCTGGAGGTCTTCATCCCTACCTGACCATACACAGTTATAACCCTCCATTTTGCAATTTAGGCTTCTTTTAGGCCATTTCCTGACCTCACGGTGAACTGTCAGTTTGTTCTCCAATAAAAAGGATTGGTGAAGTCTCCTCTTTCATACCAAGCCTTTGCAAGGCTTCCATCTACCTTTTCACCACATGATTTGTCAGGGAAAGGTCACCCCTACAAACCAAGTGCTTTGCACTTCTTGACTTTCCTAGTCGGGCACTGTCAAGCTCGCTTAGGAGAAGTCTTCCACAGTGTTTTCCTGACTCCTAACTACTCCTAACTCTACCATATTTACAAAGATGGATTCTAGCCCCAATCCCCAAAAGCCTGTACACCAAGTACAGTGGGAATTTGGACTAGTTCTCCATTCTTCACAGTCTGACTGTTAGTTCAGCAACTTAAAAACAAACTAACTAAATACAAGAAACACCTGCAAATTGAACACACAAACTTATTACTACAACACAAAGCTTCTACCACAATTTACACTACAATATATAACATATCACAGAGCCATGATCGCTCTTGATCACATAAAATCAAAGCAAACATTGAATTTTACACATTCTTCTCACTCTCCACCTTTGTATTCATGAAGTTTTTTAAACACTAAAAAAGCTTCCAATGTCTTCCAACCTTGCTCTCAGGTCGAGGCACTCCTAAATAGATCAAAAAAAGGTAGTTATCCTCCCCTTGGTTGGACATGTCAGTTACAAAGTGGAAAAGGTGCAAAATGTACCATTTTTCCACTTTTGCCAATTCCTAGAAAACTAAGAAAAGTGAGTTTCTAAACTCATTAAACCTTTCCACTCCTGATCACTCCTAATCAAGACACATTATTAATCCTTTAACTCTATCTCAATGGTCAACATGAACTTCATGTAAATCATGGAAATACATTAAAACAAAATGCATCCTAGACTTCCTAATTCCTAGTGTTTCCTTACTAAGCCTAGTGTTTCTAGGTGCTCCTGCACCATTCTCCCCCCCTCTGCATAGACTTTAAGGAATATGAGGAGAGATTAGAGTTGGGTCAATACCTTGCTTCTTGAACTGAGCTTCATCCACCCATGTAGCCTCAGATTCATGTTTGTTCTTCCACTTGACTAGATGCTCCATGTACACTTTGTGCCTTGTAGATTTCTTCACCCTTGACTCCAAGATCCTTTCTACCTGAAGCTTGTCTTCAATAGGTAAGGGTATGTTTCTTACATCCTTGAAGATCTCCTTACTGGTCTGATCTATGTCATTGTCTGATCCCTTGTATCTGATCAAATTAGCTACATTGAAGACTGGTGAAATTCCCAAATCTGCAGGTAACTCCACCTTGTATGCATTCTTCCCATACTTAGTTAATACCTTGCATGGTTCCACTCTTTTCATCTTCAATTTGGTTGATATACCCTTCTGCAACCTTGATTTGTTAAGGTGAACCATGACATAGTATCCTACTGCAAATTGCAAATCTTTCCTTGACATATCTAACTTGTCTTTCAACTTTTGTGTAGCCTCGGTGACTGTCTTCTTTACCTTCTCCTGAATCTCTTTCATGGTTTGAGTGAATTCTTCTGCATGTCCACTCCTATGTTCCATAGCTCCTAGATCCCTAAGCTCACATATACCTCTTGGGTGCATTCCATAGACAATCTCAAAAGGACTCTTCCCTGTGGTTCGGTTTACACTATCATTATAAGCATACTCAACCTGTGAGATAACCATGTCCCATGTTTGTCCATACTCCTTGGTTAGGCACCTTAGAAGGTTACCTAGTACCCTATTAACCACCTCTATTTGACCATTGGTCTGAGGATGGTAAGTTGATCCAAAAGATATGTTGGTACCTAATCTGCTCCATAGAGTCTTCCAAAAGTGACTCATGAACTTCACATCCCTGTCTGAAACAATGCTTAAAGGCAATCCATGGATCCTTACAATTTCCTTGAAGAAAAGGTGATCTATATAGCTAGCATCATGAGTGGTTTTGCAAGGAATAAAGTGACTCATCTTGTTGAATATGTCTACCACCACATACACACTATCAAATCCAGTCTTGGTCTTAGGGAGTCCTACCACAAAATCCATGCTAACACACTCCCATGGTCTATTAGGAATGGGTAGGGGTTGATATAGTCCAGCATTACTAGCTTGTCCCTTAGCTTTCATACACACAACACATTTCTCTACATACGTTCTGACATCTCTTGACAACTTAGGCCAGTAGTAGAACCTTTGCACTAGTTTTAATGTCTTGTTGATGCCAAAATGTCCACTAAGACTACCATTATGTTTTTCCTAAATGAGGTTTTCTCTCATTGACCCTCTTGGAACACACAACTGATTCCCTTTAAACAACAATCCACTTTGCAAATTATACTCTGAGTATTGGCTATGAAAATGATTCTCAAAGTCAAAACATACCTTGTAGGCCTCTGAGAAATCTTCATCCTCCCCATAGAGATCCTTGAAACTCTCTATACCAATGCTCTTGATCTGTATCTCTTGCACTGTCAGCAATCTTCTACTCAATGCATTTGCTACCTTGTTGAATTGTCCCTTCTTGTGCTTGATGGTGAAAGTAAAAGCTTGGATGTAATCCATCCATTTCAAGTGTCTATTGCTCAACTTCTCTTGGGTGTTGATATAACTAAGTGCCTGATTGTTAGTAAAGACCATAAACTCTTTGGGTAGAAGGTAATGCCTCCACTTCCTAAGTGACTGAACCAAAGCATAAAGTTCTAGATCATAGGTAGAATACTTCTTCTTAGCTTCATTAAGCTTTTCACTAAAGAAAGCTATGGGCCTGCCTTCTTGACTAAGCACTCCTCCTACTGCAAATCCACTAGCATCACACTCCAAAGTAAACAACTTGTCAAAGCTTGGTAATAAGAGAATAGGTTGAGTTGCCACTTCTTGTTTCAGTTTCTCAAACCCTTTCTCAGCCTCTTGAGTCCACACAAACTTAGTTTTCAAACCACCCTTGATTGTCTCTAGAACTGGTGCACATATGCCACTAAAGTTTCTTATGAATTTCCTATAAAATTGAGCCAAACCATGGAAACTTCTTACCTCAGTCCCTGTGGTTGGTGTAGGCTAGTTTAGGATAGCTTCCACCTTGCTTGGATCCATTTTGAATGATCCTTGGGACACTACAAAACCCAAATATACAAGCTTGTGTTTGAAAAAATCACACTTCTCTAGGTTGATGGCTAACTTCTCCTCTTGTAATCTTCTAAGAACCAACTCCACATGCTTTAGGTGTTCTTCTATTGTCTTGCTAAAGATGAGTATATCATCAAGATATACCACCACAAATAACCCTGTAAAGTCCTTGAGCACTTCATTCATGAGCCTCATGAATGTGCTAGGGGCATTAGAGAGGCCAAATGGCATAACTCTCCACTCATACAACCCATATGTTGTCTTCCACTCATCTCCATCCTTGATTCTGATCTGATGGTATCCACTCTTGAGATCCAACTTGGTGAAGTACTGAGCTCCTCCAAGACAATCCATCAAGTCCTTAATCCTAGGAATAGGGAACCTATACCTGATTGTGATTCTATGTATTGGTCTAGAGTCACTGCATAATCTCCACTTGCCTCCTTTCTTAGTTGCTAAGACCACCGGTACTGCACATGGGTTGATGCTCTTCCTAATCAATCCTTGATCCAATAACTCCTGCACTTGCCTAGCTACCTCTAGATTCTAATCTAGTGTAAGCTTATAAGCTGCTTTGTTAGGAAATGATGCTCTAGGTATGAAGTCAATCTGATGACTAATGGCCCTTTTAGGAGCTAAAGTTGCAGGTGCACCATCACTTACTATATCCTTCTACTTCTCAAGCAATTTCTGGACTACTCCGGGTATGACTATTTTTTCAGTCTTGTCTTCCTCTTTGGACTGCAACATGATCACATAACCTTCACCCCCTTGATGTAGGTTGTTAAGGAACTCCTTGCCACTACTTAACAAAACATTTGGTGTCTTTGACTATCCCTCTTCTTCTTTTGACAATGACTGCAACTTAAATGTCTTTCCATCCTTTTTAAAAGAGAAAGTATTCTCCTTCCCATCATACATGGCACTTTTGTCATATTGCCATGGTCTGCCCAATAGTAGATGGCATGCATCCATGGGTAATACATCACAAATTATCTTATCCTTGTACCCTCCAATGGAAAACTCCACCATTACTTGCTCATTAACAAGAACACTCTGCCCTTTTTTTAACCATGTCACTTTTTAGGGGTTAGTGTGGGGTACCTTCTCCAATTTTAGCTTCTTTACTACCTCTTCAAAGATGATATTGTCTATTGAACCTGAATCTACAATGACCTTACACACTTTTCCAAGTATCTTGCATCTTACTCTAAATAGAGCCCTTCTTTGTTTTGGTTCTTCCTTGACCGGTTGTCTGATCAAAAGTCTCCTAAACATCAGATTCTCTCCCATTTCATATTCAATATGACTGATCTCTGGTGATTTAGTGCTCATGGTGTCCTCTTGTGTGTATGCCACCCTCTTCTCAGCATTTGATGAAGATGCTTTCTCCGGGCACCTATAAGCTGGATGGCCTACTTGACCACAATGGTAACATTTCATAGTAGAAAAATATGAATTGCTCCTGCCTGCTCCTCTTCCTCTATTTGATCCTCCTTGAGAGCCTCTACCTCTTCCATAACCTCCTCTAGAAGATGTTTCACCTCCATGCTCTGTGAGTTTGGATTCACCTTGGTTTCTTTCTTCATTTCCTCTACCTTGGTAGCCACCTCTATGTCCTCTTTGATCTCTTTGATCTCTGCCTTTGCCTCTACTCTTAAAAGCCTGATCATGTTTCCTCTTGCTTCTTTCCTCAATCTTGATAGCTAATTGATAGCATTGGTGTACTGTCTTTGGACTTAGAAGAGTCATCTCCTCTTGGATGTTCCACTTCAAGCCGTTAAGATACCTAGCCACCTTGAGACTTTCATCTTCTGAGACATTGGACCTCATACAAAGTTTTTGAAACTCCTCAGTGTAAGTGTTCACATCTTGGTCTCTTTGCCTTAAGCTTTGTCTCTTCTTGTGTAACTGAATCTCATAATCATCTGGTATGTATGCTTCTCTTACTTTTGCCACCATACCTTTCCAAGTTGAAATAGGCCTCTTGCCTTCCTTTTCCCTCTTTGTCTGAATTAATTTCCACTATGTCAAGGTAGATCCTCTCAATCTAGACTTGGCCACCTTCACCATCTATGCTTCAATGACTCCATCACATTCAAAATGGTTCTCCATGCCTTCTATCCAATCTAGGACTAGGTCAGCCTCCAATTTTCCACTAAATAGTGGTATGCCTTCAAGTGCTTTCCCACTCAAATCTTTCAATGCCTTCAAGAAAGGCTCCTCTTGCAAAATAGGGTCAAGTTCAGGGGTCTTTTCTTCCTCTGCAACCTCTTCACTCTTTGGTTCCCTGCCCTCCAATTTATCACTGACCTCATCAGCCTTGATTTGCACATTGTTCAATGCTTGCTCAAGTTGTGCCAATCTTTCTCTCAACCTCCTATTATCTTCCTCCTGATCTTCAACCTTCTTTTCCAACTAAATTTTTTTCACCATGGTTGTGGAACCACTGGATTCAAGGTCTAACATACAAGTTCTAACCCAAATCTTTAACTTGCTCTGGTACCAATCTGATAGGGTAGGGTTGGATGGAAACAATCACTGTTCCATGCTCTGGGTCTCACCTGGAAGATCCTTATGGTGTCACTCTCCACCACCTTAACCTATAGGACCTATTGCTTGCTTAGGTACCCCTGGCCCTTCTGGCCAACCCCTCTATCAACTCAATTCTAATCTACCAAGTCTTCCTTGGTGCACTGCTCTTATCCTTCCCTTAGCCCTTAATTTTCCCTAAAGGTTATTCACTCTCAACTCCCAATTAGTTCTTTTCAGGGGTGTGGGGATGATTCCTATAGGTTCACACCATCATAAATTAGCTCTAAAAACTCCAGTTAGCTTCCTTTATCCATCGCCTTCACCAAACCTTCATCTAGGGTTTTAATCACTAGTTCTAGGCTTGCCAATTAGGTCTTCTACTCCGAGGAAATAGGGAATCTCTCCTAAATTATCCAAAGAGCACAGAAGTTTGTCTTTGGTTTCTTGGTCCTTATACCCATCCCTCAAAGATTCTAGAGGTATTCATCCCTACCTAACCATACACAGTCATAACCCTCCATTTTTCAATTTAGGCTTCTTTTAGGCCATTTCCTGACCTCACGGTGAACTATTAGTTTATTCTCCAATCAAAAGGACTGGTGAAGTCTCCTCTTTCATACCAAGCCTTTTCAAGGCTTCCATCTACCTTTTCACCACGTGATTTGTTAGGGAAAGGTCACCCCTGCAAACCAAGTGCTTTGTACTTCTTGACTTTCCTAGCCGGGCATTGTCAAGCTCGCCTAGGAGAAGTCTTCCACAGTGTTTTCCTGACTCCTAACTACTCCTAAATCTACCATATTTACAAACATGGAGTCTAGCCCCAATCCCCAAAATATCATACACCAGGTATAGTGGGAATGTGGACTAGTTTTCCATTCTTCATAGTCTGACTATCAAGTCAGCAACTTAAAAACAAACTAACTAAATACAAGAAACACCTGCAAATTGAACACACAAACTTATTACTGCAACACAAAGCTTCTACCACAATTTACACTACAATCTATAACATATCATAGAGCCATGATCACTCTTGATCAAATAAAATCAAAGCAAACACTGAATTTTACACATTCTTCTCACTCTCCACCTTTGTATTCATGAAGTTTTTTAAACACTACAAAAGCTTCCAGTGTCTTCCAACCTTGCTCTCAGGTCAAGGCACTCCTAAATAGATCAACAAAAGGTATTTATCCTCCCCTTGGTCGGACATGTCAGTTACAAAGTGGAAAAGGTGCAAAATGTACCATTTTGCCACTTTTGCCAATTCCTAGAAAACTAAGAAAAGTGAGTTTCTAAACTCATTAAACCTTTCCACTCCTAATCACTCCTAATCAAGACACGTTATTAAGCCTTTAACTCTATCTCAATGGTCAACATGACCTTCATGGAAATCATGGAAATACATTAAAACAAAATTCATCCTAGACTTCCTAATGCCTAGTGTTTCCTAGGTGCTCCTGCACCACCAACCATCGCTTTCCAACTATCAACTCTCCTTCATATAGTGCTTGTCATGGTGAGGGATCCACCAAGACACGCATACACCACTTGTGCAATTATAGAGAATCAAAATGGGAATCTACAATATTCACAACAATTCCCCCAAAATATACTTAAACATTTAACTCCCAACACTCCAAGTGGTCCCCACAGCCGTTGGCATCCAAATCGCTATATCGCTATAAAATCAAACTTCAAAACCTTATGTTGGAGGTTGTGAAGTTCCCAGAACCCACAACTTGCTAACAAAGGGATCACTTTGTCACCCAAAAATCAAACTTTTAAACGTCAAGGTAGAGGTTTCAAAGTTCACAAAACCCATGACATGTTGATAACAAAGGGATCGTTCTATTTCCCAAAACTCGAACTTCCGAACCTCAAGTCGGAGGTTGCGAATTTTGCAAAAACTGTGACATGTTGACAACAAAGGGATCAGTCTTTCACTCAAAACCCAAAATTCAGCACCTCAAGATGGAGGTTGTGAAGTTCTCAAAAGTCATGACACGCTAAAAACAAAGGGAAAATCCTTCGCTTCACAGTCGCTAATTCAGGAGGTTATGAAAATTTAGAACCTCACAAATTTAGTTAGAAAAACTTGAAAACCAATGACTTAACTTAGGATGATGATGGAGGAAAACACAACTACTTGAGGAAGTCGATCAAGCCAATAACTTTGAGTCGTATTTCTCAACATTCTCCCACTTGATGAAGAACTTATTGGGTCCTTCCAAAGAAAACTCAAGAATCTTAAGAAATGTTTCCATGCTCCAACCAAGACATCTACAACAACATCCAAGATTTCCACCAACTCAAGCAATAGTTCCATCCATCCACCATAGGAAAAATGAATGAGCCAAGGCATATATGCACCAGTCTCAAGAACACAAGCATCAAATCCTACAGACAACAAGGGAAACAACACTACCACCACTCACTATGGTCACAAGCTATAAAAAATAAACACAACCAACTTCAAAGCCCTCAATGTGAACACAACTATGAAGTAATTCTCCATAAACAAGATAGAACATTAGCTAGAGCAACAACAACAAAATTGACTACTCCCATCTAACTGATCAACCCAGGAAACTAAAAATAGCACACACAACAAGTTCTAATCCATCCAATCACACATACCTCCAAGGTATCCACATCAACAAACATTCCACTTCATAACCAACCCATCAACAAAAAGTACAAGCTCCATGTGCCAACCAATCAAAGAAGACAAAACACATCCAAGAACTCCCACTACACAGGTATTTTCAAACCTGAAAAGATCAAGGCATACCAATTCTACTAATAGCATAATATAGAGAGTGTAAATGTGTAGATTCAAGGAACCATCCATAATGATGTGCACAACCTATACAACCCTCACCACAAGTCTCCATAACCAAGACCACAAAGAGAAAAGTCTGCATATCATATACTTGTAGAAAATCCTTCTACATACACCTCTAAATTTCAACTGTCACCTTATTATCCATGTATGCATGAGCAACTACAACCGATCATCTCATGCTAAACTACAATTGCATCACTACACTATCATGAAGTTGTCAAGCATATGGCCAATGCACCCAAAACACGAAGAATTACCAAACCACTATCAAAGCTCCAATCACCTGAATCAAGAACTTATCATGACATCATGATCTTACCATCCCCCTTAGGATATCTCATGCTTCATGTGAACATAATATGGTATCAAGAGTAATGCATCATTCCAAAACTCTAATGTGCAATCAAGAGTATACCATGAAATGAAACACAACAAAATCTAAACCATCACCTATCAAGCACCGTCATCACCTCAACCAAAGACTCATAAGAGTCCTCCATGGCTCCAAGATTTTTCACATGTTCAAATAGTGTCCATGCAAATTCAAAAGATCCCTTCTACAGCAACAAGATCTAAGAGACCCTCCTAGTAACATATACAACACTAAAGAAAAATATTCACCACCAAGTGATGAATCCATAGTCATTGCTAAAGCTCCCACTGAACTGTGACACCCGAGCTCTCCAAGCATCATGACCAAATATTTTCTAATCTAAAAATCCTTCAGGTCCACACAACAACATGTCCATCTGACAACAATAAAAAGTGGCACCAAGATCTCCAAACCAAGTAAAAAAAAAACACGATCACTGTCAAAAGATTACATAAACTAGTGTATCCAAGCTATCCATGGCATCATGATACAACCTGCTACAAGTCCCCATAACTGACTATTTAGGTACTCAAAACCATTCATCCTCACATCTCAAAGTAGCTACACCAATGTAAAAGTGACCACAAACAAGGCCAACTAACAAGTCTACACCATAACAAAAACAAATCTCATGGATATAGACAGTCCACTTCTGAGTTGTCTCGCAACAAACATGTAGGTAAATACAACCCACAACATTGCACAACCCATAGATCCATTCAAAAAAATCATGCAAACCCATCATCGCACTAGAAATTGAAAAACTGAGGTCTCAAAGAGAATAATCGTGTAGACAACATGACTCAAACACCAGATCAAGCTCAAATCTGGTTCACCAATCATGTCCACAATGAGCACCATAGTCTAGGAACCCAACAAAAAACACCACAAAAATGTTGAGTGAAAAATCACATAGCAACACTCCCATGTAGAGAAGACATCACACCTCCTCAAACCATGCCAAACTATAACTATCTCATCTAGTCACACCCCAAAATCCAAGGTCTAGAAAATATCTTAACAATAGCTCCACATTAGCACAAGTTTTGTTTGACTATGTAAAACAGTACAAACCATCGATTCATGCAAGTACAAACCATCCTTAAAAGGAAACAACAATTTAGGAACTCCAGACCCATTTCAAGCCAACTCCAAAACCACCAACACACACATGCATTCAAGAGAGACATGCTATTTCAGAAGATTCCCAACCATCCAATGATCAACTCCATAGCCTACATGCAATTGGGGTACTAGAAAAACTATGCCTTCCATTACCAGGAAAAAACACCCAGCATAAGCACATTACTCCATGACTGAACAACAGCCTAAACTTCTCCATATCACCAGGGAGCCTCTCACAAAGAAACCCAATATGAAAGATTGTTGCAACACCACCACAAAGAAAAATATTCAACCCCGTGCATGAGGGTTATACCGCTGTCAACTCATGAGCTTCAGGTCACATCTATTCAATATGACCAACTCAAGTTTTTCCATCTTCACCATCTTCCATGTTGCGTGTTGTCTCATAAATGTTCCACTCATCAAAGGATCAATACGTCAGTTGATTCCTCCAGATTTCCTCAAGCCTAAAAAACTAAGAAATCTTCATAGAAGAAATACCCAAAACTAGCATCTCCAGGGAGAAAAAAAACCCAGAAGAAGGCTCTGATACCATTTGTTGGGAAATATGGGTCATCTTAGAAAGAAACATCTAAGATCATTAGTTCCTTTTGTAGTTTTTAATTTCCTCAAATCACCTCAAAGACACACACTACTATGCCATAAAGTAGAAACATACATAGTTCATTTCCCACATTAATCCTTAGAGAGGAGTTAATGCTTAACCAGTTTTAACAACACCATTAACAGATTCAGCAAATAGAACCAAAAACCATAAAAGATGAAACAAAAGATATGAACACAAAGATATATGTGGGAAAAAGCCTTTCAAGTATAAAACCCCACACTCCAAACTCCCAGAGCGCCATTGTATTATTTAGCAACAAAGTACAATTACAAATACAATATCAGGCTCATGACCATTACAAAGTTTACATCTTGTTCCATTCTGGAGAATATCTGTAAGCATAACCCTTATTCTTTTTTCCTCTCTCAGTGAGAGACATCTCGTTTGGATGCATAGCCTCACGACTTGACCACCATCCTCTTAGCCTCTCTATCACATAGTTGCTCAACCTTCACCTTCTACGAGATTCATCTCTCTTTCTTGGCTCATGGCCCCCCAACCTCTCATCCAGTCTATCACCCAACCTGGTAACCGCCTCTCTCTACTTGCATGGCTCCACTCTAAGAGAGATATTTTCTCTCTCTTTGACTATTGAACTACCACACCCCTTTAGGGTTACACCTCAAGCCACATGCCATCATCCAACATTTTTGGTCATCGGATAAGTAGTTGAACAAATATTTAGCATTGAACTTAGGGTTATCCACATAACATCATGCTACCCAATCAAAGAGACATTTATTACCATTTCACCAAGTTCACCAAGCACATGGGCCCACATGCCATCTATCCTCCATGTCATTGCCACCTATCAGCCTTCAAAACAATCCACCATCCTGTCGAGTCCCACATCCGTCGATAGTGAAAAAACAAACATCACTTTCCAACTATCAACTCTCCTTCATATACCTCTTGTCGTGGTGAGGGTTCCACCAAGACAAGCGTACACCACTTGTGCAATTCCAGAAAATCAAGATGGGAATTTACAATATTCACAACAAGTCTCCTAGAAAAGACTTAAATATTTAACTCCCAACACTCCAAGTGGTCCCCACATCCGTCAATAGACAAGTCACTATATCTCTGGAAAACCGAACTTCAAAACCTCATGTCGAAGGTTGTGAATTTCCGAGAACCTGCAACTTGTCAACAAAGGGATTGCTCTGTTGCCCAAAAATTGAACTTCCAAACCTCAAGGCGGAGGTTGTGAATTTTGAAAAACCCGTGACACACTGACAACAAAGGGATCGCTCTATCACCCAAAACTCAAAATTTTGAACCTCAAGTTTGAGGTTGCGAAGTTCACAAAACCCACGACACACCAACAACAAAGGGATCACTCTATCGCTTAAAACCAAACTTTTGAACCTCAAGATGAAGGTTGTGAAGTTTTCAAAAGTTGCAACACACTGAAAACAAAGGGAAAATCCTTCACTTCACAGTCGCTAAGTTGGGAGGTTATGAAACTTTATAACCTTGTGAATTTAGTTAGAAAAACTTGAAAACCAATGAGTTAACTCAGCCTGATGATGGAGGAAAACACAACTGCTCTAGGAATTCGATCAAGCCAGTAACTTTGAGTCACATTTCTCAATAGATCCATCACCTATACGTGTTGTTCTTCAAGTTCAACAAGACACATACCACACTTATCAATGGAACTACCAAAAGTCTCATCTTATTTTTCCTTAGCCAACCTTAGAGTGGGCAACTCTAAGGTGATAGGTATCTTGATATTTAGGCCATACAAGAGCTAAAATGGAGACATTCCAATTACCCATTTAGGAGTGATACGATCTACCCATAATGCATCATACAAAGCCTTATGCCAAGATATTTGATTCTCATCAACCAAATTTTATATTATGGTGACCAAATTCTTGTTACTTGACTTGGCTTGACCATTCCCTTTAGGGTAATAGTCAAAAGAGTGAGCTAGAGTGATTCCATACTCAAAACAAAAATTTGTTATTTCATTAGATAAGAAACAAGTAGCATTGTCTGCTACTATTTTGTTAGGGACACCAAACCTTGAGATAATATTTTCTTTGAGTAAGTTACAAACCACTTCTAAAGTAGCATGCTTTACAGGAATGGCTTCCACCAAATTGGTGAAATAATTAGTAGTTGTAAGAACATAACTATGTCCTACACTTGATTTTGGATTCGCTATGCCAATGAAATCAATACCCCATTACTAAAAGGGTTCTTCAATTACCATTGGCTTGAGGGGTAGATCTGCTAAATTTTTTTTCCCCACAAACTGTTGACGCAATTCACACTTGCACACCCAATTATATGCATCCTAAAAAAGTGTGGGCAAGTAGTAATTTTCTCTCAATTTTTTTTGCTATAACTGAAGCTGAGAAATTTCCCCCACATGCTAAACTATGAAAATATTTCAGTAGCTTGCTTTGTTGTATTTTTTCCACACATCATAGAAAAGTTTCATCAATTCTCCTCTTGTACAAACTGTTATACCAAAGAATTTTTTTTACAACTTTGGGCTTGATTATCCTTTTTTCTTTATATAAAAAATGCTCGAGACACTCTCCATATGTGAGGAAGTGTGTAATGTTAGAATACCATTCATCTATTGTGCTTACAAACAATATTGTGGGAAGTTCTCTAGTATTCGCTTCTTCATTCTCACATATCTCTTTTGGTTTGTTGTTATCAATCAACTGGCATAGACCCTTCCCACAAACTAGATTGGTGGGCTTAATCTCCATGTCATACTCTTGGATCTTTGCAATCCAATTTCCTCTCTTACTCCCAAATTCATGTTGAGTCAAGATAGACTTGACAGTTGCATCAAGCACTAATGCAATAGTATCACAATTGAGAATGTAATACCTGAAGTGCTTAAATATCTTTACCACACCATAAGCATGTTTCTTCATTGGTGAGTACTTGATTTCATGATTCTTTGTAGGAAAACTCATAAAAGTTATTGGATATTCAATCCCTTCACTGTTTTGTTGCACCAAAATGGTAGATAGAGTATGTTCTAAGGAATAGCTATACATGATAAATTATTTAGTATAGTATGGATAGAATAAGACTAGAGTATGAGAAATTACCTCTTTCATGTCATGGAAAGCATCTTTACCTTCCACACTCCAACAAATGATTGATTTTCCTTTCATCATATCCATAATACGATGAGTCTTCTTTCTAAAATATAGAACAAATCTTTGCAAGAAGTTTACTTTCCCAAAGAAAGAATGTATTGTTGTCTTACTTTAAGGAAGGGTGATATTCTAGATGGATTTTACCCTCTCAGGATCAATCTTAATCCTTCCTTAGACACTATGTTCCCAATAATCTTACCTTTGATAACCCCAAAAATGGATTTCTTGAGATTAAGGGAGATACCATGTTGACGACATATTTTAGGAACTTTTTGTAAATGATGATAATGATCTTGATGATACTTCGAAAATATAGTCAAATCATCAAGGTAAAATACAATAAACTTACCCATTACATCATGGAAAGCCAAGTCCATTGTCCTTTGAAAAGTGGCACCAACATTGATCAATCCAAAAGGAATTTATGATATGAAAAAGTGCCCTAGGGAGTAGTGAATTCAGTATTGTGTTGATATTCTTCACTTACTTCGACTTGGTTGTATCCTGAAAAACTATCTAACATAGACAACATTTTTGAACCTATCACTATGCAAAACTTGATCCATTGTCGGTATGGGGTAATTATCTTTCAATGATGACTGATTTAGATTGTGGGAATCCACACAAATGTGGATTTCTCCATTCTTCTTTCTAACTAGAACAATATTATCTATCCATGTTGAATGATGGATAGGAAAAATAATTCTATCATTCAACATTTTTTTAATTTCAGCAAGAGTGCTACCTGAGATTTCTAGGTTTTACTACCTTTATTTCTACTTATGAGGCATAGAACTTGACTTGAGAGGAATCTCATGTTAAACTTATTTTGGATGAAAATAATTTAAGTCATCATATGAATAGGAAAGAACATCAATGTACTTCCACAAAAGTGTTACAAACCTTTTCCTTTCCTCCAACATGCAACATTTCCCAATATTCACCATTTTGGGATCACATTCTATCCCCAAATTGATTTTTTCAACCTCCATTGATGAATCAGATCCGAATTGTTGTTTTCATTTGATATAGTGATCATGCTTATCAAAACAATTCTCTAAGAAAACCAATCCTTTGGGAATTTTATTCCCTTTTAGTTGTAAGATCTTCTCACCAATCTCCCAATCTACCTCAGAGATTTATTCTCAAGGAGAAGAATCACTCCCTTTGAAATATAGATCACTAAAAATTTCTGCCTTTTCCAAAAAAAATGATAATTTGATTATCATCATTGAATATTTGCCAATGGTTGGAATTGTCAATAACACTGGGTCAAAAAACCAACTCAATGGTATAATTAGATTCTTTGAAATATTTATGACGAATCATGAGAGTGGTTGATACAACAAAATAATTTTCCTTGTAATTGTATTCCCTTGGAACCATATATATATCCAAAGCATTAAAATATTCTATGCAATTCCAAACAAGATTACGGTAATTCCTCAACCTTTCATTATTTATGTGGTATATATTTCTCACCTGAAAAACAACCAATTCAGTGTTGCCTTGCACATGAAGATTCTTAATTCCTTTCCTATGTACAACATCTATTCCTAACAATAAGGCCCCATATCTAGTAGTATTGTTAGTGTTCTCAAATTGCAACTTGAAAGAAAAAGGGAAGATATTTCCTTATGGGGATATGAGAACTATCCCTACTCTAGATCTGGTAGAAGAACAACTACCACCAAAATCCAAAGTCCAAACATCATTTTAACTTCCTACATTGACAATTTTGAATTTTGGAATTTCTTCACTTGAAGAAGATGAGTCATCAGTTCCTTTCTCTTCACTTAAATCATTGTCTAAAGACTCAAAAACTTCATCAATTGTCAAGAAATAGGCACCCATTCCAGAAGACTAAAAAAGAATCTAAGCTTTTTGATCATTGAACTTTGTCATGGATAACCTAGTTTCCCTTTCTGGAATAATTTTTTGTATTAAACCTTTAATATGTATTATGGCCTTAGACCAATGCATGTTGATTTCACCACCAACATCTTTACATAAATTTTATCCCAATATTACATATGAATTTGAGACATCAACTACAAGAACTATCATCTTTATCTTCTTATCATGAAAAGAAACAAACACAAACTAAGCATATTTAATTTCCCCTATGAGAGGTACTTGTTTATTTTCTATAGAGTAACACCTGGTAGGCCAAAACTGGGGTAAATAATAAAAAAAATATTTCAGCTTGTTCTAAGAGTGTCAATCCAGGGATCATAAGATTGCAAGAGGTGTTGCGACAGTATACCTAAGGGAGGAAAAAACCGAGTTAAGTGGGGATGAAATATAGCTAAAACACACAAAAGAGCACCTATAATGAAAATCTAGTTCAAACTTATATTTATGTTATGATCTATTCTATGACAAGAGTGATAGGAACTATTATAGACTGAAAAATAACAACAACAAGATCTCTTATAAACCCAAAATATAACTCGCACTTATATGCTTCAAATAGACATGTCAACATTGAAAAAATATCAATAACTGAAATGATTGTTCAATGTAAATCAATTTTTAAACTAGATTAATAACACTACAAAAAATTAAATCACATGGAAAGGAAAAGTTGTACAAAATTAAATCACACAGAATATAAATTCTAACTAATTTAAACACACAACAACGCACTGAGCATTCCAAGAGTCGGCCCTTCCTCTGGTTCACAAGGCAAGTGGAAATAAAATGTGTTCCTATGTAGGACTAATCAGTAGAATGACGTTTTATTTATCGGAGATAATATAGAATAATAATCATCATACAAAATTATGTCTATGCTACTTATATATACGCATCCTATCTACATACAAGAATAAATAGTTTGTTTTGGCCTATGGCCAACAAACTAGAAGAAAAAAAATATGTATCGCTACCCAAGATTAAAACAACTCTATTATAATAGTGAGCAAAAATAGGAGACATGATTTTTTTCTTGCTCCTCCATATAGCTGGAAAGCACAACTGCCATATCTTTGTATGGAAAATAATGATGATGTGCAAAGAGACTGTCATGAAAGGAACCCACGTAACTAAATAATACATACATAAAGTCTAGTGAAAGGAAAATGTGAAGATTTGCAGATTTTTCTCCACCTATCTAGCAACAAATCTTCAACACGGGTTTCCTTCCTTATTGCACAAGAATAGCATACGTGGAGCCTTGGTTAAGTATGTTTTTCTTTGTTTCTATTGTCCAGGAATTTAAACATTGTTTTGGTTTCTTGTGATTATTTTGAAGAGGTAACTGACGCCACCTTGGAGGGTGATGTCATGACATAAATGAATTGTTGGTCAAAGAGTAATGTACAAAAGTTCTTGACCAAAAAGTGATAGGAACATATTCTGCATAAAAGGTGACATGAAGTTCTTGTGATCTACATGCTACAAGCTTTATTTTCCAAGGATTGAAATAATAATGCTTATTAGTAAAGATATTCAATAATCAATTTTCATATTTTATCCAAAACTATATTAAATACCACTTATATATATTTAATCATATGCAACATAAAATGGTGAAATAGTATGATATGGAACAAAAATGGAATGTGGGAATGGGTATGAAAGTATATGAAATAGGCTAAAATATGGAACAAAATGGGACATAAATGGCTCTCATCAGCATCGACCAAAATTCTTTGTCAAATTTAATCCCAAAGCATTAGCTACTTTGGTTGGAATCACATTATTGGAAGCACCTAAATTAATGACATAGTTACTAAGTTTATGAACATTTACTAGAAAGGAAATATAGAAAGGTTTTATTTTCTTAAAATGGATGAAGGAATTACAAAAAGGTTACTTTACGTAGGTTTTGGTTTAGGAGCAATAGGTGCATTATGGGAAGAGTCTTGACTAGAATGAGGTCCTTTATTTTTGACAAACTTAGCTAATATATCAAATTGGTTGGGGTTAGTGGTGCAGTCATAGTAGAAGGGTCCTCAAAGAGAACAATCTAGATCATGCAGCAAGAGTTACACAACAAAAGCAACACAGAATATGGAGGAAAATGCAAATTCAAACATTCTTATTAACATAAATTTTGGTTACAATCAGTCAGTAACATCCGCGCTTATAGATTTGGCTCACAGGCCTGATACAACATGATCAGAATATAATATTCATACATGTGAGCGAAAATATAATAGATCAAACTTCATATACATATTAATCTAGTTGATCTTGATTGCTTCCAATCCTAATGATCTATTACAAGCTTTATATCATATCTGTAGATCTAGAAACATTTGTGTCGGCAAAAGATCATTATAATCTCCGATGAAGGTAACGCAATGTGTACATGAACAAGTCAGCCTTAAATTTGAATTTCTCCATGGATGGTGCATATGATGAAATGTGAACCTAAAATTAAGGTCAAGGACACTCTATAGAACAATTTGAAACACCTCGCAAGGATCCACAAGCTACGAGAAAGATCCATGAGTGATCAAACTAGTCGTTAGGTTTGAAATTATTTTGGGGCCAGTTTCAAAAACTATCACTTACTCCGAAAGTAGTAACTTTCTAGAAAAAGATCCAATTGATCTGAAAAGTTGGAATAAGGAAAATGAACATATCCACAATGAAAATATAGATATGTGGGGTCTGGTGAGCAAATATGGTGAAACATTGAATCTGCCAACTTGAGTTGAACAAGAACTGAACAAGAACAAAACTAAATGAAAATATTTTTGGTTGATGCAAGATTGCAAAGAACCAAGGATGCTCCTGTATCATACATCCAGGGTTAATGAAAAGTGAGCCCCTCACTTTTCTGGGCTAAAGGAAAACTGATATGGTCTACCTCAACCTAAGAAATCCAATAAGAATTCTCCATTGGTCTTCCCTTCCACTTCACAAGATATTATTTGTATTGTCTTCCACGTGTTTTCCTCCCATCTCTGATATCCAAAATCTCCTCTATCCCATCTTATTGTTGTTTAGGAAATTGTTTCTCTGTTGTCTTTACTATCTTCATTGAATTCTGCTTCATGGTACTGATGTAGGTCTATAATGTTGAATATAGGTGATATACCCATGCCATCTAGTAACTCCACTTCATATGCATTTCCTGAATCAAATTTCTTCAAAATCTTATAGGGTCCAAACTTCCTCATTTTGAGCTTATTGTATGCACCAACTAGAAATATCTCCTTCCTCAAATACACCATCACTTCATTTCCAACTTCGAACTCCTTATCTCTCCTCTTTTCATTTGCTCATTCCTTATACTTTTGGTTCATATTTTCCAACTGCTACTTTACTTGAGTATGCACTTTCTTCATATGTTTTGCAAATTCCTTTGGTTCAACACTTCTTTTATCCTCCTTATTGATGTCTCGCAATTCCGATATACCTCTAGGATGAACTTCAGTAACAATCTCAAAAGGTTTTTTTCCAGTACTCCTATTCACCGAATTATTGTAGGAAAACTCTGCTTGAGCAAGGACCAAATCCCAACTTCTGATCTTATCTCCAACCAAACATCTCAGAAAATTCACCAAACTCTAGTTCGCTACCTTTGTATGTCCATTAGTATGTGGTTTAAAAGTAGAACTAAACTTCAAACATGTCTTTAACTTCTTCCAAAGTGTCCTCCAAAAGTTACCAACAAAATTTGTATCTATGTCTGAAACAATACTCCTAGGTAATCCATGCAATCTAACCACTTCCCTAAAAAACAAGTCTGTTATATGTATTGCGTCTGTTGTCTTCTTACAAGGTATGAAATATGTTATCTTAGAAAATCTATCTACCACCACAAATACAAAATCATTACCTCTTTGTGTCTTTGGAAAACCAAGTATGAAGTCCATGTTGATATCCTCCCAAGGTTTCTCTAGAATTTTCAATGGCTTATACAATCCAACATTTTGACTACTCCCTTTTACAACTTGACAAAATCTACAACTTTGCACAAATTTCCTAACATCCTTATGAATTTGAGGTCAAAATTAATTCTCATTTACCAATGTTACTATCTTATCATCTCCAAAGTGTCCTACCAATCCTCCACTATGTTTCTCTTTCACCAAGTTATCCCTCATTGAACTCTGGGGTATACACAATTGATTCCCTCTGAACAAAATATCCTCTTGAATGAAATAATCCAACCACTGACTCCTATCCTCCAAGACTAGTTGCTTACAAGCTCTCCAAGGTTCTACAAAATCCAGGTCTTCCTCATACAAGTTCTTCAATTCATCAAAGCCTAAAGTCAAAACTCTCATTCCTACCAACAAACTCCTTCTCCTACTCAAGGCATCAACAACTCTATTTGAATTTCCACTCCTATGTTTCAAAAAAAAAGTATAACTCTATGAGAATTCCACCGATCTCATGTGCTTCTAACTCAACTTACCTTGATTGTTCAAATACTATAAAGCCTGATGATCTATGTGTTGGAAAAACAAGGATAGAAAACTAAGAGGGAGGGGGGGGTGAATCAGTTGTTATATAAATTAAGCTTATTCAACCTTAAACAACTTTAATCTCATATTTGATAATTAACAGTGCAATCATAAATCAACAACACATCAGAGACACATGAACACCAAGATTTTTATATGTGGAAACCCTGTTAGGGGAAAAACCACAATGGATGTTAGTCCACAATATTATACCCTATTAGAAGTATAATGAAAGAAATGAATAGGGAATGCACATGCATTCAATTACACTACCTAGAGCTCGCCGCTCAAAGAGAAGTCTCACTACCTTACATAAGACAATAAGATTAAATCCATCTGATGAAGTTGAACTAATAAATTAGCTTCTACAAAAGCTTGATTATAGTTTCAATTAGGCACAAAAACACTTCTTCACACTTCACTCAAAATCCTTCACACTCTATTATGCACTCAAATGATCTGATCTTTATTCACACATATACATCACATACATTCACCGAACATACACTAATCATAATTTAAAATGGATAAACAATCACTCTTATATATCTGCTACACGGATTTACATCATCAACTCTATCGACCACAAATAAAGAATAAATTACAACTGTCAACCTCAATATATGAAAAAATATTAATGTGCACCAACCTAAGTCAGTCACAATGTAGTGAGGACCTAAATCAACATCCTCAAACATGCCAAACAACAAAATATTAATCCATAAGGACTCGCAACACACTACCACCATCATGTCGGACAAGAACATGAAAACCTTACACACACAGGGAAAAATCTCCAATCATGAACATGTCGATCAACATAGACGTACCACACTAATAGAGCATGATCTAGAAACATCACTGGACACCTCAAAAATATACGCAACAACTCAATTCACTATAATTACAATCTCATCTTCTAGAAACACCTGCTACAGTAATTGAATAACTATAGGAACATAAAACTTCATAACTTCCTCAAATCTTGATGTGTACCACTAAAAATTTTGAACAAAATATTAGATAATCTCAACAACAAACCCTTTAGTGCACGCCTTTTGATCACCAATGTACAAAAAAATTCATCACTTGGACCTTCTCAGCTTCACTAGCTACCTGCAATATATTTATTACAATTTTCTCAATATCTTCGACATATACAACCTTTAGAATCACCAATTCTAATAGTGTTGACACCAATGACAACCACATATCAGAAACACAACCACAAAATCCAACAATCTCCCCCTTTGGCATTGATGGAAACACATGATGTGAAAAATAATATCATCAACACAACTAATTGTCCACATGCTTCTTTCCCTTTGATCTGTAGTTCTCCTCTCATAGCTCTTCCCCTCCTTACTTCAAGAGTTTTTCACATTGTTCCTCTCCTCCTTTTACATCAATGGCAAAGGTACACATGCTTTGATCCACATATCATTTGAATCATCTGAATACTCCCCCTAAGTAGCAGCCACCACAACATCAATCTAAAACAAGATCTGACTATAACTCCACATATTGATGCAAAGACTTGCATCTTAGTTCAGATTAGGAGGGGAAATTACCCCTAACTTGCATCTGAGATACTCAAAAGTATCCTTAGGCAATGTTTTAGTAAAGATATCTTCAATTTTTTCCTTTGTAGGCACATATTTCAATCTGACCTCTTTATCACTCACCTTGTCTCTCAAAAAGTGATACTTGATAGATATATGTTTTGTCTTTGAGTGTAGCACCAGATTCTTAGAAATGTTTATGGCACTTGAATTGTCATAGAATATAGCAATAGGATCATCATACTCAAATCTGATATCTCTCATCATCTGCTTCATCCACAATACTTGAGTACAATTGTTTGCAGTAGGAATATATTCTGCTTCAGTAGTAGATAGAGAGATTGAATTTTTATTTTTACTTAGCCAAGGCATTAGGTTCTTTCCCAAGAACACACCACCACTTGTTATTTTCTTGTCATTCACATCACCTTCTAAAAGAATGTCATCAACAAAGACTTCAATTATCAACTCTTTATCCTGATCTAGTTTGAAATATAGATTACTGTTAACAATACCTTTATTGAATCCAAGCTTCAACAAGTATTTATCCAATCTTGCATACCAAGCTCTATGGGATTGTTTGAGTCCATATAGTTCTTTCTTCATCTGACACACCATGTCCTTTTCATCAGTCAGTGGAAATCCATTTGGTTGCTCAACATAAACTTCTTCTAGTTCACCATTTAGAAATGTTGACTTCACATCCATTTGATATACTTTGTAGTTCTTGAAAGTAGCATAAGAAAGAAATAATCTTACAGCTTCAATTCTAGCAACAGGGGCAAAATTTTCTTCAAAATCAATACCTTCCATCTGTGAGTATCCTTTACATACCAATCTTGCTTTATTCCTGATCACTTCACCTTTCATTCAACTTATTCTGAAAGATCCATTTGGTTCCAATCATATTTTTATCTTGAGGTCTAGGAATAAGAATCCATGTATCATTTTTCTCTATTTGCATCAGTTCTTTCTTCATTTCTTCCATCCAATGTTCATCTTTACATGCTTCATTGATATTGCTAGGCCCAGTCTTGGATATCAAACAATATTCTTCTGCTATTCTTCTTCTAGTTTGCACACCTTTATTCTTGTCTCCTATGATCTGACTTTCAGAATGACTTCATTTTACATACCTTGGAGTTTTGGGTTATGTTCTTTCTTCAACATTTCCAGTGTCCTCTTCTTTACGATTTTCTTGATTCATAGGAAAACTTTGAGTTTGATTCTATGTCTATGCATTCTTTCCATTATCAATACTATCATTTTGGTCATCTGAGTCATATCCGCAATACCTAGATGATCTTTCAATATCCTCATCAACTCTGACATTTTCACTCTCAACCATTTTCTTCAATCTTTTATTGTAACACCGATACGCTTTTCTCTTAGTAGAGTATCCCAGAAAGATTCATTCATCAATTCTAGCTTCAAACTTTCCTATATTTTCATCTCTTTTAATATAACATCTGCTTCCAAATATTTTAAAATACTTGACAGTAGGTTTATAACCAAACCATAGCTCAAAAGGAGTCTTACCAGAATTACTATTGGTATTCACCTAGTTGATAGTATACACAATAGTTCTTATAGCTTCTCTCCAATAGAAATGAAGAACATTACCTTCCAACATCATAGTTTTGGCATCATCTAATTTTTTTTTGTTCTTTCTCTCAACAACTCCGTTCTATTGTGGGGTCCAAGGAGCAGATGGCTATCTTTTTATTTCATGCTCTTCATAGAAAGAATTGAACTCCTGAGAAGTGAATTCACCACCTCTGTCCGATCTTAGACATTTGATCTTAAAACCTGTCTCAGTTTCTACCAAACCTTTGAAGCTTTTGAATATATCTAATGCCTCATGTTTTTCTCTTAAGAAAGCAACCCAAACCATTCTAAAATAATCATCAATAAGCAACATAAAGTATGTTTCTCCTTGTAGAATTTTGTTTTTGGATGGACCAAATAGATCAGTATGTACCAAATCCAGTACTCCATTGGAATGATGTTTTTTTCTCTTAAATGAAATTCTTGTCTACTTTCCCATCTGGCATTCCTTGCATATAGTGTTATTAGGCTTCACTAGCTAGGTAGATCTTTGACTACTTGTGTGGAGCTTATTTTAACAATGTTATCAAAATTCACATGACACTACCTTCTATGTCATAACCAGCTTACATCAACTTGAGCAATCAAACAAATTTCACTAGAAATATTTAAGTGAAAAATATTACCTCTTGTCTTTGTACCTGAAGCAATCACATTTCTTGAGCTTCCCAATATCCTACACTTACCATCTTTGAACTGAAGATTGTAACCTTTTTCAACCATTTTTCCAACACCCAACAAATTATGCTTCAATCCTTCAACATAAAGAACATCATCAGTATTGCATTTTCCACCAAGATAAATAGTGCCTTTGCCACAAATCACACTAGCATTGTTATCTCCAAATTTTACAACACCACTGTCATACTTTTCCAAGCTTAGAGACTTGTATTTATCACTAGTCATATGATGTGACCATTTGATGTCGATCACCCACTCATCTTCCTCATCAATTTTGGTTGCAAGAGATTTTTCAATATTCTGATTACTAGTTGATTAAGTGGACACCAAACCATTTTCCTTGATAGCAATGAATACCCATTTATCTCCATTTCTAGTTTATTTATCAAATTCATCATCAGTAACTCCTTCAGCATAATAACGTTTCTTTTGAAATCTAGTCTTATCATGTTTATACTTAGAGACTCTTCCAGGACATCTTGATGCAAAATGACATATCTTACTGCAAGAGAAACATTTAATAGGTAGCTCTCCTTTGTACTTACCTTGTCCTTTGGCTTCTCTTTTCACAATCAATGCTTCTAGTTCTTCTATCTCTCTTTCTTCATCTTCAATCAGTTTCATCTCTTCTTCATGCTTGAATGTTTTTTTCTAGAACTCTCTCCCAGATCATATCTTTGTTGAATTTTTCTAGATATAGTAGCTTTGAATGCAAACTCTATCTTAGGAAAGGATTCACCAAATTCACTCAACTCAAAGGCAACAAGTTTTCCAATCAGCATGTCTCTTGTCACACTTGTTACTGTCCTGAGTTCTTCAATAGCATGAGCTTTTATTTTGTAAGAAGTAGGCACAAATCTAAGTATTTTAGCCACAATCTCATCTTCTTCCAAGGTTCCACCAGCACATCTAATGTCCATCACTAATTCATTTACATTTTGGGAGAAAGAAAATATGTGTTCATCTTCACTCACCTTCATGTTCTCCCACTTGCCTTTCAGACTTTGTAGCTTAGCAACTTTCACTGGTGCATCTCCTTCTTACAATGTTTCCAACTTTATCCAGATCTCATGTGTATTCTTCAAACCTATCGCATTTGTCATCTCTAAATTTGTCAAAACACTTAGAAATTCTTCTATAGCCTTGGTATTAGTTTTTTCTTCTTTGATCTCATCAGCAATAGAGGGACCATTCTGAGGAATTGTATATGCATTCTTTGTAATCTTCTAGAAAGGCTCACCAATGCACTTCACATGACACTCCATTTTGACTTTCCATAGAGAGTAGTTTGTACCATCGAATCTAGGACTATCCTTCTTGTCTGATTCCATCTCGGATCACCTCAAGTTAGAATTTTTCAGAGGAACTAGCTCTTATACAAATTGTTGTAAAAACAAGGATAGACAACTGAGAGGGGGGTGAATTAGTTGTTACATAAATTAAGCTTATTCAACCTTAAACAAATTTTAATCTCATATCTGATAATCAATAGTGCAAGCATAAATCTTCAACACATCAGAGACACATGAACACCAAGATTTTTATACATGGAAACACTGTTAGGGGACAAACCATGGTGGATGTTAGTCCACAAGATTATACCCTGTTAGAAGTATAATGGAAGAAATGAATAGGGAATGCACATGCATTCAGGCACACTACCTAGAGTTCACTGCTTAAAGGGAAGGCTCACTCCCTTACATAAGACAATCAGATTAAATCCATCTGATGAAGTTGAACTGAGAAATTAGCTTCTACAAAATCTTGATTACAATTCTGGTTAGGCACAAAAACACTTCTTCACACTTCACTCAAACTCCTTCACACCTTTCTCTACACTTGAATGATCTGATCTTTATTCACACATATACGTCACATACATTCACTGAAAATATAGTGAGCATAATTTAAAATGAAGAAACAATCACTCTTATATATCTGCTACATAGATTTACATCATCAACTCTACCAGCCACAAATAAAGAATAAATTACAACTGTCAGCCTCAATATATGAAAAAATCTTATTGTGCACCAACCTAATTTAGTCACAACATAGTGAGGACCTAAATTGACATCCTCAAACATGAAAAATAATAAAATATTAATCAATAAGGATCCACAACACGCTACCACCATCATGTCAGCCAATAACATGAAAACCTTACACACATAAGGAAAAATATTCAGTCACGAACATGCTAATCAACATGGATGTACAACACTGATAGAGAATGATCTAGAAACATCACTAAACACCTTAGAAACATACAAAACAACTCAATTCACTAGAATTACAATATCATCTTCCGGAAACACCTGCTACAGTAACTGAATAACTTTAGGAACACATAATTTCATAACTTCCTCAAATATTGATGCATACCACTGAAACTTTCTGACAACATACTAGATAAGATCAGAAACAAACCCTTTAGTGTGTGCCTTTTGATCATCAATGTATAGAAATTTTCATCAATCGGACCTTCTCAGCTTCACTGGTTGCCTTCAATATGTTTATTACAATTTTCTCAATATCTTTGACATATAGAACCTTCAGAATCACCAATGCTAATAGTGTTGACATCAATGACAACCACATATCAGCAACACAACCACAACATCCAACACTATGTACAACACAAACTCCTCAGAAAACAAGTAATGTCTCCACTTATTCCAGGCTTGAACTATGGAATAGAACTCCTGATCATACTCTAAATACCTTTTCCTTGCATCATTCAACTTATCACTAAAATAAGCTATTGGTCTTCCTTCTTGACTTAATACTTCTCCAATTGCATCATAGTCTACCTAAAATACCTTATTAAAGTCTATTAAAGCCAACACAAGCTGCTCAATCACCTTTTGTTTCAACAACTCAAAGCTCCTATCTGCTCCAGATGTCCACCTAAAATCCTTCCTATCTCCTCTCATTGTTTATGTCATAGGATTGCAAATAGTACTAAAATTCCTAATGGATTTTTGGTAGAAACTAACTATTCCATGAAATGATCTTACCTCTCCAATGATTTCCGGTGTAGGCCACTCAACAATTGCTCTTACCTTCTCAGGATCCATCTTCAGCCCATCCACTGATATCAAAAATCCCAGATATACCAATTCTTCCTTAATGAAACTACACTTCTTAATGTTTATCAACATCTGCTCTTCTCTCAACCTCTATAAAACTTGCCTTATATGCAACAAATGTTCTTCTCTAGTCTTACTGAAAATAAAGATGTCATCCAAATAGACAATCACAAACTTTCTCAAGAATCTCTTCAATACCTCATTCATCAACCTCATGAAATTACTCGATGCATTTTTTATTCCAAAAGGCATGACCAAACACTTGTACAATCCTTCATTTGTCTTGAATGTTGTCTTCCATTCATCCACTTCTCTGATTCTGATATGGTGATATCCACTCTTCAAATATATCTTTGTAAAGTATTTAGCTCCACTCAAACAATCCATGATGTCATCCATCTGGTGCAAAGGAAATCTATACTTCATTGTGATCTTTTTTATGGCTTTAGAGTCTGTACACATCCTCCACTCTCCATCCTTCTTAGGTGCTAGCACTGCAGGTACTACACATAGACTTAAGCTTTCTCTAATCAAACCTTTTCTCAACAACTCTTGCACTTGTCTATTCAACTCTTCATTGTTTGTTGGTGTCATCTAGTGTGCTTCTTTATTAGGAAAACTAGCTCTAGGAATCAAATACATGCAATGACTAATACTCCTCACAGGTGGCAATCCATCAGGTACATTATCTGAAATGATAGCTTCATATTTTGTCAACAATTCCCTTATCTCCTCTGGTTGTTCTTCTACATGCTTCAAGTCTTCAGCCTTCTTTGGAACCAAGGCATAGCACATGCTCTCATGTCTTATTCCATCCAAAAATATCCTTCTATCAACCAAAACAATTCTAGCATTCGTACAAACTTCAAATTTAGGAACATCCTCCAATTGTAACAAAGTTTGCTTCATTCCATTTACAATAATGGCATATATGTTCTTATTTCCACCATGAATAGTCTATCTATCATACTGCCAAGGCCTTCCCAAAAAAACATGGCATACATCCATAGGGATGATATCACACAAAACTTAATGATAATTTTGTATCTTCAATTTCACCAAACATTGTTTAGTTACCAGTATCTTATGCTCATCTTGAATCCATGCTATCGAATAGGGCTTCGGGTGTTTCAACCTTTCCAACTTCAATTTGTTCACCATTTCTTTAGAAACCGGGTTCTCTGAGCTTCCACTATCAATAATCACTTTGCAACATTTACCAACTACCTTGCATTTGGTTTAGAACAAATTCTCTCTGCAATGATTCCTGATTCATCTCACTTTGACACAATACTCTTGTGTTCACCAACATTTCTCCCTCTTCTTGTTTATTAGATGATCCAACATGATCCTCCTCAACAAATTTTTCTCTTCTACTATTCTCTATATTTCTTCTTGCTTCTCCCTGATTACATTCAAATTCTCTATGTCCTTCTCCACCACACTTATAACAAGCTCCTCTTAATACTCATTTCTCCTATCTTCTAACATCTTTTTTGTAATCCTTATTCCGATAATCACCATATCCTCCTCTCTATTAAGATTTTCCATCATCTCTATGGTATGGATTGTCATTCTTACTAACTTCCTTATCTTTATTCTGATCCACAAAAGATCCTCTTCCTCTCTAAAATCTTCCACCTCTTCCTCTTTGTCTCTGCTCATTTCTTTTATTCATCTTCTCTTCTTCTTTTAGGGAACACTAATATGACTCCTCCATAGTCAGTAACTTAATAAAACTGATCTCATCTTGCATAGATGACCTCAAACCATTCATATATCTAGCTACTAGCTCAGTCTCATCTTCTGAATGTCCAGATTTGATATTCAACTTATAGAACTCCTCGGTATATTCTATCACAATTGAATCCTTCAGCTTAAGATTCTGCAACTTTCAAAACAAATTGATCTGATAGTCTACAGACACAAACTTTGTCTTCAACTTATTCACCATTTGATCCCAAAATCCTATCTTCTCTTTTCCTTTTCTTTTCCTATCTTCTACAAATGTTCCCACCAAAGGGATGCATGTCCTTTCAACTTTGTACAAAAAAATTTCATCGTCTTGTCTTTTGTGGTACCTTCAAAATCAAAGTACTTCTCCATCTTTTTTATCCAATGAAGAAATTCATCTGAATCCAACTTCCCACTATAATTTGGTGGATTGAATTGTGGTTTTGTATTTACTCTGGTTAGGGATCTTATGAACCTCTCTTCTCCCTGATCAAGGTTAGATTGATCTTCTCTTTCCCTTTCTTCATGCTCTTCTACCTCTTCATCACTCACATTATCAACTAGTCGACCTCTCCTCAGAGTTTTTTCGAGTGCTTCTAATCTAGCAACAATTCCTCTCAACATCTCCATTACAGTTGGGTTTTCATTTCCACGCACTCCATTTCCTCTGCCATTTCTTCTTCCCTCCATCTTTACACAAGTCCTCTATAGCTATAGGTTGGATCCTCAATCCACCACTCTAGAAGAAATCTTCAACAAGACTTTGCAAACTCTGACGATCTTCCATGGTATGAACCTCACTTTGATACCAATTTGGTGTAGTCACGATAGGAGGGTCCTCAAAGAGAACAATCCAGATCATGCATCAAAATTTACACAACATAAGCAACACAAATATGGAGGAAAATGCAGATTCAAACATTCTTATTAACCAAATTTTTGGTTACAATCGGTCGGCAACATCCGGGCTTATAGATTCAGATCATAGGCCTGATACAACATGCTCAAAATACAATATTCCTACATGCGAGCAAAAATCTCACAGATCGAATTCCACATACATCTTAATCTACTTGATCTTGATTTCTCCCAATCCTAATGATCTATTACAAGCTTTATATCATATCTGCAGATCTAGAAACATTCGCGTCGGCCAAAGATCATTACAATCTTTAATAAAGGAAACATAACATGTACATGAATAGGTTGGCCTCAAATTTGAATTTCTCCAGAGATGGTGCATATGATGAAGTGTTGACCTAAAATTAAGGTCAGGGACACTCCAAGAAACAATTTAAAACACCTCGCAAGGATTTGCAAGCTACAAGAAAGATCCACGAGTGATTAAACTAGTCACTAGGTTTGAAATTATTCTGGGGTGAGTTCCAAAAACTATCACTTACTCCTAAAGCAGTAAATATTTGAAAAAAGATCCAATTGAGCTGAAAACTTGGAATAAGGAAAATGAACATATCTATAATGAAAATATAGATCTACAGGGTCTGGTGAGAAAATACGATGAAACACCGAATCTGCCAAGTTGAGCCAAACAAGAACTGAACAAGAAAAAAATGAATAAAACTATTTTTGGTTGATACAAGATTGCACAGAACAAAGGATTCTCCTGCATCAGTTATCTTGGAGGTACTCAACCTTAGAAATTTGGATTTGATTCTTCTTGGTGTGATCTATAATATCAAAAGCTTGGTAAGGATTCACTAAAGAAGACAAGGGATTTTCACTTTGGGGTTTTGGATTTAGTGCACTAGTTCTTGGTACAAAAGAAGAAGTGGGAGGATTTGGTATACTTGTTTGTTTCTTGCTACATCCTTTGGTTGAACTAGAAAATGAGTTCCCTCTTAGTGATTTTGATTATTAGACATGGGTGATCCTTTTACTTAGTTCCATCAACCTCCTATTGATGATTGAGCCAATTTTGATAATGAGAAAATAACAAAAGCCTCATCATATGTCTCTTCTTCTTGTTCAACCCCTTCTTCGTATTTCAAAAACCTAATATTAGAGTCACTAGTTATCTCCATTTCTTCCTCTATGAAGATATTATCACCATCTTTTGAGAGATATTCTAAATGAGAAAGATCATGTTGTTTAGATTCGTAATAACCCATTGGTGCATTTGCAGGTGGTGCCTCCAACCCAATTCTTCCTTGTGGTGGGGGAAGTATGTTTGGATAGTTAGAAGCCTTTGGGAATGTCCTTGTAGGAGGGAATAAATGAACCTTGAGAAATATACTTCTTGAGAGCCAACAATTCATTAGCTAGCTTTTGCACCATAGGATTTGTGGTGTTAGTAGAAGATGGGTTCAAAGAGGACTGTCCTCTAGACTTATTTGGATCCTTCTTTATTTTTCCTGCAAGGATTATATCATCCCCTACTTTAGTAGCTAAACTTTGAGTAGCTTCTCTTCATAAAAGAAAACTCACATCAGGCAACTAAGTGTTGATGAAGAAACACTTCAAATTTTCAGTTGTAGGTTGAGCCACAGCTAGAATTCTATTTTTCAACTTATTGAACTTAGCCACAAACTCACACATGGTTTCGTGTGGTTCCTTTTACATTTGAGTGAGTTTCACCAAAAAAGCATGAGCATCTTCTGTTGGTTTAAACCTCTCTTCAAATTTGGTTTGAAGTGTAGCCCAACTAGTAATACTTCTAGTTGAAAGATGATAAAACCAATAAGTTTCCATTCCTTGGAGTGTTTCAATAAATAAACTTACAAACACATCTTCATGCTCAACTCCAAGGGCTTCACATGCAATGTAAAATGTGGCAATGTGCTCATTTGGATGTTGTTTTCCATCTCTATATAACTTGGGAAAGTTCTTTCGAGAGCCACAAGGAAGTTCATGTGATGGTGGCACCAAATTCAATGGACCAAAATTTATTCCCCATGGACCTTGAGCAATCATTCTACTTGAGTTGAATATAGGAATAACAAACCTTTGAAGTGGTGTGATAGATAGAGCCCTATGAGCACTATAAGCTTCACTTGGTATAGGAGATCTTGTGTTGGTAAGAGGAAAACTCCTTTTACATTGAAGAGGTGATCTCATTCGTGCAAGAAAAGATCAAAGTTATGTTTTTCCAACAATTCAAATGTAGGATCAATGAGTCCTTGAGCCCTTCTACTATGTGTATAACTTTATTCTACCAAAATGCAAGCTTGACAAGAAATTTATATCAGCAATAACAAAAATAATTACAAACAATAATGTTTTGGTAAACTTCAACCAAAGGCGTGAGGCTCTTAGTTGCGTGTTTAGGTCCCCATTAGAGTCGCCAAAAAACTAGTTGGTGAATATTTTTTTATCAACTAACTGATGAAAAAATGGTTATACCAGCCATAGTATGATAAGATATATCTCTCCTCTCAAAAATGGGAGGCTCCCTTCTTATTGCTAACTAAATTCAACTAGTAATTAACTAAGTTTATTTACACTAAAACTATCCATAGGGTATTTTCATATCATCTAATTCTCTTTTTTCAAAATAGATGTTTTATCTTACAAACTTTACAATATCAATCCTATGATGCTTACAATATGTAAAGAACCATAAAATAATATTTGGAGAAATAATAACCAATATCCAATTCAGTTAAATGAAAGAATAACTAGAATGATACCAACAAGTGTTGATAGAAAGAAAACCCACAAAAGAACAAAGTATTTTGTTGCTTCTTATGCTTTTTTGAAAGGAAAAAGTGTGGGATATGATGCAGCCCAAAGTCTTCAATGTATTCCACAATAGGATCAAACAAACATAGATGATAACTCATAGCACAAAGTCTTCAAGTTATTTCTAATCATAAACATATACATAATTTCCAAAGATGATAATGTAGTTCAAAGACTACAAAACCAGATTTAGAGTACCTCTTAGAACACTTGATTCTATGCCATGATTCAATCATATACAAGATAATGCAATAGAAAATACGTAAGAACAATCCCAATGCACCACAAGCTTGATCCAAGATAAATATTGTACACCAAATTGCTTCTTTTTATTGATTGAATTTGATTTACACTTTGAAAACAAAGTTTCAATGCACTCTTCAATTTGACAATGTTTCACTTCATTAGCTAAAAGATAAAAATTACAAAAGAGCCCCATCTTATTTATAGAGAGAAGCCAAGAGAAAAAATAAGAAATCTACAACTACCTTGACTTATTCACAAATAGAGTCCAATTTGATTTGGGACTATGTTGCTTTTACATGTAATTGCATTTTACAAAAAGACATGTAAAATTTTATTTAAAAATTACATAATACATAAAGGAAAAATTGAAAAATAAACTATCAACAAGCAAGTTCTCTTCTTCTTCTACGTTATTCTCCATAAAATCTTCATATCTCTTCAAAGCAGCCTGAACTTTAGTGTCATTTGGCTCTAATATATAATTGGATATAGCTAGAAGTCATGTGATGGAGTCCTCTATGCTGATACATTCTTTAATGTGCTTATCTAATATAATTTTCAATTCATCTAGAATCATTTGTAAATACACTAATATATCAATTGAAGCTAATTAAAAATATTCTAATTCAATTTCAAAACAAATTAGTGAAGTGAATTCTTGGACAACTGCATCCATAAGAAGATTTTTTTATTGTCATCCAATATCTAGCATGGAAGATCCCCTATCTTGACAGTGACATTTTATCCTTTGTTAATGCTTGTCTCCTAGGCTTCCTACAAATCTTTGATCAATTCATTGATTACATCTCTCCTATGTTTCATTACTTCCCAATATTCAATGAACATATTTCTTGTGGGGATCACCCCATTTTCAACCAACATCCCCATTTTCAACCAACACTTTCAACTTGAAATCTCTCAACTTGGTCCATGAATCAAGATCCTTCTCTACCAACTGCAAATTTTAAGACAACACATCAAGATTTTGATTCAATTCTAACTTAACATTATCCATGATATTGTTGATTAACTCAATGGAAGACTTCAACAATTCAGTACCTTGTGAAATTACCCTATCTATCCATGCACTAACAACTCTACCTCATGTTCTGATCCTTTCAACCTTCTATATTGCAACATAATCCAACCATGTAGTAACAGGTTCATTGGACTCCAAATACTGGCTTATCTTCAACAAGACAAAAGTGAGTTATTCCACCTTGAGCTTGAGTTGATCCTTGATAATCTTATCCTTATCATATCTCTTGATCAACAAAGCCAATGTTTCTTGCAGGTCCTCCTTAACACTTTCATGTGTTTTCTTTCCAAGTTCAATCTTGGTAATCACATAGTCAAAACCTTTAACTTCCTCATTAGTTTTATCTGATGGTGGTTTCACCACTTCTACATACTTGTTTCCTAATTTTTCAATAAGTACCCTGGAAAGTGTCTTGGCCTTCTTAATTATTTTGGTCTTTGTCGAAACAAGGCCAAAATCAAAGTCATCTAGGGAGATGTCTTATTTCTTCCTCTTTCGTTTCTATGATTTCAATCAAGGAGGAAGAGTGGAATAACCTCCTTTTATTCATGTTACCAAAGTTGATGATGGAACGGTTGATTCTGCAACATTGGTGGTCAAAATTGGTGGATTTTGAGTGAGGACTGCAGTAGGGATCTCCACACTTGACACTCTAGATATCGACTCAGTCATGAACTTTTCAAAATATTATTGTGTGGATATTTTAAGCATTGGTGAGGATACATCAAATAGACTGGGCAAGGAAGAAAGAAGGCTAAAACAATTCTCAATGTTACCACGAGGGCTTTCAAATATTGACTCACTAGTAGGTGATGAATGAATAGACTATACAAACATGACAAGAGTAATAGGAATAGTGGAAACTACAGGTAAATATTGTACAGTTGAAACAATAGAAGACTTGTAGGAATTTTCACCCTAGAAGTTATAGGAGAAGAGGAAGGAGATTCTTCTTGTACTACCTTTGGTTGAGAATTGACAAGAGATTCGGGTGATTCTTCAATTGGATTTTCTTCTCCCTATTCTTCCTCTTGAGTTGATGCCCTCTCCTTTTATTTACTTTTATTTTTATCTCCCTTCATTTTCAATACAAACTTAGGTATCTTGCTAGTGGGTATGTGTAGGATCATGATGAGCCAAAAAGTGGTGATATGTAAGTGATATGATGGCCCATGTGGCTAACGACTTTTTTTTAACCCAAAATTGATGAAACAAAAAGGGTTTTTAAAGGAGATTCTTAGCTTTCCACCAATATAAATTATTCTTTACTTTGAATTTAATAAATAATTATTATTCATTTTCTATTTGAATTATGACTAAAGTCATGATTGATAGGTTGATTAAAAAACATCTATAGCTTTCAAATGGTATCACATTTTTTGAATCTGAAACATGCATCACATTATATGTTTCGTATACTATAGGAATAAAAAAAATTGAATTTCATGAAGTTTGGACCAAGTTAAGGTGGTCAGACGTACGAGTTTTACATAAGGGTAAGGAAAAAAGATGTAGTTTAGAGAAAATTCTCTGAACTAGACTTAGGGTAGATCAAAGGATGTAACTCAGAGAAAATTCTTTGACCTACATGTCATGGGTAAAACAACTTGATTTGTAAGTCGAGGAAAATTCTCCAAACTACACCTGTGTGTGAAAAAGGTATGCACTTTAGAGAAAATTCTCTGAAGTGCATGGGGTAAGTCTTTTGGATGCACTCCAAAGAATTTTCTCTAAAGTGCATGGGAATTCCATGTGGCTAGGTAATGGTGTCATGTGAAGAAAATTTTCCGCTCGACATGATAGTATGTTAAAATATGTTGTTCAAGGAAAATTCCTCGAATAAAACATGAAGACAATCTGTAGGATAATGCTTATTAGAGAATTTTCTCTATATCACATATTCTTGACGTAAAAGCAACGGTGTTACATGGGGAAAATTCCCTACATAATAGTGTTTAAGGATGCTTGTTAAGGTATGGTTCGAAACAATGTGCAAGTGAGACTAAGGTGAAAAAAAGAACGCATCCAAAACTATAATCAATTCTAAACAAAAATCAAACAACATATAAACAAAAATGAGACCCTAAAGAGTCGGCAAACAAAGAACAACCCAAAAAACAAAAAAGCATAAACCAAACTAATGAAAATGAGAATAACATACTGGCAAAAAAAAGGTGAAACCCTAGGTGATGGTGAAAAACCCAAAATCTTGAAAGGGAAAAATCATAATCAAATGCTCATGAAAACTCGACACAATCATAACAACGGGAAAACAAGAAGTAGGAGCACACAAAGATGGAAAGAAATAGGTAAAAAATAAATTAAAGGGTTAAAACGATTAATAAACTAACCACTAAAGCTAGCATTAATGTTGAACGTGTGAGTGCAAGAGTGTAGTTGCGGAGAAATTCTCTATGACTACATTCAACATGTAGTTTAAAAACATATGTAGTGATGCTAAAATTCAATGACGTTACATGTGAAAAAAAACACTAACTCTTGAAAATCTGACTTCTGTAAATTTTTAAAAGGTGAAAAGATGACCCAATTGAAATGAATTTTCGTGGGGCCCGACTATGCATGAGATAAATATAAATTTATCTTGAGGCCCCGACTACGCATGAGAGAAATCTAAATTTATCTTGATATGTGTGCTTCAAGGATGTGGGCTATGAAATAGACAAGTTTTCTAGGGGTTATCCCATGAATTGAGCAAGCAAAATTTGAGAATAACAAAGGACTAGTAGTGTTTAAAAATACCTTAAGGAGGCTAATAGACCATTAGGGACATGTTCTCCTAGGTAAACCTCTTAGAGACATCAACATTATGATTGTTCTAAAGATTGAAAAATAGTAGCCAAGTAGTCAAGCATGCAAATATCTTAGATTATTCATAAGTAAATGTTGTTCCCTTTTGTGCACCAATTGAAGTGTTCCTCTAATAAATGCTCCTTGAATGCCTTGAGGAGTCAAATAAATCTAGGATGATGCCTAGATGTGAATCAATATCTAAATGAATGTGTATAAATACCACTATATAGCAACAAACACACAAAACATGTACCAAGTTAGCTTATGACAAGAATATGATGGGTAATATGTCATTTGTTATTGTAAATATTTATTTACTACACTAGCATAAGTTAACTTAGGTTATTTTAACCTTAGGATGCATTTAATCTTTTTAGGGTTTCCTTGTTGTCACATGTTGTTAGATCAAGACACATGGCAACATCTTACTGCATCTTGTACCTCACCCTTTCCTATATAAGGAGGGTTATTATATCATTTGTATCAATCCCTTTTCCTCATCATTTTGAGAGGTCTTAATATCAAGCAAGCTCTTGCATATCCTCTTGTGGAAGATTCATCATTGTTTTTGCAGGTGTTCCTGGTTATTAATCTTATTCAAGATTTCTAACATGGTATCAGAGCCATTCCTGCAAGACTCTTCCCAAATCTGAGGATTGAGTTATGGCTGTAAGACCTTCTCTGAGGTTGTCTCCATATTAGGTTTTCTCTGGAAGGTCACTTTCGTGCATGTTGGAGGAAATCTGAGCTCATATCCGAGTCCAGGGCTATCGAAAAAGTCAGGATCGACTTTTGTTTCGCCAAAATCTGACATTTTATGCCAAAGTTATGAGGATCTGAAGTTTTGCAAGATTTGGAGATTGCAGACCTGCAGGAGCTTTTTTTCACCTCAAATCGACCACACCATCAGATCCAGAGAGCCCGAGAGACGAAGATCGACATATAACACGCCCATATTTGGCGTCTGCTATTCGTGAGGTAAAATTTTTTTTACCCAGCAGGCCGTACGGCCCGCCAGGTACAGGGTACGATCGTGTAGAATAAAAAAAAATTATTTTAATCTTTCTGCATTTTTTTCCGTTTTGTGGAAAATTATTCAAAAATTATATTATTCGGCCTTTTTTTGTGAAAAAATTCAAAAAAAAAAATTGTAAAAATAAAATATAAATCAAATTTCAAAAAAGGGGGGGAAAAGTTCTTTTCCCATCCGTAGTCAGCCATCACATGTCAGTCGGTCGACTCTGTCCCATCCACCGACTGTCCGCAGACCGCCTGTCACTCCATCACCGCCGACCGAGCGCAGACCGCCAACCACCGACCGGCTAAATCACAGCGCCGGTCATATCTGCCACCGGGTGCTAAGCCGAAGGGGGCCTATTTATTGCCCCTGGTTAGCCTGCAATTAAACAATCAAGGCAGATTTTCATTTCTTCATAACTTTTCACCAGAATATCAAAAAACAAAAAATGATATACCGTTGGAAAGGTCTCAACGTCAACCTTTCAATGGTACACTCTGTTTTTTGTTTTTCTGCTTCTATCAGATATAACCATCCAGTTGAAGTGAAAACTCTCATTTAGGGTTTTGGAGGTGATACATTTTCAGTTTGTCAAAATTTCTGCCATCAGCAGGGTATTACTGTGTTTTTCCAGCATTTCAACACTTTCATTAGATTTTCCAGCATTCTTTTTCAGAGATATTTTGTCTTGTGTCTTTTCTTCTCTCTAATGGCTGAATCAGGTTTTGAGCTTCTGACTCCCCACAATTACCACACATGGAAAATTGGTATGCAGCGTCTCCTCTGGTCTAAAGGTCTTTGGTCTACATTGGATGTGAACCAACCTAATCTGACTAGGGAATATGAGAAGTTTCAGCATCAGATCAAGAGTGAGGAGGCTATGGGACTGATCGCTCTTCATATCTCCAATCCACTGTTTTTCCACATCGAGGGGTGTGATACTCCGAAGGCAATTTGGGATAAGCTCAAAACATTGTTTGGTTCAATAAGTGATATTCGGGCACTTCAATTAGAGTCAGAGATTGCTTCACTCTCAGTTGATACTTTTCCCTCTATTGATGATTACTTGGAGAAATTCAAGTCCTTGAGGACTCAGCTTGCAGGGTGCGGTAAGGACAAAACCGACAAAGAATGCATCTTCATGATCTTGTCTAAATTAAAAGGTTCTTTTTCTTACTTTGCCACTTCTTTTTATTCTACAATGGATGGACTTGGAAACAGTTTTGTAATGCCTTCATTTGAGACCTTCTGTGAGCGGTTGACTAGGGAGCAATCTAAACTCAACCAAGTTGATTCATCTTCAAAGACTCATGCTCTCATTGCAGCACCATCCAAAGGGAAAGGCAAGAATAAGGAAAAATCCAAGACAGGATTTGAATCATCACAACACAAGGCAGATAAGCCTCAGAAGGAGAGGCCCAAATGCAACTTTTGTAATGGGCTTGGTCATCATGAGGAGACTTGTTTTAAGAAGGAGATTCATGAACTGAGAGAGCTTCTCAAGCATCATAAAATCACTCTTCCCTCTTCTTCTGTCCTCTCATCCCCCTCTCCTCCACATGAAGAATCATCTTCAGGTACTGCTGCAATTGTCTCAACTAAGAAACCAGGCAAGGGGCATGCTTTGATCACTACTCTAGTTAATAGATAGGAAGGTTGGGTCATCGACTTAGGAGCTTCAAGGCACATCACCTATTCCATGAATCACATTCTTTGGGAGACTATGTGTCCTCCAGAGTTTGACAGAATGTTCACTACCAATGCAGACATGGTTCATGTTGCTGCAATGTGTGATGTTACTTTGGATGGGAAGTCTATTGCTGATGTTGTTTATATTCCACAAATGGCTCATAATCTACTTTATGTTTATCAGCTTGCTCAGGAGGGTCTTAAGATTGAGTTCACATCTGATCTAGCTATCATCAGGGATCAGTTTGATACTCTCATTGCCTATGGTCAGGTTGATCATCACTCTCGAGTGTATAAGTTCACCAAGTTTTGGGATTAGACTCCATCCTTTCTAGCTTCTCCAGATTCCAGGGTAGGAAGTAGTTCTCCTCCCCCTCGCTAGGGTTGTGGTGGTTGGATTGATTTGGCTCTTCTTCGGTAATCATCTTCTTCCTCCTCTCCATTGAGATTTGTTTCAGCAGAGCAGGGCTCATCCATCTCTTCTAACTTGTGGCATCTAGATGGGTTCACAATAGGTCTTGCTGACTTGGCTCCTCATTTCTCCACAGGTTTTGAAGACATCCTTGAGGGGACCACTCTCAATTATGGGGGGGATATCTAGTCTCCTAATATTTTTTGTATCCATGTGATGATTGTTGTCCTTGGGGGGATGATGTTGAGTCCTCCAATCATCACCTTTCTGCTTTCATCTTTTTTTTTCGGAGAGGGGTTTTCTTCCCACTGGGTTTTGCCCTTTTCTCCATTTAGTGGGAGATTAGTTACTTTTTCATCCTATGTACATGGGTACCTAATATGGCCATCAGCCGGGACCCATCATCATCATGCATAATCATTGCATTTTCTTTTCCTCCCTAAGTTGCACTTATGGGGGGGTGTTAGTGTAAATATTTATTTACTACACTAGCATAAGTTAACTTAGGTTATTTTAACCTTAGGATGCATTTAATCTTTTTAGGGTTTCCTTGTTGTCACATGTTGTTATATCAAGACACATGGCAACATCTTACTGCATCTTGTACCTCACCCTTTCCTATATAAAGAGGGTTATTCTATCATTTGAATTAATCCCTTTTCCTCATCATTTTGAGAGGTCTTAATATCAAGCAAGCTCTTGCATATCCTCTTGTGGAAGATTCGTCATTGTTTTTACAGGTGTTCCTGGTTATTAATCTTATTCAAGATTTCTAACATCATTCAAATCTTTGAATTTGAATTTTAGAAACATATGTGGGATAAATATTACATGAGGGATTGATCTTGGATAAAGAAACTATATGATCTATGTGTGGAAGGAATACTCAGATATTAGAAATGCAATATGTAAATTATATGATAACATATACAGAAATAGATTTTAGATATATGATCAAATATGTAGAAATATGGGTAAATAGAAATGAATAAAAAATTGAAGAATGAATCCTATTTCACACAAAATTACAATATAAAATCTCTCAAAAAAAATATAACTAAATAAAAATTAACATACATATACAAGTTTCACCATCACAAAATTTAATAAATACCTTATTAACCTACTTGTCACTGAGAACTAGCAAGTTTCATCTATGGGAGAATGTAACTTGAATGATCTTAAACTCTCTTTCACTTTCATTCTCTCTTTAACTTTTTTTTTTGGCTCATATCAATCTAAATCTCCAATCCGACTGAATTACATTTATTTAATATTTTTTTTAGACTCATATTAAACTAAATCTCTAATCCAACTAAATTACAATTACTTAATTTTATTTTCTTAGGCTCATATCAAACTAAATCTCCAATATGAGCTCTGCTAGGGTTTTGTGGTTTCTACGGTCACCTTTGGCCCCTCTTGTGTCATACTACACATTTTGCATAGGAAATCCCTTTTTTCTTATGTGTATGGCCGCATTTACTATAGTTTTTGTGTTTTAATATGCCTTCAACCAGCTCTAACCCAAAAATTCATGCTGGTGTTAGTGGTTCGACGATGCAGCTCAATGGCTCCTCCTTCAAACAAATATCCCCAAAAGTTTGTTCTGAAAGTCTTTCATGAGGTAATATTTTTGATTCCCCAGCTGATGTGATTTTTCCTTTACTAGATTTTGATTATGCTTGCCAGTGGCTTGAACAAAACACCCTTGTGGGTTATTTTGTTGGGAGAACTCCCCCTGAAAGTGTGTTGAAAGAATGGGTCAGCAAGGCCTAGGTCCCTCATGGGGTCCACCTTGACATGGTCCAAAACTTTACCAAGGGTTTTTTTTGTTCCACTTTACTGAAGTTAATCATGTCCAGGATATCTTAGCCCATGATCCCTAGTATGTTAGGTCATCTTTGTTGGTTTTCAGGGCATGGACCCAGGATTTTTCTGTCTTAGATGACACCAAATTGCAGGTCCCAGTCTAGATTGAATTCCCTAGCTTGCCCTTGCCTTGTGTGCCTTTTTTGGAACACATTTCATCCTCACTAGGGAGGGTTATTTGTGGTGAACCAGATAGGTTTTTCCAAGTCCAACCCCAGAAATGGATCTGTGTGGAAATTGACCTATCTAAGGATTTGAAAGAATTTGTTGATATCCAAATTGGAGCTCTCAAGCATACCCAAAAATTCACATATTTTAACTTCCCCAACACATTCTATAGGTGTTAGCCAACCAACCACAAGATGAAGGAATGCCCTTTGGAAGTGCCTTGTATGCCTTCCCCATCACGAGATGTTGAAAAGCCTCGTCAGGCAGAGCCTTCTGCTAAGGTTGATGCAAAGTGGACTATGGTTACAAACCATAAAAATAATTCAACTAGTTTTGGGTCGGCCTCTAAAGCCTCTGAACCACCAAAGGTCACTTCAAACCCTTCAAAGAAGGGGACAGACACTCCTATTGGAGCTGCTAATGCTTTGATGTAGCCCAGGACAAAGACGATGCCTCAATCTACTGCTATTATGTTTGCTCAACCAAATGTTCCTCCCCCTGTGTCAGGAGCTCAAAGGTGATCTTGTAGCCCGTCTCCACCTCATGAAGAGGGAGAATATGTGCAAGAAAAGCAAAGATTTTTCCTCTGTCTATTCAAATTGGATCAGTTCCACAAGATTTTTTGTAGAATCATTTTACTTCCCTAAATGAAGAGGAACCGGATTTCAATAATATGGAGGAGTTTCATCCATGAACTTCCTCTCATGGAATGCTTGAGGTCTAAAAGACCTCTCCAAAAAGTATTATGTTAGAGATACCTTACAAAATTATTCTAGTATTGAAGTGCTTTGTCTCCAAGAGGTCAAAATCTTTGGTTTTTTGCTTGTTTCGGCTTGTCACTCTATTTGGTCAGCCAGTTAAAAAGTTTGTATGATGCATGAGGTTGGGCATGGCAGAGCCATCACACTTTTGTCCCCATGATGGCATGCTTGTATTGTTGATCATGGGACTGATCCTTCTCATCGGCTTGTCTCGATTTTTCTTAACATTAATAATCACTCCTTTGGAATTATTAATGTTTATGCGTCTAATGATGTTGTGGCATTGGATTTTTTATTCTTTACTAGGCATCACCTAGTTACTCTGTGGGGATTTCAATATGGTTGAGATGGCATATGACATGGATGGAACCTTGCCATTCAGATGGGTAGTTGGTGAGTGGGAGGCATGGTTTTACATGCACAATAAATTGGGGCTTTTTGATCCCAATATTGGTTACTACCATTCTCATTCCCTCTAGAATACTTGGTGTAATTATAGGGCCAACTCTAACAAAATATTTAAATGCCTTGATCATGCCATGATCTCAGCTCAATATTTTTTCTCTTTTGACAGCTTTGCTCTGCCAGTTAAGTCATTAGTGGATGTGACTCTATCTGACCACTTCCCTATTTATTTCACATTGAATGGGTGTCACGTCAGCCTCACATGTGTAAAACTCAATTCTTTTTTAACACGTCTTTGCTCTGCCACAAGCCTACCCTAGCCCACATCTATAGAGTGTGGAATTTGGAGTGTAGACCAGCTAATCAAATAGGCTGGATTACTTGGTGGAATGATTCCATCACACGCACAGCTAGATTTCTATGTATTTATGGATGCCAGCTGGCTATTTTTTGTTTGTGGTCTTATGAAGTGACCACTGTCGACCTGCACTCAGCCACTGAGGCTTTGGTGACCATCCTTTTCTCCCCATCATTGCAAGTCAACATGGAAAATTTAAGACACAAAAATCAAGTGGCTGACAATTATGATGCCAGAGGTGCACAAATTATAGCTCGGTTGTATTGGCTAAAAATTGGTGATCGTCCCTCTAAAGAGTTTTTTTTGGCATTACATGCTAGGCACTCATCTCTGGGCATCAAAAAAATCAAGGATGACATTCAGGTGCTCTCTAAGCTCCCTGAAATTCTATAGGCCTTTGTACACCATTATGAGTAGGTTTTCACTACATAGGAACCCACACTTGTGTGATAGCAAGCCCTTCAGGACTACCTTTCTGTTGTGATAAATAGGCTTTTCCTTAGCCTAGAGGAATTTTTGTGATCAATTGTTAATAATTGATGATCTCAAGGAAGTTGTTCATTCCATGGCCGATGAAAAATCCCTGGGGATCAATGGCTTCCCTTGTGAATTTTACAAGGCCCTTTGGGACTATGTTGGACAAGATTTGCATCATGTTTACCTTGAGGCTTTTCATGCTAATTCTCTAGGTAACTTAATAAACAAAGGAAATATCAAATTCATACCTAAATCTGGGGATCCAAAGGACATCTGTAACTGGAGGCCTATCACACTTCTCAATGTCTCCTACAAGATCATTGCCAAGGCTTTGGCTCTAAAAATTTTCCATCTCTTGCCTCAAATTGTGCACCCAGAGAAAACTAGGTTCATCAAATCCAGGTTCATTCTAGATAATATTACTGTTGTTTGGGAAGGCATGGAATGGGCCCGACATTCAAACCAGAAAACCATTTTTATTAAAATTGAGTTTTCTGAATCCTACGATTGCATTGAATGGCCTTTTATTCTTGCAATGTTGCAAGATTTGGGGTTTGAACTCAATTTCATTCAAGTTGTTCATATGCTCTTTGTGGATGTATCTGCTTTTATCACTATTAATGGCCGCCAATCTTCTGCCTTTGGTATTTTTTGTTCAATTCGGCAAGGGTGCCCTCTTGCCCCCTCTTTGTATGTGCTTGCAGCTGAAGGATTTGGCTACCTCTTGGCCAATGTAGTTTCTCAGCGATGTGTCAAGGGTATTTCATTACTCAAATCTCAATCTTAGCTAGTTAATGGCCATTTTGTGGATGAATCTTTCCTCACTCTCCTGGAGGAAGAAGAGACTATTAAAGCAGCCCTTGAATGCCTCAATATATTTTTTCTGGCTTTTGGCTCTACCATATAGTGGCATAAGAATCTATGCTATAGAAAATCCATTTTTCCCACTCCTACTTAGCTTCAACAGTATAATTGGAAGAGGATTGAGCCAAGAGAAATTCTTTGGTTCCAAGGCATCCCTGACTAAGCTTTGGTAAGTTGTGCTTTCCAAGGTTGAGTAGAAACTCGCTTACTCGATTACCAAGCATCTTTCTTTAGCCAAGAAATTCTAGGTGTGCTCTAAATTTTTGGTAGCCACCCATGTCTATTATTCCTTTTGTGGGACCCTTCCAAAGCTGCTTATGGCAAGCTTGAAAAATTACTCAAAGATTTTCTTTGGGGCTCTTCTGAAACTCACAAAGGATTTCACTGTGTTGCTTGGGAATTTCTTTTCCTTCCTAGAGATTCTAAACGACTTGGGCTGCTCTCCACTCAATTACAAGGAATTTCTCTATGTTTCAAGTGGATTATTCGTGCCCTTATTAGGGATGAGACTTGGAAAATTCTTCCCAGACATTGTATTCAATCTGGATTTCCTGCTCATAGACCTTCCTAGAAGGGGATCAGCTTTCAGACCCTTATGGTCATGAAGGAACCGGTCCAAATTGTTGGGAATTTTATGGCCAAAATTATTTGGTGTGCTTGGGAGTCTATTAAGCCTTGGCTCTGGTGGGTCGTCTCTGGATTTCATGATGGGCTTTCACTCAACCAGCAGAATATTTGGTGGTCTCCTCTTTTTGCACATAATGGTTAGTCATTGTCTAAGTCGCCTTGGCTTAAAGTGCTCAGATTCGACAAAAAGGGTATTCAGACCTTGCAAAAGTTATTTCATAGACCCACTATGTGTATCATGCAATGGGAAGCCTTTTGTGCCCAATACAGACTTCAAAACCAGGGCCGTGCTACTTATGATGGTCTGGTGAGTGCTATTCCAACAGAGATGCTTCATAAATTTGGAATTTGTGGGACCAAACCCTAGTGGAAATATTGGAAGTGGTTTCCAGACACCCCTTTCAAGAATTACAAGCCTCGGCTTGGTTACAGGTGGCTTTCACCTCATTTTCCTATGATTCAAAGTTTGAACCAGAGATGGCTACTCTAATCCTCTACTCATGTCTAGTGTAAAATATTTGCTTCCACTTGGTCTACAAGTGTTAGTCTGAAGCTTTCCCACTTTTCTTGGTGTATTATTTTCCAAGGCTTGCCTGTGGGCTTTCAGCTTGTTCACTTGGGGGTCCAAGACCCTCGCTACCCTTTTTGTGGGAAAGCTGAGACTTTTAAGCATCTTTTCTAGTTGTGTCCAAGAGCTCAAGAGCTTTGGAATTGGATTCATGACTTCTTTCGACCCTTTAGGCCAAAGCCTTTTTCTTGGCATATGATTCTGCCGGGAAATTCACCTAGAATCCTTGCCAAGTTTACCCAGCTTTGGAACACTTTCAAGGTGGAAATCCTCTTTAATCTTTGGAAAGACAGAAATACTTGCATATTTTCTCATTCTCAAATGGATATTAATGTTTCTTTATATGCTAAAGCTATTATTTGTTCTAATGTGCTCTTACAGATTCAGGTTCAAGCAAACAAAGTTGTACTAGAGGTTTCTCACCTCCAAGTTCTACTGGACCACTGGGCAATGCCTCGTGTAATGTCGCTCGGGTCCCCACTTCGCCCACCTCTTCCCGTGGTCAGTCGCCTTCTTGGGGCCAATAGTGGAGTGGCTTCATGTGTCCCCACTCTTAGCCTCCTCTTCAATGGGACTCTCTTCCTCCTCGGCGTACCCACTCTCCTTTGCCATGGGCTAGCCAGGGGTGGTCCTCTAGTGGTGATGCGGGGAGTGGTGGTGGCGGTTCTGAGTGGCCCTTTGATGATCCTCCTGCCTCTGGTTCTAGGTGGCTAGATATTGGCAAAAATTTTCCACGTCTGGTGCTTGCAATCTCGCCTTAGCATTAGGAAGAAGATAAAGAGAAAAAAGATGATGATGATGGTTGGGGTGCTCCTCCTAATGTCACTCCAGACCCCACTGATGTATGGGGGAAACACATGGATGATAGAGACCCTCCTGGCACTGATCTGGCCACTTAATGGCCTTTATTTTTTAGTTTTCTCTATAATCATGGACTTTTGGGCTTGACCCATGCGACTTTTTGGTTTCTCTGGGCACTACCCATTTGACACTCGGGGTGTGCCTTCTTACCCCCCATATTTTTTTGTGAATATGTATATTTATCTTTAATTAATATAGATAGTTTCCTATTCATCAAAAAAAAAAAAACTAAATCTCCAACCTGACTGAATTATAATTGAACTTCACTAATAACCAAAAAATCAATTAGGAATCGTTGGTCAAATTCAAACAGTAGTGTGGGAAAAAATATATAAACCTTATAAAAGTTGGCAGTGAATCCTAGAAAACATTGCACCATGATGAAATTGATACCAATCTTTAAAAAGTTGAAATATGGATTAGGGTTGGTCAAGTAACATGAAATCCAGGCATATTCTGGACATGAAATGCCCACTAGTAGATTAAAATTTTCCTTTATAGATTGCCCAAAGTATCTAAATTCCTATGATTGTATTAGATAAGGGTATTCATATGTTATGATTATTGGATCCCTCCTTTTAATTGTGATCCTGTTTGATTTTACCTTGGGGTTGAAATCATCTTGTGTGCCTCCTCCATTAGTAGAATGCAATATAAATCATGGATCCCATGTTTTCAATCCTCTGGGCATTTGGGATGACCATGGGACTTACGTGCCTCCTCCATCGGTAGAAAATAGTTTAAACCATGGATGCCAGATCTTTAATCCTCTAGGAATTTGGGATGATAGGGGAACCTACGAGGCTGCAAACGTTGTTTGGACCAAATCAAAATTTGATCTTATACATGTTGTTTCTCATGTAGTTAAAAACAAACAAAAGATCAGAGTGGTGAGTAGGTTGGCCCATAGTCTATCAAAATTAGTTTGTGTGGGAAGACAAGGGCTCATCATCTCCACCCAAAACTATAATTATGTAATTGTAATCAACAAGGCTCCAATGATTGTATAGGATGGAGCAATGATGAAAGATGTGATTGAAGAAGCTAAAAAGGAAGGCCTAGCTCTGCCTTCCATGATTAACTGGAACAGAGTTTCCGCAACCGGTGTTATTTCTACTGGAGCCCATGGAAGTGGTCTTTCAAGAAGAGGCAGTGGGGTTCATGAATATGTTGTAGGAATGAAATTAGTTGTCCCTGCCTCTCCTTCTCAAGTTTATGTAAAGCTCATCACCTTGAACGGTGATTCTCTCACTTGCCCAATTGTACTTACATGATGTGGTTATGAGATTTAACCATTTTCTTATTTTTTTCCTTTCTCTTCTATTATGTTTAAAAGTTACTTTCTAGAAGAGGGTCTAGTTCTTCTCTATTATAATTGGTTTCTTTCCTTTCAAATTTGTGGTTTTTGTGTTTAGTTTTTTTTATAGTCTATCTTTTAGTTCTTCTCCATAAAGATCACTTATACTTTTAAGGTTTTCCAACTGTCTTTATTCATTTCTATGGACATTAATATAGGTTCATTTTTTCTTTGGTCTTAACAAAATCAGATTTAGATATGAAAGTTGCCAAAATATCTCTTGGAATGTTGGGAGCAATCTCTGAAATAACTTTCACATTGCAACCTATGTTCAAGCGCTCATTTTCAGCTACTGTGAAAGATGATAATGATCTAGAAAAAGAAGTTGAGATATTTTTATGAGCCAATGAATATGCAGAGATAAAATAGATTCTCTCTCATGGGAAGGCAATTTTCCTAACCAACTATGGTGTTTCTATTGATGTACCAGGAGATGGCATTAGCATAGTAACTGGTAGTCCAACCACAACAATGAGTGTTGAAACAACTACTTATCGATGTGAGTATGGTCTTCACATTTCCCCACTGAAAAACATTAGCTTGATTTTGCGCCAATAATATAGCTTTCGACTTATGAACTTGAGAGATATTGTTGTGGATTTATCAGACCTACTCTAGAATTTTTTGAAACATTTTGGCAGACCTTTTTATTAAAAAATGGGTTCTTGTGAACCATTTTATATAATACATGGGTTAATGAAGATTAACTTTGAATTATACAATTGAATAGCAGTAATTCATCTTATAATTTGATAGACTACAAAAACACCACTATATGAAAAGTCTAAATTATTTTTATAGATCCTTTGTTTCTAATGATATAGTTGGTCTTTTTGTCCCTCTGTGATAGGCATATTTCTCTCAACCACAACCTACCACTGGCCATTATTAGACTTGCAAATAAATTAGAAAGAAATAAATAAATTACATGATCAAATTAGTTCTTCTATAATAAGGAAGAACTAAGATTGGGAGGTGACTTTTTTTTCTTTGTGAGATAGAATAATTACTCTTTTTTTACCATGAATTAGTAGCTCCATATTGACAAAATATTACTGACTGCATATGAATCTTGTTTTTGTTTTTAATTGAGAGTAAATTATGATTTAGGATCTCAAAAAATGTGACTAGTTTTACAGTATTGCAATATGTCATAGAATATATTTCTACACGGCCTTAAAAAGAGTCCCATTTGTATAGGAAGCTAACTATTGGGTATAGGTTGTCTGTGAGTAATTTAGGAGGTAACTGACTATTTCTTTCATTGTGAGAGATTGAATAATTTCTCTCTTTTTTTACCATGAATGAGTAGCCCCATGTTGACAAAATATTATTGGCTACATCTGCCATATGAATCATGTTTTTTTTTTTAATTGAGAGTTAAATTATGACTTGGGATTTGGGTACTTGTAACTGTTACCAATTTTCACTAGAGCTCACTATAGCTCAATTGGAGGAGCTGATTTAATTTTTTTTTATCTTGAAGTGGAAATTCAGTTAGTTGCTACATTGTTTAAAATTCTTGATTGTATCTAGTTTATGAAGTTTCAGTTATGTAAGTGCTTTCAATAAACAGAGTTTAGGAGTCATTATCAATTATTTTCAAAACAAATGAAGTACAAAACTGAATATACAAATGATTAAGCATAGCAATTCTTTGATTTATTTCATGATGTTATTCACATTACAGATTTCATTTGATTGCAAGAATACAAATGATGGTACAAATTTGCATTGAGATGCATTTTCTTTTCAGAATGAAAAGCAAAAAGAAAATCTAAAGAATCCACACAAGTCATGGAGATAACTGTTGCAATGCATTTCAAGAATCACTCTACACTATTGAAGATGCAGGAAAATTAAACACATAAGAATCGACATAATCATCATTGCCTATTTTTGTTGGCCGATGCAAAAGTGGTGCACCATCCTTCGTCCTCGAGCTCCAATCGACCTACAAAATTTTGGGAAAGTCCCATTAGAGCTCCGATTATGAAAATCCTTACATGAACCACCAACAGTAATGTAGAATGTTTCTGACAATACACTAAAACAATCAAGAAAAGTGTAGAAATGAGAGCCTGAAAATGAAATACCATATCATAGAAACATCATAATAATTTATTTATTTTTGCTAACATTGTTTGTTTCCTGTGCAGGTATAGGAAAAGTCATGAAGCTGATTATTTTATGAAGATAAAGCATGTGGAGTAAAACAGGCTCCCATAAGGGTAGAGCTCGACATGCTGCCCCTTAAACTTACAAGTGGGCTAAATAAGAAAGTACAATTATCATGCTCATCTGAGCCATTCATGAAGGAATAAAACAAAATTCAATTATCAAAGTGGTTAAATTTATTATTCATTCATAACGATCAAGTTTGAGTAATGAAATGAAGATTACAAATGGACATTAAACTTAATGAATTCAATACAGCTGAAATATATCAATCTCATTCTAGAAAGTTTTAAATGTTTCCATATTAATTGCATTTTTTTGCCTTGGGTTTTGTTCACATTTATTATGTTTCATATTTTTCTGTTTTGGAGCAGCAATGTGTCATGATAGTGATAGTGAATAGGCATACATAATGCCTCAACAACAAAGAACTAATAAACAATGGAATTATTTGAAGAGGTTCAATTTGCTTTGTCTCATGAAGTTTTGAGCTAAGAATGCATGATTCTGAAGCATTCAAGAAATGGGATGAATGGTAGTAAACATCAAAGTAACCTACAAAGATGGTGTTGTTGCATTCAGTTTGAAACAACAGTAAGCTATGAAGAAGCATACTGAACATAATTCAATTTTTTATGTCTTAAAATCTGTTATTCCTATGAGGTAACACTATTGACTGAGAATCCAAGTATTGAGTTTGAAATGTGGTGTATTTCAGTATTTATTAATTTTGTAGTCATGAAGAAATTCCTATTACATGATTCAGTGTTACTCTGAAACATGAAAGTTGAAGTACATCAAATGAATCGGAATATGCATCAAATATGGTCAATAATAGTACTACAGTGATTGAAAGCCAAATGATTTTTATCAAAGGAATGGAGTTAGCCCTCAAAATAAAGTAAATTCTGCAATTTCATTGCAACTACAACAAACCAAGAATGCAATACAATCATCTTTATTCCTTAAGAAATATATTTATGCTACAACAATGCTAATGACAAGGAAATATTTTCAAAACAATGTAAATACATGGAGCCTATTTCATCTTTTAGAGCTAACTTCACATAATTTTGTCCATAGGGTTTTCAGAAGTTTAAAAGTGAGGAAATGTTCAATTTTCAGAAGGTTTTCTTCCATTATTACCGATATCAATTTGATGATTTTAACTCAGAATGCCAATTTCATTACAAAATGAAAAAAATTATTTCTAACCCACACGGGTTTTTTTCTTAAAATAGAGAAATAAGGGAATTTCTTTCAAAATGTCAAATACCCACATGAGGGTTTGGTCGAAAATGCAGATTTCTCATTTTGTTAAGCATACCCATGTAAGGTTTTTTACAAGAAATACAAAATACATAGAGTGTTATCATGGGTCAAGCCCAGTTTATGAAAGGATGCAAGAAAATGCAGAGGAAGCAACAACAGTTTCTTTGTTACAAAAACAAAGTTTCTCTTTTTGAGATTGTGTAATGGAAAATACAATAACTACAAATGCTCAAAATGGGCATGATAGACCGCGCATGGAGAAAGCCATTTTTGAAGTCGTGACAAAATTTTGAGTTCAAAAAAGGTGTAGATTGAGTTCATACTTGGTGTGGCTTGCAATGGGTCTTTGTTATTTTTGAGAAAATGACACACATTGTTTTGTAATCACAAGCCTCTAAGAGCATTAGTTTGACAAAAAAATATAGAAGAGCAATGAGGAGAGAATAGCTTACCATTCTATGAGTGTGGAGGAGTAGATAGGCCGTGGCCAAGCCTCATTAGAGGTCTCAAATACAAAGATCGAGCTTACATGTTCATGGTGGCCAGGGACGTAATGGAATAACATAAAAAGTGAACACAAAAAATCAGAGATAAAGCATACTAGCCGCAGCCTTAAGAGGCCATTCTTGCCTTTCAAAACACAGTAAAAATATATGATGATGTAAAAAATTGACTCACCATTGTCATGGGAGAAGAATCAACCATCTGAAAACAAAAATCTGAAGGTTCCAAGCATTCCAAGTTCAAAACCCTAACTCATATGGCGGGGCTCCTCCCAGGCAGAGTTCTTTCAAAATTTGCAAATGAGAAACGAAATGGATTTTAGGGTTTGTTGCAATTTTTGTCATTCCTCAAGCCCTAATTCAACCCATGGAGGAAATGCATAACTTTAGAAGGATGAAATTTAAGTTAATACTATTGGTGGTCGAATTTTTATGTCTAGGTCGAGCCTCTTGAAAAAATCATAAGACTTCATAAGTCTTAGTTGTTTAATAATTTTAGGTTTTTGATTATTACTTAAGGCATTTGATTTTAAAATCAATACTTATGCCTATGCCTTAGTATTAAATGAAGAAAGTCCCAAATACCTTAGGTTTTTTAATTGATTTTTAGATAAATCATTTAAAATACGGATGAGAGATTACTTATGCCTTAGGTAAAATAACTAGTCTTAAGCTTTATTTTTAAATTGATTTTGTAGAAATCAGATAAGTCTTGGAGATATTTTGCCTTAGTTTTGATTTCAAATTGATTTTTAAGAAATCAATTAAATGTAATAATGGAGTGCCTTGTTTATTTTTATAATTTTTTATAAGAAAAATCAAGTTTGTATTGGAGTAATAAGGGCTATTTTTGCAAAGATTTTTCAATCTTTATTGTAAAATAAATCAAGTTGTAAAAATTGCATGTGTGTAAAGCAAAAGATAAAACAATGAGTTATAAATTATTTTATTCTTTCTTGCTATTTTTAGCAGTTTGCAAGGCAAATTAAGTTTGACTTTTCCTTTGGTCGGATTTGAGCTACATGGAAAAGAGATGAAGTGTTTTATTTTCTTTTAAAGCAAATTTCACCTATTTTTAGAGGCCTTATGGAATGCACGTGCAAAAAGTGTGACTTTTCCACTTTTATGCCATATTTTGGAGCAAGTTTAGGGGCTTTTCCTTGAGCTTTCTTCTTGAGCTCGAATTAGGGTTTTGGTGATATATCTTGAAGAAAAACTTAGAGTTTTTCTTAGTTCATATTATTGATTCTTTCTCTCATGCTAAAACATAGAGTTTTGTAACTCAAAAATTTGTACTTAGACTTTGATACTCCTTCAGTTAATAGAAACAGTTTTCCCTATTTCCCAATTTTGTGTCACTTACAGTTTTAGTTTGATGTGATAGTGTGATTTTTGTTTACAAGATCCTTGTTATGTTCTGAAGTTGTAATTTTGATGCAGAAAGATCATAAATATAGGTTGCATGTTGTATTTGAACCTAAATCTTCATGAAAATTGTTTTTGTGTTAAGTGTTCATGTGAGATTGTGAGATATTGTTGTTTTATGAGAGTTGTTTGTGGGTAGAAAATAGATTCATCATTTAGTCACCATTAAGTTCTTAAAATAATTTTAAGTCATAAGTTTCATTTTAGTTCATCCTTCTACTCTTTTCCTCATAAAATCATTTAGAATAGATTTATCATTTGGAGAACCAGCTCACTCTGGAGATTCCTTCTTCATTTAGATCACCCACCTCTGAAGAAGGTTTCCATGTTTCAACATATAGTTAGATTTCTACAAATTTAACATAGGGTGCATATCTGATTGATAATTGTAACTAGTTTTACAGTATGGCAATATGCCATAGAATATATTTCTACATGACCTAGAAGAGTCACATTAGTATAGGAAGTTTCATGTTGGGTATAGGTTGTCTATGATTAATTACATGATCAAATTAGGTCTTTAGTAATAGATAAGAACTAAGATTAGAGGTAACTGAGTGTTCTCTTTCTTTGTGAGAGATTGAATAATTATTCTCTTTGTTGACCATGAATGAGTAGCTTCATATTGACAAAGTCTTACTAAATACATCTTCTCTATGAATCCTCTTTTAAGTTTTTAATTGAGAGTTAAATTATGAAGGATTTAGGTAATTGTAACTAGTTTCTAGTATTGCAATATGCCTTAGATTATATTTTTGCATGGCCTAGAAGAGTTCCATCAGTATAGGAAGTTGCCTGCTAGGTATGTGTTGTCTCTTTGATGTGTGAGCCTAGATGGATACAAAGTAGGAGTGGTGTATATACATGTGATGTTTAACTAGAAATATTTGTGTGTTCTGCCATCCAAATGACATAATCCAGGCTAAAAGAGATGTGGATGCAATCTGCAATGCAATGGAGCTGATAATTTCATTTGTGGTAAAGGGCAATGGATTTTTGAATGATGGAAAATAATTCATAGGGTATCCTATGATTGGATTCAACCATCACATGTAGACATCTGTTGGATGCCAAGGGAGTCACCCTAATCATGAAGATAACCACAATAGCTATACTCCCACTAAGATTTTGGATAAGAACAATACTTTTGTTTTTGGGATCGTCGGTTGCACACTAATTTGTTCTTCGATGTGGAGCTGAGAGTACCAATTTCTCATCTCCACGAAACAATTGAGGAAATAAAGAAAATAAGGGATTTGAATCCCCCAAGCCTTTGTGACAGGGGTACAATGGGTGGAATATACATGCGTTCTATTAATAAATCAAATGTGTATCTTGGACCTACAAAGGATCAAGTGGCATTAGAGTTGGGAACTTATCGACCAAGGGAAGTGGGCACACCCAAGTGGAATCAAGATGTGTTTCAAGAGATTGTGCAGATGGCGATTGACAAGTAAGGAGGAGGGCTACATTGGAGAAAGTCTAGAGGTTACTTATTTGGAGGGATCATGAAATGGGTTGTATGTGTGGAGGAGTTTCTCAATGTGAAGAGCAGGTTTGATCCCGATGGACTATTTTCTAATGATTGGACAAATGGATTTTTTTGGATTGGAGGGAGAGGAGTGGAGAATTTGAGAGATGGATGTGCTCTTGACAAGATGTGCAGGTGTAGAGAGGATTCACATTATGCTCCCCACAAAGGGTATTTTTGTCGAGAGGGAAGAATTTGGAACCAGGCTCATATTTTCAGAAAATCAACTTGAACTCGCAAGTGATTCTTTCATGCCCACCCAGGTCCAAATCAGTTGCAACCACTCTCAAAATCTATGGAGAAATATCTAGATGGAGGGTTCATGAGTTCTTAGAAGAATAATAAGTGCTTCTCACAAATATTCAATCAACTTCCTATGTAGAAGGATTAGATTTCAAGCATGCATCAAACTAAATCTCTACCACTCTATATTTCAAATAACTTGTAATGAGCATTCTTTTATCCTCAGCCACAAGAATGAGATATATTTTAAAATAAATGGAATTTCTTAGCATTTAAGATTATCATCTCAACAACTAATATGATATTCCCCAATTTTATAAGACCAAAAATTCCTACAATTTCACTGAGAATATTAAATGAAAAAGGGGAGTACAAAACTATGGAGTAACCATGCAGATTGCATTATAGAAGCTTTTGGTTGGAAATTATTATAGACGAACATAATTTGCAAATTAGCGGTGTTTAGGACAAGTGCTTAGCTTATTTTGGCTAGAAATCACTACCCAATATTTTAAGGAGTAATTTGTGGGGTTGATCACTCCATGAATTTAATTTGATAAAAAAAAATATAGTTATTGTTTATTTCTGAATAATATCAATAATAAATTTTGTAGATAAAATTTGGAAGGAGAAAATGGAGGCAAATAAAAAAGAGGGAAAGAAATTTATGGAGCCACCTAGCAACTTTTTTTTTGATAAGTAGTTATCTATATTAATTTAAGATAAAGATACATATTCACAAAAAAAGTATGTGTGGTAAGAAGGAACACCCCGAGAGTCACATGGGTAGTGCAGAGAAAAACAAAACTAACCAATCACATGGGCCAAGCCCAAAATTCCATGATTACAAAGCATAAAATAAAAAGGCCATTAGGTGGCCAAAGAAATGCCAACAGAGCCATGAGGGTCTTTTTCATCCATGTGTTTCCCAAATACATCACCAAGGTCTGGAATGACGTCAGGAGGAGCACCCCAACCATCATCAACATAGTTTTTCTCTTTATCTTCTTCCTCATGTCGGGGCGAGATTGCAAGCGCCAGACGCAGAAGTTTTTTACCAGTATTTGGCCACCCAGAGCCAAAAATAGGAGGATCATCAGAGGGCCACTCAAAACTACCACCACTGCTCTTAGAAGCACCACTAGAGGGCCACCCCTAGCTAGCTTGTGGTGGAGGAGAACGGGTTCACCGAGGAGGGCGAGAGTCCCATCGAAGAGGAGGTTGAGAGCGGGGATGTGCAAAACCACTCTATTGCAAGCCCCAAGAAGGAAACCGACCATAGGAAGAGGTGGGAGAAATGGGGACCCGAGCAACAGTACATGGGGCATTGCCCCAGTTGTCCAATAGGACTTGCAGGTGAGCAACCTCAAGTGCAACTTTTTTAGCTTGCACCTGAATCTGTAAGAGCACATTAGAACAAATAATAGCTTTAGCATATAAAGAAACATTAATATCCATTTGAGAATGAGAAAATATGTAGGAATTTCTATCTTTCTAGAGATTAAAAAGGATTTCCACCCTGAAAGTGTGCCAAAGTTGGGTAAATTTTGCAAGAATTCTAGGAAAATCTCCCAACAGAACCATATGCCAGGAAAAAGGCTTCAACCTAAAGGGTCGAAAGAAGTCATGAATCCAAGTCCAAAGCTACTAAGCTCTGGGAAAAAACCAAAACATATGCTTAAAAGTATCATCTTGCCCATAAAAAGGGCAGCGAGGGTCCTCGACCCCCAAGTGAACAAGTTGAGAACCCACAGGCAAGCCTTGGAAAAGAGTACACTAGGCAAAGTGGGCAAGTTACGGACTGACACTTGCAGACCAAGTGGTAGAAAATATTTTATGCTAGACATGAGAAGAGGATTGGAGAAGCCACCTTTGGTTCAAACTTTGGATTAGAGGAAAGTTTGGTGAAAGCCACTTGTAACCAAGATGAGGCTTGTAATTCCTGAAAGGGTGTTTGGATACCACTTCCAGTCTTTCCACTAGGGTTTTGTCCCACGAATCCCAACCTTATGAACCATCTCTACAAGAATAGCATTCACCAGACCATCATAAGTAGCGTGGTCCTGGTTTTGAAGCCTGTATAGGGCACAAAAGTCTCTCTACTGCATGATACACATTATGGGTCTTTGAAATAGTTGTTGCAGGGTCTGGATACCCTTCTTGTGAAATCTGAGTGTTTTAAGCCAAGGTCATTTTGCCAATGGCTTACCATTACAAGCAAAAAGAGGTGACCACCAAATATTTTTTTGGTTTAGCGAAATCCCATCACGAAACCCAGAGTCAAGGATTGATAGCCTCCCAGGCACACCAAATACTTTTGGCCACAAAGGTCCCAACAATTTGGACTAGTTCCTTCATGACCAGAAGGGTTTGAAAGTTGATCCCCTTCTAGGTGAGTCTTTGAGCAGGAAAGAAAAATGGAATGCAATGCTTGAGAAGAATTTTCTAGGCCTCATCCCTAGTAAGGGCATGAATAATCCACTTAACATAAAGAGAAGTTCCCCATCGCTGAGTGGAGAGCAACCCAAGTCCTCCAAAATCTCTAGGAAGGCAACAGTAATCCCAAGCAACTCGGTGAAACCCTTTGTGGGACTCAAAAGAGGCCCATATAAAATCTCTAAGTAGATTTTTGAGCTTTCCATAAGTAGCTTTAGAAGGGGCCCAACAAGAGGAATAATAGACATGGGTGGTTGTGAGAATTTTATACCACACTTGGAATTTCCCTGCTAAAGAAAGAGGTTTGGTAATCCAATAAGAAATCTTATGCTCGACTCTGGCAAGCACAGTTTGCCAAAGTTCAAATGGGGGATGCTTGGAAAGAAAAGGGAATGCCTAAGAACCAAAAAAATTCTCCTGGCCCAATCCACATCCAATTATACTACTGAAGCCAAGGAGGAGTGGGAAAGATAGACTATCTATAACAAAGAGTTTGGTGCCACTGAATGGTATAACCAGAAGCTAGGTAAAAAGTATTAAGGCAATCCAAGGCTTCTTTAATAGTCTCTTCTTCCTCCAAGAGAGTGAGAAAAGATTCATCCACAAAATGGCCATTAAATAACTGAGTCTGAGAGTTGGGCAACGAAATTCCCTTGATCCACCGTCGGGAGACTGTGTTGGCCAAGAGGTAACCAAAACCTTTAGCCACAAGCACATACAAAGAGTGGGCAAGTGAGCACCCTTTCCGAATGGAATGAAAAAATACCAAAGGAAAAATATTGGTGGCCATTGATGGTGATACAAGTAGAGGCATCCACGAAAAGCATACGAAGAGTCTGAATGAAATTAGGCCCAAAACCCAAAGCTTGCGACATAGCAAGAATAAAAGTCCATTCAATGCAATCATAGGCTTTGGAAAAGTCAATTTTAACAAGAATGGATTTCTGGTTTGAACGTTGGGCCCATTCCATGCCTTTCAAAATTGCAATAATATTATCTAGAATGAACCAGGATTTGATGAACCCGATTTTCTCTGGGCGCACAATTTGAGGCAAGAGATGGCGGATCTTCAAAGCCAAAACCTTGGCAATGATTTTGTAGGAGACACTGAGAAGCGTGATAGACCTCCAATTGTAGATGTCTTTCAAATCCCCAGACTTAGGTATAAATTTTATATTGTCTTTGTTAATTAAGTTACCTAGAGAATTAGCATGAAAAGCCTCTAAGTAAACATGATGCAAGTCCTACCCAACACAATCCCAAAGGGCCTTGTAAAATTCACAAGGGAAGCTATCGATCCCTAGGGCTTTTTCATCATCCATGGAATGAACAACTTCCTTGAGATCATCAATTGTTAACAATTGATCACAAAAATTCTTTTGGGCTAAGGAAAGCCTATTCGGCACAACAAAAAAGCAGTCTTGAAGGGCTTGTTGTTGCACAGGTGTGGGTTCTTGTGCAGTGAAGACCTACTCACAATGATGCAAAAAGGCTTGGAGAATGTTAGGGAGCTCAGAGAGCATCTAAATATCATCTTTGATCCTTTTGATGCTTGGGGATGAGTGTCTGGCATGCAACGCCAAAAAAAACTCTTTGGAGGCACGATCACCAATTTTTAGCCAATGTAGCCAAGATTTAATATACGCACCTTTGGTAGCATAATTGTTAGCCACCTACTTTTTATGCCTTAAATTCGCCACCCTGACTTGCAATGATGGGGAAAAGGAGTTGGATGACAAAGCTTCAATAGCTAAGAATAGGTCGGCGGTGGTAGCTTCATAAGACCACCAACGGAAGATAGCTAGCTAACACCCATAAATATGTAAAAATCTAGTTTTGTGTGTGATAGCATCATTCCACCAGGTAATCCAACTTGTATGATGAGCTATTCTACACTCCAAATTCCACACTTGGTGAATGTGGGCTAGGGTAGGCTTGTGACAGAGCAGAGAAGTGTTCAAAAAGAATTGATTTTTACATGTGCGAGGCTGACATGACTCCCATTCAATGTGAAAAGAAATAGGGAAGTGATCAGACAAAGTCACATCCACTAATGGCTTAACAGGCAGAGGAGAGCTGTCAAAAGAGAAAAAATATTGAGCCAAGATCATGGAACGATCAAGGCATTTAAATATTTTGTCAGAACTAGCCTTGTAATTACACCAAGTGTGTCAGAGGGAATGAGAATGGCAATGACCAATATTGGGATTAAAAAACCCCAATTTATTGCGCATGTAAAACTATTCCTCTCGCTCGCCAACTGCCCATCTGAATGGCAGGGTGCCATCCTTGTCATATGCCATCTCAACCATATTGAAATCCCCACAAAGTAACTAGGTGGCAACTGGTAAAGAATCAGCAACCCAGCGCCAAAGCAAAGATCGCTCCACAACATCATTAGATGCATAGACATTAATAATCCCAAAGGAGTGATTATCAATGTTAAGAGGAATCCAGACGAGCCGATGAGAAGTATCAGACCCATGATCAATAACACAAGCATGCCATCATAGGGAAAAAAGGGTGACAACTCCACCATGCCCAGCCTCATGCATGGTGCAAAACATTTTACTGGCCGGCCAAATAGAATGGCAAGCCGAAGCAAGCAAAATCCCAAAAAAATTAACCTCTTGGAGATAAAGCACTTCAATACCAAAATATTTTTGTAAAGTATCCATAACATAATACTTTCTAGAGAGGTCTATCAGACCTCGAACATTCCATGAGAGGAAGCTCATGAATGAAACTCCTCCATATTGTCGAAGTGTGGTTCCTCTTCATTCAAGGAAGAGAAATGATTCTGCCAAAAATATTGTGGAACTGATCTATTCTGAATAGTCAGAGAGGAAAATCTCCGCTTTTCTTGCACATATTCACCCTCTTCACATGGTGGAGACAGGCTGCGAGACCACCTTTGAGCTCCCCACACAGGAGGAGAAGTGCTCGGCTGAGCAAACATAATGGCAGCAGGTTGAGGCATTGCCTTTATCCTGAGTTACACTGAAGCATTAGCAGCTCCAATAGGAGCATTTGTCCCCTTCCCTGAAGGGTTTGAAATGACCTTTGGTTGTTCAGAGGCTTTAGAGGCTAACCTAGAACCAATTGACTTATTTTTTCAATTTGTAACTGTGGTCCACTTTTCATCAACCTTAGTAGAGGGTTCCACCTGATGAGGCTTTTTAGCATCTCATGATGGAGAAGGTGTGTGAGGCACTGCCAAAGGGCAGCCCTTGATCTTGTGGTCAGTTGATTAACACCTATAGTGCATGTTGGGAAAGTTAAAATATGTGACTTTCTCGTTATACCAGAGAGCTCCAATTTGAATATCAATGGATTCTTTCAAATCCTTAGAGAGGTCTATTTCCACACATACCCGTTTCTGGGTTTGGGCCTAGAAAAACCTATTTGGCTCAACACAAATAACCCTGCCCAATGAGGACTCAATATGGTTCAAAAAAGACACACAAGGAAAACGAAAGCTAGGTAATTCAATCTAGACCAAGACTCGCAACTTAGTGTCATCTAAGATAGCAAAATCCTAGGTCCATGCCTGGAAAACCAACAAGGATGACCTCACATACCAGCGAGCATGGGCTAAGATAGCCTGAACATGATTGATTTTCGTGAAGCGGAACAGAAAAAAACCCTTGGTCAAATTTTGGACCATATCAAGGCAGACCCCATGAGGGACCCAGGCCTTGCCGATCAATTCTTTCAACACACTTTCATGGAGATTCCTCCCAACAAAATAACCCTCGAGGGAGGGTTGTTCAAGCCACTAGCAAGCAGAATCAAAATTTGGTAAAAGGAAAAATCACATCAGCTAGGGAATTAGAATTCTTACCTCATGAAATACTTTCAGAACAAACTTCTAGGGATGTTTGTTCAAAGGAGGATCCATTGAGCTGCATCGTTGAACCACTAACACTAGCATGAATTATTGGGTTAGAGCCAGTTGAAGACATATTAAAACACAAAAACTATAGTAAATGTCATCCTACACACAAGGAAAGAGGGGTTTCATGCACAAAATGTGTAGCATGACGCAAGAGGGGCCAAGGGTGACCGCAGAAACCACAAAACTCTAGTAGAGCTCACCTAGCAACTTTTTCAATATGCAGCCATTGCTTATTTCCAACCCCTCATTTTTTTTCACAACTTATTTTGAATTCCTAAATAATAACTGCTCCACTAAAATAGGAAAGATTCTAAATTATCATTTTTCTAGAATTTTAAATTTGCATGGGAACACTCCAACTACTTAAATATAAGTAGAAAATTCACTCAAGCAGCGCATGAAGACATGGGGTTAGTCTATGTTAGCAAAAAAGCTTGTAGACTCAATATCGGTAACAATAGAGATCATAATCCTAAATAGTCATGCTACAACAACATTATAGGTTAATTTATGTTTGAATCAAAATTCATATAAAAAGTTTTCTCCATTGAAAAGCATATTTTGAATCTCCTTAAGTTAGCTCGTGGGCAAAAAACTTAGTCCATTCTAATTTTCATTTAATCAAAACTTACAAAAGAGGGTACACAATCTAAATATTCCTAGGCAAATTATTCCAAGTGTGATCATTTCAACAAGGTGAGTTTATCTTCTAGTATTTCAAAAAAAGCCCTAGAATCTGCATATTAAACATTAAATTTTGTTGGTCGAATGGTCATTATGGAAGGGAAAAAGATTATTCAAAAGTTAAAATTTGATGTTGATTCATATTTTATGAGTGACTTTTATACAAACTCGTTTCTCATGAGAGTAAATGGTTCACTTAAAGCACACATTGCATCTAGGTGATGTTCATATGGGTGAAGCATCAAGAAGTCACACATCTCAATACTACTCTGACTATGTCATGTCCAAAAATTAAATAACAAGAGAAAAACTCGAATAATTTTTTTTTGTCACATCATTTAAGATGTTCATCTTGCAAAGAGTCTTGTTTGCAACTTAACGTGGAATGGAATAAATACCTACATGGTTCCACTCCTTGTTTTATAGTGTGAAAATGAAGCATGTGGCAGTCACCAGTCAACCATGTGTGAAGGCTTATGAGTCAATGTAATACATAAAACATGTCAATTTAATTGACTAGAATGATGTAGGCCTCTATTTGAATGAGATCAAACCCTAGATACTAGGTTCTAAGGCCTTAGGGCCATCCTAACCCAATTTGAATATTAATATTTGTCAATATAACACAAAATAAATGATAAGTAGGGCTTGTTATCCTACCACAATTTCATTAATTAAAATTTGATAGTTGATTTACTTTACTAATTTATATTGTTAACATAGTTAGACATATTAGGGTGACACCTACATCTAATATGATTTGATTAAATTGTATGACAAATAAATAATTATAATTACATGAAGGTTGAGGGTAGAGTGAACCTTAGGGGAATCCTCTTTCCTTTAATTTATCAAAAAGGGTAATTTTTATATCATAATGTCTCACACAAACAAAGTTAAAGAAAAATAAGGTTGCTTATTTGTTTTAAGAGTTCAAAATCCTTTAAATTACAACTTAACACAAGGGGTCCTAATCACATGATCATCCACCATGGTTTAAATCACCATTAGATTAAAATAGGTTGAATTAAAAAAAATAAAAATGTTTAGTATTTTCTAATGAATTGAGCATTAAATCATAACTTTTAGATTCTAGGGATTTTTTTAGGAACCCTAATTCATTAGAATCTCATAAATAATCCTCACATTCTTACCTTCATTTTTCTTTGAAATTTTAAGGGAGAGATTAAAAGAAGAAACAACCCCACATAAAAATGAAGAATAAAGCTATGATTATTTCATGTTACACATTTTTTTTCTGTAAAGCGCAAAATTCTTAAAATCCAAAACATCGACAAAACTTTAAATAAATTCATTTATATTCAAAGAAATCAGAAAAATTCTTTCATTAAACTTTATTTAATCCAAATGATCCAAAATTTTGACTTAAAGTCTACAAAGAGATTCATAATACATCCAATTACATTCAAAAATACGTGTCATCTTTCACGACATTTATAATAAAAAACATTGTAAAAGAAATTTCAATTCAAGACTTAGGCATTTTGTTGCCTTAAGTTCTACAATAATCTTTCAATATTGAAATACAATAGATATATGAGGAAATCATTCCTTGATCTTCAATCCAATAGCATATCTTCAATCATGAAGACGAGAACAAGGTTCAGGCGCTTTTTCCGCCCAACCTCGAAGCTTACGCTTCCCCGAAATTCTTTAGTCATTCAAAGAATACCCAACCCTGCACAAATTGCTTAGCAAAAGTAAGTCGACAAGCAAGATGGAATCCGATGCGTGCCTAGTATAACTAGTAATTCCAAAAGCAACTCCATTTTTCTAATTCATTTAAGAAACAAGCAAGTTCAATACTAGGATATGGTAGAGATTTATAAATATTCCATCTATTTCAATGGTCCTTAAGTTACTTGGCCAAGTAAAATGTCATGCATGACAAATAATAGTAGTTTTGGAAAAGCAAAACTACACTCTCTAATAACCCATATTCGACACCTGTCCCAGAAGGTAACTTTCCAAACACATGTTATGCACATTCATTTATCAAACATGCATGGTTCCATTCAAAATAAAAATGAGCTTTCACAAACATCTTTAACTGCAATCTTGTTTCAAGAAAAAATGGTTTAAATGCAGCATTTTCATCGTTTTAAAACATAAATAACATTAAATTAATTTTATAAATCGAATAAATTAAATAACCAAAAAGGTGGTGTATCTCAAGTATGTAAATTAAATACATATAAAAATAGGAATAAATGAGCACGCGTTCTTTCGTTCTATTTACTCATTTAATTTGTTTCCTCTTTGAAATAATCCTAATTCATTTTTTTTTCAAGTAAATCCTATTTTTCAACTTAATTGATTTATTTTTCTGTTTTTCACATTTCCAGAAAATAATAATAATAACTTTTCAAAAACATGTTTAACAACTCATTTTTACTTTGTTTCGTAGTAATTTTCAGTTTCATTTCCATAGATTTATCTAATTTCATTTTTTTACTCTTTGAGCATGAATCTTTGCACAAAATCGTTTAATCTTACATTTTGGAAAATATTTCAATTTCTTAATTTAATAACAATATCATTTATGTTTCTCTTGTTTTGATAATTTTATCTATCTGACAGTTTTGGGTTTTTGAAGCTTTTCCAAATCTAATTTAAATACACGTTTTTATGTGTGAATCTTTTTCTAAATATGAATTTCCTAAAATAATAAATCAACTGTCTTTTAAAATTTTATGTTTAAGTTTCAATGTTTTTTTTCCAATCTATACTTCGTCTTCACCAAAAATACAAACTAGTGTTTAATCTTTCTTCTAAATCGAATTTGAAAACAATGATTTATTTTCTGTTCAAAATTAAAATACCAGAATAATAGAAAGGAATTAACTCAGTATTGAATTGACTGTGAATTTGTTTTCTTTGAATCTACCTGATAATTTCTTGAATCTGACAATGAATAATTATTTTTCTGTCAATTTCCAGCTAGGTGCTTCTTTCTATCTTCTCCTTTTGTAATTCTTTTGTCTCTTCTCTTAATTTTCTTCCTATCTTTCCTCTGTTCCTACTTCTGTCTTAGTCTCTTGTTGTTCTTGTTTTTGTTTGGGTCGCTTGTTATTCTCATTTTTGTTTGGGTCTCCTCTTCTCCCTGTGCACCTCATCTTTGAATTTATGCAGCCTCTAAGTAAAATAACATAACTGTAACTTTCTTCTCCCTTGGTTGCACATGAGAGTCCTCTCCCTTTCCTCCATTGGTCGCGCCTCTCTCTTCCTTCCATGCCTTGAGAGCTAAGATGTATAAATTTGAGCAGCCTTCAATGAATAATATTAAACTAATCTTCTCCCTGGCCGCTCCTTCCCTCTACCCTCACCTTGCAGGCTGCACCTTCTCCTTTCTTCCCCATCTTCTCCCTTCCTTCCATGCGCCTACTCCTTTCTTTCCCCACACGCATCAATCCTCTTCACACTCCCTATGCACTTCCTTCCGCACTTCCCACACACCTCTTAAGTTTTCCCCATATGCACCTCGCCTTCTTTCTTCTGTCTTCACCCTGCGTATCATCTCCCTCTCCTTCACCTACTAGTTTCTCCCTTCCAACCGCGCGTGGGAGTTAAGGTTTATGAGAAATAAAAATAGAATTAAAACTGTTCTCCTCCTCCTGGCTACGCATTCCCCAAATTAGAAGAATGAAAAATCCCAACAATAAAAGCTCTCCCTCTTTTTGAAAAATGGATCTCTCTTCATGTTCTCCAATTCATGCAAATGTGAAGTCTTCAATCAAGTTTGATCTACAAATTATGCCCAATTTCCAGCAGTGATGGCCATAACTTAGAGTTCCATCTCTTCGTTTGCATGCGAATTTGTTTGAAAGGTAATTGTTTTCAAGTTGTTTACTACCGTTTTCTATTCATTTAAAATTTAATACGTATTGCATTTATTTCTTATTGTTTTAAATATCTCAATTTCATATATATAATTATTTAAACATATCTTTCCATTTTAATTTATTATTTGCAAAAATAACAAATAAACCAATAACACAAATTTTACATTTATATATATTTTTTCACAATTAGAAGTCTATTCCATTAATTTAAAATAAAAGTATCATTATTTTTAAATACTAATAAAATATTGACACAAGAAATTTAATTATTTAAACAAAATCAATTTCCTCACAAAAATAATCAAATCGCCATTTAAAGCAAGCATATTTTGTTTCACCTATATTTGAGCAATTGAAATAAACTTACTTTAAAATTTCCTATAATAATCATCACAAAATTACATTAAAATAATAACTAAGTGTGTGTGTGAGATTCCATCATCCTTATTAATGTCTAATGGCTAAAACGACTCTACCTGAACAATGTTCTCGCCTTCATTCTCATTCACCTATTCCTGCGTTCATTTGCACTCAATTTCTCATCAACAATGACAATCCCCGAATTTCATAATAATGAATTCAAAATCATTTCATTTGCATTTAAATTTCAATCTCAATTTATATAATCATCTAACATAAACATTGAAATTCTCATGATTAATAATTGCAATAAAATAATTGATAAAATAAGTACATGAAATTTTCAATTTTACAATATGTTCTTCCCCTCTTTTTTGATGTAAACACATCTATCATTGTTGGTATATGTAAAAATATAATACACACAATAGTTGTCGAATAATAATGATTTTATTAAAAATTGAACATAGAAAAAAATCAAAGAAAATGACAATTAAGGTCTTCCATGGGTCTGCGAACCCCTCTAGAAACATAGCTCATAAGGGGGCATGACCCATGGGGGCCAAGCTCCCCAATGGGTAGGGCCCATTGCAACTGGGCTTCAAGCCAATTCGTCGCATCCTTGCCCTAACTCTAAGCCATGTTTTCTTTTTCTCTTTTTATTTATCTATTACAACTCTTTTTGTTTATTTTTAGAACTATATAAACACAAAAAATTATTATAAAATTACTTTTTTAATAAATATATATAAGAAAGGGTTATATATACACATGAACCATTTTTTTTAAATTCCTCCTCCTTCCTTTGTATAAATAGAAGGATTATATTTTTTTTATTTTTTGAAGGTGTACAAATTTTAATTTTTTTAAGCTATGAGTAAATAAATTTTAGATAAAACTAAGATCTTTATTAAATTTGTATAGGTCCTCTATCAAAATATTATTTTGAAGTATAAAAAGTAATAAATATAGATGAACTAAAACAATTTATCTTTTATTTGCAAGGTGGATTTGTAAGAAAAATACATTATTAAAATTTATAAATAGATTTTTATATATTTTTTTATATGAATAAGCATCTATATTCACAAAAAAATGGTTGATGGAAAAAAGTGACACCCCTAAATTTCACATGGGGTTAAGTCCCAAAGCATAAAATATAAACAAGGGCACTAAGCAATGAGAGCACTATTAGCGAGAGGAGGAAGAGGATGTCAATCATCTATTTTTTCCCATACATCTTGGTTGTCCATGAGAAGGCCCCACCCATCATTATCCTTATCTTTATCTTCTTTTGTAGCATGGGTAAGAAAAAATGAAAGAGCCTACAAATAGAACATACTGAAATCAAATAAAGTTGAAGGGTCAATGCAGGATCATGTGGGTCCAAACTAGGCCCCTAAGTGGCAATGAAAATTCAGGAAAATAAAGTTAGACAACTTGACATAAAAATTTGAATAGGTTATTAACATAATTTAAAAAATATGTAAGAACATAATTTTTAGCAAATTAAATGTAGTTTCTAAGCTACTAGTCATTTTGTGGAAAAAAGTATATATATTTTTTGAAAATTTGAAATTTCAATGCAATATTACTAAATTTTCAGGAAAAAAAAATAAAAAGCATGTGTGTGTCTGACCAACTTAAGTACAAGATTTTTTTTTTGAAAATTTCAATATAAGTAGAGGACAGATGCTCGAATGTGCCACATTTTTTTTTGTAATTTTTTTATTAGAACTTTTCAAAATTATTAAAATATGTTTGTCTAACCACCATAATTTGGTCAGAAATTTATGAAATTCATTTTTTTTTATCCTACAGTATGGGAAGCATAAAATGTGACACATTTTTTAGATTCAAAAAATGTGAAATAGTTTGAAAATTATAGAATTTTTTCAATTAGCCTACCAATTAGGAATTTAGTCGTAATGTATGTAAAAAATCAATAATAATTATCTATTAAATTCAAAATAAGGCATATCTTATATTGGTGGAAAGCTAAAAAAAATCAATAAAGCCTTGTCGTTTCATCAAATTCAGATAAAAATAGTCATCAACCACAAGAGCGAACTTTGGAAAACTAAGAAAATTTTCTAAACACATTTTTTCAGATGACTTTCTAGGTATGACACCCCCAATCCAAATCCCAAGCTTGTTGATTTTGTCAGAAAAAATGGATATTCATTTGTAATGGATATTTGTTACGTCCAATATTTATAATATTTTGTATTATTATTAATAATACACAATATATATAATATATTAATATATACTATATACTAAGATATATTGTATATTATATATTATGCATTATGTATTATATTATATATTATATATTATATATTATATGTTATATTATATATATTATATCATATTATATATTATATTATATACTACATTATAATATATATAGTGTGTGAGAGAGAGAGAGAAAGTTGTCTAGGTACCTAGTGGGAGGGAGAGACCTGAGAGAGACAAAGAGAGAGTGAGAGATAGTTATTTATGAAGGGTGGGAGAGATATACATAGGGAGAGACCTAAGAGAGAAAGGGATATATGGAGGGAGAGAGCTCATAGAGAGAGAGAGAGAGAGAGTTATCTAGGTAGGGTGGGAGGAAGAGACCTGAGAGAGAGAGAGGATAGAAATTTATCTAAGCTAGGGTGAGAGAGAGAGACATTAGAGGGAGAGGGGTTTGGGAGGGATAGAGGGAGTGACAAACCTGAGAGAGAGGTACTAAGAGAGATTTGTTTAGGTAGGGTGGGAGGGATAGAGGGAGTGAGAGACCCAAGAGAGAGAGAGGGTGGGAGGGATAGATGGAGGGAGAGACATCATAGAGAGGGGTGGGAGGGATAGAGGGAGAGACCTGAGAGAGGGGGGAGTTATCTAGTTAGGGTGGGAGGGAGAGACCCAAGAGATGAAGAGGGGGTTTGGAGGGATAGAGGGAGGGAGGAAGGGAGCATCCTAAGAGAGAGAGAGAGAGAGGGTTTTCTAGGTACCTGGAGGGAGGGATAGAGGGAGAGAGAGACCAGAGAGAGACTTGGGAGAGAGAGAGAGAGAGAGACCTGAGAGAGAGAGAGATACTTGAGAGGGAGAGAGATTTATCTAGTTAGGGTGGTAGGTAGAGACTTGAGAGAGGGAGAGGAGGTGGGAGGGATATTTGGAGGGAGAGACCTGAGAGAGAGGGATTGGAAGAGAGTCATCTAAGTAGGGTGGGAGGGATAGAGGAGAGACCAGAGATATTTATCTAGGTAGTGTTCTGAAGGGAGAGACCTAAGAGAGAGATAGGGGTGGGAGGGATAGAGGGAGGGAGAGACCTAAGAGAGAGAGGGAGTGAGAGGGAGTGAGAGAGATTTATCTAGGTAGGGTGGGAGGGAGAAACCAAAGAGAGAACTAAGAGGGAAAGAGGGTGGGAGGGATAGAGGGAGGGAAATACTTGAGAGAGAGGGGGTGGAAGGGATAGAGGGAGGGAGAGACTTAAGAGAGAGGGGGGGCTATCTAGTTAGGGTGGGAGGGATAGAGAGAGGGAGAGACATGAGAGAGATTTATCTAGGTAGGGTGGGAGGGAGACACTAGAGAGAGAGAGAGAGCTTGGCCTAAGAGAGAGGGGGGTTGGAGTGAGAGAGAGTTGTCTAGGTAGGGTGGGAGGGATAGAGGTATGGAGATACATGAGAGAGAGAGAGACTTTAGAGGGATAGAGAGAGGGAGTGTGGTCGAGGGGGTTGGAGTGAGATATAGTTTTTTCTAGGTATGGTGAGAGGGATAGAGGGAGGGAGAGACATGAGAGAGAGAGAGAGACCTAAGAGAGAGTGAGAGAGAAAGAGAGGGAGTGGGAGAGAGGTGGTTGGAGTGAGAGAGTTTTCTAGGTATGGTGAAAGGGAAAGAGGGAGGGAGATACTTGAGAGAGAAAAAGAGAGACCTAAGAGTGAGAGAGGGAGGAGTGGGAGAGAGGGGATTGTAGTGAGAGAGAGTTGTCTAGATAGGGTGGGAGGGGTAGAGGGAGGGAGATACTTGACATAGAGAGACTTGAGAGAGAGGGAGAGAGAGAGATAGGGAGTGGGAGAGAGGGGGTTGGAGTGAGAGAGAGTTTTCTAGGTAGGGTGGGAGGGATAGAGGGAGGGAGATACACGAGAGAGACACGAGAGCGACAGAGAGAGAGAGAGAGAGAGAGAGAGAGAGAGAGAGAGAGAGAGAGAGAGAGAGAGAGAGAGAAGGCATGACATCCAACCATGAACTTTAGCAACAACACCATGTATAAATGTTGACCCAAACTGAATGTTGTCGATAATGGCAATCAATACCAACAATATTCCTCACTTCTCAAGTGTAGGAGATAAATACAACCACAAATAATTCATCAAGTGTTATCATCAAACATTGATAACAACCTCATCAACCACTGCCAAACATATAAAAATATTCATCAAGTGTTGACATCAAATACAACCAATAATCAATGTTGAAATCAATGATAAAAACTACCAAAAATCTCCTTAAGTGTTGACATCAATGACAACAATTGTAAACAATCTCACACTTTGGCATTGATGGCAACACACATCTACTCACTCTCCCCCTTTGACATCAAGGAAAAAGGGCAACACACACCTACATGTAGAAGGCAATAACATATTCTTTGACTTCAATACAAAGGAGCAAAGATCTTCAATGGAAACAACAACACAAACTCCCCCTTTGACAAAAAACACTTCTTCATACATGCACAATATTTTCACACCTATACCAAAGTTGTCCCCCTTACTACCAACTCCCCTTGAGTGGTAGCATACATCAATCTAGGAGAAAAAGAAAAGGAATTAATTTCTCCCCCTGAAAAGATGCACCATTTATGCATCTAGTTAGAACAAGGAAGGGCAATAACCCCTAGATTCTACCAAAGATACTCAAAAGTATCCTTTGAAAGTTCCTTTGTGAAGATATCTTCAATCTAGTCCTTGGTAGGAACATACTCCATTCTAACTTCATGCTTTGCAACCTTCTCTCTCAAAAAGATACCGATAGAGATGTGTTTAGTCCTTGAATGCATTACTAGATTCTTGGAAATATTAATTGCACGTATATTGTCACACAATATAGGAATAGATTCATCATAAACCACCTTCACATCCTTTAAGGTCTACTTAATCTAGAGCACCTAGGTACATCAATGTATTCTACCTTTATAGTAGATAAAGACATTGAATCCTACTTTTTACTAAACCAAGAGGCAATCTATGTACCAAAAATAATGCACTTCCACTTGTACTTCTCCAATCATCTACACAACCGACCCAATAAGCATTATTATAGGAACTCGGAGAAAATTTTTGATCTTTCTTATACCACAGACCATAATCTAGAGTTCCTTTTAGGTATCTGAATATTATTTTCACTTCCTTTTCATGAGATTGCTTGGGATTGGCTTGAAATTTGGCAACCAAACATATTGCATGCATAATATCAAGTCTATAAGCAGTTAAGTATAGTAAACCTCCAATCATAGACCTATAAAGAGTTAGTCAACTTCTAGAGACTCATTAGATTTGATCAAGTGACAAATAGTCACCATAGGAGTACCCACTAGTTTGGAATCTTCCATCCCAAGTTTCTTCAACATCTCCTTGACATATTTAACTTGAGAAATAAAGATACCATCTTGTTGAATGATTTGAAGCCCAAGGAAGAAGGATAACTCACCAATCATTGACATTTCAAAATTATTTTTGCATCTCTTCTACAAAAATTTTACACATATCATCATCTCCACCAAAGATGATGTCATCAAAATATACAACCACAATCAAAAACTTGTCTTCTTGAACCTTAATGTATAAATTACTATCTAAATTTATCTTTCTTGAATCCTTGTTGAAGTAGGTACTTATCCAATCTAGCATACCAAGCTCTAGGAGCTTTCCTAAGACCATATAGAGCTTTCTTGAGTCTACAAACCATGTCTGGATCCGTTGATAGCTAAAAACCATTTGGTTGCTCAATATACACTTCTTCCTCAAGATCACCATTCAGAAAGGCTGACTTGATCCATTTGATAGACTTTGAAGTTTTTATGAGCAACAAGAGCAAGAAACATCCTTATCGCTTCCAATCTGGCTACCAAAGAAAAAGTCTCCTCAAAATCAATACCTTCAACTTGTGAATAGCCCTTGCAAACCAATCTAGAATTATTCCTTACAACTTCACCATCTTCATTCAGTTTTTTTTAGAACACCCACTTAGTTTTGATCACATTCTTATTAACAAGTATGGGAACTAATTCCCAATTCTAACTCTTCTTTATTTGATCCAGTTATTCCTCCATTGCCTTTATTCAATTATCATCTTTTCTAGCATCAAAAAAGTTCTTGGGCTCAACTTTTAACAACAAACACAAACTTACTTTCTCACTAGCTCTTACAAAATTTCTCCTAGATAGCACACCTTCATCCTTATCTCCAATGTGGTATGTAGAATGATTCCTCTAGACATAATTTTCTAGAGTTTTGAGATTCTTCACTGGTTCCAGTTCCTTCTCCTCTTTCTCTTCTACTTCTACTTCTTAAATCTAGGGAGGTATATCAGATCTACAAACCTCTGGTTCTTGTGAGATCTGACACAAGTCTTCATCTACTTTGAAATTTGTACTTTCAATCATCTTTCCTAGTCTCTTGGTGTAGCATCTATATGCCTTTCTCTTGGTTGAGTAACCAAGAAAGATTCCTTCATCACACCTTGAATCACAATTTCCAAAGTCTCCTTCATCTCTTTTGATGTAGCATCTACTACCAAAGATTTTGAAGTATTTAATCATGGGAGGCCTTCCATACCACAACTCATAAGGGGTCTTAGTGCTATTGACCCTTAATTGCACCCTGTTGAGAAAATAGGCAATAGTGTGAAATTCTTCTTTCTAATGCATATATGACAGATCAACATCCATCATCATAGCTCTATCCATTTCTTGAACAGTCCTATTTTTCCTTTCCACCACCCCATTATGCTGAGGGATTCTAGGAGTAGACACATGTCTCCTAATGCCATGATCTTCACAAAAAAATTCAAAATACATATGAATTAAATTCACCTCCTCTATTTGACCTTAAACATTTGATCTTAACATTCATTTCATTCTCAACTTTTTCTTTAAAAATCTTAAACTTATCAAAGGTTTTTGATTTCTCTCCTAAGAATGTAACCCAAGTCATTCTAGTGTAATCACTTATAAGAAACATAAAATACCTTTCACCTTATTGACTCCTTATCCTTTTAGGTCCACATAGATTGGTTTGGATCATATCCAATGGCCTTGAAACATAGCACTCATTTCTTTTGAAACTAATCTGTGTTTGCTTCCCCATTTGACATTCTTTGCACAATGTGTTTGTAGGCCTGATTATCTTGGGCATATCTCTCACTAGATGAGAGTAATTGATCTTCACCATATTGTTAAAGTTGATGTGACCCATTATTTTGTTCCATAACCAACACTCTCTGGGCTGAGCTAATAAGCATATCCTTCTATTAGCCTCCTTTAGATGATAGACATTACCTCTTGTCCTTGTTCCTTCAAGAACTAGTCTTCTAGACCCAAATTTTTTGATCTCACAACCATTAGCATGAAAGGTAATGTTACACCCTTTTCTACACATTTGACTAACACTCAGAATATTATGCTTCAACCCTTTGACATAAAGGACATATTCAATTTTATTCTTTCTATCAATTGTTATGTCACCTTTTCCATAAAATTGTGCTGACTTATCATCACCAAACTTAATAGCTCCACCATTAGCCTTCTTGGGACTTATAAATTTTCCTGTCACCAGTCATGTAATGAGAACAACCACTATCAATCACCCAAGAATTTTCCTCTTCCTTTGCATGAAAGGTAGTCCATATTGCCATTGATCTTTCATTAACCTTACTATTTTGCAAGGTACCAGACCTTTTACATTCTCCAATGTTATTATTTTTTCCTTATAAATCCATTAATATATTTTCATCATTTGAATCATTATCTTCATCTTTAGAGGAAAAATTGCTCTCCTTAGAATATAAACCTCTTTTTTTATCATCAACAAATTGTTTATAGGGACATTTAGATACAAAATGACCAATCCTTCCATAATTGAAACATTTGAAGTGTAACTTACCGAGTTGTACTTGCTAGTGTCTTTCTTCAACCTTCTTACAAATTTTTCTTCAACTTCATCAAAGTCATTATTTTGATCAAAAACTCCATCTTCAATTCTTTTGTTAGCTTTGAATGCAACTTCCTTCTTTCGAACATCTTGATCAAACTCTCTCAATTCAAAGGCAATAAGAGAACCAAACAACTCATCAACTGAGTACTAATCTAAGTCTTTAGACTCTTCAATAGAAAACACTTTATGAATGTAAGCTATAGGGAGAGATCTCAAAACATTCTTCACAATTTTAATTTCTTTTACTTCTCCACCAAGACTAGTGATATCGGAAACAACTTCATGTGCCTAGAGCATATAGCTTGCAATTTCTTCATCCTCTATCATCCTCAAAGTCTCAAATCTTCTTTTAAATATTTGCATCTTGGATTGCTTTACTTTTGTATCACCTTAATATATGTTGCTAATATTTTTCCAATCATCTTTAGAAAAACTACAATCCATCACCTTTAAAAATTTTGAATCAACCAATCCACACAAGAGAGCATTCTTAGCTTTAGTATTGCACTCATATAATTTGATTTTAGTAGGATCTGTTGGAGGAGTATTAAGAGAAACATACCCTTGAATGATTGCCACACACCAAACCCTAGAGAGTTTAGGTGGCCTTCAATTCTCAGTTTCCAAAAATGCATAATTAGTCACATCAAACCTAGGATACTTGTATGAACCATCATGTGCCATCCCAGATCTTTGCCTCAAGTTGTTAAGCTTCTACAAAGGAACTTGGCTCTAATACCAATTGGTGAACACACCCGAAGACTAAGAGGTGGGATTGAATCAGTCTTATCAAATACTTAATCCCTTCCAAAACTTAAATCTTTCAGCACAATACAACCTTCTTTATCAGATCAAAACCTTTAAACATGACAGTAGCAGAGAAGGATATAGCAATATGAATCTTCAACAACTTCAGAAAACCTTAGCAATGAAATAGAAATTCTACTTCTAACTAGATCAAAAACAAAGAAGGATGAAGCAAAGAACACACATACATAGAAGAACACCATATTTACGTGGAAAATCCAATGAGGGAAAAACCATGGTGAGAGTTAACTCATAATATAAAGGCTCGCTACCAAAAAGGAATTTCAGACCAAGGAACACTACCTCAATGCAAGATATAAAGGACTTTTTGAATTGAAGCTAACAAAACTTTAGGGGCAAGATACAAGGACTTGATGAGATTCACTATCTCAAAGCAAGATACAAAGAGTTTATAAATATTTGTCAACACTTTCACACTTATTCTCTCGGATATCCAATTTCTTCCACATTCACACTTCCATGAACTTCTTCAGACTTCCATACCTCTTGCATTCAAAATGTTCTTGAGTTTATATCCACTGCAAGACCTTAAGGTATCAATTAGGTCAACTAGGAAAGAATACAAACAATGAATTCACCAAGTTGGCCACAACAATATATCATGTTCCTATGCTGAGCGTAGAGAGGACAAAAAAAAATCATTAAATTTTCCAATGCGATCCAAAACAATTCACATGCTAGCACACATCAATCTAAATTGGCATCAAGGAAATGTGTAGATGAAACTTGAAACACATAACCATTCAGCCCAAAAAACATAATTCTAATTGAATTGACTCAATGTGATTATAACCAAGATAGGTCAAGACCCAAAAACATCTTAACATGTCTTCAATTTTTAACGCAGACCCCAAGTGCACAACACAAGCAAAGGAACAAGCCCTGTCAGCTAGATATCCACAAATAACCCAAGAATGCAACTCAAGACACAATGCAACACCAAAGAGGCCAATCAAAAATGTGTGGATCACATGGGGATATTCCATGAACATCCAACAACACTTCCTAAAACTTCTTCATACTGGCATGCCACTAGCAACTACCACAAATGAACCAAGAATAAGATACCATCCTAGAAACACATAATGCTTAATCATGAGATATAAAATTAACAAATCAACTTGTGGACCATTTTAGTACATGAAATTAGAATTGAGATACTACACAAAAATTGAGAACACATTCAACAAGCTTCAGGAGTAGAGACATCAATGTAGAGAAATGTAGAGCATTTCTTGGACCAGTCTAGACAACCAACAACATTGCCAACCTTTTGCAATTCACATAAATCTCCTCGACAACAATGGTGACCTAAAAAGATAGGATTAAAACATCCACAACACTAACTTTGAATCCCAAACCACAAGACCATACCTTCAATAGAAGAGGAATATGAAGCATTCTCCCAAGCAGACTTCAAGCAACTTCCTGAACTAGGAACGCTTAACCAACTTGCAGAAGCTAGAAATTTATTTTAGCAACAAATGCTACATCAAGAACATCAGGAGAAACCATAACATATAATGTAGACCTTCAACAACATCTCTCCATTATTATCAAAACTTCTAATCCTCATCGTAATATATCATTATGAAAACAAATCTGCTGACAACAACTATACTCGATACTTTGATTAGCATCAGACAAGGCATGACATTTAACTATGAACTTCAACAATAGCACCATATATCAATGTTGGCTCAAACTGAATATTGTCAACAATGACAATCAATGCCAACAATCTTCCTCACTTCTCAAGTCCAAGCAACAATGACAACCACAAATAATTCGTCAAGTTTTGTCATCATCCATTGACAACAAGCTCATCAACCACTACCAAACATATAACAATCTTCATCAAGTCTTGCCATCAAAGACAACCAACAATCCATGTTGACATCAATGATAACAAGTGCCAACAATCCCCTCAAGTGTTGACATCAATGACAACAACTTCCAACAAATAGGCTAATTGTTAAGACTGGGTAAACTCCTTTTGTTTAGGCTCAACTAGACCCAAGAGAGTATTCCTAGAGGTGACCTTAAACAATTTTTTTGTCACAAATAAATATATACTTGAAAAATGGAATGTATTAGTACCCAAATGTAATTTTTGATCTTAAATATTGTCACTAGAGTAAAATTTACCCACAAATATGACCTCTATTGAGAAAATGCAAACATGAAAAGCATTATTCTCTCAAGATGACTAATTTTAAGGTTTTCCTCAAATTTTCCTTGGGTATAACAATAAATCATAAAATTTATAGAAACCTACTTTCTATTTCTAAGCTACTAGCTAAATATTTAGTCATTTAATAAGTGTGATTGGTCAAATATTTCCAATATTTGTGCTTATATAGTGGGTTATAGATTCATAGTGTACCGGTAATAGAAATGATTTGAAATCGCCAAGGAATAATGAACAATGCATTTACATATACCTAATATGTGATATCAATAATAAAACATGCTTAATAATCCATCAATAATCTACATAAGTTCATGCATAAAATGGAAGATATCAATACAAGGCTTGCAACATATTAGAATATAATCACATTCATCAAATATAATATTACATTCATGCTAGCAAATGTGGCAAGGGAGAAACCCTAGCTATGAGTAAGAGAATAATCTAAAAGTATACAAACTATTGTCGAGACACTTCATTACAAATAACACACAATATTTAACCTCCTTGTGATCGATCAAATATGTTGCTCCAAAAATAGACTAGATTGGTGTGGGTTGAAACCCTAGATAGTTTTGACACTTGACAAAGTTTTCGGAAATAAGAAAATAACCAACCCTCCTTTTGTAGATGAAGTTAAGGCTTTTATAGTTCCATTTCCAATCACCTGGGATTGGGGAAGGAAAAGGTGCTTAAACCTCCCAAAATATTGTGACTAGAGGAATGGGGCTTTGAAATCTTCATTAAACCCAAAAATCCTTCAATTAGCATGTTGTAGATGATACCCATACATATTGAGCATTGTATCTCTCTGAATTGCACCTAAAATTGTACCCATATGTGTTGATTTCTGCTAGGAAAGTATTGAAGAACATTCTTGATTGATCTACAACTCATCCCTCATCATTAAATATGTGCTTGAAATCATCCTCTTCTATTTAAAAAATGGGGTTTTGGAGGGGGCAAGGGCAAAAGGAAAAATTGGAGGTTGCAGGGTCAAATATCAACTTAATGGTGTGATGGGAAAGCCATAGTAGTTAGAATGGCTTGTTGAGGGTTTCTAAGGTGTAACTAGATTTTAGGTAAGTTTATGGGTCCAAGAGGGACCTTGGAACCAAGTTCTAGAGTGCAAAAAAGGTTCACAAATCTAGCAAGAAGAAACAAAGGAAATTGTCTTGTGGGAACTAAAGTGTTGGCACTTTTATTTGTACCTCATTTCCTAGACAAATCAATCCTTAGTTTGGCAAAGAAAGATTAATTTTAGGCCTCGAGATGACAAGCTAGCCCAAAATGTCTGAAATTAAAATCTCAATATCTAGAGCTTGTTTCTAAAATATGTTTTCTAGAAAATTTTGATGATTCAAAATGAGCCTCCACCTCCATTCTTAAGGTGATTGGATGAGTTTTAAGGCCAAATTTAATATTTTGACACTTACAAATGGATCTATAGAACATAATCAAAATGAGACTTTTCTTAGTTCTAGAAACGGAACGAGTATTTATACATCAAAATAAGCCTCAAGATTCAATTTCATGATTGTTGGATAAATTTTGTGGTCATAGCGAAAAAAAATTAAGTGCCTATAGAATGGTCCCCATTACAAAGGAGCTCCCAAAATTTTATTTGTCATTCAAATTTCAATAATTCCACGAGGTGCTTCAGTAAATATAAGTACTCCTTGCAAATTTTCATGGCCTCCAAACATCCTCCAAATTCATAATGCCAATCCCATCAATTAATCCAAAGAATTTTAATTGTTAATCTAAATATTTTTATATTTTATGGAGGCAATTAATTTGGTGTTATTGTTTGATTTTAATGTATGGGTTAAATTATTCATTGTTGAAATCTTTTAACCCTATACAACAATTTAAACACAGGAGTTAAATATGTTATTATAAAAGATATTCTAAAAGTGAAGTTGTGATGACGCCTTTCTCATGCAATCAGTGAAAGGAGAATATGTGAAGCATTTTCAACAAAGAAGGGGTATCCAACATTCATTTCATTTTTTCCATGTACAAAATGATATTAATGATAATTGGAATGAGTTTTCCACAATCCATAAGAATGATGTTAAAACTTTTTGGATTCCACTGTGATATTAATGAGTTTTCTTTTAGATGCCTTTCACATCCAAACCAGCAATGTGAAGTCAACCAATGTTGAAATAAAGAGTGGCCACGTGGACATGGATATTTGGGTGGTTTTCTAACATTGTTTGCTACGGAAAATTGCTATATTCACACCCAAAAACACACAGCAGCAGGTTTAAACGCTACATCACTTTTAAAACGCCTCAACATGTCTAAAAGCGACCCAGAGAGCTCTTAAAACGCCCAGCAATGAGAAACTATGATTTGGTACCATTTTCAACGCCCTGGCAAGTGTTTTGAATACATGTCATTGAATTTATCATGCCTAGGCATACTCCCAAACGCCTCTGCAAGTTTTCAAACGCCCTGCACAAGTGAGACACATCTGGGAATGGTTTAGAAGATCATATTAATGAATAAATTTCCACAATTCATATTGTCACATAAGTTTGTTTCTCAATTTGATTGTGTTAAACGTTTTGGATCACATTCTATGATCTATCATTAGGATGGAATAATCTTGCTTTCTATCATCTTAATGATGGATCACGGAATGTGATCCGAAATGCTGATGAAAAAAACTTTAACACAATCAAATCCAGAAATAAATTTATGTAAGATAAATATTGTTGTTTGAATAATATTTGATGCTACAAATAGTGTTGTCTTTAGTGGAAAAGGCCCTCTGCTGGTTTGAAATGTCTCGACACTAGACAATGATCTCCCTCCACCCAGACTAAGTCAAAAATAGCCAGCAACAAACAAAAACGCCTTGCAAAGATTCTCAATACTCAGCTATGGAGGAAATGTGCTTCCTTGCTAAGAAAAACGGACAAACTAAGGAAAAATGGTTACATGTGAACTATTTAATTTATGCTTTGGCAATATGATTTTTTTATTAGTAGTTCAATGTAAGACTTACTCTTGTTAGTTCTCCAACTTGTCTCCATTTCTTCTTGTATGCTTTAGAGAATCTAATAGTATTTTAGATGCATATTTGTTACACTTATATAGTGACAGTCCATCTAGACTTGGTTTCATATTTGTAGCATTATCTATTAGAATTTTTTATTATTCTTTAAGACCCTCATTAGGATTACCCTCTTGAGTCTTAAATTGACTATGTTTCTGTAGGATACAACATCGATGTCCTTTGGTTGCAACTAACTCAACACCTCAAATTTTCAAAAATTGAATATCTATAGCAAGGTATAATTTATTAGGGTTTTTTTAGAGTCTTTGTGAAGTATAAAGGATGCAAAGGATACGTTGAATTTCTTACTCATTTGTGTCAATTGTCCACATATTTAGGGTTTGTAGCTACAAGTTATTATGTAACCAACACAATCTGAGATAGTGACAGGCCATCTAGACTTGGTTTCATATTTGTAGTTGTCTATTAGAACTTTTTATTATTCTTTAAGACCCTCATCAAGATTACCCTCTTGAGTCTTATGGAGATCAAAGTGTAGAAGGTAAGGTCTATTCTTGTCTCATTGGCTTCTTTTTGTCCTTGGTTCATGATGAGGGTGCAACCCGAGACATAGAAAATCACACAACAAACCAGAGATTCTTATTATTTTCAAAATATGAAATTCTTACATGCAAAGGATCTCAAATCCTCGAGTTCTGCAATACATGCAAATTACAGAAAGAAACTATAGAAATTCCCCTTTTCGCAACATGAAATCTTTTTCCCCAAAAACTACTCACAAAAATCAGAAACTACCCCATAAATAGCCCAATTCTTCCGTTTGGAGCCAAAAACAACATTCTAATTATGCACAAACTTCATGAAGCCCTAACTCAAGATCTAACCGTCGGATCTTTAATGATAATACCTTTTTGGAAAGGTCTTGCAAAAATGAAGTGCCAAAAATTGGGGCCTAAAAGCTAACCACTTTCATTTTCTGCCAATTTTTGGGCCCATCCGGAACCTTTAAGTCCCTCAACATTAGCTCCGAAGATTTTGTAGGGCAAAAAGCAGAAACTGAAACTTGAATAACTTTTGAACCGGGAATGATTTTAGCCTAATTCTTTCACCAAAGTGTTTATTATTATGTCCCAAAGCTTCTCTTAAATTTATGTCTCCTCACGCCTTCAAATTCATACCTGCTAAAAATAGCAGTTGAGCAGAAAAAGCAAAAAAGTAGTTCTAAAAGTTGGGAATTCTTCTTCGACGAAAAGGGTATTCAGAAATGCAAAAACATCTACAAAAATCTAAATGAAAGTAAATATATTTTTGGGTGATGTAGGATTGCCCTTACACCACTGGATGCTCCTGCATCAGTTCAATCATAGGTTTTCCATCTTAACTAGATCAACTTGATCCCCGGTATTAGTTTTGTGTTATCCCTTAGAGTTGAGTGTGGAAAGAAAAATAACCAACAAGAAGCAAGAGGAAATGGGGAATTGGAACCAAGCTGGGAGATTTGGGTATCAAGACTCTAAGAAAACCAAGGATGTGAGGAGATAAAAGGGAACTTCGATGGGTCTAGAGAAATGAGATGGTGGACGAACCATAGACATCAGGAGAAGTCTAGAGGTGAAAGGTTCCTACGAGATTTTGGAGTTTGAGTGAAGAAGTGAAAATATTATAGGGCTCATGTCACAAGAGGAAACGAGAAGTGGGGATATGGGAGAAGAATTAGGGACCATGACTAGGAGAGAACTTGGGACTGAGAGAAAAGTAGTGGCATTAGGTTGTGGGGGCTGAAAATAACTATGAATTGGGAGGTAAGAGGAAGAGAGTAAATAGGGAACATAGGGACGAGCGCATCGCATGGAATAGGGATCTTGGAACTAGGTTCCAAGGCCCAAATTCCATCTAGGGATACACTTGATGGGGAAGGGAATGGAGGTCTCAAGGTTCAAAGGCTCTGAAGAACCTGGAACTTGAGTAGTAGCTAAAAATATTCCCAATACCCTATAAGTTCTAAGGTTTGAGAAGGGTTATAGAAGTTCGGGTCTTGGGACCCAAAGGGGAATAGGGATCAAAGAGAGGATCTAAAGGAGCGGGAAGATGAAGAATGAAAAGATTAGGACATCCAAACTTGGTATTGGGGGACATGGTTCCAATGTTCCAATTCCACCCCAATGTTCAAGTTCTAGTGAGATACAAATGGAGAGTGAGGGTCAAAGGGTTGATTAGGGAACTTGGTGTTGGTGTAAATAGGTATTTTACCTAACTTGTTCATTAGAAGGTCTTATTTACATGTTAATTTTACTTAGGTCCTAGGAGAGAATATTTCTAGAAGGTTGTTAGTTATTATAAGATTGTATCTTATCTTTTGGAATTTAATGATTGTTACCTAGGTCATTTAATATTATTGAGGTAGTTGTTTCATTGTACATGATTAAAACACATGTCAAGATCTTCTCTAATCCTATCTCGCAACTTTCCTTTATAAAAAATACATCATATGTACATTAAATATTTAATTTTCCAATCTTGCATCTTTAATCATAGCAAGATTTTCTTTCCATTTCTCTCTTTTGGAAGTTATTTTGTCTTGCATGTGATCCTAGGGTATTGGGAGTTCACAATTAAATCCTACATGGTATCACAACTTCAATGAACTGCAAGCTTCTTTTCGGATTTGAGGGACATATTTTGGCTCAAGAGTATTTTGTTGAGTGTGATTTGGGGTTTCAAAGACCTCATAGTTGAATCTAGGGCATGAGAGAAGGTTAGGTTTACCTTTTCTTTTGCCAATTTTTTTAATGTTTTGTCAGATCTATAAGGGTTTGAAGTAGGGTTAAAGTTGCTAGATCTTGTACATAGTTGAATGTTTGGAGCACTTTAACCCAAATCTTACCCTACAATTATGTTTGGATGGACCAAAAACCTAAGGATTAACTATCAAATCATCAAATTTGGACACTTTGTCTTGAGGGCATCAGGAAATTTTGTGTACTATCAATGTATTCCATACAAATCCATACCTAGTCATAGTGTACAATCTATAGTGTCATAGTTGTTGTTGGCATCTCAAGTGGAATATTTTTTTTGTTCAGTGTAATTCTGGTGTCAATAGTCATACTACAATGTGTTTGATGGTATATTTGTCTTCATATGGTACAAAATTTATATTAAAAGTCACAGGTTTTATTTATTAAAAGTTTGATTTAAATCATTGATTTGATCAACGTTATCCCACAATTTTATGGTCATGGTATTATTAAACCTATAGTCTCATTGTCCCGTGGACAAGGTTGAGAGCCATGAGCGACATGGCCTACAACCTACCACCCCCAAGTGCTTTGCCCTAGTGATATCACCACCACTGGGGGCGACACATTTTTTTAAACTACTAAGCGATGGTCGTATGCATGCTTGGGGACCCAGATTTTCCCCATACTATCTAAATCAAACATTTTTTTTCAAAAGTCCATAACTTCTTTCCATAGTGTCAAATTTTCAAAAACGAGATATTGTCGAAAATCTGGCTTTGTGTACTTTGTAGTGGTCAAGGTAATTTTTCCAAATTCTACTATTTGGTGCTAGTATTTGTTGTTTGAAGTCAGATTTGGATTTTTGAATCCCAAGCTCATAATTTTTTGCTGCAATCTACAATTTTCACATTCTTGTAGCATTGGAAAGGTATTGAGGAGCTCTATCAAGCCATCCATGCAATTTTTTTAGAACCCTAGTATCTTTTTTTCATATTTGTGTGTATTCACATTATAGTTGATCACTTGGACATATTGTCACTTGGGAAGGTGTTCTTTTGATCCTTGCACTTCATTTCAATTCTAGAACATATTTTTATACCATGTTACTTCAATTAGATTCTAGGGTTACTCCATATCTGAATTTTTCTAGTATTCTTTGGCATCAAGATATTTTTTGCTTTATCATGATTCTAGAGTTGGTTAAACAATCAATATTTTCTAGAGTTTCTAGCATCAGACTCATATTGTCCTTTGTTGCTTGGATTAAGGTTCTAGAGTTACTCCAATAGTGTGATTCTTGTGTTTCTTTGAAGTAGTTATCACATTAAGGGAGGTTGCATGGTCTCTCTTCTTCTCTCTTATGGGGGGTCATTTTCCTCACATGGGTTTTTGTCCTTCTCATTGTTCATTGAGAAGATTTTTTATCTCTTTTGGAGAGGCATTTTTTCCCTTTGGGTTTTCTCCTTTTCTTTGTTTATGAGAGATTGCATTTGTACACGGGTACCTCACATGGCCTTTTATTTGAGACCCATCTTTGCACTATTTGCATAATAATTTTCTCCCTAAGTTGACCTTAAGGGGGGTGTTGTTGTAAATAGGTATTTTACCTAACTAGTTGATTAGTGGGTCATATTTACATGTTAATTTTACATAGGTCCTAGGAGAGAATATTTATAGAAGGTTGTTATTTATTATAAGATCTTAATATTTTAATATTTAATGATTTTTATCTAGGTCATTTAATATTATTTAGGTATTTGTCTCATCATTTATTATTAAAACATGTGTTAAGATCTTCTCTAATCCTATATCACAACTTGACTATATAACAAAGGAATCATATGTACATTAAATATTCAGTTTTGTAATCTTGCATCCTTAATCATAGCAATATATTCTTGTCATTTATCTCTTTTGGAGGTTATTTTGTCTTGCAAGTGATCCTAGAGTGTTGGGAGTTCACAATTAACTCCTACATGGTATTACGACTTCAGTGTTACAAAATTCTTCTTGAATCTAAGGGACATATTTTGGCTTGAATATTTTTTTGTGTGTGATTTGGGGTTTCAAAGACCTCATGATTGAATCTAGGGCATTAGAGAAATTTAAGTTTACCTTTCGTTTCATCAAATTTTTTTATGTTTTATCAAATCTATAAGGGTTATAAGTAAGGTTAGAGTTGTTAGATCTTAGAGGTAGCTAAATTTTTGGAGCACTTTAAGCCAAATTTGACCCTACCATTATGTCTAGAAGGTTTGAAAACCTAAGAATCAATTGTTAAACCATCAAATTTGGACACTTTGTCTCGAGGGCATCATGACATTTTTTGTATTGTCAATGTATTTCGTATAGATTTGTACTTGGTCATACCATATGGTCTGCAACATCACAATTACAATTGGCATATCAAGTGGAATATTATTTTTTTTTTGGTGTAATTTTGGTGTTAATGGTCATACTAAATTGCGTCTAATGGTATATCTATTATCGTATGGTACAAACTTTATTTTAAAAGTTACATGTTTTATTTATTAAAAGTTCAGTTTAAAAATCATTGATTTGATTGGCATTATCCCGCAAGTTTATGGTTGTGGTATTATTAAACCTGTGGTCTCATTGTCCACTGGATAGCTCTGAGAGCCTTGAGTGGCATGGCCTACAGCCTGCCATCCCTAGGTGCTCCGTCCTAATGGTGTTGCCACCACTAGGGGCAACATTTTTTTAAACAAACTACTTAAGTGATAGTCATATGGGTGCCTAGGGGCTTAAAGCCCAGTGGCTCAAAATTTTCCCCCTACTATCTGAATCAAACAATTTTTTCAACATTCCATAACTTTTTTCTACAGTGTTGGATTTTTGAAAATGAGATATCATCAAAAATTTGGCTTTGTGTACTTTGTAGTGGTGAAGGTAAATTTTCCAAATTCTACTGTTTGGTGTCATTATTTATTGTTTGAAGTCATATTTGGATTTTTGGCTCCCAAGCTCATAATTTCTTACCACAATCTCCTATTTTCATGATTCTTGCGATGTTGGAAAGGTATTGAGGATCTCTGCAAGCCATCCAAGCACTTTGGTTCAGCCTCAAGTATCTTTTATTCAAATTTGTGTGTACTCACATTATAGTTGATCACTTGGACATAATGTCACTTGGGAAGGTGTTATTTTGATCCTTGCACTTCATTTCAATTCTAGAACATATTTCTATATCATGTTGCTTCAATCAAATTATAGGGTTACTCCATATCCAAATTTTTCCAATATTCCTTTGCATTAGGATAGTTGTTGCTTTATCATGATTCCCAAGTTGCTCCAACAATCAAGATTTTCTAGTATTTCTAATTGTTAGAAAATACAAGGTGAACAACAATAATAGAAGCTTTAAATTACTGCAAATCGGATCTAACAGTGTTAACCATATGGAGTTTAAATCAACAATAACAATGAAATACAAAGAATACAAATCTTAACATGAAACACAGTGTGTAATGTGGAGAAACCATTTTGAGAAAAAAATCCACCAAAGAAGAGATGAATAGACTGTATTGTCAAAAAAATATGATTACAATACATCCACTCTAACTCCTCTTTAGCCTTCAATCTAATAGAACAACCCCTACAAAGAAAACTTGAATCAAAACTATGCCAATCTCCACTTACAAGCACTTGTTAAATAGAATAAATCGATACATGAAGAATGGCATCAAAATTGGGCATATCCTCATGTCACCACATTAGAATCATCAAATGCAGCTCATAATGACCTCTTACATATGCTCTTACAACTATCATAAGGCATCTTGCATGCATGGGCACCTAGGGACCAAGATAGCAAATATTATGTCATAGATGCTACCATAGTCATCATATAATCTTATGGCAGGTGTCATAGCTGGAATAGATGCTCTTACAACTTATGATAGGTTTCATAACATGTCATAATGCAATATTCCTAAGGTGGACACCTAGAATCTCTTGTTTGACCATTTTACCACTACTGTGACAACTATCTAATAAATATAACACAATAACTCCCTACCGGTAAAATATTACCAAGGCTAATAAATAATTAATTACCACTTTCGATGAAACCTTCCATCCCTTATGATTGAATTACAAACAATATTAGGAGTAATTAAATTACAATATATTTACAAGGTTGATGGCACCTTTATACCAACATTCTCCCACTTGACATCATACATTGTAAATACTCTCCTATGAAAATATAAACACAAAACAACTAAGCACAAGTACCAAGGCATGTGGCCTTCCTGCACCAAGTAAATTTCTTTATGTTGACAGGTTTGGTAAGAACATCTGCAACATTCTCATGTGTGTCAATCTTCTTCAACTCAATCTGACCATTAGAAATCAATTCATGAACAAAATTATATTGAATATCCACATGTTTAGTTTGTGCATAATACATCGAATTCTTAGCTAAATGAATTGCACTTTGACTATCACAATTAATTTAAATAATTTTTCAATCAAAACCGATCTTGTACACAACCTTTGTAACCAAATTTCCTCCTTAGAGACATGAGTAGCATCCATATACTCTACTTCTATTGTGGATAAGGAAACTATAGAATTCCTTTTACTCATCCAACTCACTACTCCAAATAGAGTAAACACATACCCATTGGTGGACCTTCGACTATCCAAGTCACCTACCCAATCTACATCAACAAATCCCTGTATGTCCAATGACTTGACCACATTATCAGTACCATGATAAAATTAAATAGTAATCAGAAGTACCTCACAAATATCTAAACACCCTCTTAACAAAAGTCCAATGTTCCTTACTCGGGTTAGATATAAACCTGCTTAGAACTCCCACTGCTTGGGTTATATCCGGTCTAGTGTAAATCATTGCATACATCAAACTTCTAATGACACTATAATAAGGAAACTTAGACACATATTCAAAATCATCATCAGTATTAGGACACATATCTAATCTCAACTTAGTACCAAATGGAAATGGAATACAAATTGGCTTACAATTATGTATATTAAACCTCTACAAAATGATATCAACATACTTACTCTAGCTTAACCAAAGCTTTTTGTGACCCCAATCCCTTCTTATTTCAATCCCAAGAATGTATTTTGCAGCCCCAAAATCCTTCATATAAAATGTGCCAGAAATTTATTTCTTGAGCTCACTAATCATCACCTTGTTGTTACCAATAAACAACATATCATCAACATACAAGAAAATAATCAGGATCTCATCATCAATAACCTTAATGTACACACAATGATCCTCTTTGCTCCTAAGAAAACCCAACTTTAATGCAAACGAATCAAACTTATGATACTGTACATCCTAGGTGAATATTTCAAACCATAAAAAGATCTCTTTAACCTATAAACCAATTGTTCTTTTCCCTTCACAACAAAACCATCAGTCTATCACATATAAATCTCCTCCTCAATATCCCCATGCAAGAAATCATTTTTAACATCCATTTGCTCTATCTCAAAATTATAAGCAGTAGCAATAGATAATAAGAATCTAATAGATGTCAATTTAGCAATAGGAGATAAAATTTCACTAAAATAAACTCCCTCTCTCTAGGAGTATCCCTTAGCCACTAATCTGGCCTTGTACCACTCTGATTGACCATTTGATCCAAAAAAAACTTAAATTCCCATTTACATCTGATGTACTTTCTTCTTTTGGGAAAACTAACAAGATCCCAAGTGTTACAATTATCCAAAGCCATCATCTCCTCCTGCATGGACTACAACCAAGACTCACTTTCCTCTGAAGAGAGAGGCTCCCTGAAAGATCTAGGTTCATTGTCAGTACCTAATAAAGAAAATATAAAATGAAAATATGGTGGGCTATACCTGTCAACTAGTTTTTTTGTCTTGTGGATCTTCTAAGAACAGGAGTATGAGGCTCTTGTTGTCCTTGATCTTGCTTAACATATTCTTGATTATCTTCCTTATGTTCTTTGGTTTGATCGTTAACTTCATCTGAAACCTCATCTTCTTCCTCCTCATCCTCAATTCCAACTCTTTGTTCTTCTCGAGGTGCATCTTCTTGCTTAATTTTAAAATGTGCTATTTTTTCCTTATCTTTTTCCTTTAGTTGTTCAGGATCATAAAAAATACTAAGTTCCCTAAAAATCACATCTCTAGATAAGATATTTTTCTTAGTTAGAGGATTCCATAACTTGTAACCTTTTAAATTATCACAATATCCAATGAAAATGCACTTTTTAGCTTTTGGATCCAACTTAGTTTACTTTTCTTTAGGCACATGAACATAAGCCTCACAGCCAAATACCCTTAAATGTGAAACAATTGGTTTCTTACCTATCCACATTTCATAAGGTGTTGATTCAAAAGCCTTACAAGGAGATCTATTCAACAATTAACAAGTAGTACTTACAAATTCTACCCAAAAGCATCTATCAAGTTGTGAACTACTTAGCATACTTTTGGCTCTTTCCATAATTGTCTGATTCATCCTCTCTACCACTCCAATCGATTAAGGAGTGTAAGGAGTAGTTTTTTGTCTAACAATTCTCGTGTGATTACAAAATTCATTAAATTCCTTAGAACAACATTCTCCTCCATTATCAGACCTCAAATCCTTAATATTACAATTTGTTTGATTTTCAAATAAGGCTTTAAATTCTTTAAACTTAGTGAGATCTTAAAATTTATGCCTCATAAAATATAACTAGGTATATCTTGTAACATCATCAATGAAGGAGACAAAATATCTAGATTTTCTGATTGATTCTACATCCACAAGACCAAACACATCCGAATGAATAAGTTCCAATTTATTCTTAGATTTATTACTGCTTGAAGGAATAGATTTTTTGTTTTGTTTACCAAACACACAATGTTCACAGAAGTCAAAACTCTCATCAGAATAGGAAAAATTGTCTAACATTTTTTTATTCAAAATGGTTTTTAAACTAGTCTCACTAATGCGGCCCAATCTACGGTGCCACATCATATAATTATTTTCAATTTTTTTAGTTACATTGGTAGAGTTAAGAAAAATAGTGGCTTCAATCCTAAATAGATTCCCCTTCCTTGTGCCTCTTTCTATCACCAAATTTCCTCTTACCAATCTGCAACCATGCTTATCAAATGTTACTTGCAATCTCGAATCATTCAACTTTGAAACTGAAATCAAATATCTAGCTAATCCACGAATATATAAAACACCAAGGAGGTTCTTAATCCTCCCATCACTAAAACACAATTGAATCTTACCCCTTCCAACAATAGGATATGAAGAGTTATCATGGAGGTATAATTCACCTCCATCATATTTTCTTATGTGTAAAACCTCTCCTTATGAGGATTCATATGATATGATCATCTTGAATCAATTAACCAGCATTCATTAGTCATAATATGAAGAGAAGAAACAAAAGCTTCATCACCTGAGTTTGAGGATTTCTCTATGGAGGAATCAACTTGTTACTTTGGATTTATACATTCCTTCTTCACATGTCCTCTTTTTCCACAGTTCCAACATTTCACTTTGTTCTTCTTCCTAGGAGTTTTATATCTACCCTTTGACTTTTCCTTAGGCCCATTCTTATCTCCTTTAGACCCTATTTCTTTAGGCCTTCCCCTAACATTGAGAGCATCACCTGAACTATCCATAGACTTTTTCCTCATTTCCTATGACAACAAAGTTTGTACAAGAGCATCCATCTTTGGATCTTCAATGTTAGCAGTGAAAGAAAGTACAAAATAATCCCAAGATTCAGGTAAAGAACAAAGAATAATAATGCATTTATCTTCTTCTCCAACATTAACATCAATAGAGGCTAGTTGACTCAAAACCAAATTAAATGAATTTAAATGCTCAACTATTGATTCACCTTCCTTCATCTTAAGAGAAAACAACTTTTGCTTCAAGTAAAGTTTATTTACTAGAATTTTTGGTTGATAGATCTCACCTATCCAAATCCACAAATCATGTGCAATCTTTTCCTTTGACACATTTAGGAGAATAGAATCAGAAAGAAACAATCTAATAGTACCATGTGCCTTTTTATCCATCTTCTCCTAATCTCCATCACTCATTTTATCAAGTTTCTTTTCATTTGTTACAACCACCCATTGATCTCATTCTTCAAGGAGATCCTCCATTTTCAGATTTCACAACTCAAATCCCACTTCATTAATTTTTTCATGTCCAAATGAGAAGAATTTTCAGCCATGGTTTAACACAAAAAATTGCAAAAAATAGAACCAAACTCCCACTATAGCTCAAAAAACCTTTGTTCTACCACCCAAGAAACATAAATAGCTAGGATTTGATTCCAAATGTTAGAAAACAAAAGGTGAACAATAATAATAGAAGCTTAAAACTACTATAAATCAAATCTAAAAGTGTTAACTATATGGATTTTAAATCAGAAACAACAATGAAATAAAATAACAAAAATTTGAACATGAAACACAATGTTTAACATGGAGAAACCCTTTCGGGAAAAAATCTAAAAAAGAAGAGATGAATAGTTTTTATTATTAGAAAAATATGATTAAAATACATCCACTCTAACTCCTATTTAGCCTTCAAACCGACAACATAATCCCAGTAAAGAAAACTTGAAGAAAGACCATCCCAATCTCCACTTACAAGCACCTGTTAAATAAAATAACTCAATACATGAAGAATGTCATCCAAATTGGACATATCCTCATTCCACCACCTTGGAATCATCAAATTCAGCACATAATGACCTCTTACAAATTCTCTTACATCTTTCATAAGGAATCTTGCATGCATGGGTGCCTAGGGACCAAGATAGAAAATATTTCATCATAGATTCTGCCATAGTCGTCATAGAATATTATGGCAGGTGTCATATCTTTCACAGATGCCCTTATAGCTTATGCCAGGTTTCATAAGATTTCATAATGCAATATTCCCAAGGTGGACACCTAGAATCTCTCGTTTGACCATTTTATCATTACCATGACAACTCTCAAATAAATGTAACATAGTAACTCCCTGTCAGTAAAACAATAATTATCAGGCTAGTAAAAAATTAATTACCACTATCAGTCAAAACTTCCATCCCTTATGAGTGAATTAAAAAAAATATTAGGAGTAATTAAATTACTGGATATTTCTGTGAGGTTGATGGCACCTTTATACCAACACTAACATCATACTCATATTGTCCTTTTTTTTCTTGTAGTAAGTTATCACATTGAGGGGGGGTTGCATGGTATCTTTTCTTCTCTTATGGGGGTGTCGTTTTCCTCGCGTGGGTTTTTTTCCTTCTCATTGTTCATTGAGAGAATTCTTTTATCTCTTTTGGAGAGGATTTTTGTCCCACCAGGTTTTCTCCTTTTCTTTGTTTATTAGAGATTGCATTTGTACATGTGTACCTAACATGGCCTTGTAGTTGGGACCCATCTTTGCATCATTTTCATAATAATATTCTCTCTAAGTTACAGTTAAGGGGGGTGTTGGTGTAAATAGGTATTTTACCTAACTAGTTCATTAGTGGGTCATATTTACAAGTTAAGTTTACTTAGGTTTTAGGATGGAATATTTCTAGAACATTTTTAGTTGTCATAAGATCTTATCTTATCTTTTGAAATTTAATGATTTTTACCTAGGTCATTTAATAGTGTTGAGGTGGTTATCTCATTGTACAAGATTAAGACACATGTTAATATTTTGTCTAATCCTATCTCACAAATTTCCTTTATAATCAAGGCATCATATACACATTACATGTTTAATCTTGTAATATTGCATCCTTAATCATAGCAAGATATTCTTGTCATTTCTCTCTTGTGGAAGTTATTTTTGTCTTGTAGGTGATCCTTGAGTGTTGGGAGTTCATCATTAAATCCCACACTGTGAACCTCGAGACCTAATGTATAAGTGCACATGTCCTATGAAAGCTCAAGAACCTATGGAGGAAGAAAATATGCCACCAACACCTTGACACATAAAATTTGACCATATGAACACCCTACAACCGATTTTAGTAAGGGTTTTTGACAAAACATACAAATTTAGCATCCTTAGGCAAGTCCCATATTAAATTTTATAATATATGCTATAAATGGTGTTTCATGGGAAAAGTGATCCTAGATCCAATTATGATAACTAATATTATATCCTTTTCACTTACAAAACATTAAACATAAATTTCCTAGGGTTTATGATTGACTTGTTGCCACAATGGAGATCCAACCTCATAGGGTTTATGTTTTTTTTTGTTTTGATAATAAATTTGATGTATGATTTAATGAGCATATTTGATATGAAACCCTAGGTCTAAAATTGTAATTTATCACAAAAAATGACAACCAAAAGTAACTATATGGAGCCAAGATAAAAAAAATGATGATAGAGAGGAACCTGTGATTGAAATCTAAGCTAATTCATATGGGACTAGGTTTGAATCCTATTTTTTTGGATCTAAAAGTTATGGATTAAAGGTTGAGGTCTACACTTTCCTTCCTTGGACTTTCACTAGTTGAAACCTCTAAATATGACCTACACACACAAAAATATGGGAAAGGTTGTGTTGTATAGGGGCTTGCCTAAGTCAAACCCTATCTTTGGTATTTCTACCTCCACTTACAATGATTGATGTTGATCAAGAGAGAATACATTGGGTGGGGAAAGGGTTGAAACAACAATGATTGACTGAAATTGATGAATGACAAAGGATAGTATTACCTTGATGTGAAAATACTTGAAGAAGAGATGCCACACACAAGTTGATTAATGGATGTCTTTATTTCTTGATAGACCTGCAAAAGGTTAGCTCACATACACCCTAGATTATTGTAGCATAAAATATAGAGGTAACTCAATACCTCTTCATAATTTCCTTCCAATTGATCTCCTTCTCAAAATTGCTTTCTTCATGTTTAGAATGAGATGAAAACATGATTTTATATGTAATTTAATTAATCCTTTTGGGTAAGAGCCAACTTGGGGTCATTTTAAAATCATAAAATCTCATCAATCAAAATTTTACTTTTTGGACTAGGCACCCTACGCCCCTATCTAGTGATTTTATTTGGCCCAAAATTATTGGGATGTCGAGGATTTAAATATTTTACTGCTCTTGTCGCAAAATTGGTAAATTATTATTATTATTAAAGTTATAGGAAAAATAGGGTGTCAAGATAGTGTGAAATTGTCAAGGATGACAAATTATGATGCTACAAATGTCAATTGAAATAGGGTCAAAAACACACAAATGAGATGGTACTTCACGGTAAAACATTACATGGTTTTCCTAATAATATTCTCGAAGATAAGAATAGTATATCTTTTAGCTCAAAGGAATTGTTTTTCTTAACCAATACCAAGTTCACTTATATATCTAGTTACTACACACAAACAAGTGGAAAGTAGGTCCAATGAATATGTGTATGGAATGATTCTAAAGAGAGTATGCCACAGTCAATAGGTAGAATCAATCAACCAATAGCACTTCGGATATTGCTACTACAATGTCACTCACCATGTGCTCATTGGTGTTTTTCCACTTATGAAATTGTATGTTTATGATACACTAACTCTCATTGATACATCTAAAACCCTAATTCCCAAAACAAACCTCTCCACTCACACATTCCTCTTCAAAATTTTGGGGATTTTAATGAAAAACTATCTCTATAAAGTGTCAATGGATTATATTGATCCTCAAATTCCTAGACCCTTGTCATATTACTCTTGTTAGCATGTGAATTCTCGATCTACAATCATTTTTCATCCTAACACCTTAGAATCACATTCCTGAACCCCCTATGTAGAGCATTTGGAGTATTCTCCACTTATCTTCATGCATTCATTTCCTTGGAACCCCACTTTCAGGCATGCCTTTTTCAAACATCCCCATGGTTTTAATGAAAGGTTTCATCCATTACTAGTGAAGAATAATAAATCTATAAATGGAATCAAATTTTAATATGATAAAATAAAAAGATACTTTGGGGCCATGTTAGGCCTTCAACCTCTACATAAGGAAAAAAAATTCATCATTTTGGATTATCATTTAGCATTTTCATCAAACCATAGCCCTAGTAGCATGTGTGTTCATCTATAGGATTTGAGGAAAATAACCCTTAGGTTTTAAAGATTACTAAATGAAACCCCATGGGTTTCCTATATTTTAGAGGATTAAACCCATTTGGATTCATAAGGGAGGCTCCATTCAAATGTTGCATTTGTATCACAAATTGAAAATTTGTAGTAGTTAAGAAGATTTCAACTTTTGCGTTCTCTATAATATATTTATAATTATTGTAGGAGAAAATATTTGTAATGATTCACATCAAGAATTATTTGAATGAAACATTTAGTTCCATCCAATATTACATGTGCAAATCTATTATGTGTGTTGTGGATATTTTGAATTTAAGCATTTTTACCTAAATACTTCTTGTGGGTATTTTAGTTTTCAGTATTTTATATGAATATTTAAGCCAAGAGTCATTATATTCCAAAGGATCTCTATTTTTACCCTTGAATTTTATTCGTGTTTACATTTTTGAGAAAATCCATTGGTGAGATAGAAGTTCTACAAAGTCTCATGTTGTAATCTTTGATATCTAAACAGATAGGTCAAGTTTTCTTATTTATTTTATCTCTATGAAAAATATCAAGTAATATATTGTACGACATTATATTAGCAAGTTTGTTTTCATTTTATATTTAGAGTAGATCAAATAATGGTGTTTTCCTTGTGAGTTTGAAGTGAGGTTTTCCTCATCTGTTATTATGTTTTGTGTTGTCACAAATGTGACATTAAAACACCCACAAATTCCACTCAAATTTTATTTGTATTTTTTTAATTTGATATCCATATCTATATCCATAATGTATTCTAATATTAACCAAAAAAAAAAAAAACTTTAGCTAAAATATAGACACCCACTACACACAAAAAAATGTAATGTTCCTATAAATATTCGTTATATTGATCTACCCACTCATTGCAAAATACTTTCACACACCTTTATCATAAATCATAACAAATGCATCTTTGATTTTATAAATCTAGATGAAATATGTGTTAGATGCGCAGGACAATTGAAAGGCGGGGTGAATCAATTGTACATTAAAACATTCAATCCCTCATTAGCTTTCAAACCCTTATCAAACTTTAAACCCTCATTAAGCATTGATAGAATGTAAACATGTGAAACAACAATGCAAACACAACCACACAAGATAACACCAAATTTACGTGGAAAACCCTAAGTAGGGAAAAAACATAGTGAGGATTAGCTCACATATATATGAATGACAACATTGAATACAATGAGGCTCACTACCCAAAAAAAGAAGAAAGGATCATTGTTGGTGGCTCATTACCAAGAAGAAAGAAGAATAGGAGAAATTGTTACAAAGAGATTTACTATCTCAGAGAAACAAAAAATTCCACCACTACAACTCTATGCCATCCATAACCTTCGACTCACTTCCTCCAAAAACTTCAAGCACACTGAAAATATAGACACCTTTTGTTCACTGCATTCAAAGTTATAGGCAGTAAATCTCGCAATCAGATCATCATACTTGATCAAATTCACATCATTCACACTACACAACATCTCCAACAACTCGTCTTGCATTTATACCATCTTCTACCTAAACAATCTTAATTAGGTCGGCCTTAATGAAATGTATGCACCTCAAACATGCAACACAAATATAGGTTGGCACCAAACACTTCCAAAGTAGAAATAAGTGAAGTCAAACCATGTCAAGGGTTAATTAGGACCCAAATATACATCACCACATTACTCAACACATCCACAATCCACAAGGTACTTGTTGAGAAGTTGTTGTTGTGGCATTGTTGTCATTGATGTCAAATCCTGAGATCTAGAAGGTTATGCTTCGAATGATATACAACAATGATCTACCCTATCGTATGCTATAATGTTGCATAGTATGGATGTTATCCTCAATGCGGATATGGAAGTACTTATTTTTGGGACATCTATGGAAGATAGTTAATGCAAAATATTGAAGACTAATCTTTTGATATTGATTGTTGTGCCTAAAGCTTATTTTGGGTATCCTTGCTATCTAGACATTCACGTAGATTGACACAAGTTTTGGTATGACTAATTAGTGTTGATCGAGATTTGGTTTTAGTTTTGGCGTTCCTATCAAATGATGTTGATCAATATTTGGTTGTGGTGTTCCTATCGAATCTGAAATATATCTCATTTTTGGTAATTATGCTAAGTGATGAACTTACCTTATGTATGACCTATTTATGGGTCCTGGTGCAACATGGTAAGAAGATCTTTATGTGTGACCTATATTTTGGGTCCAGTGCTAGCAAGCCAAGCCCTATTGAATATTTCAAGGTTTTTTTTTATTACTAGGCCGACTCATTTTGCTCTTTGGATATGTATATATACATGTATGTAGAACATAATTTTGGTATCCGAACAAGAAGTGTGGTATGTGCAAACAGTGATAAGGGTGTGAAGGATTGTGCGACAAGGAATAGAAAAGGAAGTGAAGGCAAGTGTCAAGTAGAAGTATTTTGTATTTCAAAGGTAGTGGAAGGAAGGTTGGCAAAATATTCTTAACCAGGTCTGCTACAAACAGAAATTGTGCTCCTAACCGGAACTAAATTCATGCATATGTATATGCAACTTCATCAATTCATGTTTTTTCCATTTTTGTAATCAGTGATTGGGCAGTGAGCCTTTCTCTTTTGGTAGTGACCCTTTCTATCTTTGCTATAATAGTCAGGAAGTGAGCCTACCGACAATGAGCCTTACCTGCAGTGAGAATTTTGGAAATGAGCCCTTGTAAAAATCATCTTAACTGGTATCACCTTAACTAGTGCTTTATAATTGAGAATTAGAATTCTCTGTGGTTTTTCCCATCTTGGGTTTCCATGTAAATTCTAGTGTTTATTGTGCATGGTGTTGTTTAGTGCTTGCATGTTCATATTTATTTTAATTAAAATCTAATTGATTTAAAATTGCTCAGGATTAAGTAAAGAAAGCTAAAAGTGTTTTGTGATAACTAATTCACTCCCCCTCTCAGTTATTTGGATTGTTCAATCATTGGTATCAAAGCTTGGTCCCTTGCAAATAGAGCTTAACTACTTGAGGGAGATCTTGGTAGTTTGAACAAATGGTAGGAAATTATTACTTTGAAGAAGAGCTAAAGTCAATATTAAGTGATATGAAAAGTACGAAATCTGAAAATGAGGAATTGAAAGAAAAAATCAAGGAGGAAAATACTTGTATCTCAAAACTAAGGGAGCAAATCTAGAAATTCAAAGCAATACACAGAGAAGTCGGTGAGGAACTAAAGGAATCAAAGGAAAGTGTTGCAAATCTAAAGTTTTGGTGAATCGGTTGGATGAATGAAAGAAGATAGAAGAAAGTCTCAAGGACACCATCGAACAGAAAATGGAAGAATGGAAGAAGACTGAAGAAAATCTCAAAGATACCCTCAAACAAAAAATGGAAGAATGGAAGAATACTGAAGAAAATATCAAACAAAAATTGGAAGAAAATGAGAAGTTAGATCAAGAGATAAGAAGGTTGAAATCAGAAGCAAGAGTGTGCGAAAGTAGCATGATTTTGGATCAAATTTTGTGCCTACAAAAATGTCACAAGGATAAGGGAGGGCTTGGTTTCATAGGGGAAAGCTCGAATCAGAATACCAAGGGTAAAGACAATGCAGTTGAAGCTGAAGAAAAATTTGTTGTAACAAGCAAGGTCCGAAACTCTAGAACATCTACAAAAAAACCTTCGGTCAAGCAACCAAATGCTCAAAGGCACTTATCATTTAATGGTCATTGTTTTCTATGCAAAAAAAATATACATAAGGTTGTAGAGTGTAGAAGCAAGAAGGAACCAAGTATTCAATGCTTTAACTATCACAAGTTTGGTCACAAAGCAATTCATTGCAAAATTCAGTTATCTAATCTAGCTAGAGGGAATGTAATGAATAATATTTTTCATTGTTATGGTCACAAAGCTAATCAGTGCAGATCTAGAGTTCACATAGTTAAGTCAAGGCAAAGATGTTACAAGTGTAATGAATCCAAACATTATGCTAACACATGAAGATATGTTGCTTTGGAAAATTTTGAAAAAAAAAAGTAGGTTGCAAAATCAGATGAATCTAAGAAGAAGACTATCACCTTTTGGAATAAAAAAGGAAACAAGTGGGGAGAGCCCTTCTATGGAATCGGATCCCAGTACTAGCTCTTCTGGAAATTGAGCCAACTGCCTTGGCTTAGCAGGAGTTTTGTAATGTATATCATGTCAGTTCCCCCTCTCCAAAGTAAGATTGATGTGTTTTCAGCATGACTAAGTTGGATCTGAATGATGTTTCATAATGAAGGTTAATCCAACTAATTGAAAAGTGAAGTACAATTGATGGAATCATCGATGCACATTTTGGTAGTGATGTCATCCTAAGCAATTAAGGATAAAAGATGGAGTTTCAAATAATTTCTCACTATTGTAAAGAAGAAGAGTTTTCATTGAGCAATAAAGGATTGAAGAATTCGAGCACAATGATGAAATCCCTATTGATTGGCAGCAAATCCAGTGGCAGTGTTCTGCTGAAGCTGAAGGGAGTTGAGTTGGATGAGTTTGATCATTGAAAGATGCAGGAAATGGAGCTAGGGTTGAAGGCTAATGAATTGCAGAATGTGAGTGCCATAGGTATGGATTTGTAGGGAGAATTCCCCTAGTTTTCTGATAAAGAATCTATCTTTTTCTTGTTGATTCGTTTCAAGGATGGCAACATCTTTTTGGACAAACCCTATCAGGTCACGAAGGAAGCTATTGAAGTTGCTATTGGGTTGTGCAAAGTTGGTGACCTCCCTAGGAAAAAAAATGTGAAATACAAAGACATGGAGGAACTTACTAGTATCGACAAAGACCCTCAAACTCTATTGATAAATACCATTTCCAATACTGCAGTAAGGTGTGTTGCTTATGGTATCATACACAATCTATTTCCGAAATTGTGAAGGTTCTACATCTACTATTGTTATGTTTCTTGCACATAAGACGGTGAAGGAAAATCAATAGTTTGATCTATGTAGTTTGGTAATGGAAAACCTAATTGAGAATGTCAGAATATCTATTGTTGAGAGTTATCCCTTCTGGTTTGGGTCTCTACTCATTTGTTTAGTGTTCTACTTTTTGAATTTGTTACCGTCAAAGGAGAATGTTAAGTGGAAGTTTGGCATCCCTATTGGAAAGCAAGTTTACATATATTTGGAATGTTTGGAAGATAAAACAAATGCATGCAAAGTTTATTTCTCATCCTTGAATAAAAACACAAAGTTGTGTCACACTTTATAAAGGAAACGACCAACGTTGATCCAACTTTTAAACTTGAATCACTAAAAAGTGGCATATATGTTTTGAATTTTGAAATGATGTAAACTAGTAAAATATGTATTTTTTAGTATATTTTATGTTTGTATTTTTTTTTTTTATATAAAAAATTATTTTAAACTAGTTTTTAATAAATTAACACTATAATTTAGTTGCTGATAAAATGTTGAAAAATGAAGTTGCATGGGACATCAAACTTTTTATTGTAATTTTTTTTTTCTTTCAAATTTTTTGTGTGTATTTATAACTTGAAAAATTATTGCATGGATATTTCTTTTTTCAATTTTGATAATATATATTTTTAAATAAATATTAAAATGTGCGTGAATCAAAAAACAATTGTTTCCATCGAATGTCAAATTTCTTATTAAATATTAACCTAAAATGGAAAAAAAAAATGATACCATCTTGAAATAGATTCTTTTATCTAGTGCATCATATTTTTTTTAGTTTTTTTTAATAATTTTTAGTATTTTTCCCTGGCATGGTAATCAACCTTATATTTTATGTCGATAACCTACTTTTAGTATGAATAAAAAATAAAATATAAATAATAATTAAACTATTTTTAAAAAGCTATATTTATGGATCTACAGAAGGGTATTTTTATATATTTTTTAAAATTTTATTTACATTAGCAAGAGTTATTGAAACTTCAAGTTTTTTATATAATTTTATTTTTTGGTAAATTGGACTCAAAGTGGTGCTCCATATATTTTTAGCCAACAATTTTAGTTGAAAAATTTGTAAAAGTATCTAGCTTAGGTAGAATGAATCTTACTAGATCATATGTTTGACCAAAATTGATTTGTAGTTAGGAATACTTAAATTCAGTTGTGTTGATAAGTTGGTTGAAAGTGTAACACAACTTTGTGCTTTTACCGCCTTGCAGATGAATCTATGCTCAAGTGTGATAGTGTCTAGTGAGGGTTCCTCCTTCGGTAAGAGAGAATTAGAATTTTTCATTGATGGTTCCCCTTTGAAACCTAAAAGGAGGAAAGTTAACACAAAAGATATCATCACTATCTCAGAAGAGAAGGAGAAGGAAGAAGAGTCTATGCCTGATACAAATGAAGTTCATTCAGTGTTGAATGAGGGTGATATGAAAAAGATTCGTGAAATGTGGAATGCCTTCTCTCCGGTCAGTAGACCTAGAATTAAAGAAGCCTTGGTGGAGTATCTGCTAAAAAAGGATATTAATATTTTCCTTGTTTATGACTCTTTACCAGATGATCTGGTAGAGGTTGTTGCAAGAAAAGTTTGAAGGAGATAAATTCCAATCTATTATTAAAAGAAGGTGTGTCACCGAAAAATGAAAGTTATCCAAACTCATTAGTGAGACAAGAGAATTCCTTAAGGAGATGTATGACATCTACAAATACTATCTCTGATGGCCTGTAGTTGTTGATATTTTTTGAAGAAGAATTGAATCTATTGAATCTGAACTGAATGAGATTGGGAAGTGTTTTGACTTCTTCAAATATAAAGATGGAAAATAGAGGATAAGAGTTGGTGAGTTGCAAGTTGAGTTGTTTTCTACTTAGAGACATAGGGAATATGTGGTTAAAACTTTATGTTTGGTTAAAGAAATTGTTGAGGTTTGGTTGGATCATCTCTCTAAGATACTTTTTGATGCAGAGGATTGTGAATGACAGTGCTTGTCTCTGGACTGGTCATCTTCATTTGGGATGTTGGTTCTATAGGAAATTATGTGTGCGAGAATGGTATTTGTAGTGCAAGCTTGGAAGAAGGTTCTTCCAATTGTGAGATAAAGGTACAAGAAATTTTTTCATGTGAAAAGTGTTATTTTTACTTAAGTTTCTAAGAGTTCTTATTTGGCCCTTTTCCTATGGAAAAAACGGGCAGAAAAGGAAGACAAAAAAAAAGAGGATTTGAATTGCTCTGATAAGGGGGAGTACTTGGAGTTTTTTTTATTTTTGAGTTTTCATTATTTTTCCATCAATACCAAAGGGGGAGATTGTTGAGAAGTTGTGGCATTTTTTTCATTGATGTCAAAACTTGGGATCTGGAAGGTTATGCTTCGGATGATATACATAAATGATCTACCCTATCGTATTCTATAATGTTGCGTAGTATGGATGATATCCTTGATCCGAATATGACAATACTTCTTTATGGGACATCTGTGGAAGATAGTTAATGCATAATATTGAAGACTAATCTTTTGATATTAGTTATTGTTCCTAATGCTTACTCCGGGTATCCTTGTTATCCATGCATTCACGTATCTTGACACAAGTTTTGGTATGACTAATTGTGCTTCTCCGATTGATACTAAAATTAATTTTGATCAAGATTTGGTCTTGGTTATGGTGTTCCTATCAAATGATGTTAATCAAGATTTGGTTGTAGTGTTCCTATCAAATCTGGAATATATCTCATTTTTGGTAATTATGCTAAGTGATGAACTTATCTTATGTATGACCTATTTATGGGTCATGGTGTAATGTGGTAAGAAGATCTTTATGTGCGACCTATCTTCTGGGTTTGGTGCTAGTGTGCCAAGTCCTATTAAAATCTAATTGATTTAAGATTGCTCCAGATTAAGTAAAGAAATATAAAACTATTTTGGGATAATTGATTCACCCCCCCTCTCAGTTATTTGGATTGTTCAAAAGTACCTCCACAAATAGCGCTAGCATGCTAGGTCGGTCAAACTTGAACTAACACTACAAGCGATCACATACACACTTCTCTTGGTATAAAAAAACCATTTGGACCATACAACAACACTTTACAACATCCACACAACATATAAAAATATTCTAGAATCATCAAAATATTCTACAACACTTGCACAACCACTTGAAACAAATATCACTTTCATCCTGCACATCAGGATGCACTACCATTGAACTCCAACATAAGAATTGAACTTATGGAGAAACTCAACACCAGAAACTCCAAGGGAAGATAAATACAAATAATATAATCATGTTCCCAAATTCACAAGACAAGAAACAAGAAACCTCACTATGGATAAATGCGGAACAATCTCATTTCTCCTAGACAACCTTCTATACAGACAAACACAGTATCAAATACAACTTCCACTTCTACACAATCTAGAACTTGAAACTCTGGATATAGAAACTTTGAACACCTTTGATCATCATATCCAAATCATGAAAGAATATCTTCAACCATGAAAAAATTTCTAGAGCACAACACTGAACACACCTCTATCACATTGCATACTCTTTTATTCAAATTTTATTAAAAGCACTTGGAAACCAAGTGAGCTTATTGCAACTACAAAACTTATCCATCACAACTATACAAGACATCAATTATAACACTGATGAAAACACTACAATACCTTCTTATCAAACCATAACACATCCATACTAACACCAACACTTGACAACACTAACAATCTCCATACTATTGACATCAATGACCAACTATTGGCATCAATGATAACACTAGCAACATACTTTCAACAATCTCCCCCTTTTTCATTGATGGAAACATGAGCTTTGTAAAACCATAAACAACAAAAAAAACTCTACATTAAGTAGCACTCCCCCTTACTGGGGTACATTGAACTCTCTCCCTTTACCTTTGTTCTTCAAACACCATTCTCTTTGCAATCTCTCCCTCGATCTAACGAGTTCTTCAACCATTACTCTCCCTTTTGAAATCATTTTTTTCCTTGTGTTTTTTAGACTTCACTTTCTCACCCTTTGACATCAATGGTAAATGGAAATATCTTTCCCTTTTGAAAACACATAATTTTTTTCTTTTTTGTTCTCCCCCTTTGACACTTCTTGCAACACCAACAAGCAACTGCTCTCCACTACTCTTCTCTATACTGCTCATTCTTCCCTTTATTTTTCAATTCTCTCTCGCTTAGGGGAACAATATATGCTCCACCTAAATACACCAACAAAAACATCACTACTTTCTCCCCTTGATAGGTAGCCTTCAACATTAGTCCAAGACCAGAAACGTATCTTTCCTAGACAGCTGCACCAACTTATGCATCTAGTTGAAAGGAGGGGCAATAACCCCTAACGTATGTTGGAGATACTCAAAATTATCTTTAGGAATAGACTTTATAGAGATATCTACAACTTGATCCTTTGTAAGCACATCCTCCAACTTCACTTCATTCTCTGCAACTTTCTCTCTTAGAAAGTGATACCAGATAAAGATATGTTTTTTTCTTGAATGCATTGTTGAGTTCTTTGAAATATTGATAGAACTTGTATTATCACACAAGACAAAAATAGGTTCATCATATGATACTCTAATATCCTTTAATGTTTGCTTCATCCATAAATAATGACACTGAATCCTGATTCTTACTCATCCATGAAATAAATCTACTTCCAAGAAAGAAAGCACCTCCACTTGTACTTCTTTTATCATTTGTACAACTTGCCCAATCTAGATCTGTGTATGCACTCAAGCAGAAATCAATATCCCTAGGATACCATAAACCAAATTCTAGAGTTCCTTTCAAGTATCTAAATATCCTTTTAACTGATGCAACATGTAATTCTTTGGGATCTTCCTAAAATCTTTCCACAAGACAAACTGCATGCATGATATCCGATCTAGTAATAGTTAGATATAGAAATTCACCAATCATTGATCTATACTTTCTTTGATCTGCCTTAGGAGATTCATCATTTTTTCTCAACTTACAACTAGTAACCATAGGGTACACATTAGTTTAGAATCCTCCATTCCAAACTTCTTCAAAATTTCCTTTACTTACTTTGATTGTGAAATGAAATACATTTTTTTGATTGAGTGATTTGTAATCCGAGGAAGAAATTCATCTCCCCACACATTGACATCTCAAACTCTTTTTTCATTTTATCTACAAACTTTTTCACATGCCTTCATTTCCTCCAAAAATAATTTCATCCACATACACTACCACAATCAATATTTTTTATCCCTAGACCTTGAGGTAAAGGTTGCTATCTGCAATACCTTTTTTGAATCCTTGTTGCAACAAGTACTTATCTAGCCTTACATACTAGGATCTAGGAGCTTTTTTGAGTCTATACAATACCTTCTTCAATATGTAGATTATATCAGCATCATCTGATAACTAAAACCTTTTGCTTGTTCAATGTACACCTCTTCTTCTAACTCACCATTCAAGAATGCAGACTTGACATCCATTCTATATACCTTGAAGTCTTTATGTGCTTCAAAAGCCAAAAAAAATATAATGGCTTCCAACCTTGCCACCAGAGAAAAATTCTCTTCAAAATATATTCCTTCCACTTGTGAGTAGCCTTTACGCACAAGTCTAGCCTTATTTTGAAAAAAAATTCATCCTCATTCAACTTGTGCCTGAAAGCCCATTTAGTTCCTATCACATTATTGTTTGTAGGTCTTGGGACCAGTTCCCAAGTCTGATTCTTCTCAATCTATTCCAACTCTTCTTTCATAGCCTTGATCTAATTCTCATCTTTGCATGCCATAGTAACTTTTTTAGGTTCCACCTTTGAAAGTAAACAAAATTTTACCTGTTCCTCTATCAAATCAATTGTTTTCCTTGTTGGCACACCTTTTCTCCTATCTATAATGATTTGATCTTCAAAAATATTATTTTGTACATACTTAGGAGTCTTAGGGATTTTTCTGGAGCTTTTTCCTCTTCAAATTTCATCTCTTTTTATTTCTCTTCATCTTTTCCTTCTCCACTGAAAGGGGATTCATCAGATTCATATCCTTCTATCAATATAGAACTTTGATGTGATTCTTCATCCACTTTGACACTTGCACCAAAAATATTCTTCAACCTTTTATTATAGCAGGGATAAGCTTTGCTTCTTGTAGAGTATCCAAGCAAGATTCCTTCATTAGATCTTGCATCAAACTTTACTAAGTTTTATTCATCTCTTCTGATGTAGAATTTACTTCCAAACACTCTGAAATATTTCATAGTAGGAGCTTTTCCATACCATAACTCATAAGCATTCTTTGAACTATTCACTCTTTCTTGACCTCTATTAAGAATGCATACAACAATATGAATTACTTCTCTCTAATAGACATCTGGTAGATTTTCTTCTTTCATCATAGTCCTTGCTACTTCTTGAACTATTTTATTATTTCTCTCCACAACTCCATTCTACTAAGGAGTTCTAGGAGTTGACAAATTCCTCTTTATTCCATGATCTTCACAAAAAAATTTAAACTCATTGGAGGTGAACTCACCACCTTTATCAAAACTCAAGCACTTGATTTTCACATCCATTTAATTCTCTTGACCATAGACTTAAAGGCTTTAAACTTATCTAGAGATCCTGATTTTTCTTTAAGAAATGTCACCCAAGTCATTCTAGAATAATCATTAATCAATAACATGAACTACATGACACCTTGAGAACTTCTTATTTGGGTCGGTCTACATAGGTCTATATGCACTAAATACAAAGGACCTATGGTAGAATATTCCTTAGTCTTGAACCTCTTCTTTGTTTTATTTCCAAACTAAAATTCCTTGCACATTGCATTGATAGGCTTTGAAATCTTTGGCAAATCTCTGAGAGAATTAGTAGAACTAATCTTTGCTAAGCTGTTAAAATTGATGTGACCCATTCTTCTATGTCATGGCAGACTTTCATTAATTTGAGACATAAAGCATTTAGCACCACTATCTTTTAGCTGATAAATGTTACCTTCTATCCTTGTCCCTGCAATAACTAAAGTTCCAGACCTTCCTTTTCTGATTTCACAACCATCATCTTGAAACACAAAATTGTATCCTTTGCTACACATTTGTCCTACACTAAGAATATTATGTTGGAGAATCTTGACATAAAGAACAACGTCTATTTTATGCTTTCCATTAAAACTAATTAAACCTTTTCCATAGATCTTAGCAAATGTATCTTCACCAAAATTAACAAGACCGCCATCATACTTTTGAAGTATAACAAATTATAATGGCATGAATTTGCACTGGGCTAGGAAAATTCCATATTTACGCTACCTCTTACCTTAGAAAATTGAGTTTGATAATGTAACCCTCATTTCCACCACCTTTCTCTATCCACTTGGTAGTTGTTTTATGTTTCAATGGGGGATATTCTATCGAGGACGCTAGTGCAACATGCAGACATCTGTGCGGTGCTTTGATTTCCTGACAGGATTCCCACCTTTGGAATCTACAGAGGCATTACACTCCTCCATTGGATGCAAAGTGTAATGTTCTATGCCCTTCATACCGACTTCAAATGGCTCCTTTTCCTCCATTTTCACCATTCAAATGGCTATCCCATTCATGCTTGAATGATTCTGGATCATCTTCACACTTGGGACAACTCTCTTCACTCTTCTCACTCACTTTCAACTCCTTCAAGATCTACCACCTCCATTGAATCTGCAAGTTGGTTTGTTCTTGGTTCACTCTTGTTGTTGTGAAATGTTGGTATTTGAAAGCTTGTGAGCTCACATCTTCCTCCATTTTCCTTGAGTGTACTTGGTTGAGAAGGTGAAATATCTCCATTTCCTATTCACTTTGCATTATCATATTGACATCATACCATATTTTTGTTTATGTATAGCTTGGTATTTCTATTTCAACAACTTTATTTATCATATTTCTTCAATCATTTCTATCTAGCTATCCCTGAAGGTGGAAACACCAAAGTGGGGGACTGACTAAGGTAGTCCTCTAAACACAGCCACAACATTTTTATATCTTTTGTGTGTAGGTTCTCCTTGAGGTGAAGATCTTGAAGATATCAACTTGTGGGTAGGAAGGTGCACTTCCCTCACCCTTCTTTGTCAATTCATAGATTAGATTAAGTTAAAGTGTTCCTTTTTCTATTCTTTCATTCTATTATTTTATATTTTTGTTATTGCTATAAACTTTGTCAATTGGATTGTTAGTAGGTTATTTTTGATTTTAGACTATACCTTGCACTTTTTGTTCATATGGACATCAGCACCACATTGAGATGCTAGTGGGGCATGCTAGAGTCTGTGTCTCATGTTGTAGTCCTTTGATAATAAGTTTTATTAGTTGGAGTCCAAACTCTGAAAATTTTCTCACCTAACTTCCCGAAACATTCGGTCTTGTAGAAGGATGGCAGCAACCAAGTTTCTCTTCCTTTTCAACCTCTAAACCTTAAAATCTTTCAAAATATTCTATTAGCTTGAGGTAGATCAAGGCACCCTATTGTTCTAGACCAGCTTGTGACTTGGGGTCTTGAGAAATCAGTCCCCTCTACATTTTTGTGAACATGATGTGAATCAACATAGTATTTGTTTCCTTGTGTGGGAATTCCTCCTCTTGTATCTTGTGTGAGTTTTAGACTTGAGGGTTGTGAAACTTTATGAGCTTTACAACCTGGTCTACAACTTTTGGGTACGTTGTGTGAAGGAGTGTATGACATTGATACCTAGGAATGGATTTCTCAAAGGTCACTATTGGTTACACTTTGTAGGAGATGTCTTGGGGGTAGTGACAAGTTACTTTGATGAGACCATTCGTGCCCCTACCCCTCCTTTCTCTCCTCTGGTCCCACCTCTAAATGATGATAGTGCTCTTTCTATTCTCGCATAGAATCTCATGGCTCTAGATATGAGGCTGTTAGATCTTGCAAATCATTTCGGGAAAGAATGGAACACAACTAGGGCTGCTAAGGTTGTCAATGAGATGAGATATATGTTGGAAAAATATTAGATGGGCCTAGAGTTCCTCCTAGACATCACTAACATAATCAAAACATATGTCCCCTCATACAACCCTAGATTTTGTGTTACTCAAGGTTCTGGGCCCAAAAAAATTGGAAGATAAATAGGAGTTTCGATGCTCATGATGTCGGTACACATGGTTGAATCGGGCCCTTCTGTCAACACAACCCCCATGCTTGAGGCACCTCTGACTATCAAATTAAATAGAATTCCTCTTGGTTTAAGTGTTATTCCTTCTAATTCTGGTAGTGGTAACTATGGGGGTCATGTTGTCTCTAGTGGTAGAAGCCTTGGTGGAATGGGGGGCGGTGGCTCCGATGGCCTTGATAGTGGTTCTGGAGGCAATTCCACTGGTCTTGTTTCATTGTTTGACCTCGTTCTAAGTGCTCTGCTATATAATATGGGCCAGATGCATAATCACCTAGCGAACCTCTCCCAGGCCACCTCCCAGCTGATCTTTCAACCTTTCTTCCATTGTAGCCCTCTTTCCATAGCAATTTTGAACACTCCCTTCCCCCAGGGAATGAAGATTCATAAATTTGAGAAGTATGGTAGTAAGGGAGACCTGCAAAAACACATGCCAGTATTCAATGCGATGTGTAGGGACTTCTTTCACCATGATTTCTTGATGGCCAAGTTATTTCCTAGATCTCTCAAAGACATAGCAATAGAGTGGTATTGTTCCCTGCCCGATAAATCCATATTCTCATTTGATCAACCGGTGAATTAGTTTCTCCAACAATTCTAGGTGAACATCGGGCAAAAGATGGCCTTTTCAAATCTCATTCAATGCAAGTAGGGAGAGAACGAGAAGATAAATGACTTCATTTCTCGATATCAAGTAGTATTCTCACAAATCTCTTGCCCTCTGCCCAACTCATATGTGTAGAATGTTTTCATTGGAAACTTGCAGAGGTCATGGCAAGAGAATTTTGCTTTGATGAAGTACCCTTCTATCACGCATCCATGTGTGGTCCTATGGGAATTCTAGTAGATGATTCCCCAATTTGGGGGATCTTCCTCATCTTCCCATCTTGAGGGGAGGTCCATTGTGTTCATCTTTGGTAAAGGAATTTTTTTGCAAATGTAGTTTGCGCATCTAGTGACAAAGGCCTCAAACATAACAGATAGTTCATAAAGTTGCCTAAGTCTTATTCCTCTATCTTGAAAAATTTATTGAAGGATAAGATAATAACCTTAATAGATCATCGACATCTTACTCAGCCCTACCTTAATTGGTATGAACAAAATACATTCTTCCAATACCATTAGATTAACGAACACGATACCAAGCTATGTATGCACCTTGTTGGAGTGAAAATACATTGAGAGGGGGGGGGGGGGTGAATCAGTTTTTATAACTTATTTGACAAATTTAAGTGAACTTGAAAAGAACCATACATATGTTCTCATTTATCAATGATAGTATCATTCATGAATTCAAATGCAATCATATAAACTGAAATGAGTAGTGTAACATTGCATTTTAAAGAAGTAAAGTACTGAAGAAAATGAATCACAGAGACACAAATAGACACAAGATATGCTGAGTGGAAAACCCTTTTGGGGTAGAAAAACCACTCCTGAACCTGCTACCTTTTTCAGGCTTCATTTCAAGAAATATTTTGGCAAAGCCTCAATGGTTGATTTCTAAGCACCGACTCAAGGAGCACCAACCCCTCTATTTAGAGACACCAATCTCAAGAAGCACCAACCCCTTATCTATTTTTAATAGAACATACAATAATACAGAGGATCTCTTTGTTTCTCCTTTTTTTGTCAAGTGCCTCTTGACAGACAATATATAGAATTCTCAAGAGTCAAGGGTGACTCTTCAGGATTCCATACATTATCGAATCTTGATACAGCTTGAGAAAAACAATCTAGTTACTATGTCAATTCAATTTTTCATCACAAACTGTATTACATTTGATATATCTTTTCTTTCTTTTCTCACTGTTTGATTTTTCAACCTTTTCCCATATAGAAACTACAAAAACCTGACTACACACTGTGTTTTCCAAATTTTTAGCATAAAAAAAATAGAATAGACTTTCGCATGTCTCAATAGTAATGCCCTTGTTTAAAATTTTGATTTTTTTGTCATGATAGAGCCCCAATCTCTCTTTTTTTGTCTTTTTATAGAAAACATCATTACATTTAGGAAGTATTACAACTACTGCTCGAATTTCACTTTCCAAAAATTATACAAGGTTAATTTTCAGGTTACAATAATAATGTCAAGTAACAGTTTCTGATGTTGCAGTGATCATGAGTGAAGGATTCTTTCTTTCTAACAAGGATAGAATAGAAGTGTCCAATAATAGAGGTGTGATAGAAATTTTCATCACTAGTAGCCTGCACATGTAGTGCTTACACAAAAATGATGAGAACACATCTTTTAAAAACAAGAGTAATAACCATTTTACCCTGGCAATAACAACAATGCAACTAAGATATAATTTTAGCAATTTGAAAACTCATACAGAATATACCCAGAAGCAGTTACCCCTGAACCCAAATGAAGCTAAGAGAATACTATTGGAGTTGAGAAGATACAACACCACAGAAGCCCAAAAGATCTTTGCAAGCAAATAACCTGTTACAAGGAGAAGCAAAGAGAAGCAACAAAGGAAATGCTCAAGAATGTGGAGCAATGTATTCACCTGAAAATGTAAAATGAATTAATGATACAAAAGATAGTTTTCAACTACATATAGATGAAAACCCTAAAAAGGAAAACCCTAGGCTTGCACAATAATAATTAATAAAGTAATTAATTATTATGCACCTAATGTTAGCTTAAGTGAAAAGAGGTAAAAGGGAACTTTAAGTAACTAAACAAATATTGTTTAATTAATAAAGTAAATACCCAATTACTCTAACACCCCCCCTTAAGATAGACATAGGGAGAAGCTAAAACCTAGAAGAAGCTACTGAAAGCAAAAGCAATGGGTCCCGACAACAAGGCCAGATCAGGTACCCATGTACAAAATCAATGCAAACTAAATGAAATGGGGTAAAGGAGAAAACCCAGTGGGAACAAAACTCCTCCCCAAAATAGAATGCAAGGAAGGAATGCAATGCACTAATGAAAGAAGGATAGGAGGTGGATAACATGATACCCCCCATAGACAACTTCTATCATATAAGTACATGTACAATGATCTCCATAGGAGAGATAGAAAGAGAGAAGAAGGCCCCCCCACAATGAAGAAACTCCTGTCACAATGGTAGATGCCTGATGTAGAATCCAAAAGGAGATCCTGAAGTGGAAATGATATTCCTCCCCTTGGGAAGAAACGGATCCATGGACCTGTATTGAAGAAACCCTGTGAAGAATGATGAACCAATCTGTCTCAAGATGTGGGCCATGATAGGATGCTGAAGAGTCTCACTGTCTGAACTAAAACAAATAATGCCAAATCCAAATTGATGTGGAGAATACTGAAATGCAACCTCTGAATGCATGGATAATGGTGGGTGAACAATGATAACCTGACTGTCAAGGTAGAGGAGATGAATGTCCTCAAAATAATCCTCCAAATCTGCAATATAGGACTCAACAAACAAGAAAGATATGCCTGCAACATAAGAGTCCAATGTAGCTATGTCTGGAAGATGTATGATTCCTTGCTGCGCTGAATCAAGAACAACAAGAGATGCTGATGAAGTCTCAGTCTGAAGAGTAGGAACTGTGAGACAAACCTCTGATCCATCAGAACATGTAAGGGTGTCTAAATACTCAACCTCCTCTAAAGTATCATGATCAAAGGGTGTATTTTCTCTCCAAGCAATGGGTAAGAGACAATTTGAAGTAGGATCCTCTGGGAATGGAGATAGAATAGGGTCTCCATAGATCTCCCAAAGATGTGTCCAAAGTGGGTGAGGACAATCAATGTCCGATATAACCAACACAGTGTCATGATCAACACTAGACAATATAACTCCTGCAATGTGATTTCTAATGATGTCCCATGCTAATCTACCCTCTAAAGTTATTGGTTCAAGTATGAGATCATACAAATAAGGAAAAATATTAAGCCACCTACAATGTGTAAGTATACCCTTTGCCCATGACTCATAATTACCCTGTTCTAGAAGAACAACTGAAGGGTGAGTAGAAAAACCCATGATAACTCTTCAAATGAAAAATTCAGAGACTAATGATCTCAGAAATGATAAAGCATATCAACATAACCCATCCAACGCAAACAAACCCCATGTAGGAGCCAAGATGACCAAGTAATTGAGCAAAGTGTAAAAACACACAAAGCTAAATAAAAAATACCTAGTAAATATTCTGATAAAATAGACTGTAAATCTGGAAATATCACTATAATACCTTTCCAATGCCTATTCGTTTGCACAAAATGGAGTTCAAACGCAAAAGATACGCCCCTTGGAGTGAAAAAACCAAGTTCTGACTTTGACTGGCAAAAAAGACTACAAAACTACAAAATCAGGAAAAATTACTAGTACCACTGGAACGGTGCCGAAACCAGCTTTTTGACAATATCTCGTTTTCAAAAATCTAAGAAAAAATGCCCATTCTATGCCCAATTTCGTGAGAGAGCAAAAAAAATGCCCTATTAGACTCCTCTAGCACCCGGGAGCTAAAAAAAAGGGCCCCTAGTCGCGTGGGCGGACCAGGGGGCTAAAGCTGGGCTGGAGCCCTCAATCACCATATGACCCGGCGGCAGGGTTGTTAAGCCCACGGGGGCTAGAGGGGCCGACTCGGGTCGGCGAGCTCGGAGTGGAGCCCGGCGAGCTCGAACGGAGTCGGCAGGGTGAGCACGTGGGCAGAGCCAGCGTGGTGAGCGCATGGGGCGAGCTCGGACAGAGTCAGTGGGGCAAGCTCGGACGGAGTCGGCCAAGGCGAGCTGAGCACGGCGACGGTGGAGTGGGGCGGGTGACAACAGGCAGCGCGGTGGTGGCCGTCGGGCGGCGGAAAAAAATTGCACGGGCCGCGCAAATAAAAAATCAAAAACCTTTGTGTTTTTTTGCGTTTTTTTCTGAGGGGGCCATACGGCCAAACCCTAAAAAAATATTTTGCAACCCTAGTTGACTGTGGCCAAAATCGACAATTTGACAGTCAATTTAGGGGTTTTTGGGCGCTACGAATCCAATGGCACTGTCCGTTTGAGCCCAAAGTGAACCTAAAATTCAGATTATGCTGATTCCACAAGAAGAAACCTTAGAACCCTAAATTTGCTTCCAATGCAAAATCTCAAAACAAGAACAAGCAGCTGCAAATCTGAAGCTCTGATACCATGTTGGAGTTGAGAAGATACAACACCGCAGAAGCCCAAAAGATCTTTGCAAGCAAATAACTTGTTATAAGGAGAAGCAAAGAGAAGCAACAAAGGAAATGCTCAAGAATGTGGAGCAATGTATTCACTTGAAAATGTAAAATGAATTAATGATACAAAAGATAGTTTTCAACTACATATAGATGAAAACCCTAAAAAGGAAAACCCTAGACTTGCACAATAATAATTAATAAAGTAATTAATTATTATGCACCTAATGTTAGCTTAAGTTAAAAGAGGTAAAAGGGAACTTTAAGTAACTAAACAAATATTGTTTAATTAATAAAGTAAATACCCAATTACTCTAACAAATACTTCATGAACAGTACCCAGAATAGTAACTGCACTTTTTAAGAAACTGAAACAGCAATGCCCAATAACTGAAATCATTATGATGTCAAGCTGAAACAGTAAGTTGAATCAAATAAGAACAATTACCAACAACTTCAAGAGTGAAACGGATAAGATTCTTGAGGTATCACTTATACCCACTATCCAAAACAAAACGAATCACAAAACTTATGATGATCTTCAGAAGATGCAGCCAAGAAACTTTATAAATGAACCCAAAAGATTAATTGATCTGATTCGAGAGTATTTTGAATTTCCCATAAACAGAAAATATAAACCCTTTAAAACTTTCATGATAATCTCTAAAAGATTTGCAGCCACATTTTAAAACCAATCATTTCAGACTTCTTTGTTGAAAGTAATAGAATTTATTTATTTATTTATTAAAAAAAGAGAGATAGCAAAGCTCGAAATAACCTTGTCTGCAAAATAATGGATCTGGAGAGCAGTCCAAGGATAAATACCTGACAAATGAAGTTGTTGTCAAAAAATGGATTACCAGATCTGCATGTGGATGAAATGGCCAAGACATCTTCCAAAATTGTGCCTTCACCCAGTGGCTAGAAGCAAACAAATGGAATGACCATAGTGTTGGTCCTCTCATCTCCCTCATACGCTATCAAAGATTAGTGATGCAGCAACAAGAACAGTGAAATGACTGAGAGATACCCAACTCAATGATGGCAGCCAGGAGGGTTCCAAAAATGTGAATAGTGTGATTCGAAAAAACTATTTGCCCTAATCTTCCAAAGCAAGAAAAAACGAATTCCTTTGCAAATGAAGATAACATTTGGATTCCGAGAGGACAAAAAATATAATGAAAGAACTCATAATGCTAATTGAAATCCGTGGCCAAAGTAGTCCAAAGGCATGCCGACCAAATCATTGCCCGAATAAAAGACAAAGCAAGTGTAATGTCGATTCAAATAATGACAAGCATTATTTCATGTGAAGGGTTGAATACATAAGACTTTATGTTCCCATGTAGCCAAGGAAAAGTCACTTCCAATGTGACAAGTAAAAACTTAATCAAACCAAATACATGTTGTCGGCCTTGAGGACAAAATTAAATGATAAACCTCTAGACCCGATTCAAATGCAAAAAAGGATACCAATTCGAATACCTTTACCCAAGGTTGAATGCCACCTTGAAATATTCAATGCTCTATAATGTGCCATTTCCAAATGATTTCAAAAGACTTATGAGGTAGTAAAGACTGAATTTGCATGATGGATTCATAGTGCCATATGCAAAAGAATGGACTAAGTGAATCTCATTTTAAAAGCCCAACAACAATATAATATCCAATGCCTTAATAAGAGTAATAAAAGCTAGATATTATGCAAGATTCTGAATGCCATTCTCCCATACCAAATACCATAACTGAATTCATTAAAGCCAATTTTCCAAGAGATAAATACTGAGTGCTCAAAATATCAACAAGATTTTTCATCAAACCCATGCCACTGACTGAAGAAAGAGAAGTATACCTTGATGAATATCAAGATGCTTGTAACTGATCAAGCATAAGTAATCAACCTGTAAAATAACTAATCATGCCAGTCACTTATAATCAAGTGAAGTACTAAAACACAAATGTTAAACTTGAAATATGTCACCTAATCAATGAAACAAAGAGCCAGTAACCAATATGCCTTAACTAAGATTTGCACATGGATTTAAATGATTAGTACCACCAAGATAATATAAATAATGAAGTAAATGTGCCAAATAGACAAGAAGAACAACTGAATCAGTAACCACCAAGATGCTAGATTAACAAAAATTGTCATCAAAGACAAAATAGCACAAGAGGGATTCAACAAACTCCCCCTTTGTCCTTGATGGAAAAACTGAGCCACCAAAACAAATAATGAGCTATAACCAAATGCACATAATTCTCCCCCTTTTTGACACAAGGATAAAGGGAGACCAACAAAGATAAACCAGAAACAATTGTGACATTCCATCAAACTGCAGATTTAACCTTTGAGCAACAAAGTATGAGCTACAAGAAGAGATAACCAGCTCCCCATATCACCAAGATAGACTATTTAAGATAACAGTGATTGAGAGACAACTCCCAATCAAGACCTAAGTCTTTCAAAAACATATTTAGCCAACAGTTTTGTAAAAATGTCAGCAACTTGTGCTTGTGTGGGAACATATTGCACGAATACCTCGTTAGCCAACACCTTTTAATGAAGAAAATAAACCTTTATAGCTGTATGTTTAGTTTCAGAGTGCATAACTGGATTTTTTGAGATATTGATTGCACTAATATTATCACACAGAATAGTAATAGGTTTTGGAATTTCAATACCCATATCTGATAATGTCTCTGACATCCAAATTACCTGAGTGCAACAAGAAGTGGCATCTATATATTTTGCTTCAGCAGTACAGAGAGCGAAACAGATTCTTTCTTTTTGTTGTGCCAAGCCACTAAACGATCACCAAGAAAGAAAGCAGCACCACTGGTGCTTTTCCTATTATCTAGACAACCTGCCCAGTCAGAATCAGTATATGCTACTAAAAAGAAATCATTGATTTTGGGATACCAGAGCCCATAATCAATTGTGCCTTGAACATATTTAAGAACCCTTCTCACAGTATTGATGTGAGATGATTGAAAATGAGCAACCATGCAAACAACTTGCATTATGTTAGGTCTTGAGGCTATTAGATACAATAGGTTTCCTATCATTGACCTGTAGTCAGTTGATTTGACAACAAGAGAGTCATCAACTTTGCTAGGTTTACAGCCAATAGCCATTGGAGTGCTTACAGGATGACTTTCATCCATTTTAAATCTTTTTAACATTTCTTTTGCATATCTTGCTTTAGATAAAAAGATGCCAGATTCAAGTTGTGAAATCTAAAGACCTAAGAAGAATGACAGTTCTCCCAATATAGACATTTTGAATTCAAATTCCATGATTTGTGAGAATTTTTTACTCAAGGCAATATTGTTGCAACCAAAAATGGTGTCACCAACATAAATTTCAACAACAAGAATATTAAATCCTTCAATTTTAACATACAAATTTTTGTCTACTCCTCCTCTAATGAAACCTTTTGACAGTAAGTGACTATCCAATCTGGAGTACCAAGCTCTAGGAGCTTGTTTTAGGCCATATAGAGCCTTTTTCAGCCTGTAGACATGATTGGGTTTGTTTTTACAGATAAACTCTTCAGGTTGTTCTATGTAAACTTCTTATTCTAAGTATCCATTTAGAAAGGAATTTTTTACATCCATTTGATATATAGTGAAATTTTTGAAAACAGAATATGCCAAGAAAATTCTAATTGATTCAAGCCTAGCAACTGGAGCAAAGGTTTCACCGAAATCAATACCTTCTTGCTGAGCATATCCTTTGTAGACATATCAAAGCCTTGTCGTGAACAACATGACCATTTTCATCATGTTTATTTCTAAAGATCCACTTGCCTCCTATGACATTTTTGTCATATGGTCTTGGAACTAGATCCCAAGTCTAATTTTTTTCAATTTGATCAATTTCTTCCTGCATTGCATTAAGCCAGCATTCATCAGTTAGAGCTTCATCAAATTTTTTTGGCTCAAACTGAGTGATTAAATAGAAAGCAGTAAGCTTAGCTATGTGAGTGTTTTCATCATAGTTAACTATTTTTTTCCTTGTTTGAACTCCTACAGATCTATCTCCTATATTCAGATCTTTAGGATGATTCCTAGCAAGATATTTTGAAAGAATTTTAGTTTCACATTTTTCTAAGTTGATTTCAGCATCTTCAGGTTTTGTTTCAACAAGTTTAGGGCTTGTTGGTTTTTTTTCAGGCTTTGTAGTTTCAAAGCCTTCAGAAATTATATCAAGTTCAAATTCATCCTCTTCATCATCTTGCATAGGTTCAACATCTAAAAACATATTTTCATAAAATTTGACATTTACAGATTCAACAATTTTGTTCAGCCTATTGTTAAAGCATTTATAGGCTTTGTTGTGAATAGAGTATCCTAAAAAGATACCTTCATCTATTTTAGATTGGAAACTGCCTAAGTTTTCATCATCTCTCTTGATAAAACACTTGCAGCCAAATATTCTGAAATATTTAATTGAGACAAATTTACCATACCATAGTTCATATGGAGTGAAATTTGATTTCACTCTGATCTGGACTCTATTCAAAATGTAGACAACTATATGAACAACTTCTTTTTAGTACATATTTGGTAGATTTTCTTCATTCAGCATGGTTCTTGCCATCTCTTTTACAGTCTTATTCTTTCGCTCAACTACCCCATTTTGTTGGGGTGTTCTGGCAGCAACATACTGTCTTTTTATGCCATGTTTGTCATAGTAGTCTATGAGTTCTTGTGAGGTGAATTCACCACCTTTTTCAGATCTTAAACATTTCAATTTTAAATTTGACTCTCTTTCTACCAGTTTTCTAAAAACTTTAAAACGTTCAACAGCTTCTGATTTATTCTTGAGAAAGGTAACCCATACCATATGAGAGTAGTCAGCAACAAACAACATGAAATATTTCTCACCATTTATGGTGTAGGACCACATAAGTCAATATGAACAATTTGCAGAGGCTTAGTAGAGAAGTGTTCCTTGGATTTAAAGCTTTCCTTGGTTTTCTTTCCTTTGAGACACTCTTTACAAACAGCTTTGTCAGGTTTTCTAAGAAGGGGCGGACCTCTTACATTTTGATTTTTTCTAATTCTGACCATATTGTCAAAATTAATGTGGCCTAGTCTCTTGTGCCACAACCAACTTTCTTCAACATGACTCATTAAGAATATACCTTGATTTTTTTCATGTCCAGAGGTGTCAATTAAGTTGTAGACATTTCCCTTGGTCGTTCTTCTAGCAAAAACAACTTTCCCAGACTAGTTTTTGATTTCACATCCTTGTGAAGTGAATAGGACTTGATAGCCACTGTCACAGATTTGACTGACACTCAGAAGGTTATGTTTTAATCCTTCTACATAGTATACATTGTAGATTGGAGTATCTTCATTTAGAAACAAAGAACCTCTACCTTTGATTTGAATTCCAGAGTTGTCTCTGAACTTTACATATCCACCAACATATTCTTCTCGATTTGTAAATTTTTCTTTGTCACCAGTCATGTGGTTTGAACAACCACTGTCCAGGACCCATAGGTCATTTTTCTTTGAGTGAAAAGAAGTTTGAACAAGCATAGTTTGTTCAATGTTGTTAATTGCTTTGGGTTTCTAGACTTTGATAGTTTTCAATTGTTTATTCTGTTGATCGGCATTGCATTGCTTAGCAGAATGACCCAAATATTTGCATGTGAAACATCTAATCTGTCTTGCAAAACCATGATTCTGCCTACAGCCAAATCTAGGAGTTCTAGAATTCATAAATCTGCAAGAGTTTACTTTCTGACCAAATTTATTGCAGAAGTAACAGTACCCATAAAAGAGAGGGTAGGAGTTGTAAACCATTTTGTTGCTCCTAAAAGGATGAATATGATCCTTGAAAAACTCAAGATGTTTGAGTTTGGGATTTTTATTTCCAGCAACAACATTGTTCTTTTCACTGTCATTTGAACATTCACCTTTAACAAAGCCAATACCAGTTTTGTCTTTGTTTAATTTTTGTTTACTGAGCATGTCATTTAGTTTAAGAGTGCTTTCATATTTCTCAATAGTCTTCCTGAGATCTACAATCTCATGTTCAAGTTTTTGAATTTCTTAGTCTTTAAAACTTATGTCACTGCGAAGACAATCTTCAACTCTCTTGCATTCTTCAAGTTGATTTTTTAATGAAATTATCTCAAGATCTATGAGTTGCTCTTGTGAAGTATCTTGAACAACATTCTATTTTTGAGCATGCAACTATTTCTTAAGTTTTCTCAGCTTTTTTAGAGCACATTTCAGTTCCCCTTCATAATCCACTTCACCTTCTTCAGCATCATTGTTGTTAGTTTCATCTTGCTGAATGATTTCAGCCATGAAGAGATTTTCATCCTCTTCATCTAGAGAATCATCAGATTCAGAGTCTGTTTCATTTTTGCTAAACAGACTTTTCTTCTTTTTGAAATTGAATTTATGTTTGGGTCTATAAGCCTTTTTCTTGGCAAATTTTTCATATTTTTCATTATCACTGTTTGTGTCACCATAGGGGCACTTTGCAACAAAGTGGCCTATTTTTCCACAGTTAAAGCATTTGAAGGGAAGTTTTCCCTTATACTTTCGAGAACCCTTTTTAAGTTTCCTCACAAAGTGGGATTCTTTAGAATTAGAAAATTTTGATTCAGAGAGCTCATCCTTTTCATTCCTTTCAGCATTAAATGTTGCTTCTTTTGTAGTGGTGTTGTTTTTACTAATCCTCATTTCATAGGCAGTCAGAGTGCCTTGTAGACTGTCAAGGGTAATCTAGGTAAAATGTTTCTTCTTTTCTAGAGTAGCTACCTTAGCTTCAAATTTTGTTGGTAAGGTTCTGATGACCTTGGTTACAACATCAAACTCCTTGACTTCTTCTCCCAAACCCTTCATGGAATTTACTATTTCATCAACTCTCAAAAATTAGTCAGCTACTTTTTCATCGTCCCTCATTTTTAATTCTTCAAACTGATGTTTTAAAGTGAGGACTTTAGACTGTTTCAACTTTTCATTTCCTTGATAGGTAGTTTCAAGTTTAGTCAAGATTTCCCTAGCAGAACTGCAGTGCATGACTTTGATGAAGACATCTTTAGTCAGAGCACACAAAAGAGCATGCTTTTCTCTTGCATTAGTTTCAAATATTTTCTTTTCATCAGAAATAGTTGGCAAAGTAGTTGGTATAGTGTACCCAGAAAATACTATGCTCCAGACATCAAGGTCAATAGAAGTTAAATAAGTCTCCACTCTGATTTTCCAGAATACATAATCAGTTCCATCAAATAATGGAGCTCTAGTCATGGAAGTACCTTCATGAGCTTGAGACATTTTGAATAGACTCCAAGTCCATAATCAATCCTAGGATGGAAGGACCTATCAGAGGACCCTAGGCTCTGCTACCAATTTTTGGAGTGAAAATATACTGAGAGGGGGGGAGTGAATCAGTGTTTATAACTTATTTGACAAATTTAACTGAAACTGAAAAGAACCATACATATGTTCTCATTTATCAATGATAGTATCATTCATGAATTCGAATGCAATCATATAAACTGAAATGAGTAGTGTAACATTGCATTTTAAAGTAGTAAAGTACTGAAGAAAATGAATCATAGAGACACAAATAGATACAAGATATGTCAAGTGGAAAACCCTCCTAGGATAGAAAAACCACTCCTAAACCTACTACCTTTTTCAAGCTTTCATTTCAATAAATATTTTGACAAAGCCTCAATGGCTGATTTCTGAGCACCGACTCAAGGAGCACCAACCCCTCTGTTTAGAGACACCAATCTCAAGGAGCACCAAACCCTTATCTATTTTTAATAGAACATACAGTAATACAGAGGATCTCTTTGTTTCTCCTTTTTCTCTAGTGCCTCTTGACAAACAATGTATAGAATTCTCAAGAGTCAAGAGTGACTCTTCAGGATTCCATCCATTATCGAATCTTGATACGGCTTTAGGAAAAAGATCTAGTTACTATTTCAATGCAATTTTTCATCACAAACTATATTATATTTGATATATGGGTGATCCCACAATAATGGGTTACACTTTTTGGCCAAACTTGACATTGAAATCAACATTTTTCACTAGATCTTCACTTTTGTACGCCTATAGAAGCTAAACCATTAAGAATTTGAAGATGAAACAAACTAGTGATTTGTGATATTTTGTGTTGAGAATATAATTATATTTAAAAAATAAATAAATTGTGAATTATTTTATGTAGTTTTTATTAACTTATTTTTTTTACTGAACATCATTTTCAAAAACTGATGCTTACTTTCAGCTGCATAACTTTTTTATAGAAAGCATACAGTTATAATTTTTTAAATAAAGTGTTTTCACACCATTATCTATTGGATAGATATTTTTTCATAATTTTTTGTTGCATATATATTTTTTAATTAATTTTCTAATTCAGAGTAATTATAATTTGGATATATTATACTTTCAGCTGCATAATTTTTTTTGTATTCATTTGAATTAACTTATTATTTTTTTGTTGGAATAAGTACATCAATAGCTAGTGTACATGCATTTTAAAGATTTTTTTTCTCTTTTCCTATTTTTCCATATGTGTGAAATAAAGACCTGAATGTTCATTGAAAAGCCTACATTCACAAGAAATAAAAATAAATATAATAATAGAATTAAATATATTTAAAATTATACTTTTTGGGAAGCTTATAATAAGGACTACACGTTTACAAAAAAAATAATTTTAAATAAATTAATTTGACCCCCTAAAAGGTAAATCAAAAATGTTTTTTTATCGACATTTTGATAGGTGTAGAGGAGACTCCATTATAGGTATGGTTTAAAACTAGTGGCTTTCTATCCAAGTGGGTTTGATATAAGTGGGTCTGATCAAACCCTCTTTAATTAAAACCCTTAAAATGGAACTTTTTTAAGGCTTAAATCATTATATTTTCTAAAATATGTGATTTCAGCAAAAATCAGGATGTCCCAAAAAGTGTAACCCATTATTGTGGCAGCACCCATATCTTTTCTTTCTTTTCTCAGTGTTTGATTTTTCAACCTTTTCCCATACATAAACTACAAAAAACTGACTACACATTGTGTTTTCCAAATTTTCAGCATAAAAAAAATAGAATAGACTTTCTCATGTCTTAATAGTAATGCCCTTGTTTCAAATTTTGATTTTTTGTCATAATAGATCCCTAATCTCTCTGTTTTTGTCTTTTTATAGAAAACATCATTACATTTAGGAAGTATTACAACTACTACTCGAATTTCACTTTCCAGAAATTATACAAGGATAATTTTCAGGTTACAATACTACTATCAAGTAATAGTTTTTGATTTTGCAGTGATCATGAGTGAAGGATTCTTTCTTTTTTTCAAGGATAGAACAAAAGTTTCCAATAATAGAGGTGTGACAAAACTTTTCATCACTAGCGGCCTACACATGTTGTGCTTACACAAAAATGATGAGAACACATCTTTTAAAAACAAGAATAATAACCATTTTACCCTAGCAGTAACAACAATGCAACTAAGATAGAATTTTAGCAATTTGAAAACTCATACAGAATATACCCAGAAGCAGTTACCCATGAACCCAGATGAAGCTAAGAGAATACTTCATGAACAGTACCTAGAATAGTAACTGCAATTTTTAAGAAACTGAAACAACAATGCCCAATAACTGAAATCATTATGATGTCAAGCTGAAACGGTAAGTTGAATCAAATAAGAACGATTACCAGTGACTTCAAGAGAGAAACGGATAAGATTCTTGAGGTATCACTGATACCCACTATCCAAAACAAAACGAATCACAAAACTTATGATGATCTTCAGAAGATGCAGCCAAGAAAATTTATAAATGAACCCAAAAGATTAATTGATCTGATTCAAGAGTATTTTGAATTGCCCATAAACAGAAAATATAAACCCTTTAAAACTGTCATGATAATCTCTAAAAGATTTGCAACCACATTTTAAAACCAATCGTTTCAAACTTCTTTGTTGAAAGTAATACAATTTTTTTTTTTTTTTATTTGCAAAAGAGAGATAGCATAGCTCGAAATAACCTTGTCTGCAAAATAACGGATCTGGAGAGCAGTCCAAGGATAAATACCTGACAAATGAAGTTGTTGTCAAAAAATGGATTACCCGATCTACATGTGGATGATGTTAGAGTAAAGGTTTTAACTTAATTGTGTTGATTAAGTTACCTTTATTCCCTTCTTAAGATTTCACGTTAGTTTGCATAAAGTGACATTTAATAATTATATTAATTATTAAATGTTTTCCTATTAGGGATTCTTTTAGGGTTTTTCCTATTAGGGTTTCTTTTAGGGTTTGCATGATCTCCTTTTATAAGGATTGATCCATTATATATTATATCAATTCCCTTTTGTTCTGATAAGATAATTTCTCCATTTTTCAGAGCTTCAAACCCTTGTTTGTTTTCTCCATCCATTCTCTTCCTTGTGACAGGTATCCATTTGCATGCAGCTGTTCTTGGAGTCTGAAGTTGGATTTCTCAACTTCTATAGATGAAATGGCCAAGACATCTTCCAAAATCGTGCCTTCACCAAGTGGTTGGAAGTAAACAAATGGAGCAACCATAGTGTTGGTCCTCTCATCTCCCTCACATGCTGTCAAAGATTAGTGATGCAACAACAAGAACAGTGAAACAGCTGAGAGATGCCCGACTCAATGATGGCGGCCAGGAGGGTTCCAAAAATGTGAATAGTGTGATTCGAAAAAATTATTTGCCCTAATCTTCCAAAGCAAGCAAAAATGAATTCCTTTACAAATGAAGATAACATTTGGATTCCGAGAGGACAAAAAAAAAATGAAAGAACCCATAATGCTAATTGAAATCTACAACCAAAGCAATCCAAAGGCATGCCGACCAAATCATTGCTCGAATAAAAGACAAAGCAAGTGTAATGCTGATTCAAATAATGACAAGCATTATTTCATGTGAAGGGTCAAATACATAAGACTTTATGTTCCCATGTAGCCAAGGAAAATTCACTTCCAATGTGACAAGTTAAAACTTAATCAAATCAAATACATGCGGTTGGCCTTGAGGACAAAATTAAATGATAAACCTTTAGACCCAATTCAAATGCAAAAAAGGGTACCAATTCGAATACCTTTACCCAAGGTCGAATGCAACTTTGAAATATTTAATGCTCTACAATGTGCCATTTCCAAATGATGTCAAAAGACTTATGAGGTAGTGAAGACTGAATTTGCATGATGGATTCACAGTTCCATATGCAAAAGAATGGACTAAGTGAATCTCATTTTCAAAGCCCAACAACAATATAATATCCAATTCCTTAAGAATAGTACTAAAAGCTAGATATTATGCAATATTTTGAATTCCATTCTCCCATACAAAATACCATAACTGAATTCATTAATGCCAATTTTCCAAGAGATGAATACTAAGTGCTCAAAATATTAACAAGATTGTTCCTCAAACCCATGCCACTGACTAAAGAAAGAGAATTATACCTTGATGAATATCAAGATGCTTGTAATTGATCAAGCATAAGTAATCAACCTGTAAAAGAATTGATCATGCCAGTCACTTGTAATCAAGTGAAGTACTGAAACACAAATGTTAAACCTAAAATATGTCACCTGATCAATGAAGCAAAGAGCCAGTAACCTGTATGCCTTAACTAAGATCTGCACATGGAGTTAAACAATTAGTACCACCAAGATAATATAAATAATGAAGTAAATGTGCCAAATAGACAAGTAGAACAACTGAGTCAGTAACCACCAAGATGCCAGAGTAACAAAAATTGTCATCAAGGACAAAATAGCAAAGAGGGATTCAACACACTTGTGTTATGAGATGTAGGATAACATTGATGATGGTAATATCCACCTTGATGGGAAAAGAAAAATACGAAAAAATACGTAGTGAAAGCTAACAATGAGTTGCAAATTTACACGGACCCTTTTTCATCACACTCTAGGAACTTGATTATTGACCCTTTGGACCCTTCTGAGGAATTCCTTTCAAAGTACATCAATTTGATTTGATGTACTTGCATTCCCCTAACTCAGCCTACGATCGATTCACCAAATCTATCATTTACATTGTAGGATGTGCTTGTGAATGGGAAGCCTTATCTTTTATATATTCCCACTTGCCTCAATGATAACATTATGACTGGGATCCTAGTGGACCCCACAAGTCATGTCAGTGTGATCACAGAGGAGACATTGCTTCTAAATTTCCTTTATATGGAGGAATTCAAGAAGACAAAAAGCACCATATGTACCCACGATGGACTCTCACTTTCTCCCCTTGGTTCTATCTCTATTTCGATCTTGGTAGGTCCCAAAGCCGTGAATATTGTTTGACATCATACCAGAGTCATATCTATTCATATTGAAGCTAGGCATCCCATGGCTAGTTTCCATGAATTCAGTCCCTTTGGTGATCTATAAATGTTTGAATTTCTCCTAGGAGGACTTCATGCACGTTGTGCACAGCACTAGGTATAAACCCCTAGTGTTGCATGGGGACTACTCTCTAGATCACTTATGGCCTTCCCACATTGGTTCACTTCCTCCAAGGATGAACCTATTGTATCACACTTATGTTAAATACAAGAATGGGGGCATAGCATTAAAGGTGACCTACCTTCCTTCACCCTATGTTATTTCAGTTAATGCTTCTATGATAGTGCATCAATAGGTTGCATCTTCCTCCTACCAAAATGGAAAGGGGAAGTCTTCTCACACTTAGGATCCTTCCTCTTCTTCTACCGATCCATCCACTTCTGCCTCTCACCCTATCATGGTGCCTTCAACCTCTACTCCTATCCCTTGCTCGGTGAGTCCAAGGATAAATTTCTTGGGGAGTCTGGTGGTGCTCACTTGGAAGAAGGATAAGTATCAAGTACTCGACCTTCCTATATTTCCCACGATGCCTCAACCCATTTTTTATGGTAAGGGGAAGGGCCCTCATGGAGTTTTCTCTATGTCTCAACCTTCACAGCCTCCTATTTCTCTTGCCCCTAGGGTGGCAAATGGGAAGAGGCCCGCCACCAAGGTGATTGAGTCCGCTTCTCTACCAGTTGTTGCTTCTTCTCCTACATCTCTTCCTCTTTTTTATATCCAAGATTCACTCCCTCCATTGGTGAAGGTTGTGATGGACACTCCCATGGAAAAACAGGAGCTTTCTTCTCCTTCCCAAGCTAAAATTTCTAGCTCTTTGATCCAAATAAAATTCCTTGCACATGAGCGTAAGCATTGAAGAAAGGCTCTGGCTATTGAGTAGGTTTCCTTGCAAAAGGCAAAAGAGGAGTTGGTATCTCCTATTTTAGTGTCTCTTGTTGTGCCTCCCTCTTCTAATCCTTATACTTAAGCTCTTGTCGCATCGATCTTTCTTTTGGCTCCACTCACAATCGCGGATGACCCTCACCCTAATAGGGTGCAATTCTTCATCACTCCTTTATTTGAGCCCCCTCTCCTGATGTCCCTTCTAAATATATTTCCTTTTCCTAAGCCTATGGATATGTCAAATACCTCGATGGTATCCACTGTGGTTTTGTCTTCTTCCTCCTTGCCTTTTTCTTAGTCTATGGGGATCTTGCATCCTTTGATGAAGCGTAATTTAGAAGATGTCCTTGCTTGTAATAGGGGTCAGAGGAAGGGATCACCTTCATTGGGAGAAGGCTCTGCATTGGCTTGCATCATCCTAGTGATAGGGGCAACCTCAATGTCCCCTAAAATTTTCACTACCCCTGAGTCTTTTGGTGAGATTGGCAATGGATCCTAGGTGCCTCCTTCACCCACCTAGTTGACACATGACACTCCTATCAAGTGCATGTCCAACTCAGTGGATGATGTATCGGCTCTTTCAATGATCTTTGCAAGATCAATGATGTTTACCTCATGTGATTTGAGTGAAGAAGACCTCAAGGGGCCCTCTTCCTTAGCGCTTGTCGTAAGAGAGTCAGAGGGTGCTCCCCTTACTATCCTTTCCTTGCAAGCTCATCTACCCTCTCCTTGTGATGATCTAGATTGGGAGAATGACGAACTCCTGGTTGATGACAACTAGGAGATAACCTCTTCTTTATCTATAGATTAGATTTTTCTGTGTGTTATGTTTCCCCTGTGCTTGTTTTATGTGTTCCTAGAGGACCCTTGTCACCCTCGAAGGTGATTGTATATAGGAGTGTATTGTTTCATAAAATTATTTTATGTCTTCCATTATTCTTCTATTTGGTGTGCCTTGATTTTTTATAATTGGGGAGGATGCAAAGTGTTGGGGAAATTTAGGCCTCCCTTCCATGTTGACCCAATTTTGTTTTAAAAAAAAAATCGCGTACCCTTATTCATGATTTGATATAGTAGGGGATTGATGACAATTTATATGTATATTATATTAAATATATATCTATTTATATCTATGATCAATTCTGACCCTAAATTATCATATCCCCCTATCTCTTGATTTCTTCATCTTGGTTGTTCCTTTAATTTTTATCCTTCTCTCTTCTTTGCTTGCTTTTTAATGTTGTGGTGCTTATGTGTTGTCCCTCATGTGTCCAACAACATTTCCATGTTTATATATCGTCATGTAGTATGGGCCACAACATCTCTACATGTTTGTCTTTTCCTTAGGATGCAACGTGTTCCTTCATTTCACATGCACCATCCTAAAGGGGGGCTACTACCTCTCTGATTTTCAATAAGGTGTATTCGGTGGCCAACAAATCCCTTGCTGAAAATATTTACATTTTTCAAAAATTTCATCCTTCAAAAAGGATCCCCTTAGAAAGATTTTCTTTTGAAATCAAATTCATAGCAAAAAGAATTAAGAATTCTCCTTCGAGGAGGCCATTCTTTTTTTCAAATTCCTTGATGATAGGATCGTTTATGAGAAACTTCATTACAATTCAAATAGAGCATCCCTTGAGAGGACCTGTCTTTCTTTTAAAGGTTTCCCAAGGGATCCCTTTGAAAGCTTCTCCTTCAATTGCTCGTTCTGAGATTTGATTGTTTGTCTGTCTATGTGACTTTTTTCTTGCCTAACATGTTTTTTTTGTAGATTAACATGTTGCCTTGTAGGATCAAGCACCTGTGAGGGTCAATTAGACTTTCTAGATCCTTTCACATCTGGCCTCCCTCAGGACTGAGCACTTATGGTGCCTCCTTTGTAGGACGGAGCAACTGTAAAGAATTTTCATTATGTAGAATCGAGCACTTGTAGAACCCTTTGTTCATCCTCTATGGGACTGAGCACCCATGGAGCCAACTCTATAGGATCGAGCACCTACAGGGCCTTTTCTTCACTTTTCGTAGGACCAAGCACCTACGGCCCTTTCATTCACCTTCCATAGGACCGAGCACCTACATCACTTTTGTTCAAATCTACATAGGACCAAGTACCTATGGAGCCATCTCTCTCTCTCTCCTGCGCTCGATTTGACCAGATTGTGGTATGCTTCCTCAGTGACTCAGGTATACATTCTTCAACTTTCTCTACTTTACCATGCATTTTTTGACACTTATGCTCGCTAAAGTAGGGGAAAAATGTAATGGCATGAATTTTCACCCCTAGGAAAATTCCCCATTTATGCTACCTTCTACCTTAGAAAATTGAGCTCAATAATGCAACCCTTATTTCCACCACATTTACCTATCCACTTGGTAGCTATTATATGTGTTGGTTGAGGATATATATTTGGGGATTCTAGCACGACGTGCAATTGTCTACGTGATATTGACCTCCTAACAAAATTCTCACCTCTAGAATTCATAGAGGTGTTACATTCCTCCATTGGACATGAAGTGTAACATTATTTTCCCTTCAAACTGACTTCGAATGGATCCTTTGCCTCCATTTTCACCTTTCAAATGGCTATTTCATTCATTCTTAGATGCTTCTAGATCATCTTCATACTTGGGACAACTCTCTTCACTCTTCTCACTCACTTTTAACTCCTCCAAGCTCTACCACCTCCATTGAACTTGTAAGTTGGTGTGTTCTTGGTTCACTCTCTTCATTGTTACAGCAACATTGGTATTTGAAAGCTTTTGACCTCATATCTTCCTCCATTTTCCTTGAGTGCACTTGGTTGAGAATGTGATATCGTTCCATTTCCTATTCACTTTAGATTATCATATTCACATCATAGCATATTTTTGTTTACGTATTTCTTGGTATTTCCATTTCAATAGCTTTCTTTATCATATTTATTCAATTGTTTATATGTGGTTGTTTATGGAGGTGGAAACACCAAAGTAGGGGAATGATTGAGGCAGACCTCTAAATGCAGCCCCAATATTTTTTAACTTCTATGTGTAGTTTCTCCTTGAGGTGAATATCTTGAAGATATCAACTTGTGGGTAGGAAGGTGTGCTTTCCTCACCCTTCTTTGTCAATTCATAGATTAGATTAAGTTAAAGTGTTCTTTTTTCTATTCTTTCATTCTATTATTTTTTAATTTTGTTATTGCTATAAATTTCATCAGTTAGGTTTTTATTAGGTTCTTTGTGATTTTGGACTATACCTTACACTTTTTTTTCATATGGATGTCAGTGCCCCATTGAGATGCTAGCACGATGCATTGGATTTTGTGTCATGCGTTGTAGTCATTTGGTATTAAGTTGTCTAAGTTGGAGTCCAAAATCCAAAAAAATTCTCACCTAGGTTACTAAAACATTCGAGCTTATAGAAGGATAGCAGCAACCAAGTTTCTCTTCCTTGCCAGCCTCTAAACCTTAACCCCTTTTGAAACATTTCGTTAACTTGAGGTAGATCAGGGCAACCTATTGCTCTAGACCCTCTCATGACCTGGGGTCCTGAGCAGTTGGTCTCCCTCCTCTACACAAACTTTTATCACCTATCATATGATTTGAGTGTCCACTATCAATTATCTAGTAGTTCCTCTCTTCTCTTGCATGAAAATAAATCACCATAGTTCCTTCAATTTTGTTCCCTATTATTGGAGCACTTTACTTCATACATCTATCATAATTAGTAGAATTAGTTCTGACTTTTAGATCCATAAACAAATATTCATCACTGTCATCATTAGAATAGTCTGATTCCTCATCATCAAATGCACCATTTTCTTTTTCAACATAGTAATTCTTCTTGACAAATTTTCCATCATGATCCTTATGTTTGTAATTGAAATTTTGATTGGATATTTAGAATCATAAAGACCTACCTTTCCATAATTGAAATACTTAAAGGGTAACTTACCTCTGTATTATCTAGTGCCCTTTTTTAGTCTCCTTACAAATTTTTCTTCAACCTCATCAAGATCATCTAGATCTAATTCATCAACCTTCCCTATCTTGCAGACTTTAAAAGTAGTTTCTTTCTTTGTAGCATATTGACCAAACTCTCTCAATTCATAATAAATTAAAGCACCAAAAATCTTATCTCTAGAATAATTATCCAAATTTTGGGATTCCTCAATAGTAGAAACTTTATAACTATAAGTTTTAGGAAGAGTTCTCAATACCTTTTTCACAACTTCACATTCTTCTAGCTTACCACCAATACCAGTGATTGCATTGACAACTTCATCCACTCTGAGAATGTAGACTCTAATGTCTTCATCTTCATACATCCTTGGAGATTCAAATTTAGCTTTGTAGTTCTGCATATTTGCTTGCTTACCTTTATCATCTCCTTCATAAATACTCTCCAACTTTGTCTAGATCCCTTTTATATTTTTCAGACTTATGACCTTCCCAAGTTTTGAATCAAAAACTCCACTCAATATAGCATTCCTTGCTTTTCCATTGTTCTCATATTCCTTGATCTCATTATCACTTGTTAGAACATTACAAGGCATAGTATATCCCTTTTCAACTGATTGTCAAATACCAAATCCAACAGAGACCAAAAAAGACTCCATCCTAGCTTTCCAATAAGCATAATTCGTTCCATCGAGCATAGGAGCTTTGATACCCTTCATATGAACCATCCAAATCTACCTCAAGCGGTTAAGATTTCAACAAGGAACCATGGATCTAATACTAATTATTAGATGTACAAGACAACTGAGAGGGGAGGTGAATTCGTTGTACATTAAAACATTCAATCCCTCATTAAATTTCAAACCCCTATCAAACTTTAAACCCTCATTAAGCATTGGAAAAATGTAAACATGTGAAACAACAATGCAATCACAACCATACAAAAGAGAACACTAGATTTGCGTGGAAAATCCTAAGTAGGAAAAACCACGGTAAGGATTAACTCACATATATGAATAACAACACCAAATACAATTAGGCTCATTGCCAAGGGCTCGCTACCTAGAAAAAGAAGAAAGGCTCACTATTGGGTGGCTCACTACCAAGAAAAAAGAAGAATAGGATAAATTGTTACAGAGAGATTCACTATCTTAGAGCAACATTAAAATCCACCACTGCAAATTTATGCCATCTGCAACCTTCAACTCATTGTCTTTAGCAATCAAGCACACTAAAAATGTAGACACCTTCTGCTCACTACATCTAGATTCATAGGCATTAAATCTCACAATTAGATCATCACACTTGATCACATTCACACTGCACAACATCTCCAACAACTAGCCCTTCTTTTATACCATCCATAACCTAAACAATCTTAATTAGGTTGGCATTAATGAAACGTATGCACCTTAAACATGAAACACCAAAATAGGTTAGAACCAAACACTTCAACAATGGAAAGAAGTGAAGGTAGACAACATCAAGGGTTAATTAGGACCCAAATATACATTACCACTCTACTCAACACATCCACAATCCACAAGGTATCTCCGCAAATAGCGCTAGCATGCCAAGTCGACCAAATCTGAACTAATAGTACAAGTGATCACATACAAACTTCTCTAGGTCTGAAAACAACATGAAGACCACACAACAACACTTCAAAAAATTCACACAACATCTCAGAATATTCCAGCATCATCAGAATATTCTACAACACTACTACAACCACCTAAGACAAAGATTACTTTTATCTTGCGCATTAGGATGCACTACCACTGAACTCCAACATAAGACTTGAACTTGCAGAGAAACTCAACACCAAAAACTCCAAGGGAAGATAAATACAGAGAATATAAGTATGTTCCCAAATTTTTAATATAAGAAACCTCATTGCGGATAAATGTGGAGCAATCTCATTTCTCTCAGACAACCTTCTATACAAATAGACACACTATCAAATACAAATTCCACTTTCACATGATCCAGAACCTGAAACTCTGGATATAGAACCTTTGAACACCTCTGATCATTATATCCAAACTTCACAAGCATATATTCAACCATGAAGAAATTCAGAACACAACACTAAACACACCTTTGTCACACTGCACACTCTTATTCAAATTTTCTCAAAAATACTTGGAAACCAAGTGAACTTACTACAATTGCAACACTTATCCATCACAAGAATACAAGAAATCAATGAAAACACTAGTGAAATTACTAAAACACCTTCTTATTGAACCACAACACATCCATACTAGCACCAACGCTTGACAACACCAACAATCTCCATATTGTTGACATCAATAACAATTCCTGCAACATACTTGTAACAATATTAAATAAAATAAAAATATTATTTCTTCCATGTATGTTGTGTTAATCATACCTTAACAATGTCATTTACTTGTTTTTGGGTGTTATCTATTATACCTCATGCATCAAAATTCACTAGCTTCTCCCCACAAATAATCTCAACTTGTATCTCTTTTTAGAATGTAACTAGAAAAAAAATATTTGCAATATCCTTCTTATAGTTAAAATTTAGTTGTAATGGTTGAAATTCTTTAGTTAACTTATTTATCACAAAAAAGAATTAATCATGCACTTGATGAGATAATGTCTCTTATATTGTATTCCAAATAGATAGACACTTCTTGTCACATTTTTCAAAATTAGGCCAAATAAAATTTTGAATAAATATTTCTCTTCATGAGTGTAGGAATAAAAACTAGTTGAACTTATCAACTTAAAAGATGCACATATTTCTCTATAATATGGATGAAAAATAGGATTTTACAATGTCCTCTCCACATCTAAAAAGTAAAGAAAGGAAAACCACTATTTGAGCCAATGAATTTCCTTTGTGCCATGTTTCCTCACATGCAAGAAGATGGTCCATAACATCAATGATTTTTAGGCACTCAAATAATTGACACATAATTTCTCCATAGATTCCTCAAGATATTTAAAGCCACAAATAATTATTCCAGCATCCATTTTAGGATCCATGATCTCTAATGCATGCATAGCCTAAAAAGGCTAAAATTCTCCCCATGCATCTTTGTATTCCCTACACCATTGAACCTTCACAAGCACCAAATGCCACTTATAGGTTCTATAATCTTTGTGTTCTTTGAAAATTATATTTAAAGAACAAATATGTATTTTTCATATGCCCCAAGATCTTTAGTGCATGTCAACATATACTTTTCAATGTGAAAAATAAGCTTATAAAGATTCATACACACCTAGAGGAATAGCATACATAATTAGCATTGCACCCCTAATATTATTTATTTTATGCCTTTCTAATATTGGTGCTTTTTAAAAGTAAACTTGCATACAACTATAAGATGTAAAATATCATTACCTATGCATTCTCTTCTTATTGTGCACTTTGTCCTCAATTTTGCACAAGGTGGTTATCTCATATCTCCTAGATGACTACTAGAATGTGTTGTGTTATATATTATGGATCCTTTATTCTCACACTTCACGTCATATGGAATCATCAAAGAGAAAGTTTCCTTCATTTGAGACTTGTTCATCACCACACATCTTGATGACTAACATATCATGTCCCCTTTTTCTATAATTCATGTGACGGACCAAAATGCCCATTTAATAACTCCAACACTTCTCCCAATACCATTTTGTGTGTATATTCTACCCCTTCATCACCCATGTTTCTACCTAACACCCTAAGTTACTAAGTATGAAGGAATAAAAAATCTCTTAAGTCTTGTAAGCTTCAAAATTACAAATTTTCTCTTCTCAACATGCCTCTCCTCCCAAGTTTTCTTTCTCTTCTAGCTTCATCAAGGCATTGAACTTCCCTATCTATTCATACCCTCCACCTATTCCCCACCTTTGTTCCCTCTTCCATCAGGGATTTAAAGTTTCCCATAACACCTTACCTCTTCACCAAAACCTTTCTCCTTCACAAACCTTTGTCAAGATGTCAAACTTCCTAACATCAAAATGTCTTACCTTTAAACCTCGACACCTAAACTCCAGCTCTTCTACCTATTTCCACTACTCATCCTCACCTACCTCACCACACATCTATAGCTTCATTAATTTCCAAAATTATGGAGTTCTTCCAAAAGGGCACCCACCAACATAGACACATTATTCAAGGTTGAGGATGTGTATCCATGTGTACCTACAACTATGTGAAAAGGGAAGAAGGATTCAATCACCATTAATTTGGTTGCTAACATTTTGAACCCTAAGAGATCCCCTATTATATTGTTGGGGTTTGTTGTAACTCATAATGGGCATTCTTCCATGCTTTTCAAGCATAGTTTTGCACACATATGCATGATCCCAAGTGTAATTCAAAGGAAAATGATGCTCAATAGGTATGGGTAGTACTTATTATGTACCATCCTCAAGAAAGAATCCATTGCTATAGTTTTTTATGCCATTAATAGGTGTATTAAGGATTTGGTGGCTTCATGTAATGATTATTCTAAAAAATACATAAAAACCATAACCAAAATTTGTTGTGAGCCTTCACGCTCAAACATCTAAGTCAGAGAATGAAAACACATAGATTTGTTATAAGTTGAAGGATGAAAAATCAAAGGTCTCATTTGCTAAAGGATTAAACCCTTCTTGGCTAACGGAATGGTCTTGCCTTGAGATCATATCTTATTTTTAATGGCAATGAAATCCTCGATAATGCATTGTCTATCTAAGTTGTAGGTGGTCATATTGAAAGCATTGTATTTTCAATTAATGGTGGCTATTGTGAAAAATTTGTAATGTATTATAGAATTGTATAATATAAAGTTTTTTTTAATTCTTTCTTCCTTATTGTGATTCTAATTGTAATCAAGGTTTAGTGGATTAGAGTAAATAAATTTAAATATGTAGTCTATCATCTTATTGTAGACCAACTAGTAATATTAGGGTTGATTGTTACTTGTGTGAACATAATGAGAAATTCTTAGGTTTGCTAGAGTTTATGTTTTAATTATTATAGTTTAGGGTTTGTAAGGCTCTAGTCTTGATTATTTGATATTAGAATTTAAATAACTAGAAAATATTTGCATAAATACTTGTATGGGAAATTAAAGTGGTATCAAAGTTATTTTTCCTTCCAACTTGTTCTTCTTCTCAAACTTAAATCTTTGAATGCAAAAAATATATACATTCCATTGACAAGACTAGTAGAAAATAGAGAAATTCCTTAGGAATTCCATAAAGTGAAACTCTTCCTATAAGAATAGTTCTAGAACAAAGTATTATGGTAGAAAAAGAGAAGACTAAGAATCTTGAGGCTTGGAAAGAAATAATTTTTGAAATGATGTTAGACATGGTGGTGCAAATTCTTCACAAAATGGATAATAACATGAATGTCCTTAGGTAATAAACTAGCAAAGGGAGAACTTATGGAGCTGAGAATCACATAATCAAGAGTATATAAAAAAAGAAGGTAATTTCATGCATTCTCAAAACATGAGATGGAGAATTATTGTCCAAATTATGACCATAAGGAACAATTGCTAGAAATAAACAAACCCTAGAGACTCGTGATACATATCTATTCATTTCTTATCAAGAAAGATGAAAGAGGATAGTGGCAAGAACTATTGTGGTTCCTATTCAAAAAGGTGGACTTCTTGAAGGTGAAGTTGATCTTTGGAGCCAACTATAGGGAGTGGGGTGCCAAAGAGCCTTAAAACTGGCATTGTCTAGCTGAAAACAACACTTGGTTTAGTAGACTGGTGTTGACTAGGCAAATGTATATGTTGTAGACATCAACCTTATCATTTTTCCAGGTAGATCAGTTGGTCCTCATTGAAAATTAATATCTCCAATATGTACTTTTGTAAACCATTTACCTTGGTGAGTGATCTGACCTGCTTCACAAATTTTCATTTGGTGATGTACTATTTACTTGTATGTTCAATCATCATGTCCAAAATTTTATCTATTTAGAGAGACACTATAATAGATATTCAACTACTATGGGTATAGTTGATCTGCTCCAAGTAATACATCTAACAAAGTAAGAAAATATGCACCTAAAGGTACACATTGAAAGAAAGGTAAAAATCAAGGTGTCGAGTGATACTATTCAGTCTATAGTGAATAAGTTTGGTGTTCTTGTGTGGCCCTATAAGTCTTTGCATAGTTGCACCCAAACATTACGATTAACCTTGTTTAGGTGGGGCCCCTGATCTTTGACATGACACTTCTTATGTTATGTGTTGATTCTCACAAATAATTTGTGTGGTTTTTCTGAATAAATGGTTGGCATTCATCCCATCTTTTGCTACTTCGAGTTGTACATCCTCAAAAAATCCATTATCATCATATTCACACTTGGGATAGATTATCAGTCATATGGTGAAAACCTATGGACATAATTAGCTTTTGCATCCATCATGGACCAAAGGATTTTCCAAAACCTACTTACTTGTGTGATGCTCATACAATTTTTGATGGAAAACCAAAGTGAATCCAAAAACACTAATAAATCCACTATGTAGTATCTAGTCTTGAGACTATCTTAACAAGAAGCTAAAATAGCCTTCTTGGGAAATCTATCGACTGATCATAAACACAATCATGTACATGCTTGTTAGTGGGAAAGCCTACATGTATATTAGGCCCCAAGGTTGATGTTTTCCAAGAATTGTATGGTCCTTGCTTCTTGATTGCAAATATAGCCATGGTACATGAAATACAAGATTTGGAATATCTTGCAACATCTATTCTAAGATGAGGTCAATATTCATAATTTCCAAATTCTCTTCATTTTAAAATGACCCAACAAATTTATTGAAATTTACTTCCAAATCAACCTCTTATGCTCTTTACCTGATAGGAAACAAAGATGTTTGTAGTATATAAATCTTAAAATAGAAATTGGGAACTAGCTTTTGAACTTTTTATATTCTAATGTGTAAACAAAATTTGGGTTCACTTCTACAAATTTGACCATGTTCCTATTATATTTCCATGTGAATCTAGAATTGTGGAGGTAGTTGTTATTAGAAGGAAACTCAAACAAACAAGCTATTAGGTTAGTTATCCCTTGTTTGCAATTGATATTCAAGAGCAATTATCACATTGAGGTTAATGATTTCGGATGGTGTTCATTTTACAACTTGTTTTGTGTTTGTAAGAATTGTGAAGTCTTATGGTCAGTGTGGATAGTTGTCTCCTTTTTAAGTAAGTGATGTTTAAATAATGTCATAAAAATATCACATTTGTGGTATTTTTTGACAATATTGATGAAAGTTTCTCTCAATAAGCAATTGGACTCCAATTTTATGTAAGGATATCTTTGTGTGTATATTATGAAACATCGGTTTCAATCTCAAAAGCTTGGTAATGTCTATCAAGCAAAGTGCATTGTCTATCCAAGCATTGCCCATTTTATTTCTAATGATTATTGAAATCCCCACCAGTGCATTGTCTATCCAGGTTGTAGGTGGTCATATTACAAGCATTGTATTTGCAATTAATGGTGGCTATTGTACAAAATTTGTAATGTATTATAGAATTGCCTAATATAAAAAGTGTTTTTTGATTCATTTTTCCTTATTATGAAGTCTAATTGTAATCTAGGTTTAGTGGGTGTGTGCAAGAAGTTGAAGTATTTTCCCTATTTTTCAGAATTTGTCATATTTGACCTTAAATTTTGAAGCACTTAGAGATGGAATATTCAAAGAGTCACTACTCATAAAATGTAGTACTCAAAGTCTATTTTCCAAATATGTAATTTATTTTAATACCCATATGATACAAATTGATTTTCAATAGGCATATTTAAAAAACACCATTTAAAAGTCACTTTTTTTTACCATACCATGCACATGTATGTCATCCATATTTTGACCTAAATAATTGTATTTTTTGAATTATTTTGGGAAAATATTTGTAACACACTAAAGAATGCTCATGATATTTTTTGTAATTTTTTTGAATAATTTTTTATTGGACATATTTGTTGTTTTAAAAAAAAATCATGTATGCCACACATAAGATGACCTCAACTTATCATTTTTTTTTATTTTTTTTTTTAAATTGAAAAGAATTGTTTGAAGGTTTCCTATGCACAATTCATTTTTCAAAAAAATATTTTAATAAAAAGGTATTAAATTACTAAAAAAACCTTGATATTTCAAGTTTATGAACCAATTTCATCAAAAATTATTTGAAAAATAGAAAAAGTAATCCAATTGTAAAAAATTACATATTTGGAATCTAAACAGTCTCATCCATAATGAATTTTAATTTCATTAAAAAAATTTGCAAAACAGGTCTTCAAACATATGTCTAAAGTCACTCTTTTCTACTAACACTAACATGACCTTCAAGTTGTAGGTCAAAGCAAGTCCAAAGCTAAGGGTTGGCTCCCCAAGCTTTTTTTCCAACCCAAAACCCATAGCAAAAATCAGGCCAAAAATTTAAATTTTTGGAAATAGGATCCCATTTGGTTTTTTTTTTAAATTTAATCCTCTATGAAATAGGATCTCGTTTACAGTTTATGGTGTTGGAAGTTTGGAGAGATTGCTAAAGTTTTTCATTGATGATGTTGCTTGGTAACATGAGAATGAATGGTACATAACAACATGGTACAATGTTGTCATTGATGTCAACATTGTTGTGAATCATTTTGATCAATCCTAATAGGTTTTGGAGTTGTTAAGGAAGACATTTATGCAAAGTGAGTTGCTCTAGAAAGATCAATTGCATAGAAATTTAGTTGTGTCAAATCCACCAGTTCAGTGTAACAATGCGTCAGTTTTTAGGTCTACACCACTCCACAAATGAAGATATCACTCTGCACTTCTAACATTATTTTGGAGGATGTTATATGTATCTAAATCCAAGATTTCATCTTGTTTGGATGAGTAGTTTGAGATATATGAGTAATAGAGTTCAATGTGGCATATTACAGTCATTTTTTTGTGCAGTGTGTTTGTATGGGAGAATCTCCACTTCTCTATGGATGATTTTTTGGCCTTAGAGTGTTGAAGATAAGTTTCTAGATGTTAGTAGAGCACGAATTCTAGATGGCATCAAGTTTTGAGGTTCACATGGCGAGATGTGGATACACAGATGAATATTTTTTTCTTTTAGGTCTTATATGGAGCTGACCTAACATGTTTGATGTTATTTGAAGGATAAATATGTATTACTATCTTATGTGGGATCTATTATAGGTCCATTTCGACCTATATTAAGATATTTTGAGTTTTAAATTATCGTGCATTGTGTGGATGAAATGTTTTGGAGCTGACAAGTTACATTTTGGGTATTACATCTAATTAGGCTGACCTAATTGATGTTATACTCTATGTGGATATATGTTGGATTTTTTTTCAATATTTTTGATGAATGAAAAGCAATATGTGATGTGTGTGATGCAAATTTAATCAAATCAGTGTGAATTTAAGTTATGAATGTTAAGTTGAAGATTAGAATTGTGTGAATGAAGAGCGAGGTAGGGTGTTGAATTATAATCAGATAAAGATTATTATTGTGCTTAAATGGAACTTTAATTCATGCATACATAAGATACAATTATAATAGTTCAAAAATAGGTTGTGAGCCACCATCTCTCTTCTATATTTTTCTTTGTGGAGAGTGAGTCCACCTGTAGTGAGCTAACCCTCACTGTGGCTTTTCCCATTTTGGGTTTTCCACGTAAAAATCCTAGTGTTCATGTATTATATAATGTTGTGAACGTTTCATGTTTTTTTTCCTTACTGTAGTTGAATATGTATTAGTAATTGGATGTTTGATGATTGAATGGTTTAAGAGAATACCGATTCACCCCCCATCTCAATATTTTGGGTGTTCAAAAATTGGTATCAGAGCTCAATTCCTTGGAAGGAGCTTAATTTCTTTGGAAAGTTTTTGATGATTGAACACATGGCTGATAGGAAATTTCCTATTCATCTCGAAGAGATTTTTGTTGTTGATTTTATAGAAGAAGATTTCATTCTTGAAAAAGATGGAGAACCCAAAGTTTCTCTTGAAGATCTAGATAAAATTGAAGGTGAAAACAAAGATCTGAAGGAAAATGTCAAAGAATCAAATGAATGTATCAGAAAATTGAGAGAGAAAATCAAGGAGTTCAGAGAAATTCATAAGGAGGTCAGTGAATATTTGAAACAAGCAAATGAAAACATCATTGAACTAAAAGTGCAAGTTGAAGAAAAGAAAATAATTGAAGATTGCTTGAATGCATTGGTAAAAATCAAATCTGATGAATGTATAAGGCTTGAACAAGAAGTGGTAAATCTGAGATCAGATGTGGAAAAATCAAGAAGTTGTGAAGATAAATTCAAAATGAGTGCTACAAAGCTTGATGAGATGATTACAAGACAAAAAGTCTCCAAAATCAAATATGGCTTAGGATTTGAAAAAGGTGAAAGCTCAAAATTATATCAGACACCTAATATAGAAGATAATATCAATGAACCAAAGAAGAATGGAGACAAGAAAAACAATGGCAAGATTCTGAATCAGAGAAATGAAGCTAGAAGACCTCCAGTTAGACAACCAAATGCTCAAAGGTACCCATCTTTCAATGGTTTGTGTTACTCTTGCAATAAATTTGGACATAAAGCAATGGTTTGTAGAATTGAAATGAATCATAATGTTCCATCCTTTACTGGTCAATGTTTTACATGCAAAAAATTTGGTCATAGAGCAATTGAATGCAGAAGTCAAATGATGAATGCATATAACAATGGTAGAATGATTCAATTTTTCAATGGTTATTGTTATACATGTTATGGATTTGGACATAAGGCTAATCAATGAAGATCGAGAATGAATGGAAGGAATGTTGTTTAGAAGAATAGCACATGTCACAATTGCAATAGACCTGGCCATATTGCTAAATTTTGCAAAAGCATAAATACAAGGAAAGATAATTCAGTAAAAATGAATGAACCAGTTAAAAAGGTTGATCCAGTTGAAATAAAGAAGGAAATGGAAAAGATTTGGAGAAATAAGGAAGATACAAAAGACAAGGGAGAATATGTACCATCTTTCAGTGTAGATGTTTCCTTTAGAAACTAAGCCAAGAGCTTTGGGCTAGGGGGATATTTAATGGATATCTTTTATCCCCCACCAGAAAAGAGGTGTTGATGCCATAACATGAAGATATTTAATGTAGATCAACATGATTGATCTATTGGTGAAGATTATGGAAGAAAATATATCAATGCAAAAGTTTGGGGAGCTTTGGAAGTTGTTTGTGTATACATATAAAGTGTTGCTAGTTTTATGTGTTGAAGCATTTAATGCAAAATTGGGGTAGATCAAAGGGTTATAAGAAAATTCACTAAGGAAAAATCATTTCAAAAACGCATTCGAAGAGGAGTAGAGCAGCGAGAAGATAATTCAAAGTGTTTAAGGTGATTTGAGCTTCAAATTATCGAAACCCTAGTTCGACGAACAAAGTAAAAAGGTATTTTGTGAATCTTGTGTGCCCTAGTTTTCAGAAATCTTTGTTTGAAATCAGTTTGAATCTATATTAAGATGGCCACACCAAGGTTTATAGAGGTTATAGAGATACCATAACCAAAATTCAAAAGGTACCCTATGAAAGCCATAGATGATGACTCATTAGGTGCATTCTAACATATTTAATATGGGGTTCTATTGATTGCTCAAATATTAGGGCTTACATTCATGGAAAAATGGAAGAAAATTCTCCCACTAAGATGAGTGATGTATGGTCAAATGAGTTAACTAGTGAGGATTTCTCCCTAAAGCTAGAATACAAAAACCTAGTTGAGAAGAAATTGGATGTGTGGCAATGGTTCCCTAATTTCTTCTATGATGTCAAGTGGATTAGAATCACTCTAAGTAGAGTTCATGATCAGTTTTTATGGACTGATATGCTTCACAAGATAACAAAGGAAGTGATAAGACTGGTCACCGGTCTATGCTCCACCAGACCGGTTGCCATGTTGAAATCCATAAAAAATGTAGTTATGGAGAAAATTAGTGCTACTTATGACAAGAGAACTCTTGTTGTCAATCCCATTGGAAACACAACTATTAGGTTAGCTACAATGATTATAGGTTATAAAATATATTATGCAAACAAAGACAATTCCATATTTTCTATCACATAATGAAGGAGAAATAAAGCCTTGCAAGGAATTGAGAGAGAAATTTGTTAATATTCTCTCTCCTATATATGTAAAAATAAATAAAGATAGTGAGATGGACATGGAACAATTAAACCTTAATATGGGCATGCTCTCTAAACTTGAGTACAGTATGGTGGGATTTTTTACATGGTTCAAGTGTAACAATAAATCATGATTAAAAGATCCACATGGTTAGGTTAAACCAATTTATCCCACTCAAAAGTGACATGTCATCAAAGCAAGATGAATAAAAAGAGAAGATTGATGTAAAAATTTGAGTTGTTTTTCAATCAGTCATCACCAACCAGCATAAATTTAAAATAAACATGTCAAATGAAGAATATCAGACTTACTTTCTTGAATTCAAGATAAAATTTTGATCAAATCAAATCCATCCACAAGTATAAATGCTCCAAAATATCTTCAACTACTTTTTGCAGCAGCTCCTTCCTCATGTATAAATGTATTTTGTCTTTTGTAAAGTTGTCACTACTTAAGTTTTATCTTTTATGTGATAAGCAATGGAATGCAGATTTTTTGGCTAGTTGCTCCCTTGTATAAAAGGGAATTTTGAGCCTTATTCTAGGATTTGGTTCCTTAGGTTTTGAACAAGTGTTTGTATAGAGTTAGTCTTGTACATTGGTTTTCTAGAGTTTTAGAAAAAGATGATGTAAATTTTCTCTGTAATAGCAACAAACAACTCAAATTTCTTCTCGATATGAATACAAGTTGTATTTTTTATGTCTACATACTGTAATACAATATATTTTTATTATTAATAATCAAATATCACTCAAGGTTCTCATTTTACATTTATTGTAATGAATGTTTGATTGTTGGCCTATATTCAAGTAATATATTAAAATGTCTTTCAATTGAATAATTGAAGATATTGTGGTTGTAGTAGGGATCAAGTAAAGAATAATAGCAATCTTCTTTAGTTGTTGGTTTTCTTATTGTAAGACAATAAGATATAAAAAACCATTGAGTTAGGTTTTAGTTTTTTATCATAGGAATTGCTTCATTCTTGACTCTATAATGGATAAGGCACCGATCGAATTAATTCATTGAATTCAAACCTAGGCAAAATCAACCTATATTTGAAACTTATCTTTTACTTTTATTTGTTTTTACATATTGTTCATTTTATACCATTGAAGTAAAAAGCTATAGATGATTTGAAGAAGGTTTAGCCAAACAGGTTCATCCTCTAAATTATCAGTGTGAATATTGTATTTTTTTTGACATTATTGAAATCATTGTTGTAATTTAAGAATAATGTTGTGTAAAGGGAAACCCACCTTGGTTTTGTAGAGCCTAAAGTACAAAGAACAATTATAAAATTTGTCTCCTATTTTTTGGCCACTTATCTAGGGTTCTTAAGTATAGGATCTAGCTAATCTTTAGAGAAACTTGTGCAATCAGTTGGAGTTATAAAGTTGAATATGAAAATTTTAAAAAATAAAGAAATTTGGTTGGGACAAAGACAACAAGCTTATCAAGAAAATATTGAAAGAGAAATTGAATTTGAACCAAAGGGAATATTATTTTAGGCATGGTGTCATAAACTGGACAATTAATCCTAATATTCTTGTAGTAACTTAAGAAGAAAAGGTTTATGTCAGTCTTGTAGTTGAAGAATGGACCCATTTTTCCTATGAGAATCCTTTTACATCTGGTATGTCTCAGTTTCCAACCACTAATACTCCTCATATTGTCCCACAAACCTCAACATATGGAAATATGCTTCACACTAAAGAACTTCTGAAGGAAGTGAATGATCTTTAGTTTGAATTAAGAAAACTATAAGAAATAAAGATTAGGGATGTTATGAGGATGGAAGATGAAATGTGGAGAAGAATATAAATTATGAAAGCTTCCTACATTTCTTGTGGAACTTTAGTATATGCACCATACAATCCTATTGGAATGAACAATCCTTTGAATATCCCTCTTGTTGATTCTTGCGTGAATAGCTAGAGTAACCCTACTATGATCAATACAGTTTCATTTAACCCTCATTTTAATATTGTATCATAAGCTATGCCTCATACAAATGTTGCAATAAATATTCCACTATTAGGCTCTAATCCTTCTACTTCACAATAAAATAATTCATATGAATTCAATACCTATAGGGTCTAGTATCTCAGTAAACCCTATTCCAAACCCTTAGTTGCAACATAATACTCAAAAACAAGGTGTTGGTATGGAAGTAATACCTCAACAACAACAAAAAATAGATAAAAAAAACTTATACAAGCAATTATGTATCAAATAATCAAGGATATAATCAAATGACTTCCCTAAATCCTCAGATGCAACATAACGTTTTACCCAATATAGGCTTTTAGGAAAATGCTCCACCTAACTTTCAAAACATTTTACCTCAACATTTTCATATGCAAACATAACATGTTCCTATCCAACAAAATACAAACATGCAACAAAATATTCCTATAAACCTAAATACTCAACCAAACCCAGGAATGGGAAATGTTCAAGGTAGGAGGCCTTTACAAATGGAAAGATATAGGCAATTAGACTTTTTGAGATCCTAGGATACCCTAACCAAATTTCTAATGAGGTAAGGTCATCTTTAGCAATATTTTCTAGAAATAATGTTGTGATTGGTGAAGATAACCTTAAATCCTTTTTAAATTTGATGAATGATTTTGAAGTAGGAGATGAAGATGTAGTAATGAAATTGTTCATATATACATTCTTTGATTGGTGAAGTCGGGGATCGGTATAGGACTTTTCCAGAGGCAAGCAAATGTTCTTGGGATGAATTCAAGATAATTTTCAAAGAATAATATGGGGACAAAATTGTCCCAATATTTGTCATAAATGAATTCACCGACATCAGTAAAGGTTACAATGAGATAATATCATATTTCAATGCTAAATTCACTAGGTTTTTCAATAATATTCCACCATACATGAGACCAAATGAATCTACGTGTTTGGTTTTGTATTGCAATACATATGACCCAAAGATTGGTTATGAATTGAGGGATAAGAATCATCAATAATTGAGGGATTCTTTTAAAATTGTCTCATATTGAGAATAACAAAAAATCATCAAGAAAGGTAAATAAAAGAGATGATGTCAAGAAACTGCAAAACCCAAAAAGGACATCAAAATAAATCATCCACTTCTAAGGAAAAGTTGGATCAAGTGATAAATGCCCCTAAATATCTTAGCTACAAGGTAGCTAAGAATGAAATTTTTGTATCCCATGATAGAGAAAATTAACAAAAGTAGGATAGAATTCCAAAGCTATCAGATCAGCCCTACAATACTACTTGTCAAAATGGTAAACCTGTGCAACATAACCAAAGGGATACACCAAATAGGGAAACTCCAAACCCTCTCAAGAGGCCAAGTGCAAATGTAATGGGGAATAATTTATGATGTTTGGTGTGCCAGTTGCCTCATTCACCATCATAATGTATGGCACCATAATCATTTGAAGACCCTACAATACCATGTGATGATTTTAATGATGCTCATTATGAAGAAAATTAAAATATAAATATGTTTCCAACAAAGTTGCACTCTCAAAACAAGGATTATTACCCCTCAAAAGAATACGGAGTAGAGTTTGATAGTGATGATTTGAGATGCATAAAGAATAGATATCATCAACAAGTTTTGTGAGTAATTTTGAATCATCGGGATTTGATATCAAGTTAAGAAGACCATCAAATGAATAAATTAGAGCCTTGACTACTTTCACTATTGTATAGGTCAAAATTAACTACAATTTGAGAAATAAAGGAAATAATGTTGGTCAGGGAAAGGCTGGTAGTATTTCATTAAAGAGGGTGGAATTGAATAGGAAATTCAAGGTCATGCAAAATAAAATGAAACAACTATGTGTAAAGGAAAAAAACATAGAAAATAAAGAAAAGGGTCATTAATTATCTGCTAACTAAGTTGTGTCTCCACTTATTAAAGCTAAATATCAGAATAAGAAGATGGAAGGAAAGGCCAACATTAAGAATTCTTAGAAAGAAAATCTTCAAAACAAAGATGGAAAGGTTAACAATTATTTTATGTCTATTAGTTTAGCTTCCAATACACTTAATTTTTCTCTAGTTGATATGACACAAGTCCTATCATAAATTAAGATTTTTGTCCCATTGTTGGAAATAATGAGAATTGAGGAGCTTCAGTTTTCAATTGCAGAAGGAACATAAGAAAAACAACAAGACAGATGATGTGTATACAAAGGTGCTTGAAGTATATTTAGGCATTACTATAACCAAATTTTCATCTCAAGTTGATCCATTCTATGTCTCCTTATTAATAAGGGATAAATTGGTGAAAAACTATATGACTAATTCAGGAATTTCTAAAAATGTTATGCCTTTGAATATAATGAATCAATTGGGATTACAAGTCAGTAAAGCATTTGGAAGATGCTTTGTGATGGACTCCCCGATGATTGGGATTATTAAATATTTAGAATTCAAACTTAATGCATACACTGAAAAGGATTTTAAGATGAATGTCATAGTAGTTGACATTCTAGCCCAATATAGGATGTTGTTGTCAAGGAAATGGGTTACAACAATAGGTGGAAGTATGTAGTTGGACTTGACATATGCCATCATTCCCATAAATGGAAAAAATGTAAATTTGAATAGAGAAATAAGATATCCAAGTTTAGTTGAAGACATTGAATGTGATGAGGAGATCTATTTTGTTGATATTGATATTGACAACTTTAGAGTTGACACTTCTTAGATGGAAACAAAAAATGACAAACCATGGATAAAGAGACTCAAGAATCTATATAAATTCAAATAGCTTATGGTTGATGCTCGTTGATGGAGCTTGCTCAAAAGGAGTAGAAGCTGGTGTTATTTTGATATCACCAAGTGGTAAAGTCCTTCAATAGTAAAATTTGAATGCACAAACAATGTCACATAATATGAAGCATGTTTGATAAGACTTAATATGGAAATAAAACATGAAATTAAGAGCTAAGAGTTTTAAGAGACTCAAAATTGGTAGTATCCCAGATAAGAGAAAAATATGTTTCAAAGAATAAAAAATTCAAACAATATAAGTCTACCATGTGGGATACTCTAGAAATTTTTGATGCAGTATCTTGGAAGTGTACAAAGATACATAAACCAAATTGAGCTAATTAATTTATATTAAATATTGAAATGACAAAGAGGAAGAGAAAGAATGAAACCTTCATGCAATTTTAGTCCTTCAAATACCTATTTTATGGTAGAAGGAAAGATGGGGTTGCTTAATGTTGTGCCTATAGCACACACGCCCCATTCGGAACAAGGACCCTCTTTCTTTCACCCTTTCGGGTCGCTTTGTTGTTGCCTCATTTTGTGTGCCCCCATTTTGGTGTCCTATATGGTTAGCGTGTCTCTCAATTCTCATCTTAGGTCGACCATATATTGCCCCTCAAAAAATTTGTTGAGTCCTGAAGCTTAGAATTTCACCTTTTACGGGCGTCCGTGGAGCCTCTTGGGCCCGGCTCGTCGAGTTTCCCCTCTAAGGTTTCCTTGTCTGTTTTAGCCTTTCTGATGGCTTTTGGCATGTGTCCTTCTAATGCTCGAGACCCAACTTCCTTTTTTCCATCCGAAAAACTTGTGCAAAATCTAACATTATATCACACCCTTCAAGTCCATCTCTTCAGGTTTCCTTGCCCGGGTTTCCATAGCATTTCCGTTGTTCCAAATGGTCATCCGCCAATGTCCTTCCGGTCCTCAAATCTCGTAGCCTACTTTGCCATCGAATTCTCACTCAGAAATTTTTTGGACGGCTGTGACCCAACGTCATTCCGGACCTCGATCTCTGGTCTTCCCATCACCGTCATTAATTTGAATCCACCTACCTCACCAGCCACCATACCTGCATTTATTAGGGACATTAATTGCAATTAGCGGTATAAATATTGGGTCTGAAATGTCATTTTCACATGTCAGGAACAATGGAAAAGTGCAGTGCCTTCGCCGCCTTCGTGCCCAAGCTATCCCTTCGTCATTCTTCGAGGATTGAACAATGCTATTCATCGGGTCTTCAAGGTATACTCGTTGTCCGATAGCATACTTTATCTTTTCATGATTTCATGATTGAACAATGGAAAATAAGGGAAACTTTTGTATGAATCTGATAGAGGGGACACCATACCACAAAACCCATGTGTTGAAATTTCCAAAACATCCCTCCAAAACATAGAAAATCAAATTTGGAACCTTGTCTTCCCGTCATTGTTCTTTGAACCAAGCGACCGTGCCCTCCGAGCTTGAGACCTTCGGCCGTCGTAGCCATTCAAACTTTAAACTTGATACAAACTTGCCTCAAATGGTGAAAAGCCCCACAGGTTCCAAACTCTGAGACTCCACCTCTGGGCTATCGGTTCACCTCTGCTGTTTCGAATGGTGTTCTCGCCCCATTCATCTGGGTCTTGAACTTTGACTTTCCATTTGATGCGAGACCTTAAACAAAGAGTGAACACCTCCAAGCAACCCTCGGACCTCAGTCTATGGACTTCCATTCATGAGCCGCCATTGCTATTCTTGTTTTTCAAACGACCGTCGGGCGATCGCCTTCTGACTCTCGGGTCCCAAGTGCCTCTCTATTGTCTGGGCTCGAAACTCTAAAGTTCTTGCCCCCATCAGACCCTGCCTTCAGAATTCTTCCATCGAGATTCCATCATGTCTCATTCATCCCAAAAAGAAACCCCAAACCATCCTTCCGGACCCCGGACCTCGACATCCCAATCTCTGCCAAGTTTTAACAGATGAAAATGTAAAGCAAAAATTCTCCTCAGGTCTGGTCTGCTGAGTTGCCGCTTTCGGAATTTCATCCCCGCTTTGTCATTCCTTATGACTATCATGCAATGGTATCCTGGCCTCTACGACCCAAACACTCGAACAACTAAAATGTTGCAAGGCGTGGTCTTGCAGATTTTTGCCTCCCAAGTTCTGAACTCTAGAACTCCGTTGTCAGAAGGTCATTTATCCGAAGTTGTTTAAAACAGCTAACACTTGACAACCTTCCCTCAATTTGACCCTGGATACTCTAATGGTGACCTAAATGACCTCCAATATGAAAATGAACGATGACCCACGTCCTAAAATGTGTTCACCTTCCTCATGGACCCTTCATTATCCAAACCTAAGATCGAGAGAGATCATCTGGGTCTTCCTGCTCTGTTCACCCTTCATAACAACATTCTGACAAGAGAAGTCCAGCCTCTGGGGCCCGGGTCATCCAATTTCCCTCGAGTGAACCTTCAATGACAAATTAAACTAAGTGTTAGACTTTTGAATGATATATTATTCGATCTAACCACGTTTTTCTAGGATTTGGCTAACCATTTGTATCATCATGTGTATTGAACCCCGCCTCTATGTGTAGGATATATGGAATCAGATGCAAAATCCTTAGGGGCAGTCAAGGAAAAAGGAAAGAGAACTGCCAAAGCTCCTCGAGGCAAGGAGGATAAAGATCAGATGAAATACCAATTCCTAGGAGTGTCATTGCACTCCAAGGTCACAACCAGGTGGAAGGACATCACTGACACGAATATTGGACATGTCGACATTGACGATTTCATACAGAGGGTCAGGATGAATCCCAAGACATTAAATGCAAAGTTAATCAGAAGTAGCAGATAGCCAAAGTTGTCGAGTTCCCTCCTGCTTTGATTGCCCCCAAGCTGGTGATGGCTTGCAAGGAGGCGTATCAACCAGAAACTAGAACTATTGTTGACGGAGATGGAAACATGTTGGTCAACATGTCACCATCAAGAATAATGAAAACCTTCCATATTCCTATCTTCGGAAAGATGGAGTTGCCTACTATCCCGGAATGTAAAGAAATATGGAATGAAGACCCCATAAGATGCAAGAAACTCATAAATCAGTATTGGCTAAAGGACAGATGGGACAACGCTACAAAGGTTCCCCAAGAACTCTTTCGTAGTGACTTTTTCAAAGATTACTATGATTTGATCACACTGCTAAGTATGAGGAGGACTGGGAGAATCTTGTTGATAATTCCGAAGAGTGGAGCTACCAAAAGTGCTAGGATCCAACATCATAGAGGTTGATAAGATCCAACCGATGATCTTAAAATTCATGGAATATGCAGCTTTGAAGAAGCAAGAGGGAAACCCTATTATTGATGAAGAATTTCTAAATGAGTAGCTGCAGCAAAGAGCAATCAACAAGAGGACAAAAATGCTATAGTGTTTCCACTAAAAGAAAAAATAGGGATGTGGAAAAAAATGTAATATATTGGGGGGTAGGTAGAACCCTAGGTTGCAGTGAATTGTGGCCACACAAATATAAATCAATCTTGGTCATATATTCTACTTTTAATACACTGTAAATAGGGGTTCTCCTCTCATTTTCTAAGAGAGTTGAGTTATTGTAAAGACATGTTGCAAAAATTATAATAGAAATAGATTGACTTTGGTGCATTTCTAGGTTTCTTCTCACGTTTCATGATTATTCTCTCATAGTTAGATGATTTAGTTAAATTTACTTTGTTGTTTTAGTTTCCTTTCAGTTGGCTTTGGTAGATTTAGTAATGTTTTTTCTTGGTTATAAATATTTATGTTGTGTAGATGCCCTCCTTGTCCATACTTTTGGTTGTTTGTTGTTGGTAGATGGTTGTGCAAAGTTAGTCTGGACCTAGATTTGAAGCTACTTTTAAATGTTTATCTTTGTTCATGCATATGTATGGTGAATGAATGGTAAAATATATGCAATCCTTAGAAGATAGCACATATTTCATGAGACTGTGAGATTTCTGGTTAAGTGGAATTTTGTTTTAAGGAAGTTATCCACAGTAGAGACCTCCATGATCATTGTTCATTGGTAGTTGCAAGTCCAGGAACCCTCTCTCTTCCCTGCCCTTTTTTTTTAAGAAGTGACCTATGCTAAGGTTCGTTGCACATTGTAAAGTCAAATCTTAAAACAGAAATGGAGTTCAAGATTGTTGTTTGAACTTGCAGCAAACGTACAGTAACTTCCTCACCTCATAAAATTTATCTACGGATCTGATTCCCCTTCCAGTTGAACTCACGTAATTCTTCCCTATGATTACCAATGAAATCACATCAAACATCAATTGAGATATTTCATAGAATTCATGCCCTGACACCCGAGAGATCTTGAGGTATTTTTTCAGTAACTTGTTGGATATTTCCTTTCAAGAGAGGTGATGCACCTATGCATTACATGTGTTGAGAAGTGCATAAAAACACCCATCAATAGAACTGGCGCTAGAAGGAGGGATTTTCAGGAACTAAGCTAGATCAAATTGGGTTTTTCTCCCCTAAAATATTTCATAGAATACTGAGGTCCACACCAAACAAATGGGAGTTCCAAGAGCTACCACCCCTACCCAAGCTAAGAGAGCTAAGAAAGGGGAATCCTTCATCTCCAACACACCTGACCAGCCCATTTCACTTTCACCATCATCCTCCTCTTTTATCCATTTGCCACCGTCTTCTCCTTCATTCTTGGCAGCATATTCTCCTGCTCACCCACTTCAAACAACCTTCCAGGCTGCCGCTCCCCAAGGGCTAGACTCTGCCTTCCAGCCCAATGCAATCCCATTTCTGGGAATTGTTATGTCAATTGTTGTTACCCCTTTGCAATCACAAGTCAATTTGGCATAGTCACCTCCACCACCCCCTCCGATGGCGTGGTTGGGAAAAAATCTGCCTCCTTTGGCCTTCAACCTCTATCATGACATGCCAAAGAACCCTGAGATATTTTGCTCGAAGTTCAACCCTAGGGATCCATAGAGGATAGTAGAGGAGCATGTCAAGATTTTTGAGATCATTTTGAAGACTATGTAGATCATACATTAGGATGTGGCTTGTCGGCTCTCTCCCTACTCCTTGGGGGAGGAAGCCTTCTATTGGTACGTCAACTTGTCAATAGGAACTATCAACATGTGGGACCTTCTGAAGAATTCTTTTCTACATAAATTCAAAACTCCAATCAGCCCTAAAGAGTCGTATCAGCATTTTATGTTTGTTCAAAGAGAGGTCAATGAACCGATCAACTCCTTTAATAATCGATTCCATAGTGTATACTCGACTATAGGACCCATACGTTTTCAATGATGTTTTTTTTTTACCTGTCTATTATGTAGCATTGAACAATCTTACTGCAGCATTAGTAAAGAGGATGCCACCACTGCCTACCAGATTGGTAGATGCATACGCGGAGGCCGTCATTACAAGCACGGACTTGGGACAAAACATTTTCGGTTTGCTGACCTCTTTGGGATAGGTTGCTCATCCTTCATGGATTCAAGGGCTTACAAAAAATTTATAGCATAAGAAGCCCCTCATGAATCCAGTATCACAGCTACCCATAGTACCGCACCCGGGACAACCAATGAATCAAGCACCCCCAGTTCCTCACTATTTGTTGCCCCAGCGGCAAAAACTCCATTCTCAGCTGCCCCAAGTACCTACATATCTCCAAGCATCTAAATTTCCACCCGCTCACCAAAATCATCCAATGGCTCAACCAATGTCCCTCCAGCAATGCAGCTCCACAACCAAACAACATAGAAAAGGATTAGATCGATGAACTCATAGAAATGATCAAGAAAATGTCTACGGAGATGATGCATTTTAGAAACCAAAACAATCAATTGCAGGCTTCACAAAAAAAGCATCCAGGCCAACCTCAACCATGATAGTCGCAAATTTCATGAGAACCGGGATAACCGTGATGCTAGCACATCATCCAGACAAAATTATGATAGGAATCAAAATTTAGGACAAAACTTAGACAGATGGCCTTTCCAGAGGAAAAACTGGACATGGAACACAAGGCCCAACAATGGTAGTGTCCCTATGCCTCTCGATCAACCCAACAACAACGATAAGACTACCAGTGGAGTCTACTTGGCTGAGGCTGCTTTATCTGGTTGGTACCGCATACACAAAACCGGTCGACATTCTGAATTGGATTGTCCATAATTCTAGACGGCTACTGAATTTTTTTAAGTTGAAGTCCAAAATATTATGGACAGCTCGGGATGTAGAGACATCGTTCCTTCCGAACCATATAACTCCTCTATGCTAGTGATCAATCAGGCTCTTTTCCCAAAGGTTGAGAGAAATGTTCCTGAGAAGGACGAGATCACTAAAAGAAATGACAAGGTGGAAGAGGTAAGTTTCGAAGTTCCTTTGGCTCAACTTTTTGATTTAGTAGATAATGGTCCTAAGGATGAGGAAGAGCCTAGGGAAGATGAAGTCCAAATTTTTCACCAAAGGACTTTCCCTTACGACCTTAGAAATAGACAAGCTGGTGGTCGGGTTGGTGGTCCTTTTACGACCTCCACTCTGCCTAACAATTTTGGCACCCCTCCTGACCCAAATGCTAGCAAAAATTTAGGCTATCCCCATGTACCTACATAGTACTTCAACAAGAATAGACAACATAAACAAAACCAAAATCAGCCTACTAGCTCCTTCCAAAATACCACTAGCTCCACCTGAGATATCGCCTATGATGAAGAAGTTGAACAAATGGGGGATTATATTGTGGAATAATTTAAGAAGATTAAGCTAAGTGTGTCCACCTTTGAGCTGCTCAAGGTCCCAGCTATGAGAAATGCCTTCTTTAGAATGATAAATGGGACTCTGTCAGTTAGGTCAACTCAAGAAGCACCTTCAAGAAGGGTTTCCTTTGAGGATCAACGGAATGAACCAGTTGTGCAACAAATTTTCAATCAGAATGTTGATCTACCTAAAATTCAACAGTCAAATAAGAAACCCACCAAAGAAGTAAATCAAACACAAATCCAAAGCAAGGGTAATGATAAGGATAAGGGTCAAGTTGTCTAAGTGGATTTTTCTGGAGGATTTTTTTGGGAAAATTCAAAACTCCTCCCTTCTTGACCACCATCTGAGTGTTTGGGAAGAACCTCCATAACTGCCTACTGGACTTGGGAGCTTCCACCAATGTCATGCCCCTAAGTGTGTGCAAATCTTTGGTAATAGTCCCAACTCCCTCCCGGTGTAAAGTGATGCAGCTTGACAAGACTGAGATCAAAATAGTTGGAGAGATCAACAGAATACCCATGTAGATTGTTGTTAATCCCAAAATTCAACAAACCATTGATATCCAAGTTGTTGATATCCCGAACACCTATGGCATAATTTTAGGAATGGATTTCACAAAGGCAATGCATACACCGCAACCGACTACTCTCATTTGTGGTTTCCATGGAAAGGGATGCCAAATCAGATTTGAATTGATCGGGAGCCACGTATGAGGTTCATGATCATAGAATATAATAACACGAATGAAGTGTTGTTTGCTGAAACAGAATTGGGGAATTATTCTCCGGTGTCATATTCAGAAAAACAAGAATGCTTGGGAGAAGATGAAATGGAGGAGGTCCTTCTTGTGTTGTGTAGTCCACCCGTGAACCTAGCCTGTACCCCTCACAACAAAAAAATTTTGATAGAGTCGGATGACAAAGAATCATGCGAGGATGATAATCTTCAATTGCTGGATAGTTTCCAAGATTTTATGGAAAAATGTGTACAAGACCAGCTCAATTTGGGAGCCAAAATGAATTTTCAGGAACTCTTGCTACCTAGTTGGTGCAGGGTACATAATGTCTCCCATTCAGAATTTGAATGTTGTTTATGTCAAACAACAATTAAGCACATCAAAAGACAAATCACTTCAAAGGAGAAAGCTCGGCCAACACCGCCAGAAAAGACACGTTCAAAACCTATGCCTCCTCAGAAGGTTGTTGAAATGAGGCCACCATCAAAATCATAAATTAGATCTATTGATTATAGGGTCATGGACTCTCTTGGGTTCTAGACATTGTGCTTTGACAGGTCCAAATCCAAGCATGGGGTCAGAGCTGGCTTCGAACTGATCAGTCCCAGAGGTAAGTCATATTTTTCTTCTCATAGGCTTAAATTAAATTGCACTAATAATGTATCAGAATGTGAAGCGTTGGTCTTGGGGCTCCTCATGGCATTAAGAAAAGGTGTTAAAATGTTGCAAGTCTTTGAGGATTCAGAGTTTTTCATAAAGAAACTAAGGAAGCTCTATTCTTGTTATGACCGAAGACTCACTAATTAGAGGCATAGGGTATGGGATCTAATAGAAGGGCTAGACGCTTTTAATATCCAATTGATCCCGCACTCTCAAAATCACACCGCCAATGCCTTAGCCCAAGCGGCTAGCACCTTACAGCCATTGTCATTGTTTGGCCTTAAAAAATTTATAGTTGAGGTCACCTCCATTCCATTTGTACCAAACAACGTAGCCAATTTTTAGGTGTTTAATAGATGAGATTGAACCAGAGAAAGTCGAGCTAGATATAGAAGGGGTCATCAATCTCAAGACCAACACTATCCCAAGAGTGGTCCAACCCGAACAAATATTTGACATGGATTAAATCAGACATCAAGATCAGCAGGCCAAGAAAGACACCATTAGTGGCCAGTGTGACACCTACAACCTCAGAACATCCAATGAGGCAAGGAATGTGTTTATTAGAAATTTGTGCACACCAGAAGAAAAAGGGGGCATAGTGGATGCTTTTCAGAAGTACCATGATGTCATTGCTTGGAGATATGAGGATCTCAAAACTTATGATACATCAATCATCACCCATACCATCCCTCTCAAACCGGATGTGAGGCCATTTTGAAAACGACAACACCCTGTCAATGCTCTATTGGAACCAATTATATATAAAGAAGTACAAAAAGTGTTGCCCGCCAGGATTATCTTCCTGGTTAGGCACTCCATGTGGCTGGCCAATCTGGTCCCAATTAGAAAAAAGGAACAGAGAAATCAGATTGTGCGTGGATTTTTATAATCTGAATAAAGCTTCAGAGAAGGACAACTATATGGTGCCTTCTTTGGACGAAGTACTACAAATAGTTAATGGTTCTCAGATGAAGTCTTTCTTGGACAGGTATTCGGGGTACAACCAATTTATGGTATAGTAGGAAGACCGACATAAAATGGCATTTACCACCAAGTGGGGCACCTTTGCTTACAAATGAATGCCCTTTGGACTCATCAACGTCGGTGCCACCTTTCAACGTGCCATGGACATTGCATTAAAGGATCTGACCAAAAAATGCATCATCATATACATGGATGATTTGACAGTGTTCTCAAAACAATGGGGTGATCATGTTGTTGATTTATGCAAAGTTTTTCGAAGGTGTCACGAATTTGGGGTTTCTCTCAATCCGAAGAAATGCATCTTCGGGGTAACTGAGGGAAAGTTGTTGGGGCATGTCTTATCAAAAAAGGGGATCTCCATTGATCCCAAGCATATTCAATCCATCATGAAGATTCAACTGCCAGGTAGCAAGAAGGAATTAAAATCTTTTTTCAAAAAGATCAATTTTGTCCGTAAATTCATCACGGCCTTTGCTGAAATTGTCAAACCGCTCAAGGCTATGTTAAAGAAAGACACCAAGATTGAGTGGAATCTTGAGTCGAAGCAATCCATTGGAGGAATTAAACAAGCCATTATTGAGGCACCAATTTTATTCAGTCCAAACTATATGAATCCTTTCTACATCTATTCATTCGCTTCAAATCATTCATGTGCCAACATCTTGACTCAGAAGGACAATGAGGGGAACGAGCATCCAATCACCTTCATTAGTACCCCTTTGAAGGACACCAAGCTACATTACCACAACATATAAAACCAAGCATATTCCCTTGTTAAAGGATTAAAGAAGTTCAAGCATTATATCTTACACAACAAAGTGTTTGCCATAGTTGACCCAGTCGTGAAGACATTGCTTATGTAGAATGAGTTGGGCGAACGAAGGGAAAAATGGAATACATTGCTGCAATAATACAATATGGAAATCCAACCAATGAGATTGGTGAGAGGGTAGGCACTTACCAAAACGATGGCAGAGGTAGTTATTGAGGCTGGATCTGAACTCACAATGCAACAATACCAGCTGGAGGATGTATCTCCAGGAGAATGGTACGATGACATAGTGTATTATCTGTTGAATCATAAATGTTTGCCTCATTTGCAAGAAGTCCAAAAGCATGCACTTATATTGAAAAGCAGAAGTTACATGTTGCAAGGGGCCATATTGTACAAGAGGAATCATGAAGGTATATATCTGAGATGCCTTGGTAAGGAAGAAGCAGATCATGTCTTGAAAGAGTTTCATTACAAATTTGGCATGGGCCATGGTTTCGACTTGTCTACAACACATCAAATACTAAGAGTAGGGTATTATTGGCCTACAGTCTTCAAGGATTCCCACAGCCACATCCGCACCTGCCATGTATGCCAGACCGCGACAACTAGAGAAAGGAATGCACTTATCCCGTTGCAACCAGTCCTGGAGGTAAGACCATTCGCACAATGGGGTCTTGACTTCATTGGTCTAGTAGTCCCTCCCTCATGTGCAAGACACAAGTACATTCTAATCGCTTCTGATTATTGCACTAGATGGATAGAAGCAATTACATGTAGGAAATGCACAACAGAGGTAGTAATTAATTTTATGTAAATTTTTAATTTGAACCATTTTGGTTGTCCTTATGCATTAGTATGTGATAATGGTCCTGCATTTGCGTCATTAAAATTCATTGGTTGGGCCTTTGATTATGGCATTGCACTCAAATTCTCCTCCAACTATTATCCCAAAGGCAAGGTCTTGCCGAATCCACCAACAAGAACCTGATTACCGTGATCAAAAAATTGTTTGATAGGAATCCCAAGGACTTGCACACCCAGCTTTTTTTTGCCATTTGGGTAGATTGTACTCACCATAAGGCTTCCCTTGGAGATTCCCCTTACCACCTTGTTTATGGCTTAGAGCCTATTTTCCTGATACACTTGAAAATCCCTACCCTTCAATTCATCAATGATTTTTAAGAAGGAGGGGATCGCAGAGAAGCTCGCCTGGCCGAGCTATTCCATTTGGAAGAGGTACGTGACTGTGCAATAGAAAAATTAGCCAAACATCAAAGCATAGTCAAAAGATGGTTCAACCCTCAAGCTAAAATCAAGGCCTTCTGAATTTTCAATCTGGTCCTATATTGGGACAAGGCCCACAAAAATAAAGGGGACATAACAAATTTGACAAGCTTTGGCTTGGCCCCTTTCAGATTTCTGAAATTCTCATGAATAATTATTTTCGCTTAAAGACCTTAACTGGTGAGGACGTCACTTTTCCTGTCAACGGGCAACACCTTAAGCATTATTTCCAAACCTGAGCTCTTTTTGAGTTGTCCCTATAAATACTTGTATATAGGTTAGGGTAGGTTTCCTTGCTTTGCTTTCTTGCTTTATTTTATTTTGCTTGTTCCCCGACAATTTTGTCCCATAGGAGTGTCTCCTTGTTTCCGATGTGGTGGTTGTGCTTGGATTGATGAATGGTTCACTCTTCTGCCCGCTCATGTCTATTCTCTAGATATGCCTTCATTCCCCACTACCGATCTTTGAAAATCCCTAGGCATTGGTTTCCTCTTTTGAACTTTGGGCTAATCCAGGATTGTATCCCTGTTTAAATCTCCTGCGCTTTTCATGGATCATACATGAAACGCACCTTAAATTTTTCAAAAGAATTTTGTGGTAATTGCTGGGAGGGTTGGACAAGTGAAAAATCTAAAGTCTGCTTCAATGACCACTGGGATTTCCAAACCCATAGTGGGCTCCAATGCTTGCACCGTTGAGAAAAAGAAAAGAAAAGAACTGCAAAGAAATATTAGAAAAGAAAATAAAATAAAAAATCATGCAACCGTATGGGTGTATGAATATCTCTACTAGGGCTACGGATGCCCAGCTGGCAGTAGAGCTATGTTTGTGGGGTCACAGTGACAAGTTTGTCGGAGCTATGGATGCCTGACTGGTAGCAGAGCAATGTCAAGGTTACTTTTGAGGTCAGAAAAATTACGTAGCTTGTCCCTCCCGATCGGTAGTTCTCCACATGGTTTTAGAGGAAAGGAAATGAACTCACAATGTACACACTTCCATAATGACATCATGGTGCAATTCAACCTCGGTTCCTGTCTTTAACCTGTTCTCAGCTCCACCTTGGAAACTAGCTCCTGGTCAGCAAAACCAGATATCATGGGTTCAGAATGAATATTTATCTTCAAAATTCCAAGAGCATTCTCCCATAAGAGTCACCATATTTTGTGCCTATAGCACACACGCCCCATTCGAAACAGGGACCCTCTTTCTTTCACCCTATTGGGTCACTATTTTTTGTCTCATTTTGGTATCCTAGATGGTCAGTGTGTCTCTCAAGTCTCATCTTACATCGACCATGTATTGCCCCTCAAAAAAATTGCTAAGTCCTGAAGCTTCCTTAGCATTTCACATTTTGTGAGTGTCCCTGAAACCTCTCAGGCTCAACCCATCGAGTTTCCCCTCTCGGGTTTCCTTGTATGTTTTGCCCTTATTGATGGCATTTGGCATGTGTCCTTCTAACGCCTGGGACCTGACTTCTTTTTTTTCGTCTGGAAAACTTGTACAAAACTTGATATTCCTTCATGCCCTTCAGGCCCAACTCTTCGGGTTTCCCTGCCCAAGTTTTCATCATTCCAAATGATCGTCAGCCAACATCCTTTCGGTCTTCAAACCCTAGAGCCTGCTTCGTCGTCGGATTCTCACTTGAAATTTTTTTGGATGGTCGTGACCCAATGTCATTCCAGACCTCGGGCTCTGGTCTTCCCACCACCATCATTAATTTGAATCCACCTACCTCACCGATCATCGTACCTTCATTTATTAGGGGTATAAATATTGGGTCCAACCTGTCATTTTCACATGTCAAGAACAATGAAAAAGTGCAATGCCTTCACAACCTTCACACCCGAGCTGACCCTTCACCATTCTTTGAGGATTCAATAGTGCTATTCATTGGGTCTTCAAGGTATGCTCATCGTTCGACAACCTACTTCATTTTTTCATGATTTCATGCTTGAAAAGTGGAACATAAGGGAAACTTTTGTATGAATCTGATAGAGGGGACACCATGCCATAAAACCCATGTGTTGAAATTTCTAAAACATCCCTCCAAAACTTAGAAAATCAAACTTAGAACCTTGTCTTCCCGTTGATGCTCTTCGAACCGAGTGACCGCGCCCTCAGGGCCCGAGACCTTTGGTCGTCGTAGCCATTCAAACTTTAAACTTGACACAAACTTTCCTCAAATGGAGAAATGCCCCGTGGGTTCCGGACTCCGCCTCCAAGTTTTTGCTTCACCTCTACTATTTCGTATGACGTGCTCGCCCTGCCCATCCGGGTCTCAGACTCCAGCTTGTCATTTGATGTCAAACCTCCAACGAAGACCTCCAAGCAACCCTTAGGCCTCGGTCCATGGATTTCCATCTGTGGCCCATCGTTGCCATTCTGCTTTTGCAAACGGTCATCGAGCGACCACCTTTTGACTCCCGAGTGCCTCTCTATTGTGTGGGCTCAGAACTCTAAATTTTTTGCCCCTATTGGACACTGCCTTTCAGACTTCCGCCATCGGGATTCTGTCCCATCTTAGTCATCCCAAATAGCAAACCCAAACCATCATTCCGACCCCCAGACCTCAACATCCCAATCTCCACCAAGTTTTAACAGATGAAAATATAAGGTGAAACTTCTCCTCAGGTCCAGTCTGCTAGGTCGCCGCTTCCAAAATTTTATCCCCGCTTCGTCATTCCTTAGGGCTATCATGCAACGGAATCTCGACCTTTGTGGCCCGAACACTCAAATAACTAAAATGATGCAAGGCATGGTCTCACATATTTTTCCTCTCGGGTTCTGAACTCCGGAAGTCCGTTTCTCCAAAGTTGTTTCAAATAGCTAATGCTTGATAGCCTTCCCTCAGTTTGACCCTGGATACTCTAATGGTGACCTAAATGACCTCCAATCTGAAAATGAACAATGACCCATATGCTAAAATGTGATCACCTTCCTCATGGACCCTTCATTATCCAAATCCAAGATCGGGAGAAATTATCTGGGTCTTCCCGCTCAGTTCGCCCTTTAGAAAAACATTCTAACAAGGGAAATCTGACCTCTGGGCCCCGGGTCATCCAATTTCCCTCTAGTGAACCATCAATGAAAAATTCAATGAAGTGTTAGAAATTTGAATGATAGATTATTCGATCTAACCATGTTTTGTCAGGATTTGGCTTACCATTTCTATCGTCATCCATATTGAACCCCACCTCTATGTGCAGGATATATGGAATCGACTGCAGAAGCCTCAGGCGTAGTCAAGGACAAAGGAAAGAGAACTGTTAAAGCTCCTCAAGGAATGAAGGATAGAGATCAGATGACATACCAATTCCAGGGAGTTTCGTTGCAATCCAAGGTCACAACTAGGTGGAAGGACATCACTGACATGAATATTGGACATGTCAACATTAACGATTTCATACAGAGGATCAGGATGAACCCCAAGACAGTAAATGAAAAGCTAATAAGAAGCAGTGCGATAGCCAAAGTTGTTGGTTTCCCTCCCGCTTTGATCGCCCCCGAGCTGGTGATGGCTTGCAGAGAGGCATATCAGCCAAAAACTAGAACTATTGTTGACGGAGATCGAAACATCCTAGCCGACATGTCACCATTAGGAATAACAAAAAACCTTCCATATTCTTTTCTTCAGAAAGATGGAGCTTCATACTATCTCGGAATGCAAATAAATGTGGGATGAAGACCCCATAAGATGCAAGAAACTCATAAATAAGTATTGGCTAAAGGATAGACGGAGCAACGCTGCAAAGGTTCCCCAAGAACTCTTTCGCAATGACTTTTTCAAAGATTACCATGATTTGATCACACTGCTAAGTATGAGGAGGACCGAGAGAAGCTTGTTGATCATTCCAAAGAGTGGAGCTACCAAATGCTAAGATCCAAAATTATAGAGGTCGATAAGCTCCAACCAATGATCTTAAAATTCATGGAATATGCAGCTTTGAAGAAGCAAGAAGGCAACCTTGTTATTGATGAAGAATTTCTAAAGGATTAGTTGTAGCAAATAGCAATTAGTAAGAGGAGAAAAATGCTATAGTGCTGCCACTAAAAGACAAAATAGGGATGTGGACAAAAATGTATTTTAAAATGTAGTATATTGGGGGGTAGGTAGAACCCCAAGGTTACAGTGAATTGTGGCCACACAAATGTAAATCAATCTTCGCCACATATTCTACTTTTGGGACACTATAAATAGGGGGTCTCCTCTCATTTTCAAGGAGAGTTGAGTTGTTGTAAAGACATATTGCAGAAATAGCAATAGAAATACATTGACTTTGGTGCATTTATGGGTTTCTTCTCATGTTTCATGATTCTTCTCTCATAGTTAGATGATTTAGTTAAATTTAATTTGTTGTTTTAGTTTCCTTTCAGTTGCCTTTGGTAGATTTAGTAATTTTTTTTCTTGGTTATGAAGATTTTTGTTGTGTTGATGCCCTCCTTGTCCATACTTTTGGTTGTTTGTTGCTGGTAGATGGTTGTGCAAAGTTAGTCTGGACCTAGATTTGAAGTTGCTTTTAAATATTTATCTTTGTTCATGCATATGTATGGAGAATGAATGGAAAAATATATACAGTTCTTAGAAGATAGCACAAATTTCATGAGACTGTGAAATTTACAGTTAAGTGGAATTTTGTTTTAAGGAAGTTGTCCATGGTAGAGACCTCCATGATCATTGTTCATTGGTAGTTGCAGGTCCAAGAACCCTCTCTCTTCCCTACCCTTTTTTCCTTTTTTTTTTAAGAAGTGACCTATGCTAAGGTTCGTTGCACATTGTAAAGTCAAATCTTAAAACTAAAATGGAGTTCAATATTGTTGTTTGAACCTGCAACAAATGTACAGTAACTTCCTCACCTCAAAAACTCTATTTGCATATCTGTTTCCTCTTCTAGCTGGACTCACGTAAGTCTACCCTATGATTACCAACAAAATCACATCAAACATCAATTGAGATATTTAACGCAAGTCATGACTTGACACCTGAGAGACCTTGGGGTAATTTTCAACTTGTTGGATATTTCCTTTCAAGAGAGGTGATGCACCTATGAATTACATGTGTCGAGAAGTGCATAAAAACACCCATCAACAGAACTGGCACTAGAAGGAGGGATTTTTTGGAACTAAGTTGGATTGAATTGGGTCTTTCTCCCCCGAAAGATCTCACAAAATACTGAGGTCCACACCAAACAAAGGGGAGTTCCAAGAGCTACCGCCGCCTACTCGAGCTAAGAGAGCTATGAAAGGGATAGCCTTCGTCTCCAACACACCCGACCAACACATTTCACTTTCACCATCATCCTCCTCTTCTATCCATTCACCACTGTCTTCTCCTTCATTCTTGGTAGCATATTCTCCTGCTGACTCGCTTCAAACAGCCTTCCAGGCTGTCATTCCCCAAAGGCTAGACACCGCCTTCTAGCCCAATGCAGTCCCATTTCTGAGAGTTGTTTCATCAACCGTTGCTGCCCCTTTGCAGTCATAAGTCAATCTAGCACAACCACCTCCACCACCCCCTCTGATGGCATGGTTGGGCAACAATTTGTCTCCTTTGGCCTTCAACCTCTATCATGACATACCAAAGAACCGCAAGATCTTTTTCTTGAAGTTCAACCCTAGGGATCCGTAGAGCATAGTAGAGGAGCATGCTAAGATTTTTGAGATTATTTTGAAGACTATGCAGATCATACATGAGGATGTGTCTTTCCAGATCTTTCCCTACTCCTTGGGGGAGGAAGCCTTCTATTTGTACATCAACTTACTGGCAGGAACTATCAACACATGGGACCTTCTGAAGAATGCTTTTCTATAGAAGTTCAAAACTCCAATTAGCCCTGTAGAGTCGAATCGACATTTTATGTCAGTTAAAAGAGACTTCAATGAACCGATCAGCTCGTTTAATGATCAATTCCATAGAGTGTATACTCAATTGGAAGACCCATACGTGTTCAATGATGTTGTTGTTTTACCTACCTATTATGCAGCATTGGAAAATCTTACTATAGCATTAGTAAAGAGGATGTGACCACTACTTGCCAGATTGGTAGATGCGTACGCAGAGGCCATCATTGCTAGCACAGACTTGGGATAAAAAATTTCCAGTCCACTACCCTCTTTGCGGTAGGTTGCTCATCCTTCACAAATCCAAGGGCTTACTCAATCTTTGCAGCATTAGATGCCCCTCATGAATCTGATACTGCAGCTGCCCATAGTACCGCACCTCAGACAACCAATGAATCAAGCACCCCCAGTTCCTCACTATTTTCTGCCCCAACAAAAAAATTCCATTCTTAGCCACCCCAAGTACCTGCATATCTCCAAGCATTTGAATTTCTGCCCACTGACCAAAATCAACCAATGGCTCAACTGGTGTTCCTCTGAAATGGAGCTCCACAACCGAACAACACAGAAAAGGATCGGATCGATGAACTCATGGAAATGATCAAGAAAATGTCTATGGAGATGATACATTTGACAAACCAAAACAATCAGTTGTAGGCTTCACAGAAAAGCATCCAAGCCAACCTCAACCGTGATAGTTGCAACAATCGTGAGAACCAAGATAACCATGATAATAGCACACCGTCCAGAAAAAATTATGATAGGAATTAGAATTCAAGGCATAACTTAGACAGAATGCCTTTCCAGAGGCAGAACGGGACATGGAACACAAGGCCCATCAATGATGGTGTCCCCACACCTATCGATTAACCCAACAACAATGATAAGACTACCAGTGGAGTCTACCTGGCTGGGGCTGCTTTATCTAGTTGGTGTCTCATACACAAAACCAGTTGACATTCTGAATTGGATTGTCCATAATTCTAGATGGCTACTGAAATTTTTCAAGTTGAATTCCAAAATGTTCTAGACAACTTGGGATGCATAAACATCGTTCCTTCCGAACCTAATGACTCCTCTATGCTAGTGGTCAATCAGGCTCATTACCCAAAGGTTGAGAGCAATATGCTCGAGAAGGAGGAGGTCACTACAAGAAACGACAAGACGGAAGAGGCAAGTTCTGAAGGTCCTTTGGCTCATCTTTTTGATTCAGTAGATAATGGTCCTAAGGATGAGGAAGATCCTAGGGAAGATGAAGTCCAAATTTTTCACCAAAGGACTACCCCTTACGACCTTAGGAATAGACAGTTTGGTGGTTGGGTTGGTGGTTTTTTTATGACCTCCACTTCGCCTAACAGTTTCAGCACCCCTCCTGACCCAAATGCTAAAAAAAATTTGGGATATCCCCATGTACCTACATAGTACTTCAACAAGAATAGACAGTAGAACCAAAACCAAAATCAACCTACTAGCTCCTTCCAAAATACCACTAGCTCCTCCCGAGATAATACCTATGATGAAGAATTTGAACAAATGGGGGAGTATATTGTGGAATAATTTAACAAGGTTAAGCTAAGTGTGTCCACCTTTGAGCTACTCAAGGTCCCAGCTATGAGAAATGCCTTCTTCAAAATGATAAATGGGACTACGTCAGCCGGGTCAACTCAAGAAGCACCTTCAAGAAGGGTTTCCTTTGAGGATCAACAAAATGAACCAGTTGTGCGACAAATTTTCAATCAAAAGACTAATCCTCCTGCAAATCAACAGTTGGATAAGCAACCCACCAAATAAGCAGATCAGACACAAACCCAAAACAAGGGTAATGATAAGGGTCAAGTTGCCCAAGTGGATGTTTCTGAAGGATTGTTTTTGGGAAAATTTGAAACTCCTCCCTTCCTGACCACCATCCAAGTGTTTGGGAAGAACCTCCATAACTGCTTGTTGGACTTGGGAGCTTTCGCCAATGTCATGTCCCTCAACATGTGCAAAGCTTTGGGAATAGTCCCAACTCCCTCTTGACGTAAAGTGATGAAGCTTGACAAGATTGAGATTAGCATAGTTAGAGAGATCAACAAAATACCCATGCAAATTATTGTTGATCCCAGAATTCAAAAAACCATTGACATCCAAGTTGTTGATATCCCAGACACCTATGGCATAATTTTAGGAAAGGATTTCATAAAGGAATTCAATGGATATGCCACAACCGACTACTCTCATTTGTGGTTAACATGGAAAGTGATTCCAAATTAGATTCAAATTGATCAGCCAGATGTGAGGATCATGATCACGGAATACAATAACATGAATGAAGTGTTGTTTGTTGAAACATAATTGGGGAATTATTCTTCGGTGTCATATTCAGAAGAACAAGAATGCTTGGGAGAAGATGAAATGGAGGCGTTCCTTCTTGTATTGTGCAGTCCACCCACCAACCTAGCCTGTACCCCTCACAACATAGAAATGCCGATAGAGTCAAATGAGGAAGAATCATGCGAGGATGATAATATTGGATTGTTGGATGGCTTCCAAGGTTTTATGGAAAAATGTGTACAAGACCAGCTCAATTTGGGAGCCAAAATGAATGTTCACAAACTCTTCTTGCCTAGTTGGTGCAGGGTACATAATGCTGCCCATTCTGAATTTGAATGTTGTTTATGTCAAACAACAATTGAGCACATCAAAAGAAAAACCACTCTGAAGGAGAAAGCTCAACCAACACTGCTAGAACAGACACGTTTAAAACCTACGCCTCATCAAAAGGTTGCTAAAATGAGGCCACCATCAAAATCAGAAATCAGATCTGTCAATTCTAGGGTCAAGGACTCTCCTAGGTTTTGGACCCTGTGCTTTGATGGGTCCAAATCCAAGCATGGGGTCGGAGTTGGCTTCGAACTGATCAGTCCCAGAGGTAAGTCATATTTTTCTGCTCATAGGCTTCAATTTTATTGCACTAATAATGTAGTAGAATATGAAGCGTTGGTCTTGAGGCTCCTCATGGCATTAAGAAAAGGTGTTAAAATGTTGCAAGTCTTTGGGGATTCGGAGTTGGTCATATAGAAAGTAAGGAATCTCTATTATTTTTATGACCAAAGACTCACTAATTATAGGCATAGGGTATGGGATCTAATAGAAGGGCTAGGTGCTTTTAATATCCAATTGATCTTGTGCTCTCAAAATCACACTTCCAATGCCTTAGCCTAGGCGGCTAGCACCTTGCAGCTGTTGTCATTGTCTGGCCTTAAAAATTTTATAGTCAAGCTCACCTCCATTCTATCTGTACCAAACAACGTAGCCAATTTTTAAGTGTTTAATGATGATAAACACATCGTGTATTTCATTACCAGATCCGATGTGTTTACTGCACAAATAATAGATGAGATTGAACCAAAGGAAGCCAAGCTAGATATAGAAGGGGTCATCAATCTCAAGACCAACACTATCCCAAGAGGGATGGTCCAACTTGAATGAATATTTGACTTGGATCAAATCAGAGATCAAGATCAACGGACCAAGAAAGACGCCATTAGTGGCCAGTGTGACACCTACAACCTCGAAACAGCTAACGAGGCAAGGAATGTGTTTATTGGAAAGGTGTGCACACTAGAAGAAAAATGTGGCATAGTGGATGCTTTGCGGAAGTACCACGATGTCATTGGTTGGAGCTATGAGGATCTCAAAAATGTATGATACATCAATCATCACCCATACCATCCCTCTCAGACTAGATGTGAGACCATTTCGACAGCGAGAGTGCCCTATCAATCCTCTATTGGAACCAATTATATATAAAGAAGTAAATAAATTTTTGTCCGCTAGGATTATCTTCCCAATTAGGCACTCCACATGGGTGGCCAATCTGGTCCCTATTAGAAAAAAGAATGGAGAAATCAAATTGTGCATGGATTTCCACAATTTGAATAAAGCTTCAAAAAAGGACAACTATCCAGTGCCTTGTTTGGACGAGGTACTGCAGATAGTCAATGGTTCTCAAATGAAGTCCTTAGATGGGTATTTAGGGTACAACCAAGTTATGGTACAGTACGAAGACTAACATAAAACAACATTTACCACCAAGTGGGGCACCTTTTCTTAGACATGAATGCCCTTTGGACTCATCAACACTAGCGCAACCTTTCAACGTGCTATGGACATTGTATTCAAGGATCTGATCAGAAAATGCATCATCATATAAATGGATGATTTGAAAATGTTCTCAAAACAATAGTGTGATCATGTTGTTGATTTGTGCAAAGTTTTTCGAAGGTGCCATAAATTTGGGGTTTCTCTCAATCCGAAGAAATGCATCTTCGGGGTAACTAAGGGAAATTTGTTGGGGCATGTCTTATCAAAAATGGGGATCTCCATTGATCCTGAGCATATTCAAGCCATCATGAAGATTCAACTGCCAAGAAGCAAGAAGGAATTAAAATCTTTTTTTTGAAAGATCAACTTTGTCCGTAAATTCATCACAGGCTTTGTTGAAATCGTCAAACCACTCAATGCTATGTTAGAGAAAGATGCCAAGATCGAGTGGACTTCTGAGGTGAAGCAAGCCTTTGGAGAAATTAAAAACTCCATTGCAAAGACACCAGTGTTAGTCAGTCCAAACTATCTGAAGCCTTTCTACATCAATTCATTCGCTTCAGATCATTCATGTGCTAGCATCCTGACTCAGAAGGACGATGAGGGGAACAAGCATCCAATCACCTTCATGAGTATGCCTTTGAAGAACGTTGAGCTGCATTACCACAACGTAGAAAAACAAGCATATTCCCTTGTTAAAGGAGTAAAGATTTTCAGGCATTATATCTTAATGCAACAAAGTGTTTTCCATAGTTCTTGACCCAGCCATGAAAACATTGCTTATGTAGAATGAGTCGGGCAAACGAAGGGAAAACTAGATTACATTATTGCAGGAATACGATATGGAAATCCAACCAATGAGATTGGTGAGAGGGCAAGCACTTACCAGAATGATGGAAGATGTAGTTATTGAGGCTGGACCTAAACTCACAGTGCAACAATACCAGTTGGAGGATGTCTCTCTAGGAGAATGGTATGATAACATAGTGTATTATTTGTTGAATCATAAATGTTCGCCCTATTTGTAAGGAGTCCAAAAGCATGCACTTAGATTGAAAAGCAATAGTTACATGTTACCAGGGGAAATATTGTACAAGAAGAATGATGAAGGTATATATCTGAGATGCCTTGGTAAGGAAGAAGCAGATCTTGTCTTGAAAGACTTTCATGACAAATTCGGTACGGGCCATGGTTCTGACTTGTCTACAACACATCAAATACTGAGAGTAGGGTATTATTGTCCTACAGTCTTCAAGGATTCCCATAGCCACATCCCCACCTGCCATGTATGTTAGACCGCAGAAACCAGAGAAAGGAATGCACCTATCCCATTGCAACCAGTCCTAGAGGTAAGACCGTTAGCACAATGGGGTCTCGACTTCATTGGTCTAGTAGGCCCTCCCTCATCTGCAAGACATAGGTACATTCTAACCACTTTTGATTATTGCACTAGATGGATAGAAGCAATTGCATGTAGGCAATGCACAATGGAGGTAGTAACTAATTTTTTGGAAAGTTTTATTTTGAACCATATTGATTGTCCTTATTCGTTAGTATGTGATAATGGTCTCGCATTTGCGTCATTAAAATTCGTTGGTTGGGCCTTTGATTATGGAATTGCACTCAAATTCTCTTCCAACTATTATCCCCAAGGCAATGGTCTTGTCGAATCCACCAACAAGAACTTGATTACTGTGATCAAAAAATTGCTTGATAGTAATCCCAAGGACTGGCACACCTAGCTCTATTTTTCCCTTTGGGCAGATCGTACTCGCCATAAGGCTGCCCTCGGAGATTCCCCTTACCACCTCGTTTATGGCTTAGAGCCTATTTTCCTAATACACTTGAAAATCCCTACCTCCAATTCATCAATGATTTTTTATGAAAGAGAGGATCGCAGAGAAGCTCGCCTGGTTGAGTTGTTACATTTAGAAGAGGTACGAGACCGTGCAATAGAAAAAAATTCCAAACATCAGGACGTAGTCAAAAGATGGTTCAACCGCAGAGCCAAAATCAAGGCCTTCTAAATTTTCGATCTGGTCCTATATTGGGACAAGGCCCACGAAAAGAAAGGGGGACATAACAAATTTGACAAGCTTTGGCTTGGCCCCTTTCAGATTGCTAAAATTCTCAGGAATAATGTTTTTTGCTTAAAGACCTTAACTGGTGAGGACGTCCTGTTGCTTGTCAATGAGCAGCACCTTAAGCATATTTTCCAATATTGAGCTCCTTTCGAGTTGTCCCTTTAAATACTTGTATATAGGTTAGGGTAGGTTTCCTTTCTTTTATTTCCCGCTTTGTTTTGTTTTTCTTGTTCCCCAATAATTTTTCCCCCTGGGAGTGTCTCCTTGTTTCCACTACGGTGGTCGTGCTTGGCTTCATGAACGGTTCACTCTACTGCTCGCTCGTGTATGTTCTCTAGATAATCCTTCATTCCCCACTACTAATCTTTGAAAATCCCTAGGCGTTAGTTTCCCCTTTTGAGTTTTGGACTAATCTAGGATTGTATCCTTATTTGAATCTCCTACACTTGTCATGGATCATACACAAAATGCACCTTAAAGGTTTCCAAAGAATTGTGTGGTAATTTCTTTGAGGGCTAGACAAGAGAAAAATCTAAAGTTTGCTTCAGTGACCACTAGAATTTTCAAACCCATAGTGAGCTTCAATGCTTGCACGGTTGAAAAAAAGAAAAGAAAAGAACTATAAAGCAATATCAGAAAAGAGAATAAAATAAAAAATCATGCAACCATATGGGTGTACGAATATCTCTACCGGGGCTATGGACATCTGGCTAGTAGTAGAGCTATGTGGGGTCGCAGCGACAACTCCGTCGGGGCTATGGATGCCTGACTGGCAGCGGAGCAATGTCCAGGTTACTTTTGAGGTCAGACGAATTACATTTTATCGTCCCTCCCAATCAGCAGTTGTCCACATGCTTTCAAAGGAAAGGAAATGAACTCACAATGCACACACTTCCATGATGACGTCGTGGTGCGTTTCAATCTCAGTTCCCTTCCTTAACCTATTCTCAGCTCTGCCTTGGAAACTAGCTTCTGGTCAATGAAACCAAAGATTTTGAGTTTGAAATGAATATTTATCTTCAGAACGCCAAGAGTGTTCTCCTAACAGAGTCACCATTTGTTGTGCCTATAGCACACATGCCCCGTTCGGAACGGGGACCCATTTCTTTCGCCCTGTCCGGTCACATTGTTTCTGCCTCATTTTGCATGCCCCTATTTTGGTGTCCTAGATGTTCAGTGTGTCTCTCAAGTCTCATCTTAGGCCCACCATATATTGCCCCTCAAAAAAATTCCTAACTCCTAAAGCTTCCTTAGCATTTCACCTTTTGTGGGCATCCATGGAACCTCTTGAGCCCGGCACGTCGGGTTTCCTCTCTCAGGTTTCCTTGTCTGTTTTTCCCTTTCTGATGGCGTTTGGCATGCATCCTTCCCAAGCCCGAAACCCAGCTTCCTATTTTCCATCCGAAAAACTTGCGCAAAATCAAACATTCTATGATGCCCTTCAGGCTCGGCTCTTGGGGTTTCCCTGCCCGAGTTTTTGTCACTTTTTCGCCGTTCCAAATAGTCGTTGGCCAACGTCCTTCTAGTCCTCGGACCTCAGAGCTTGCTTTGCCATCAGATTCTCACTCGACAAGTTTTTGGACAGCCGTCACCCAACGTCATTCTGAACCTCGGGCTCCGGTCTTCCTGTCGCCATCCTTAATTTGAATCCACCTACCTCACCGACTATTGTACCTGCATTTATTAGGGACATTAATTGCAAATAGGGGTATAAATATTGGGTCCAACATGTCATTTTCACATGTCAGGAAGAACGAAAAAGTGCAGTTCCTTCGTCGCCTTCACGCCCAAGCTATCCCTTCAATCATTCTTCGAGGATTCAACAGTGCTATTCATCGAGTCTTCAAGGTATGCTCATCGTCTGACAGCCTACTTCTTCTTTCCATGATTTCATGCTTGAACAGTGGACAATAAGGGAAACTTTTGTATGAATCTGATAGAGGGGACACCATGCCACAAAACCCATGTGTTGAAATTTCCAAACATCCCTCCAAAACTTAGGAAATTGAACTCGGAACCTTGTCTTCTCGTCGTTGTTCTTCGAACCAAGCGATCGTGCCCAAGACCTTTGGTCACCGTAGCCATTCAAACTTTAAACTTGACACAAAATTGCCTCAAATGGCGAAACACCCCACGGGTTCCGGACTCTGGGACACCACTTTGAGGTTGTCGCTTCGCCTCTACTGTTTTGAACGGTGTTCTCGCCCCACCCATCCAGGTCTCGAACTCCAGCTTTCTATTTGATGCGAGACCTTCAATGAAGACCTCCAAGCAACCCTTGAGCCTCAGTGCACGGACTTTCATTTGTGGGAAACTGTTTCCATTCTTCTTTTTCAAATGGTTGTTGGGCGACCACCTTCCGGCTCACGAATCCCAAGTGCCTCTTTGCTGTTTGGGCACGAAACTCTAAAGTTCTTGCCCCCATTGGACCTTGCCTTTCGGACTTCCGCCATCGGGATTCTATTCCGTCTCGACTGTCCCAAACAGAAAACCCAAACCGTCCTTCCGGTCGTTGGACATCGACATCCCAATCTCCACCAAGTTTTAACAAATGAAAATGTGTAAGGCAAAACTTCTCCTTGGGTCCGGTTTGTCGGGTCGCTGCTTCCAGACATCCGTCCATGCTTCGTCATTTCGTACGGCTATCATGCAACAGCATCCCAACCTCTGCAGCCCGAACACTCGAATGACTAAAATGTTGCAAGGCATGGTCTCGCCGATTTTTTCCTCTCGGGTTCTGGACTCTAGAACTTCGCCGCCAAAAGGCTATTTCTCCAAAGTTGTTTCAAACAGCTAATGCTTGACAATCTTCCCTCAGTTTGACCCTGGATGCTCTAATGGTGACCTAAATGACCTCCAATCTGAAAATGAACGATGACCCACGTGCTAAGATGTGATCACCTTCCTCATGGACCTTTCATTATCCAAATCCAAGATCAGGAGAAATCATCCAAGTCTTCCCGCTCTGTTCGCTCTTGAGAACAACATTCTGACAAGGGAAGTCTGGCCTATGGGGCTTGGGTCATTCAATTTCCCTCCAGTGAACCTTCAATGAAAAATTCAACTAAGTGTTAGATTTTTGAATGATAGATTATTCAATCTAACCATGTTTTGTTAGGATTTGGCGAACGATTTGTATCGTCATGTGTACTGAACCTCACCTCTATGTGCAGGATATATGGAATCGAGTGCAGAAGCCTTAGGGGTAGTCAAGGACAAAGGAAAGAGAACTGTCAAAGCTCCTCGAGGCAAGGAGGATAAAGATCAAATGAAATACCAATTCCAGGGACTGTCATTCCACTCCAAGGTCACAACCCGATGGAAGGACATCACTGACACGAATATTGGACATGTCAACATTGACAATTTCATACAGAGGGTCAAAATGAACCCCAAGATAGTAAATACAAAGTTAATCAGAAGCAACGGGATAGCCAAAGCTGCTAGGTTCCCTCCCGCTTTGATCACCCCCGAGCTGGTGATGGCTTGTAGAGAGGCGTATCAGCCAAAAACTAGAACAATTGTTGACGGAGATCAAAACATCTTGGCCAACATGTCACCATCAGGAATAATGAAAAACCTTCCATATTCTTTTCTTCAGAAAGATGGAGCTTCATACTATCTCAGAATGCAAATAAATGTGGGATGAAGACCCCATAAGATGCAAGAAACTCATAAATAAGTATTGGCTAAAGGACAAACGGGGTAGTGCTGCAAAGGTTCCCCAAGAACTCTTTCGCAATGACTTTTTCAAAGATTACCATGATTTGATCACACTGCTAAGTATGAGGAGGACCGGGAGAAGCTTGTTGATCATTCCAAAGAGTGGAGCTACCAAGTGTTGAGATCCAACATCATAGAGGTCAATAAGCTCCAACCAGTGATCTTAAAATTCATGGAATATGTAGCTTTGAAGAAGCAAGAAGGCAACCTTGTTATTGATGAAGAATTTCTAAAAGAGTAGTTGTAGGAAAGTGCAATCAGTAAGAGGAGAAAAATGCTACAGTGCTGCCACTTAAAGACAAAACAGGGATGTGGACAAAAATGTATTTTAAAATGTAGTATATTGAGGGGTAGGTAGAACCCTAGGTTACAGCGAATTGTGGCCACACAAATGTAAATCAATCTTTGCCACATATTCTAATTTTGGGACACTATAAATAGGGGGTCTCCTCTCATTTTCAAGGAGAGTTGAGTTGTTGTAAAGACATGCTACATAAATTGCAATAGAAATACATTGACTTTGGTGCATTTCTGGGTTTCTTCTCATGTTTCATGATTCTTCTCTCATAGTTAGATGATTTAGTTAAATTTACTTTGTGGTTTTAGATTCCTTTCAGTTGCCTTTGGTAGATTTAGTAATGTTGTTTCTTGGTTATGAAGATTTCTACTGTGTAGATGCCCTCGTTGTCCATACTTTTGGTTGTTTGCTGCTGGTAGATGACTATGCAAAGTTAGTTTGGACCTAGATTTGAAGCTTCTTTTAAATCTTTATCATTGTTTATACGTATTTATGGTGAATGAATGATAAAATATTTGCAGTCCTTAGAAGATAGCGCAAATTTCATGAGACTGTGAGATTTACGGTTAAGTGGAATTTTGTTTTAAGGAAGTTGTCCACAGTAGAGACCTCCATGATCACTGTTCATTGGTAGTTGCAGGTCTAGGAACCCTCTCTCTTCCCTACCCTTTTTCCCCCTTTTTTTTTAGAAGTGACCTATGCTAAGGTTCGTTGCACATTGTAAAGTCAAATTTTAAAACAAAAATGGAGTTCAAGATTGTTGTTTGAACCTGCAGCAAACGTACAATAACTTCCTCACCTCAGAAACTTCGTTTGCATATCCAATTCCCCTTCCAGTTGAACTCACGTAAGTCTGCGCTGTGATTACCAACAAACTCACATCAAACATCAATTGAGATATTTCACGCAAGTCAAGACCTAACACCTGAGAGACTTTGGGGTGATTTTCAGCAACTTGTTGGATATTTCCTTTCAAGAGAGGTGATGCACCTATGCATTACCTATTTTGAGAAGTGCATAAAAATACCCATCAACACTTAAGAGCTTGCATTCAAGTCAATTCTCTCTTTTGGTCTTTTGACCTCAATAGGAAGCTAATGGAATTAAGAGAAATGAAATAGTGTGTGCGCTTAGCCTACATGTGTCTAGGACTAAGAACAAAAATGATAAAGTAAATATGTCTATAAGCATTAATCCTTGGTTTTCAAGGACAAACACCCTGGAGTATGTATGATAAGAGAAAAGAGGTGATGCCTCCAAAATGCCAAAATAAAATAAAAATGAAAATATAGAACAATAAAGGAAAGGAAGATTAACAAGGCCAAGGGAGTCTAGTAGAGTGTTTGATTTTGTAATGTGTTGTAGAATGCTACAAAATGTTGTATGTTTCCCCTTGAAGAGCTAAGGTTTGCATGAGGGGATGATAACCAATCTCAATTAAGATGAGAGGGAAACTCAATAGATATTAAAAATACAAAGGTGATTGTCCAATTTCTAAATCTAGGTGTATGACCATTACATTAAAACTTTTGGAAACTGAAAGGTCACTAGCCAATTAGAAAATAAACAATGTTTAATTGTACAATTGAAAGACGACAATGCACTATGCAAACATTAATGAAACACACACTTATACTGAGGGGGGGTGAATTAATATAGAACAAACTTTTATTTTCTCAACTATCAATCACAACAAAATTATCTCAAACCTTAATTATCTATAGCAATACCATTTATGCAAGATCTAGCAATTAAGAAACCACAAAAGAGACACATGATTTTATGTGGAAACCCTTATGGGAGAAATCGATGGAAAAATATTTCTTGTATAAATATTTTAACAAATTTTGTAGGCACCAACTCACTAGAGACTCTTATTCCCACCGATGAGCACCAACCCAACAAGAGACACCAATCTCTTCAAATAAGAGGCACCAACCTTTCGATCTCCTCAATTAGGAGGCTCCAAGCTCCAAATGAATAAAATGATAATTTTTTTGTAACTTCCTCTTAGATCTTCCCTTAACAATTGCTTACAAATTTGCTATATAGTCACTCGTAAATCTGCACTATAGTCTTCAATATTTCTGCTCATAGAAGTGCCATGATCTTGCTTTTATTTCTCTCACAAATTGATGTTAAATAACTCTCATAAATCTACTCACATATCTTTCATCAATTTCCTCAAATATCTTTGTATTTTGGCTCTTGATATGAAATATTCCTTGAATTGATTTATTTTTCCTCTCCTTCAAACTTCTATTTATACTCACCAAAACGTCCCTTGACCCAAGGGAGGCGACTTTCCAAGAGGGGTCAATCTTACATCATTAAATAATTTTTATTTTATTTTATTTCATCCCCAAAGTGGGCACACCACTCTAGGGGGTTGTCCCACTTTGGGATCCCCATAAAAAATATAAAAATAATTTATTTTTTAATTTAGATATCCCCAAATGGGTTGGCTCTAAGAGGGGATCATCCCACTTTTCTTTTTTCTTTTTTTTTGCATTTTAAACTCCTCCAAAGGAGCAAGACATGGGTCATCCCATGTAAAAAATAAACCATCATTTTCCCAATTAATTATCTCCTCACCATCAATGAGCCCTTTGACATCAATGACAACATTGCTCAACAGATATTTGTGTGTCATGCTAGCATCCAAATTCCTTCTTAGAAACTTTATAATTTGGAAGGAAAACATAACACAAACAAAAGGGAACATGTGGCAATACACCAAACAATATTGAACACACAAAAAACAACATAACATTGGCACTAGGAGTAGGAAAAAGGCCAAGATCGGGATAAAATGATTCTAAAACATGCTATAAGAGGAAAACACCAAAATGAGCCCAAAACATAATGTGAGAATTGTAGGGTATCAATTTTCAACATTACATTGAAAAGTGATTTTTACTTACATTTTCTAGCAACATTTGAAAAGATTCTTAATCGAGTATTATTTTGAAATGAAACAATATTTTTGTTGAATAGATTATGAATATATATATAATCTTTACAAAGCTATTTTAGTGCATGCCTTTTTAATTCCTAGGATGGTCTTAGATTTAATATTAATTCAATGTTCTTAGATGCTAAGTTCAAATTTCAGCCAAAGGAAAATATTAATTGCATCAAGACCAATTTAAATGGTTCTAAGAAAACCTATTATTATTTAAAGATGATTTTATTTTGCAACAATATTGTTTATTCAATTCATGATACCTTTAAGTCCAACCATATTTGAAAGGCTCTTTTCTCCCAAACTCTTTGCCCTCTTTTAATCTTCTTTTGTTGAAAAGCTCTAAAAAATTGTAAAGTATACATTATTTTCATTTGTTTGCCTTACTTGATCTTTTATTAGGTTATTTATGTTTTGTTATCTTTTATATGTGTGAACCTTAGAACAAATATGAGCCTTGTGTAAGCGGTTGCATTGAAATTTCACATAATTACCTAAAATGAGATAAATTTAGTTCACTTAATTGAAGTCCCTTACCTTTTGAGTAACAATTACCCAATAATGCACTTATTGAGCACTAACTTGAAAGGAACTGCTAACCATAATATTTGTCTCATGCCTTGTGGTAACGTTAGAGTGGATTACTCTCCTATAAGAATTTGATTTTACCTTTATCAATGAAATCCCAAAAGGACCAAGTTATAGGAAATGAATTAATGATCTTGAAAGGAACCAGTAACCACAATATTTTCCTCACACCTCATGGTAATGTTGAGTGGATTATTCTGATATAAAATTTTGATTTTAACTTTATCAATTGAAATCTCATAGAGGACCAAGTTATAGAAAATCAATTAACTAACTTGAAAGGAACCATTGGCCACAATCTTTGCCTCACACCTTTTGATACTGTTGAGTGTATTGAATATCAAAGAGGTGTGAACAAATAACAATATTTATTAGTATTATACCTCCAATCCATTTGAAAATATCACATATATACATGAATTAAATCTGCATCTCCACCAATTCTACCTAATTCTAGACTTAGCAAGTTGTTAAAACAACTCATAACCAACACAAACTGAGCACTAACAATAGAGTTTCCAACATTCCCCCCTTAGTGAGAACATGGTGAAAAATTTCACACTTTTAATTATAGCATACCCAACTCTTGTGGCTCATGATCTTGATTCAAATGAAAGGAACCTTTCATCCACCTTTCATGGTTTTCACATAGGTTTACCACAAACTTGGACATGAACAAGACCACCCTCATCTGTTCACCTCATATGGTTTTCTGGATTACCACTAACCATTTCAAGATCCACAAACTACATTAAACTAGCACTTTTGTTTACTGCAATATTTTACACTAGGAAGTTACATAAGGAAAAAACACACACATGAATAGAAATAGCCATTATTGTTGATTGTGCCGCTCAATCTCCAACACATAAGAAATTATCACTATCACTGGAGATGGAATATCGGTATTATATCGCCCCCCCCCCATGATGTGAAATTTTTAATTATTAGAAAAATAGAAGCACACACAACAATAGAAAACAAAATGCCACCAAAGCTGATAAACGGCCCCATCGTTGGTGATTGGTGAGAGGACGTTGAGTGTCCTCCTTCCTTTGTTGCCTCCTACCTCCAAGCTTGAATTATTTAAAACACATATTCTTCATCACTAGGACAAGATAGCTCTTCATCACTAACACATTCTTTCCAATCTGTTTCTTCAACCAAGGAAGCATGTCGATCTAGTTTATCATCTAATAGATTGTGTGCCCTCTTATTACAATTCAAAATTACATGTCATGTTTCATTACAATAGAAGCTCTTAGTTTTCCTTTTGAAGGAATATATTTGGATTTGTATTTTCCTTTTCTTTCTTTGTTATGTACAATTAAGAATTCTTCAGATTCTGAGTATTCATTATGGTCAAGTAGAGTAGAGATTACTCCTTCAAGGCTAATGTTTACCTTGCTTAATGTAAACACCATACTAGACATATTCTTAGGCAAACTATTCAAAAGTATTGCTTTGGCATCATCATATTTTACTTTCTCATTAATGTTTGCTAATTGATTTAATAGGGAGTGATACTTATATGATTTTCCATTTTTGTACCTGTCTCCATCTCCAATCCATGCAATCTCTGTTGTAATGTCGTCTTGGCACTTTTTGCTTCAGTTCCAAAGAGCTTGTTTAATGAATCCCAAATATATTTTACAATCTTTGTGAAATCCACATGATGTAAGTATGCTTCTGACAAGCCGAGGCCAATAATCCCCAAAGCTTTTTTATTTTTGATAGTCCACTCTCACTTGAGGATTTTATGCCAAGTGTTTGGGATTACCAAGTAGGTAAAACTTCCCACCTTTTATGGCTATTAGAAGTTAATGCACCTCTTGGATGTATATGCCCTATTTTCGCTATATATACAACACTCTACTCACCTTCACTAGTTCAGTGATAACTCAGTGAGAGTATCAAGAGTATTCTCAAATTTCTCTTTGCTTTTGATTTTTCTTTCAAAATTCTTTTTCCATTCCACTATTTTGATATTCAACTATTTGTTGACTAGAGTGCATGTGATCTACAATCGACATTAGATCCTAGCTCGATTCTCACTTCTCAAAGAATCTAACATTGTATGAAACAAGATTTGTTTGGTATAGCTCATTGTATTTTCTGATTTTTTGAGAGATTGAGACTAATAGATAGCCAGTATTTTTTTCAAGGACCCAATATTCTCTCCTCTTGCATCCTTGGATGATATGGAGAATCAAAACAATTGAAGGGAAAAAAGTATTTGTATACTCTATTTTGCATATTTGTGTTCCTGTGAGATCTAGGTGATTGCAACATTTTGGTAACATTAGAGGCACTTTTAGCCTTTCTAGAGTGTCTAGAAGGTCTAAGAAAGTCAAGATTGATGTTTAATTCACCAAAATCAGATATTGGACACAATAACAAATCAAAGTTTGAAATTTGATTTTTTTTTACTAGAGCCATTTTCATTTTTACATCAAATTTGTATCTTCTACTCATAAGATAGAAACATACTTTCTGAATTTTGTTCACAACAACAAAATTTGTTCTAGGTATCTATTAGTTTTTTTAGTTGGTGAGAAAATTCTGCAAAAAAATGATGTTAGAATATTGCAAGTCGACTATTTTTCTTCAATTTGAAGGTTAAATTTGCATCAAAAACTCATCTTTAGTCGCTAGAAAGAAAACACGCTTTCTGGGTTTTGTTTGCAGGGTAAAAAAAATGTCTACGTATGTTTTTATTTTTTCATATTCACAATAAATTTTATAGAAACTAGGTAAAAAGAAATACATTTTTGTGAGAAGAGTCATTTTTGTAAGGAATTTTCAATATTTTTTTTCCAAAAAATACATGACTTTTACCTCATGTGTTGAATTTTCACAAATGAATACTTGACAAAAAGTTGGAATGAGAACTTTCCATCCATAAAGGTCTTGATAAAAAATTCTACCTATTTTTGCTAGATATTGCAAGTTGATGTTGATACATGATTTTTCTTCAACAAGCCATAACTTTCGCCTCAGAGCTCCACTTTTTGGAAACAAATAGGCGTTGGAAAGGTTTGAAAGATTAATACATAGCTACAAAGTTATTTATTGTAATTTTGGCCATTGAAGGCCTAGAAAACATTGTGATCTGGTAAAAACTGTGTAATCACACTAATCATAAGCAGTCAACTTTATAATCTCTACGAGGTTGATTTTTTTGAGACTAATGGAAAGGAGGGTGTCTCATGTGTCTTTTTTATTGGACTTTTCTTTTTGCTTTGCAATCTATTTTTTTGCACTCATGGATGCATTGGCACTTCTTGTTTTAACACCATATAACTATTTTGAATGATAATCTATCTCAAAAGACATGGATATCAACAGTTTATAGTGGGACTTGAAACTAAACCTCAAGATGTTGTAGAAAGGTTAAAATGATCTAATAAATGTAATGAAACCTTTGGCACTCTATCCATGTCAGTCTCTTGTGACCTTTTTCATATTGAATTTACCACTACACCAAATGGAGTGTGGACCACTTTAGAAACCCTATTTAGTAAGCAAGATGATTTAACGGGTCATAAGTTGGAGAACAAACTCATAGGGTAGAGTCCTTTCAATTTTGACACCATACAAGACTTCACAAAATTCTAATTTGTTAGATTGCAATTGAAATAGTGTGGAATCAAAAAGGATGATCAACAACTAGTCTTGAGCATTCTTTTTAAGCTTGGTACTAGTTATTTTGTATTTGTTTCTACATTTTATCCTACAAAATGTGTCATAGTTTCCACCTATAAAATGTCTTCTCTAGATGAATTTGTTGCAGAACTCACTAGGGAGCAGGACAGATTGGTTCTCATGGGTACTATTAAACCCTCTAAGTCACATGTCTTGGTTGTTAATCAAAGCACAAAAGAAAAGAAAGGGTCTAGCAAACATGATAAGAAATAAAAGAATTGGGGAGAGAAGAAAAAATAAAAACTTGTTGCTTTAAAAGCAAACAATTACACCTCTTCATCAAAAGGTGAACAACCTAAGAAGTTGAAGGTCAAATGTTCTTACTATAAGAGGTTTAGCCATGATGAACATAAGTGTTTAAAGAAACAAATCAATCATCTTTCACATCTTCTAGAAAAGAACAATATCAAGGTGCCTAATCCAGTCAAATAGATTTCATCAGAAGGGTCTTCTAAGAACATAGACAAAAGTAAGTGGAAAGGAAAGGGCAAGGCCCTAGTTGTTTCACAACCAAATTCTTGGATCATTAACTCAGGTGTTTCACACCACATGGTTTCTTTAGAAGATTATTTCACCTATTTAGAGCCATGTTCAATGTTTACCATACTAACACATGATGACACTCTTGTTGAAGTGGATAAGAACATTTCAAGATGTTCTTTGTGTTCCATCTTTATCAACTAATCTCCTATTTGTTTATCACATCACTCACACTAGTTCTAGTAAGTGAGTCGAGTTTACACCAAATACAATGGTAATTAGTGAAATGCATAATGGATATACATTTGCCATGGGAAAAGTAGATCACCAATCAAGACTATATCAGTTTTCTCACTTTGTTCATAACTCTCCTTCGATAGTCTTTACTCATGCAGATGAGGTGAGTTGTTTATGGCATCAACGGTTTGGTCACTTGAACTACAATCACCTACAGAAACTTAGTCAACAAGACATGGTTACATGGTTTCCTTTTATTTGATTTTCTAATAGAGTTTGCCATGGATGCATTCTTGATAAGCATCTTGAGGAGAAATATGATGAAGGCACAACATTGAGAGCTACACATGTATTGGAGTTGGTACATAATGACTTGATAGGACCATTTCAATAGGGCTAGTTATGTCTTGACATTTATTGATGATTTTTCTAGATACACTTGAGTTTACTTTCTCAAACAAAAGTTTGAACTCTTTGAGCAATTTCATGATTTAAAAGCTTTTGCAAAGAAATGATTTGGGAAGTTCATCAAGATTTTGCATATAGATAATGGTGGCAAATATGTTAACAATTACTTTGAACAGTTTTGTGCTTTAGAAGGAATCAACATGCATCACACAATTCCATACAATCCTTAGCAGAATGGTTTCACAGAATGTAAGAACGGGTCCTTGAAGGAGATGACAAATCGTATGATTCACTCCAAATCTTTGCCATTTCAATACTAGGTAGAGGCCATTAACCGTACGTGTTACGTTCAAAACCGAGTTCCTCACAAAGTTGTGAAGGGGGTTAACTCCTTTTCAAGCTTAGATTGGTCAAAAATCCACAGTTAAGTAGTCTTGAGTGTTTGGTTCTCTTTCATGGGCCCACATTCCAACAAAGAAACACAAGGCTATGGATCCACAAAGCAAGCCTTACATATTTGTTGGGTACCCACATGGTGTCAAAGGTTATAGGCTTCTCCATCCCACCACTCATGAGTTCATCGAGAGGAGTGTCTATTTGGAGGAGAGCCCTACCAGTTCTCCTACCACTTCTCCATCCACTATCACATTGGAGACATCGCATCATGATGACAGTTCTTCACGAGATCTAAATCCTCCTAATATTGATGAGAAGTCTTATTCCTCCACTTCAGCTAGTGACAGTGATTATGGGGTTCCACATTCCTCTCCTAGTCATCATTTAGAGGTTGATGATTCTTGTCTAGACTCTCCAACCTCAGCACCTCTTTGGGCTTTGGAGTCAACAGGTGATTGGGTTGGTGATCCCTCAAACACAAGAAGAACAAGGTCGCAATTTCACTAGGCTCCACATCTTTTCATTTCTTCAACTTCCAATCCACAATCTTTTCGAGAAGCTTTGGGTAACTCTGAGTGGGATGTTACAATGCAAGAATAATTTAATTCCTTGAAAAGGAATCACACATGGGATCTTGTCCCTCTTCCTAAGGGAAGGAAACTTGTTTGATGCAAGTGGATCTATTAGACAAATTTTGTAACAAATGGGTTAGTTGACAAGCATAAGGCTCACTTGGTTGCAAAAGGATTCTCCCAAGTTCCAAGGATTGACTAATCTAAGACTTTTGCGACAAACACCAAAATGAATTCCATTCGACTTGTCCTTGCTATAATTGCAACCCATCGTTGAGAAGTTCATTAGATGGATGTGAAGAGTGTCTTTCTTTACGATAACCTTTAGGAGGAAATCTACATGGAGCAACCACAAGGGTTTATTTAGGATCATTCACTTGTTTTCCGTCTTTGGAAGTCTCTCTATGACCTCAAATAGGCTCCTCGAGCTCGGTATGCCAAGATGGACTCCTTCCTTCTAACATTTGGGTCCACTCGATGCCATTCTAATATGAACATTACATTCTACAGTAGGATGGCACTCACATTTTTGGCTTTTTATGTTGATGAGTTGTTGATCACAAGGAGTCAGTCATCCATCATCAAGGCAATGAAACTATTTTACATGATAAATTTTTGATGTCAAACTTGGGTCTTTTGCATTATTTATTTAGGATTGAGATCACTCAGTTATCTTTTGGTATCTTCCTTGCCCAACCCAAGTATGCACTTGATATGCTCTCCATATTTTGCATGGTTGACTATAAGCTTGCACCAACTTTATTTTTGTCAAGGGTCATAATTGAGGCTATGTGTTCTTTACCCTTGGTTGATGGCACTTTATATTGACAACTTATTGGGAGTCTCATTTACTTGACTCATACAAGACTCAACATTTCATATGTTGTGGGCATGGTCTCTTGACTCATGCAGGAACCACATGAGTTACATTGGAAAGTAGCTAAGCAAATTCTCCACTATATTTAAGGTACTCACAATTATGGGATCCAATATGCAACATGTATGGACATTGAATTGGTGGGACACACATTCAAATTGGGCAGTGATTCACAAGATCACAAGTCTACTTTACAATATTGTTTCACTTGGGTCCAATCCAGTTTGTTGGTCAAGCAAGAATCAATTTGCAATTGCTCTTTCATCAACAGAGACCGAGTATCAAAGGGTAGTTAATGCCACTACCAAGGCTATTTGGCTTTAGAATATTTTGACAAAGTTCGACATTTCATTCCAAAACCCTACAATCAACCTTTTTGATAATCAAAGTGTCATACAAATCTCAAGGAATCCAATTCATCATTGGAGAACAAAACATATTGAGATACATATGCACTACATTTGGGTGTTGATTCAACAAGGCATCATTAACATCAAAGCAAACTACAAACATCTTCACCAAACCCTTCACAAAAAGCAAGTTCCTTCATTCGTGAGCTTTGCTAGGGGTGCAATAGGTGTCTACTTCAAGAGGAGTTGTTTAGTCGATTCTCTCTCTCTACTTGGGGGGGATTTTCTCTCTATTTGGGGGGGGGAGAGGGTTGGCTATTCCTCTTATGGGGGGGCTTCTTTTTTTGGGCGAGGGCAGGGTCAAGGCTGGGGGGGGGGTATCTCTATGTACATGAGATTTCATTTTTTGGGACCCATCTTTTCACCCACCTAGAAACTATGCTTAAGATTTGGGGGCGGAGGTGGGCATGTTAGTGTAGGTTTTTTATTTTTTCCTACACATATTATTTAAGTTTTTTAAGGTTTATTAGGTGTGGTTAATATGAGGACATGTGGCAAAATACATCAACTACATGTGCCACTCTCTCCTACATATGGGTAGTTGAGTTACACATCCTCTTTTGGCTTGTTGTGCCACCTCTCATAACCACTATTATGTCTTTGCGTAGGTAGGCTATGGTGTAGTTGGGTTTCTCATTCTCTTTTGGCTTCTTGTGCCACCTCTCATAACCTCTCTTTTGTCTTCACCTGAGATGGTTATGCAACATGTTTTGGCATTTATCAAGTAGGTGAAACCTCGCACCTTTTATGGGTATTAAGAGTTAATGCACCTCTTGGATGTATATGCCCTGCTTTTGCTATATATATAACACTCTACTCTCACCTTCCTAGTTCGATGCTAGCTCAATGAGAGTATCGAGTATTCATTAATTTCTCTCATTTAGAAATCTTTCTCCATTCCACTATTTTGATATTCAATCATTTGTCAATTGAAATGCATGTGAAATGCATGTGAAATCAAATCCTAGCTCGATTCTCACTTCTCGAAGAATCTAACAAGACTCCTTTAGAAACCAATGCCCTTTTTTATGAAAATGTATTCCATATAGAAAAAATAATTTCATTGTTCACTCCCCTTTAAACGTCCATTAATTAATATCACCTCCCAAGTCTATCTCTAAGGTACCACTTTATGTAAGAGACATAGGATTAGAAACCCTGCTGTTAAGTGTGGCATCCTCGTTCTACATTACAACTCAATCTCCAATGCCTCCAAGTATTGGTCACTATTTCACATTATTTCTTCCTTGGAAATTGACATCCTTAATTTAGCATATCATTGACATGTGATTAATTAGTAAAGTGGGAATGGCCAGCTAGATGGTGTAAAGTGCCATTCTTACTACTAGTGATCAATTTAAGTTTGCCCGACTGATATATGTCAAGTGATGCTATGCGTTACGGTTAGTTCTCGTCTAGGTGATTGTAACATTGAAACTTCAAGGTAAAGTTTTTATTCTTTTTAAACTTTATTGTAAGAGACAATAAAATAAACATTTGCTTTAGTGGAGAGAGGCCGTGACTTAACGAAATTATTCAAGTTTTTTTTGACAAAGGTGTATGTATGTATACAAAATTGCAGTACAAGACTGGGAAAGTCTCCAAGAACAGAAAGCCAGAGAAAAGCCAGATAAATCATCAGGAAGAAGTTACAAATCGCTCTCATAGAAAACAGATTCAGAATGAGAAAGAGAGAAATATGATGTCATCATGAAATGAAAATATAGCCATTAATATTGCAGCTATATCAAAGAGCAGGCATATGATACTGCTAAGAAGGCTCCACATACAGGGTAATTTAATACATGTTAGAAGTCAGCATTCATTGGTGACTGACTTTTGTGTATGTTTCCTGCCATTAGAAGGACCATAAGTGATTCTGGGGATGCATGCTGGCTGCAAAGTGCGAAATTTTTTTCCTTCATAAATGCATTAACTTTGAATGTATTCAACCATGAATGCCACTTTACAGTACATGCTCATAACCTTAAGGTGAGCGTTGACATAATATCTGATCACCCGGACAAATTAATCACCAGAGATGAAGTGTGCAAGAGAATTTATGAGCACCCAAGCCTAAGAGGAGGAGAATCTGGCAAGAGCCCAGAATAACAAGAGGAGAAGTGGGAAGAAAGAAACCTTATATAAAATGAGGGTGACTAGTTTGGGGGCATTGACTGGTTTAAGAAAAAGGGCCAGGTTTGAGAATTCTATCAACAAATGGATAAGCATCCTCATCGTAAATGGGTAAGATTTTTAAGACTAGTTATTATAAATTTATTTTCAAACGATCTCACTATAGGTAGTCTAGTTTCTATCAATCTGAAGAAGTTATACTGCAGTTACCATACCTCACTATCAGATTCATGAAGCACATTTAAGGGGATGACAACTGCCTTGTGGCTGCTTCAAAATTTGACAGAAATAGAGGTGCGTTGGTAGAATAAAATGAAAAGATCCTTTCAGTAACTGCAGACAGAAGACAAGAACACATAGCTTGATTGCTTTTCGAAAAGAAGATCTCTAACTAATGGCTTCTTGAAAATGGGTTAAAAGAGGGGTGTTAACATTTTAAAACCTGAAATTGTCCATGCAACTCATTCTATTTTCGTCCATACAAGTGCACAATAATGTGCCTGGATATTGACAAATCCTGGATAATATTTCGTGCAAGTTTCTTGAAAAAACCCCACTTTTCACAATTATATGGTAGACAATACAGAACACATAATATCACCAACTTACTCCAAATGGCTTTTCTCAAAAGCATACAATAATTGTCTTCAATTTTTGCATTACAACAGTTTAACTCAAATTTCTGGCCGCCGATAAACTCTTCGCAAGGGCACCCTTTCCTGCAATTTGAAATACAAATTCAACATTTTAAAGAGTTTTTGCAGTAACATAAATAATTATACTGTAAGTCTTGCATACTTTCCAATACATGATTTCTATATACCTCTATTTGATCATGGTCATACCGAATCAAAAATCTGCAACGGCAACCCCTCACATCATGCCGCTTTCTCTGGACATCAATGACACAAGCATCAAAGTAGATTGCTTGCTCTATTCCTTCCTGAGAGTTTAGAAAAAAAAATATTAACAATGCTATGTAGTAAAATTACGCACAGATATTTAGGTCAGAGAAAAGTGAAGCAGAAGAATGGATGAATTAGAATAATTAGATACCCGAAAACAAAGTACAGTGTCTCCTGGCCTAATAGAAACACAGTCAGATGCTTCACACGGAATAGATCGTTGGCGAACAGCCTTTCTCACATTGACCCATTCATCTTCCTCTGCCCCAAAACCAGCAAATCTCACACGGACTTCCTGAAATGATCACCAACTGGCCACAAGTCAGCCTCATTACAATCTTATCCATTTTGTTCAATTATACCTCAGTGAAAATGAAATGAGCTATGAGTGGAGAAGGTTTGTGCTATTGCTTATGAATAACAATTAGAAAGAAAGAAAGAAATTATATTAATGTCCACGGATGACCAAAAGTAGGTCAATGGGACTCAAGAGAACAGGAGTCTACAATAGAGAGTTAATGGTCCCACCATGGGGAAGAACAAAGATACAAGATACAAAATGACAAGGGATCACCAAAACAAGTGGTCAAGAAATAGGTACAAAAAGCTAAGAAAGGGGAACAAGAACCCTGAAGAGCAAAGAGCAGCCACAAAGGAAAACTCAAGAACATCAAGTAACACAGTCTGAACTAGAAATGGTGAAGTCACTAGTGCTGTCATTGATCACTGTGAAGGGGCCGATACAAGAGAACATAATCAAGAGTATATTCAGAAACAAAAGGTGAAGTCATGCACTCTCAAAAACATGAGATGGAGAATTATTGTGCAAATTATGTCCATAAGGCCAATTGCTAGAAATAAACAAACCCTGGAGAATCATGATACATATCTGTTCATTTCTTGTCAAGAAAGATGAAAGAGGACAGTGGCAAGAACTAACGTGGTTCCTATTCAGAAAGGTGGACTTCTTGAAGATGAAGTTGAGCTTTGGGGCCAACTACAGGAAGTGGGGTGCCAAAGAGCCTTAACACTAGCATTGTCTATCTGAAAACAACACTTGGTTTAGTAGACTGATGCTGACTAGGCAAATGTATACGTTGTAGACATCGACCTTATCGTGTTGCCAGGTAGATCAGTTGGCCCTCCTTGAAAAGTAATATCCTCCAATATGTACTTTGGTAAACCATTTACCTTGGCGAGCGATCTGACCTGCCTCACAACTTTGCATATGGTGAATCGGTGATGTACTGGTTACTTGTGTATTCAATCATCATGTCCAGAAGTTTATCTATTTAGAGAGACACACTATAATAGAGATTCAACTCCTGTGGATAGAGTTGATCTGCTCCAAGTAATGCATCTAACAAAGTAAGAAAATATGAAAGGTCCGCATTGAAAGCAAGGTCCAAATCAAGGTGTCTGGTGATACTATTCCGTCCATAGTGAAGAGGTTTGGTGTTCTTGTGTGGCCCTATAAGTCTTTGCATAGTTGCAGCCAGACATTGTGATTAACCTTGTTTAGGTGAGGCCCCTGATCTTTGACATGACACTGCTTATGTTATGTGTTGATTCTCACAAAGAATTTTTGTGGTTTTGCTGAATAAATGGTGGGCATTCATCCCATCTTTTTCTGCTTCAAGTTGTACATCCTCAAAAAAATTAAAAATCCATTATCATCATATTCACACTTGGGATAGATTATCAGTCGTATGGTGAAAACCTATCGACATAATCAGATTTTGCATCCATCATGGACCAAAGGATTTTCCAAAACCTGCTTACCTGTGATGCTCATACAGTGTTTGGTGGAAAACCAAAGTGAGTCCAAACACACTGATAAATCCACTATGCAGTATCTAGTCTTGAGACTGTCTTAACAAGAAGCTAAAATAGCCATCTTGGGAAATTTATCCACCGATCAGAAACACAATCATGTACATGCTTGTTAGTGGGAAAACCTACATGTAGACTAGGCCCCAAGGTTGATGTTAGCCAAGAAGTGCATGGTCCTTGCTTCTTGATTGCAAATATAGCCATGGCACATGAAATACTAGATTTGGAATATCTTGCAACATCTATTCTAAGATGAGGTCAATATTCAGAATTGCCAATTTTCTCTCCAATTTAAAATAACCCAGCTACTTTACTGAAATGTACTTCCCAGATCAACCTCTAATGCTCTTAACCTGATAGGAAACAAAGATGTTTGCAGTACATAAATCTTAAAATAGAAATTGGGAACTAGCTTATGAACTTTTTGTATTCTGATGTGTAAACAAAATCTGGTTTCACCTCTACAAATTTGACCATGTTCCTATCATATGTCCACGTGAATCTAGAATTGTGGAGGTAGTTGTTATTGGAGGGAAACTCAAACAACCAGGCTTTTAGGTTAGTTCTCCCTTGTTTGCAATTGATATTCAAGAGGAATTATTGCATTGAGGTTAATGATTTCTGATGGTGTTCATTCTACAACTTGTTTTGTGTTTGCAAGAATTGTAAAGGCTTATGGTCAGTGTGGATAGCTGTCTCCTTTTTAAGTAAGTGATGTTTAAATAATGTCATACAACTATCACATTTGTGGTATTTTTTGGCAGTATTGATGAAAGTTTTTTTCAGTAAGCAACTGAAAGCCCATTTTATGTAAGGATAACTTTAAGTATATATTATGAAACATCAGTTTCAATCTCAAAGGCTCAGTGAGGTCTAGCAAGGCAAGTATTGATGCTAATTGAAGTTATTTCTTTAGTTTTTAAAATGCCTTTTGTGTGTGCCTCACCAAGTAAAAATTTTCCTTGGTGCCATCTTTGTTTGCTGGTTCAAAGACCATGCATTATGAACAGTACACCTCTAGAAGAAATTTTTTAGTCCCAAGAAGCTGTGGAGCTTTATGAAGATCAGAGGCATGGCCATTCCTAAATGTTTTTAAATTTTTAATATTGTGTAGACTAACATGCACTATTGTACTCCTTATTCATCAAGATTCAATATTGTACACCAAGTAATGAATCTGCTTCATGGAAACGAAACACTTCTCTAAATTGGAATAAAGTGTTTTCCTGCACAATGTTTGGGGGGAAATATTATGATTCATATAATATTCCCATACCTTACTGACAACCAAATGTCATTAAGATAAACAAGAAGAAATTTTCTAAAGTATTGAAGAATACACCATCCTCATAGAGTTACAGGTTGTGTTGATCACTTGCACATCACACAAAATTTTGGACAATATTAGGAGCAATATGGGGGCTAAACAAGGGTTCCCTTCTGATTATATTTAGGATTTATATTTATAAGCTTCAACATTCTTTCACAATGTCAAGGTATGCAGAAGATAACTGTCTCCTTTACTATACCTTGGTTTACTTGTCTTCATAAATATGTTTAACATCTTTTTCAGTTCTACCTCTGATGGATTACAGCATAGTTACAAGACTTGGACTCATCTGACTGATTTTTTACTTGAACTCGGACTTCATTCTCAGTAAAGTGAAAAATTAAAAAACCATAAAATATATGAATTTTGCAAGGATTTATTGATTTTAAGCTTGTATTCGCTTCATCTGCACTACTTTCTAGTTTATGTCTCACTCTTATTGTGTCAGTCTTTACCATTCCTAAGACCTGAACTGTGTGAGTCACACATATGGTGAAGTATGCAGCCTCAAGCAGTTCACAAACCTTTCAATAATCGACTATAGACCACAATGATTTTGAAAGGCCATGATTTGCAACTAGACAAAAGTGGATTTGGTGCAAAAGGGTCAAGATGGTCTGTTTGTCATCCAAAAATGGTAGTGGAAGCAATATTAGTAATGAACTCCTATTGATGTTGAATGCCCTCGAAACTGTGACCCAATTTGTGGGGATTTGTATTTGTTGAGTTTGCTCTCTGGGAATCACCCAACAAGTTTGAGACAAGTCTTGTAACTATGGTTTGTAGACAGTTTGACTAAGCCAATTTTTATGGCAATACACAATTAGCAATTAATTGTAACAATAGGAAAAACTAGAAAGACCAACAAATTCCTTCCCATTCACTATTAAAACAAAAAAGGAATATTAGATGCAAGAACAAAGCTAAGAACAACCTAGCCAACCAAGAATTTGACATGACGAAACATTGGATACTTGAGAGCATAGTTCACATACTTGAACTCCACTCGAACTTGGCAGACCAAGAAACTTCCAACTCGGCAACTTAAAAGACTTATATTTCTTAAAAAAAGATCAAATTTATGCAAAATACAATTAGAAAATGTATCAAATGGGATTAATACAAAAGAAGAATATTAGATGCAAGAACAAAGCTAAGGACAACCCTGCCAACCAAGAATTTGACATGAAGAAACATTGGATACTTGAGAGCATAGTTCGCATGCTTGAACTCCCCTCAAACTCGGCAGACCAAGAAATTTCCAACTCAGCAACTTAAAAATACTTATATTTCTTAAAAAAAGATCAAATTTATGCAAAATACAATTAGAAAATGTATCAAATGAGTTTTGTGGGGCTTTGGGGGAAGCACCCTTGGCAAGGTTAAGTGAAATTTTAAAAACCTCGATGCTGTGAACATCTTGAAAGAACTTGACGACTTGTCGAGTAGTTAAACTATACCTTGCTTGATTTCATTGTTTCATTGGTTACTATTCTATAGCTTTGGCTAAATGTATTGTGTTAGTGTGCCTCATGTTTTAAATGAGTGTGCAAGCACAAGATTTGACCATCAAAAAATAATTCAAAGATGACTATAGGTGTGCATTTGTTTATTTTTCCATACTCAATTTAGAATAATGAGGCATAACCATGTGTTAGACTAGTAAGCCTTTGATTGGAGTTGCTCATGGTTCTAGATTGTCCATTTGTGCATAAACCCATAAGTGTTTTCTTTTTTTTGTGAATGTGGCATCTAGTTCCCTTATTATATTAGTCACATTAATTTTGGAAGGAGATTACTTAGTAATTTTTAAATATTTAAAAACAAAAAACAAAAAGCCTAGAATGTGCCTAGACCCTAAAACACACCCATTATGTTTGTTGTTTGACAAAAACAAAACCTATTTCATATAAACTCATTCTTCTTGTTTTTGCATTTTGTAAGACTACTGGTATTTTTGAAAGGAGAACAATTGAAAAGTGCCTAAGGGACGAATCTAGCATGCACAAAGGACATCTATTGATCTAAAGTAAGTATAACAAATTCTTTCAATTTTTTTAAAATTTAAAAATAAAAATAAAAACAAGTTTAAGGATTTTTTAGAATGTTTTTTGGTGTTTGTTTCGAACTTTATTAGTTTATACATACAGCAGAGTTGCATTTTTTTCTTAATTTAGCAATTTGCAATTTCTTATAGCAACAATCTATTTGGAATGGCCACTAGTTCAAGTTCAATGGGTCTAGTGGCAAATAAATAATTTAAATATAATCAAGCATCTCCTATATGGAAATATGTTACAATGCTCAAACAACTTCCGAGAGGTGGAGCTTTTATTTGGAATTGTGATTAGTGCAGGGTCCAATTTAGGAGCACATATAGTCAAGTGACTGCTCAATTATGTGCTACAAGTGAGCATGTAATTAGAATATGTGAAGGGAAAAACATGAAGGGATTACCAAAAGAATAAATTGTGAGATTCATTAGAGAACAAGAAGCTGATTCTGTAAGAGAAAAATTAAAATCCCATCCTTTAGCAAAAAAATCATCATTGAAGCCGCCTACAAATTCTTTTTCAATAATGGCCTCACAACATCCTTTCTTGGAGATGCCCACTATCTACAAAGCAATGCCCTCTCCTTCTTCCTACAAATAAACCCCATTGGTTAAGGCATTTTAGAGTGAAGCAAGAGACATTGCTAATGAAAAATTGCATGTTGTGTTTATGTCAACAAGCTTCCTTTCAACTTGGTGAGATCACCATATTGGCGGGAAATGTTGGTGGCATTTAGTAATACACCCTCTAGTTACATAAATTATGGGTGTGAAAAGGTGTACACCAACTTAATGACAAAATAAATGTTTTTTGTAGAGACATCACTCAAACCAATTAGGGATTCATGGATTAAAGCAAGAGTGTCCATTGTTTCTAATGGATGGAAAGATTTCAAATATTGACCTTTAATAAATGTTATTGCAATGTCCCCCAAAGGGGCAATGTTTTTGAAGATAGTTGATTTTGAGGAGCAAGTCAAGGATGCATAATTCATTTCCAAAATCCTCATTGAGTCCATGGAGATGGTGGGTCCTAATAACACTATCCAAGTCATTACGGTCAATGTGAAAAATTGCAAGGTAATAGGCACTTTGGTTGAGGAAAGGTACAGGCACATTTTTTGGACACCATGTGCCATACACTCCCCTAACTTGGTGATACAAATGGTTGGCACTCAGATAGAGGTGGTGAAAAATGTAGACACTAAAGGTGAGGAGATCCAAATGTTTGTGACAAACCATCATATGTTACAAGTCTTCAAGACTTTCTCAAATTGGAAGTTGTTAAAGGTAAATGTAATTTATTTTAAATTTAAATTATGCTATATTTACTTGCATTTTAATATATTATTAATTTATTTTTTACACATTAGGTTGTTGAGACCCAATTCATATCATACATAATTGCATTGGGCACCATATTCATTAGCGACCAATGGAGTATTTGGAAGTAGTCAAATTCAAAGAGAGCCCAAAAGGTCAAGTAATTGATCCTAGATGACGAGTGGTGGGCTCATGTGGACTAAGTCTTCAATTTCACCAAGCCTATCATCAATATGATTAGGTTTGTTGAGACAAAATCAACTATGTTCAGAGGAAATTGATGATGGCATTGACTCCAAAATAGAAAAAATAAGTCATAATAACATAAAAGGAGAATAACCTCAAAGAAACGTTTTTCCAATGTGAAAAAAATCATTCATCTCTACTGGAACAAGATAAACACTGGTGCAGGGGCATCTCCTTGCATTTGCATTATCCCCCAAATATTATATAGCACAAAGATATTTTCTTTGCCAAGGAGAATTGCACCATAGAGAGATAGTGAAGTTGCTAATGGGTACAAGTTGGCATTCCAAAGAATCTTCTCAAATCTAGAAGTGGTGGGTAATGTTAGGAAAGAGTTTGCAAGTTCATCTCAGGATAAGATCATAGTATTTGTGCTCTTCAAGACTAATACAAGGAAGATGCTCATACATGGTGGTACTTCCATGGGAAAGATTATTTGTTTCTCGAACCTCTTGCAATCAAATTCTATCACAAGTAAGCATTTTTTATTTTATATCATTCCTAGTACTTACCATTCTTTAGCATTTTTTATTTTTAAACTGTATTGACCTTCTCTCCAATTTCAATAGGGTTGCATGTTCTTCTTTGGCTAAACGAAATTGGAGCACATATTCCTTTATCCACTCAGTGAAGCACACCCGGTTGGCTGCACCAAAAGTAGAAGATTTAGTCAATATCCATTCCCTTGCATCTCATATCACATTAGGAAGGTGACTACAAGGAAGGGGGGATGAAGAATTGGGATATAACCCTTGAGTGTGCCAGCTTGGATGCATCTATTGTAGAAAATGCCAGAGTCAATGTAGATGATGACAAGGCTCTTACACATGATGTAACTAGTGGAATTGGCACTCCATTTTCTTGTGGATCAAATGATGTTGAACCAAGTGATGACTTCAATCTTGACACTTTCGATAAAGATTGAAGACCAAGATACAAATTTTTGATTGTATTATTTTCAAATTTTGTAATTGTAATATATGACATAACATTGAAATTTTGAACTATCAATTGAAAACTAATATTATCTTTATCACTATCCATTGATCAATGATGAAGTATCATACTATCAAAGATTCAAATGTTATTATTAGTATATTTTTCAAATGTTATCATACTATTCAAATGTATTTTCAATTTTGTATATTTTTTAAATTTTTTGCATATATATATATTATACAATTGCACCTAGCCGTGCCATACCCAAGAAAAAAATTGTTATATCAATGTATCAAAACCTTGTATCCATAGCCAATTATATATATATAGTCATACCCAAGAAAAAAAATTGCTGTATCTGCATACCAGAACCTTGTACCCATAGCCAATCCCATACCAAAACTGACAATTTAGATATATATAAAAGAGAAGAAATAAATACACGAATATAGTTTTTTAAAAGGGGGTATTTTGGAAGGTGTAAGAATTGTTTATGATTAAATGATAGGATTTGATTTGATTTGGAAAATATGATATGATCCTCCATTTCCAATGCGGGCTTTTGAAGGAGGGTTTTATTTGGTCATGCTAGAAATTTTTGGGGGAATTTACTACACATAACTACTATTTTCTTTATCATGCTTTCTTGCTAAAACATCACAACTCTTTTCAAGATATAAAAATCCTTTCATGAGCCTTTGATAAAGAGAGAATGGATTGAGGAGAGAGTGGTGAATCTCAGATTTTGTACAATGCAGAGGAATTGCCATGATGGCTCAGGGAAAAGATGGCAGACTTGAACACACTAGGATTTACTACCTTTTGGAAATCGGGTGCATTTAGGGTACCACACAAGGTGAGATGGCTATGAGATAAAATCTTCTGCAATAATCAATTCCATTGATAAATATTTCACTACTTCTTTGGCAGCTGCAAGGAAAGATTATATACAGTGATACACAAACACACATTCAAGATTGAGAATTTATTACTGTTTCTAATTCTTTTCATACCATACACTTGGTGAACTAAAATTTGCATAAATATATTTCTGGCAGAGGTGCTAAATAATGAATCATGCCCTTTTTACTGAATGGAGATACTATAATTTCTGTATTGGGGTTAGAGCCTACTCCTCTGCCTTATTCTTTGTGAAATAAATACCTATTGCTTGTAAACTTTGGCCGAAGAAATCAAGATGTGCATGTATCTATGTTACATATTGAATACTTTAGTTTTAGAAGGAAATGTATTGAATCTTATGCACTGCACAACTAGTGTATGCATGGTTATTCTGTGAGAAGGGATTAAGTTATAGTTAATTGCTTCGAGCATGCTTGAGACATTTTTCCAAATAGTTTGTGTGCATTGTCTATGCTTCAATATTCTGTCCACATACCCTATGGATGCCATATATTATTTTGGCGTTTTGTACCCTATGCATGATTTGAAGCATTTGGCGAGAACGCTTCAATATTTTCCCCCCATACCCTATGGAAGCCATTAGTTATTTTGACATTTTGTACCACATGTATGATTTTAAGCATTCGACCAAATAGCTCGTGTGCCTTGAGCATGCTTCTATATTTCAATTGTATGTATACTCAGCCAAGTAACACAAGGTATTTAGTTGTGATTTATGTGTACCATCACTATGCATTTTAAATTGATATAAGCATGCTATCTTCATAAATTGGGTGGTGAACCATGCATAATTCTACTTATCTAAACATATTCTTGGCATCAATGCTTACTAGTTTTCTATTGCCATTGTTCTTATATGTAACCATCAAGAAGGAATTCATAGCAGCAAAAATCGTTTGGAGAAAAAATCGGCAAACAAAAAGTTCAGGATTTTTTGAAAAAATCGGGAAAATTTTGGATTTGAAAAAAAATGTAAAAAATTGTAGAAAAAGAGACAAATGCTACTATTTTTTGAAATTTAAGGTCATTTCCATAGCATAGAGATATAGAGAGCAAATAAATAGAGATTTTAACCCATGAATTGTAGAAAGCTTGCATGTTGTTTATCAAGTTTATGTTTGTTGTGCTTAAAGGCATTTGTTTCTTGCTTAGGTTGTGAACTAAAGATCGGTTGGAGCACCTAATACAATAGAGTAGTGTATATGTGAGATATGGAATCAATTGTAATGTAAACTCTTTGCAGAAATGACATCTTAGAAAAGTGGAAAAGGCTAGTGTATTAAGGAGTCATAAAAGATACAAGTGACCAAAAGCTTTGAGAAGGCAATGACATGAATGACATAAAGTGGAGAATGAAAAAGTTAAGTGTGATCAAATAAAGGATTTGCTAAGGGTTAAAATCTTAGGCAGATACTCTTTAAAGTTGTAAAAGCTTGAAATCAGAGAAAGTGCATTACCAATCCAAGAGAATGGTTAACATCTTAGGCAGATACTCTTTAAAGCTCTGCAAGCTTGAAATCAAAGAATGGAGTCTGAATTCAAGGTAATGCACTATCTCTAATTTCAAGCTTGCAAAATGATGTCTTTGAATTACAAACATAATCTGCATGCTTGGCATAAAAATGGGCGTGGGATTGAAATCCTTCAAAAGCTATTTTACAAGTTTTGAACATGAAGTGAAATTATTTTTAATATTCTCTATGTAAAGTAAAGTGCCTGTAGGCTATGCAAGTTATAGATTTAGTAATAGACATTTACATACTTTCATTTCATTGCTGCAGTCATCATCAATGAGGAACCTCATCGTTTTTCATTTTGGAATAGTACAACCTTGGACATTTGGCAAGAGTTGGCTAAAAAACTAGACCAAAACATGACAACCCTGCAACCTGACAGGGGGAAGACCATAATTGATTTGACTTGACATTTAAATGATGATTAATCTATGACATAAAGAGAGACAAAGTAGTATGATCATTGATTTTTGTATAGGTGCCACAAATGGTTTTTTTTGGGGGACCTTGGTACAAACTTGGGCCATATGAGGACTTCAAAATCTCTAGGAAAAATTCGATCAATGTTTTATCTAAGGGAAATAGAGTCAAGCCTAACACCTAACATCTAAACAGACAATGAACTTAAAATGATAAAATAAAGTTATTTACAATTTGGACTGATTTAGTGTAGACTGCTCATTCTTTGTGCAGGTTTCATATGTACAGTTTTGACTAACTTGGTCATCAAAGTTAGCTTCTGAAGTTTTCTTGGCATGGAGGTGGAAAATGCTATAACCATTTATAAGGTCACCTTACATAGGCACGACTAGTGAAAATGGCTGGAATTGCTTATTTTGATTAATGATTTAATAAATGTTTTATTGTTGCAAATTGAAATGGATGCCTAAAGGGAAGGTGAATAATGTTTTATTTTTCAAAATAAAGTAAATGGTTAAAGGTGGCATCCCTTGGGAAGTTGAAGTGATTCAACTTCTTGGAATTCAAAGTGTTTCATTTGCCCATTGAAACTTATATATTGTTGCATTTTGGAGAGCTGATCATGTTATGTTTTGGAAAGCAAAGTTATGTTGCTGGTTTGAAATCCAAAATCCGGCTAAGGGAAAGCTTAGCAATTCTATTCCACTCTTCGAGCTTGAAACTATGGTTCCCTAGATGATGGATTGAGGGTGCTTCATTCAGAAGTAGATATTGAGCTTCATTGTTGGAGAAATTGATGTTATTTCCAGAATTTGTGTTTGTTGGTCCTTTCATGGTTGAAAGACATTTCTATTTGCAGCTTTGGGTGTGAATTTATTTAGCTTGTGGGTATTGGTTCTATTGATTCCTATGCTAGAGGCGACCCCACTTGTGCAATTGCAGATTTAATTTTGGAGTTTCTGATTTTTAATGTCAAAATCGCCCCTCAAGGAGGGTCGTACTTTTCTAAGTGGCATTGGGATTCGTGCCAAATTAATATGAAGGATTTGATGCTGGTTTTTGATTGGTTCTTGGGCACCATACTCTTAGAGATTATTCACAAAAGATTTCAGTCCAATCGGAGGTAATTTGATGAAGTTATGAACATTTGATTAATTTTGCAGTTGCTGATAATTCATTTCCTGAATAGCAAATTTCTAAATCAAACTTATTTCAGTTTGCTTTTCTAGTCTTTCTTCATCAATTCTTGTTGATAACTAACGTGGAATCATCCTATATCTTGGTGCTTGAAATCATTGTCAAACTCTTGTAATTTGCAGCTCTTTCTATTTGTAAAAGCTGATAACAATAGTACTGTTTCAGTCTATTTAATTGCTGCTTATTTATGTTTAATTATCACATTGTAACCCTTGAATGGTTTACCGCCAGTGTGGAAAAAAAAACTTTTTTAATTCTCTCATTGTACCCACTGGAAAGTGGTGAATTCTCACTCATGAGTGGATGCCTGCTGCAGCGGATGAATTGTTATTTGTAATTTCTCTCATGGCTAGTTATCTGCCTATATTCTTTCAATTCAGCAATTAGCACTCCACCATATGTTAGCACCTCACCTGTTAAAGGATCTTGAGTGCACATTCTTGGTGTTGAGTTTAGACTCTCTTTTTCAGTTGTAATCTTTGTAACTATTGATTAAATAGATCCCCCTCCTCCTTAAGTGGTTTTAGGGCGCATTCTTGGTTAGAGTTCTTTATGCAACGTTTTGGTTTAAGCTAACCTTAACGGGTGCTTGGTTACATTGTAATTGTTATTGAAAATCAAATTTTTTTGAGAGAGTATCTTTCAGGTCACCCTTAACTTATCGCGACCCTGATTTATAGCAAAAAATGTGCCAAATTTAGGGTTTTTAAATGCGAAATTTGTTAGGGCCATTGATGGAGATTTTTTCGCGATTTTAATGTGAAAAAAATCGTGATTTTCAACAATTTTTTGCCAGTCAATGGTCTGCAAAAAATCCTAACAAAACCAGCAACCCTGAGGAATTTTTAAGGATTTTTGCTTCTATGAGAAGGATAGTTAGTAACTTAGGAATATCATTGCATATTTGAATATCTTGATTATAGCTGAACTTGTAGAATTCACAATCATTAGCTATTAACTACCACGTAAGGACTTGAGATTGTTATCCGTAGTTATGGCTGTCCTTGGATTGGTTAGTATGGAGGACAATGCATAGTTTAAATAAACAGAATGATACTAAAGAAAATACTTGTGATTCTGTATGGGTCTAATGCATTGATATTTGCTATTACTGTCGTTATTATATGATGGGTAGAGATAATCCTCCTCTGAATAAAGTTGAACTTGGACACTTATATTCCTCAGCATTTCTATGAATGATAACCATACATGGTCTAGGCTATTTGATAGATATCTATACCAAGCAAACCGTAAAGTTGGTTCATGCCACAATGGAAGTTAAATAACCTCTACAAGGGTATGGAAATGTATACTTGCTTCCAACAGAGTAATTAAATTTACTGTTATCGTCTGTTGATCAAACAGTCGTATTTTCTTAGTTCCTTTAAGTATTAATATCAGTAATTCTGGTAAATTAATCTTATTTATCTGAGTTGGGTATGATTAACATGATATTACAATTAATAGGTCTTCCTCAGATCATTTGGGCTGTCAGTATTGAGTTATGTGTTTGTTCTTTACTCCAAATTTGTATCCTAGAACCTGACATGTTTTATGAAAAGGATTTTTGATACACGCAGATTTCTTAACAGCCATTCCCATTAAACAATAAGCTGCTGCCTTGACTGTTCAGGCAGATACCCGCAAAAATTTCTCTCATGTCTTAAAGAATCTCTTCAAACCCTTTCTGGGTTTTATCCTCCTTCATCTTATCTCTCCAAAACATTTTTAATTTTTAATTTTGTCAAGCAATGAGAAAGTTATGACTGATTTATAACTGCTGGATGGTTCTGTTTAAAATTTAAAATAGTGAAAATTGCTATTTACCTTGCATAAGCATAACCATTGTGGGTGTTTCTATTGGAACATAATGTTATTAGGGGTCATACAATTATAGCATTTATATATTATTTTAATACAAGGTTATAAAACCTATGCTCATTATATGCTTTTTTTGTTGTTAAAACCTCGTTTAGGTCCAAGAACCACAAAATTTGGGGGATATCCTAGAAGTTTCATTGGTTGACGAGCTATCAAACAGGAGAAAAAAAACTAAACAAACCACGAACCCCAAAACCAAACAGGCCACAGGCTTACCTGCTACCAACCCTATCCATATTGTCTACAGATTTAAGTTTATAAGATCAGCCTAGAAAAGGCAAATTACACAAGCCTCTCCCCTACTACTTTAAAACATTCACAATTCTAGTTTGTACATACCACAATCTTGTTTGAGGATTTCATTTCCTTTGCCTTGACTCCGTCCTCCTCAAATCCACAACAACCAAAGAATAGAGGAACAACCTCCTCAGGAAGGACAACTTGAAGCATTTTCACTATTGCCTCAACCACAAGCTGTAAACAAATCTGCCGCTCCTTTATGGCATGAAAATGCTCCATGACACTATTATAATGAACCTCGCCTTGCTCTACAATGGTGCTCACATCATCGTGTAGAAGGCATAAACTCGCCACAATGGAGAGAATGGTCGCTCAGGACAATGACTGTGCAATGTTAAAGGTGTTCCAATGCCCACAAGTGTATTTTGGATCCAAAAGAATATTTCCCAAAGCCTCACATATACATACACCAAGAGACCAGTCTAAACCCTTGGTCATTTCCCAAATCCTGACCACCCACATTCCTCAGAGCAAGATCTTTAATCTCTTTGTCTAGGTACATCATAAAATCCACTGTAGCTTCCTCCCTGGACATCTTCCTCTTCCTTGGTTTTGGAACCACCTTTACCTGTTTGCCTTTACCTAGCACACCAATCCTCCCTTGACAAACACCAACTACAAAAGCTAGTGAGAAAAGCCTTCGCAAAACTCGCCTTCATAGGACAACACTTGCTAAATATAGCACTCAATGTAATGACAGCAATTCAATGAACCACCCTCATTTTTAATTACTCCACAAGTATATCCTTCTGGCAGCAATCTGCCAAGCTATCATTCAATCCCATTATTGTAAGTATGCTTATTATACACTTTATAAAACATATACCACTTAATAATTAATAATCCAATACACTATTAAATTGTTAATTATTTCTAAAATAATTGTTCTGAATAGGTGTAACTAATACCACTTTAGATATTTTGCCACCCCTTCTCCTATATTCAAGAAGGTTCTCTCTCATTGAGAGTTAATTCAATTTGGAGATTTATAGTGGATTCTCACTATGCACAAGAGGTATTATTGGCCATGTGGAAGTGAAAAGTGATATCCCCTAGTTCCATCTATAATTTTATAGACAATTTTGTAAGTGTTCTAATAGTAAAATGATGTTTTATGGGCTTTTTTACTCAAAATGGTTTCCCCCATGTATATATTGTGTAATTATTGAATCTATGCATCTTGTGATTCTCATTCATTTATTTTATGTTTTATTTGTGATATTTAGCAACCTAAGATCTAATTTCTAAGATGGTAAGAGACCCAATTAGGAAATACGAATCATTTTTTTATAGGTGGTATCTAAGTAGATTTTCTTGCTAATTATATTTTCCTATTGAAATTCCATCCAATGACCTCTTTCTTAGTAAAATATTTTGTTAAGAAAATCCATGTGTTCAACAACCACTTCCTTGCTATGTAAAACTATCACAATTATAGAATAATCATACCTTTTGTGTTGCACCTAATATTATTCATGTTTTGTACATATTTTTATGGCTAATAGGTATCATTTCTTAACATTTTTATCACATATTCTTGATACAACTTTATTCATTGTCCAAAGTTGTGATTCAATGTTAGTAATATAAAATATGCTCAAAATTAGTTTTTAATAAACGAAAAGGCCTAGGATTTCCAACTAAATTCATTGACCATGCAAACAAACTAGTGGTTATATCTATCTAATCCTCTTTTTCTTTGTTACATCACACTTTATAAATTCAAGAAAACTTGTGATTGATAAAAACCAAGTTATCATGACTCTCAAACTCCAATGCTTCTAAATTAAATCCTATTTTTCCCTGAACCGCATGTAGATTCAATCGCCTTGTGTGCTCCACCCATGATTGGGGACTACACAAAAATTGTCATCGACAAATCACCAACAAAGTAATTTCGAGTCCAATTGGGATTCCTACGAGGAAGAAAGTCCCACTTGTTTTCCTCTAAATTGAAAACATAGGCTTGGAGCTGATGGAGACCACCAGCAATAGAAACAAGACCTTAAGGCGATGGTGACACTGCGAATGCGAAGGAGCCACTATATGCGAGATAAAAAATCAAACATCGAAATAGTTGTCATACGATTGCACTTGGTGAGAAGGCCCATCACAACTAGGTGTTGTTTTGTTCTAACATATACATAGTAACAATGATAAATGATTTTCCATTCTAATGTAAATTCTTTCGGTATAGGAGGCAATCTTTCCCACAAATTCCCAAGTGGGCAGTAAATAATTACTTTGAAACTATTTGAGCATCCTTGAGAAGAAAAAGCTATTCCTTCCTCACATTCATTATGGCATCATTGCTCTTTATATAAGTCGGGGCTGCTCAGCACAATGTTCCAGCCCTTGGAGATAGTTCTAAGCTTTTTGTGGAATTTGTATGGAAACTTAACTAGGCATTGCAGCCTTAGATCTTTTGGAAGACCCAATATAGTACATCCACATCAAGTCGAGTTAAAAACATTGTTACTAATGTTATCATATTGCTAACATTGTGTAATGTCCCCTTCTCAGGCCTAGTTAGTGTGGTGATAGCCTATTTCCTGAGTTCCTATAGGCTAATTAGTAAGGGAAAGGGAACTTCAAAGCTCTTTGTAATGTCCCCTTTTTGGATTGCCCTAAATCTTGCCCTAGAATCAGAAGTTTAATATAGTTAGGGTTATAACTTACCAATTAAATGCTTTAAGCAAGATAGATCTAGGTCTGGGTCTTGCAATCATGTTAGATAATATTGGAAATATAATTCATATGATCAAAACATATATAATAAATGTCTTATCTATTTAAACCATGTAAAACTAATATAATTATTTCAAACTATGTAAACTACACAATATCCATAATGCATATTAGAAGTTTGATCATAATAGGACTTGGATGAGAAGATAAGTCCACCCAAAGCTATCCATCTAAGCCCAAGAGTGAATATACCATCCCTCTTGGCCCCAAGTGGCAGACAGTCATCCAACATGGAGTGGCCTACTTAGTGGATAAACTTGCATCTGTTTTCCCTATCCATGCTGCCTTATCCATCCCTCTTACCATCAACAACCAATCCATGCAGAGATTGGGGAGAGGCTACAATAGGAGGCTCGTAGATTCCCCTTTCTAAGCCCAAGGGTGGACACTCACCCCCTTGGCTTCAACTGGTCAGCTTGGAGTGGCGTACTTGGAAAGAAATCTAATATCTGCTCACCCTACTAGTATTTTCCCCATTCCTCCTCATGGTTTCTTGATGAGAATTCCAAACACTAAATATATCCAAATTCATAGAGATTATACAACAATAAATAAATCACAATAATCATGATAGAGCACACCACAATATCTATTAAAATTTAAAACATAAAATTGCTATATTCACAGCAGCAGATGTATTAACTGCTGATTCTGCCCTTGAGTGCAGATAATTAATTCTGATCTTCTCAATTTCCTTCTTGTTTGATCTCTTTTCAATATTCTGTAGGTATTGGTTGCCTGAATGTAAATGTATTTTCTGAAGATGATTTGATGAGTTCATATTCATTCTCCCTTGATACCTTTCACAAATGATTTGTCTGCCTTTATATATTCTCATAGTGGTGTGAATAGTCACATCCTTTGTAATAATTGCACCCCCCTTTCAAAGGATGCAACCTTTTATATTTCAAGCACTGCCTCTTAATTTCTGTTAATTTCTGCTTTTAATTTAATTAAAGCCTACATCATATTATCGCTACCTTATATAGGTGATCGCTGCATTAACAGTTCCCTCTTATTAATTCTCCCTAACTCCTTGTTGAATCGCTATTAATAAAGGTTTGCTTTTTAATTAAAAGTCTAGTGCTGCCTCTTAGTTTTTGTCTTCTAGTGGCTGCTTTTTTAAAGCTTGTCTTCTAGCGCTCAGTATAGGGGAAAATGGGTCATCACAGTGTTCTTGGAGGATGTTGCTCATTATTTTAGGATTTCTATTCACAGCAATAAGCCCAATTAATAGTATGAATCGCAATGACACTTTCAGAAGTGTTTTCAAACTACTGAGGTGTTCTCCAAACTTCTTGGAGAGCATGTCTATTTTTAGTAAGTCTTGAAGTTGGCTCCGATCATTTTCCCATTGCTTCAATTTCATCATGGTGTGGTCAAAGTTGAATTCCGAAGTCTTTGTAGTGCTCTCCACAACTCGGGTGAAATATTTGAAATATGCACTTAAGTTCTTGTCTTCAAAAGTGGATGCCTAGGAAAAAGAAGTGAGTTTGAACATGAAAAGTTATTCTATAATTCAAAAAGGTCTTTTGAGGGATGAATGAATTATTTTGAATTGGTAATTTGATTATTTTTCCCTCCAAAAGCTATAAAAGGAGATTCGGGGGCTCATTTTAGGATATGTTGATGAATGATACTGTTATGTTGTTGGATTAAACTTGAGTTCTTCCACAATCTTTTGAAGATGAAAACCCTCTCAAGATTTCTAGTTTCGGATTTGAAAGATAATCCCTAGCTAGACTAGAGTGATTTCATTACAGAGATCACCATTGTGCTCAACCAAAGTTTTCAATTTGGCTTTAGTCATGGCAGTATTCGACGTCTTCTAGTTGCAGAGATTTGTGGTTTGATTATGATCTTTTTACAAAGTTTGTTGAAGATTTTTGGAGACTTCTAAGTGTTGACCGTACCATTCCCTTTTTTTGGTCGTACAAAGTTACCTAGGAGGTGGTGTGGGGTTTCTTAGGCTAAAGCATCCAACTTTCCAGTCATCTATCACTCTCAATGTTGGTGCCCAGGGTTCAAGAACATATACGTGGCATCATTTTTGTGAACTTATGGATCTGTAATGAGTTATGAGATTTTTAGGAGGGTTTGTACCTGTTATACCTATTGATTCAGATTTGCATAAGGCTGAAATTCATCTCTAGACTTTGAATATCTCTCTTGCAAGGTTATTTGGGAGCTGTTTGGTGAAGATACTAAAAATTTTGGTCTTGTCGGAGAATTGGGTGTGATATGGTGAGTTCACTGGAGCATTTGTTGATGTCCAGTCTTGTTGCAGCACCATTTCCAATGTGTTACAGACCTGTACCAAAGAGATATCCATCAATCATTGAGGTAAATTGTTGTTATTTTTGAGTTGGGTGATTATTTCATGATTTGGGGTATCTTTGGGGGTTTTTCAGAAGTTTAAACTCATCTCAGCACTTGTAACAGCAGATATATCTTGATTTGGCATGATTTAATATGAACTAGCATTGTGACACTGGATGGTAGTACTGCCAGTGATTTTGCTCTTGTTATTTGATGATACTTATCCCATTGAACAAGTGGTTTTTTCATTGTAATCATTCACCACAAAATAAATGGATGAGTTGCCTATGTTTCTGTTCACACTCACCACTGAATAAGTGGAGTTGTTCTTATTCTACTTGTCCTCGCTCACCATTGGAAAGTGGAAGAAGCTTGATTTTACATTTCTGGTATTGTATAAGCATTCCCATTGAATAAGTGGCTGTTTGCTTCAGCTGCTATATTTCAGTAAGTTTATAATTCTAAGCACAGTATGCTCTCACCTTGCCCTTTCTGGGATTCAGGTGATCAAAAGTGTGAAGGAGCTAACATCTCATTTCCAATTTGCAATAATTTTTCAAAAAACAATTTGGGGTATACATTACAAATTGACACTAAAAATTTGCATTTTGTTTTAGTAGTTAAAAGGCCTTACTAAAATAAAGGACTTGTCTTTTTCCAAATGTGAGGGAAGGTCACATCACAATCTTAATGAAATGAAATAAAAGATTTTAGTAACATCCACAAGGCCACAGCAGCCTATGGGACCCAGGAAACAACACAAGACCGCCATCAAAAAGGGAAGACCTTAAACAGTTTGAGATCTTCACTCAAGATCAGCCCTACAACAATGAATTTTGATTAAATGCTAAACACTTTTTTGGTTCGACATTTATATGATTATGAATGTGTTTGTACCATAGTTTCAGGAGTCGACGAGTACTTAGCAAAAATCACCAAACTCATGAGTCTTGAAGCTAGCTAAGGCGAGTCGACCAAACTCGAGAGCAGGGTCTTGATAAGTCTAGCCGAGTACTTGTTTGAGTCTCGGAGCAAGACTTGACGTGTCTCCGGCTCGGACTTCAAAGTCCCAAGCTTGGACTCTCGGGCTATTGTTCCATGCCCAGGTAGGGTTTTAAACCCAGAAACACTTAGATTTTTTTCATTTTTACCTTGTATTTTTGCTTGTTCCAGCGAGCCAAACAAGTAAGCAATTATTATTTTTGTTTTTTTACTTGAAAATTAAAAAAAACTAGCAAAATTAGGGGAAATGTCGTCAAGATTTCTTCCATTTTCCCTCATCCCTTAATTCCTAACATTTTTAGCTTCTATTTGGATTCTATTTTTTTTAACTAAATGCTTATCATTTTGATAAGTAGGAAGCATTTTCCACAATGTGTCAAATTGTGATATTGCTAACAAGATTCAACCATGTAGTTGTACGAGTCAAACTCATTGACCCATGTTTCATGAGTAGTGGTTCACAAGAACCCATCTCTCGTGATAATGAATGGTCCACTTAGCACTCATTGCATCTAGGTGATGCTCATAGAGGTGAAGCACTGGGCCTTCCCAGGAGGTTACCAATCCCAATACTACTCCAACTCAAGTGCACTTAACAATGGAGTTTTCCCCAAGGTTAAGCCCACTTCGCTTGCAACCCCATTTGCAAAACCTTCAACAAGTGTTGTTGTAATATCCCCTTACAATTTTTTTCATTTTTTTACAAACAACTTCACCCGTTAACAGTCGATAACCAAGATAATCCAGCTAAAAGTAACCCTTCACTTTTTGATCACCCAGATCCCAATATGGGCAAGGTGAGAGCATACGGTGGAAAGGCGATCATTAGCTTGAAAACTGAAAAATCTTGAAGAGTACAAAAGAGAGACGGCTCAACCGATCAAAATGTTATGCAAATGCAACTCGACCACTTATTCAGCAGGAGTGTATTAGATGGCTTAACCAATCAATATGATATGAAATGCAACTCGACCACTTTTTCAACGGGAGTGAAATTACAAAGTACTGAAAAGTAAAGGCGGCAAGGCCTGTCTCTTCCACCAAACTGTGGGAGTGAAAATGCTTATGCAAGAAAGTAAATAAGGCGGCGAGGCTAGCCCTCTTCTACCAAGCAATAGGAATACAAAGTGCTTATGCGAGAAGGGAAAAATGACTGAATCAGTACTACTGATAACAGCCTTACAAAAAGTAGAGCAATATGCAAGCACAGTGTTATTATGAACTCCCAAGTACTCCAAAATGAAGATAGAAGAACTCCACAATAGAACAAGCTATTCTATGAAAAACAAGCCAAAACTGAACTTATTACCAAACTGATATAAAATTTGCAGCGTTCAGAAATCTCAGACTAGCAATGAGAAAAACCACCAAAATGCTCATAACTTGATGAAGACTCCTCTGATTGACGTGAAATCAAAAGAAAAGAAAGCCTAGGAGATAGGCGTCCATGTTCAAGCTCTCAAACAGCAGCAAATAGTCACCGACGTTTTTGTGCACACTTCCCAATGCAAGTACGAGAGACGTACAAACTCCAAAAAGGGGCAACCCGCAAGATAAAATCCAAGAGCTCACCAAAAAAATCTGAAACTTTGCAAGAAGGGGCACCCAAGGTAGACTTAAAGCATAGGACCGATACCTAGAACCACCAAAAAATCATGCAAGGTACTACGAGCAAAAAGGTGTTTCCAGCCAAGCCAAACCAGCAACATAAAAACTCAGAAAACTTCATAAATCTTCATCTCAATAGGGTCAATCTGCTCTTCAGTGTAAAGAACAATCACAACTTAGCTAGATGCTATCTTGCAAGCATGAAACCAAGGGTGCTAGGAGGTATGCATTCCTCGAAGCAAGAGGTCTAAAACAATTTCAGCAACACTTTGTTACAATATTCATGAATACCTCAAATGAAGGCCAAGGCTCATATTTATAACTTATCCAAATTCAAATCTCATTCCCTCCAATTAGGGCGCCCAAATGAAACTCACATTCACCTTTATTCCAATTCATATTTGAGTTGCATTTGACTTTTCATCTCCAAGTCATCCAAGGCTTATAAGAAATATTGCTTTATTAAAATGTAAATACATCATAACATGGGCGTCCAAAACTTAAGTAATTTAACTCTATAAAAATCAAACCTTTTCTCCAAATATCTCTCTCCAACGTTGGACGTCCAAAGGCTAAAGTGAAAATATATTTAATTTTTACAAATATATCTATGCTAGGCGTCCACTTAACCTTAGCCAATATTTTCACTTAAAACATCATTTTCATCAAATATTAAACTTGCCAAATCGAACACCACAAATGTTGGAGACCAAACTGAATATACTACCCTACCAAAAATAGCCACTGTACCAAATTGTTGAAACACTGCTAGAAATGGCACTTACTATAAATAGCATACTGCTAAAAATAGTAAGTGACTTCAAATGCATTTTAACCACATTCTGAGCAGCCGTTGTAACTTACTAAAAATAGTAAGTCCAGAAAAGTTACCTATTTCAGTTGCATGTCATACCACTGTAAAGCTCTTTGAAAACCCAGAAAAAATTCAAAAACTAAACTGCAAAATTCCAACATGCAAACCCCTGAATCCACAAAAGAAACCTCCGAGCAGCTGGAAACCCTAATTTTGCATCTAACTAGCCTACGAGCATTCGAGGATAGGCTAACAGTCACTGGAAATCGTAGTGCTAAAAATGGGGACATTACAGTTGTGCCTTATGAACCATTCATTATAGAGCGCATTTAGCTCATCAATTGATAAGTAGGAGGTATTTTCCACAGTGTGTCAAATTGTGATATTGCTAATAGGATTCAACTGTGTAGTTGTATGAGTCAAACTCATTGACCCATGTTTCATGAGTAGTGGTTCACAAGAACCCATCTCTCATGACATCACTCATTGCATCTAGGTGATGCTCACAGAGGTGAAGCATTGGGCCTTCCCAGGAGGTCACCCATCCCAGTACTACTCCAACTCAAGCACACTTAACAATGGAGTTTTCCCTAAAGTTAAGCCCATTTAGCTTGCAACCCCATTTGCAAAACCTTCAACAAGTGTTGTGCCTTATGAACCATTCATTAGAGAGCCCCTTTAGCTCATCAATCGATCAGTAGAAGGTACTTTCCACAATGTGTCAAATTGTGATATTGCTATCAAGATTCAACCATGTAGTTGTGCAAGTCAAACCCATTGACCCATGTTTCATGAGTAGTGGTTCACAAGAACCCATCTCTCATGATAATGAATGATCCACTTAGCACTCATTGAATCTAGGTGATGCTCACAAAGGTGAAGCATTGGGCCTTCCCAGGAGTTCACCCATCCCAATACTACTACAACTCAAGCGCACTTAACAATGGAATTTTCCCCAAGGTTAAGCCCACTTAGCTTGCAACCCCATTTGCAAAACCTTCAACAAGTGTTGTGCCTTATGAACCATTCATTATAGAGCCCCTTTAGCTCATCAATTGATAAGTAGGAGGTATTTTCCACAATGTGTCAAATTGTGATATTGCTATCAGGATTCAACCGTGTAGTTGTACAAGTCAAACTCATTAACCTATGTTTCATGAGTAGTGGTTCACAAGAACCCATCTCTCATGAAAACACTCATTGCATCTAAGTGATGCTCATAGAGGTGAAGCACTGGGCCTTCCCAGGAGGTCACCCATCCCAATACTACTCCAGCTCAAGCGCACTTAACAATGGAGTTTTCCCCAAGGGTAAGCCCACTTAGCTTGCAACCGCATTTGCAAAACCTTCATCAAGTGTTGTGTCTTATGAACCATTCATTAAAGAGTCCCTCTAGCTCATCAATTGATAAGTAGGAGGTATTTTCCACAGTGTGTCAAATTGTGATATTGCTATCAGGATTCAACCGTGTAGTTGTACGAGTAAAACTCATTGACCCATGTTTCATGAGTAGTGGTTCACAAGAACCCATCTCTCGTGATAATGAATGGTCCACCTAGCACTCATTGCATCTAGGTGATGCTCACAGAGGTGAAGCACTGGGCCTTCCCGAGAGGTCACCCATCCTAGTACTACTCCAACTCAAACACACTTAACAATGGAGTTTTTCCCGGGTTAAGCCGCCCACTTAGCTTGCAACCCCATTTGCAATACCTTCAACTAAAGGGGCTCTATAATGAATGGTTTATAAGGCACAACACTTGCTAAAGGTTTTGCAAATGGGGTTGCAAGCTAAGTGGGCTTAACCTTGGGGAAAACTCCATTGTTAAGTGCACTTGAGCTAGAGTAGTACTAGGATGGGTGACCTACCAGGAAGGCCCAGTGTTTCACCTCTACAAACATCACCTAGATGCAATGGGTGCTAAGTGGACCATTCATTATCATGAGAGATGGGTTCTTGTGAACCACTATTCATGAAACATGGGTCAATGAGTTTGACTCGTACAACTACACGGTTGAATCCTGATAGCAATATCATGCTTATCATTTTGTTTGTTACTGAACTTTTGCAAAACATTGCTGATTTGTTTTTTGCATGTTAAAACAACAATATCAAATTCAAGTTCAACACAAATGAGTAGCAAAAAAAATCCCACATGGAAGTATGGGATACCGGGAGCTATGAAGGGTCAAGTCACTTGTACTGAATGCAAGCAAAATATGACAGGTGGAATTAATAGACTAAAATACCACCTTCCTAAAATAGTTGGGCAAAATGTGAAGCCGTGCAGTAAGGCGTCCGAAGAGATTTCTAGAGTGATGAATGCATTGCTTGTTGAGTACGAAATGAAAAAAGTAGAAAAACAAAAGATGAAGAAAGCATTAGCAACAATCATGAATCAAAATGTATCTAGTTCTATGCCTACGGATTCCTTTGTTGCCCCAACTCCAAGCTTCTGTCATCCACATTCATCAATTGGTGAGAGTCCCAAGGGTTCTTTTTCTACTGCTAGCCAGTTTCATTCATCTTCTCGCTGAATTTTGTTGTTGCACGCAATGTTCTAGGAGCACAACCCTCACTTGAAGGTACCACTTGGAACAAAGAAAAACACCACGAGGCTAGGATGGCAGCAGCTAATTTTTGGTACTATAATAATTTACCTTTCAATGTGGCGGACAACCCATATTGGGAAGGGTTTGTGAATGCATTAACAGTTGCGGGTAAGGGGTTTAAGACTCCAACAACAAGAGAATTGAGTGGGTCATTGCTAGAGGAAGCCGTAAAAAATACACGGCTTGTGGTTAATGATCAAAAGAAAGTATGGTGGAGAAAAGGTTATAGCATCTTATCAGATGGATGGATAAATGGACAAAATATGACTCTTCTTAACTTTTTAGTGGTTTCTAATGGCACATTGGTGTTCTTGGAGTCAATAGATGCCACGTATAAAGTCAAAAATGTTGAGACTTTGTGCAATCTATTGGATGGGGTGGTCCAGGAGGTTGGGGTTGAGAATGTTGTCCAAATTATCACGTACAACACAGCAGTATCTGTAGCCGCAGGGAAACTTATTATGGAGAAGCATTCTACTATTTCATGGACTCCTTGTGTTGCACATTTCTTGGATTTGTTGTTAGAGGACATTGGGAAGATTGGATGGGTCAAAAGTGTGGCTGAAGATGCTAAAAAAGTTACTAAATTCATCTACAACCATACTTGGGTTCTTTCTTTGATGAGAAAACACACAACTGGCAAGGAGCTTGTGCGACCAAGAGTGACACGATTTACTAGCCACTTCCTCACTTTGCAAAGCATTCTTGCCACAATTCCTCATCTCAAGCAAA